>JARHVA010004333.1:880000-1608584 GCA_037957365.1 Torreya grandis | reverse complement strand
TCAAAAGGGGGGGCATATCAGTGGGATCATGTTATAGAAACATGCCCTCCATAATTTCACCCTTTCTCAAATTTCTCAGATTTAATGGGGGTATGTATATAAATATGTCCTCCACACTTGCATAGATTTAAAATTTACTAAATTTCATAGTTATATGATTTAGATACATAATTATGGAAACATTATATACATTGGTACTATTATTTTATACATTATTAATATTATTATACCCATATTTCATCTTGAGACATATATGAGGTGTATATGCCATGAAAAGGACACCTATAATTATAAAATCAAATCAATTTATAGATTTCAAATACTATCATGGACTGACTTACTAGATTTATAAGTTATATTTGATTAAATCATTTAAATTCACCATATTTATGGGTTGTATTTGATTAAATCATCCACCCTCACTAGATAAATATATGAGTTGATAATATCACTCTCACTCACCAGTTTATGCACATGTTTGGGTTACATGATTATGATGGAACAAGTTCAATGGTCATTTTGTAACTCACTTTTACACTAAGGTTAGGGGCTGCACTTGCAAGTTTATATTTGTCCTAATCTTAGCTTCAATGCTTCATAATGAAGCATATTTTCAAATAAAATTTATCAAAGGAAAGATGCTTTCATCGATACCTAGGTGTACTCCTAACCTTTCTCTCTTCACTTTCTATAATTTCAATTATTTAAATTTTAAATTTCATACACATTATATGTTGTAACATGCTCTTGGTAATAATTCAATCAGAAAAAAATCAATCAAGGTAGGATCACATAAATCTAGTGTGTGTTTATGCATCAAGGTACACATATTTCTCTTTTAAGTAGTAATTTAATTTGTATATATTATTATATTAAACATGGGGGGATGTAGACACTAAAATTGAATATCTAGCATCTCCATTAAATACACTTTCAAAATATCAATCAAAGGCTATACCCTTTAGTCTTATACCTTCATTTTATTGAATGGCTTGTGTACACACTCTCTTTTTTTCTTAATGCTTCTATCTTTGTCTGACCTTTTCTATTCTAATGACCTAGACTTTTTATACTATATAAAATAGTTAGAATCTGATATATCTCCTTCATTACCAATTTTGGATATGTACCTATTTTTTAGCTCCCTAGATAGTTTCAACCATAGTTCAACACCTGCATTGATGAAGGTGTCTAGCCTTCTACTAAGTGTCCAATCACCAAAATTCATCCAATTTGTAAAATAGAACTATCTTATGGGTTAACCTAAGTGTCTTAGTGTGAGATATTTTTTTAAATGGATCAATATATATATGAGACTATCCATCATTCATTCCTCAACTAGAAATCACAAGGTAACCTACCTATAAGCATTCAATCTAACATTCAAGTGAATAAATATACTGTATTCTTTCCTATTTCCATATAATTCATAGGATTACTTCTATAGAAGGTTTGAAGCACCCCAAGAGTATCCCCTTAGTGATATTTACCAAGGTGTATGTTAGATCATTATCTAAATTATCATATAGTATATTTCACCATTGCTATCACACACTCCCACACATAGGGGATAAATACATTAGTTTGAGGATTTTAATGGAATATTGGTTATATAGGCAACACTCAATGATAAGGGGTCATTGAGTTTAATTTGACACTATAATCCCACTAACCCATTTTTACACAATCCATTCAAAGGGTAAAGAACTAGGGTTTGATAAAAAAAATGATAGATTATGCACAAGATCTAAATACACTAAAATAAAGGAAATAAAAAACCTAGAACAAAAAATTTGGTCACATCCAAAAATAATTTATATTTCATACTGGACACCTGCATCATAGATTGACACTTGTATCGATGCAACTATCTAAAACTAACAGTAGTGTCAAAGGACAATAAAAGAATATTTATATAATATGATGGCTGATCTAGATGGTTGATACAAACCACTTCTAGTTTTTTCCTAATCAGACATAGACATGCACAATAAACTAATTAATGCATAATAAACTAGATAAGTACCATTTATTTCAATTTATTTCAATATCTATCAATAGTTATACTTTACTATTTTTATCAATCTCAGTCATATAAATTCAGAGTACTATTTGTATGAGTTTTATATTAATTTACCTAATTATTAGATTAGTATATCATCATTATGCTTAGGCTAATATATATTATTAACCCTAGATTCCCCATATCTATATTTTAGGGTTAAACACCTTCATTTTTAAATTTTTGACTTGGTTTAGGTATCCATTCTTGGTGTGTATCAAAAATAAGTAGTGAGGTATGACTAACTTTTATAACGTGTGGTTTTGTGCCTCCCTAAAGTACATATCTAATGATATCTTGGTCAACCAGTGGGTCCTTGGTAGGATCAATAATAGAGACATTGGTCTTTACAGAGTGTGCACAAAAATAAGGATTTTTTATAGTGGTTTGTTTTTACAAAGGCATATACACTATTCATTCCTTGGTAGGAGTGGCATGGGATGTCTTGGTCCTTGCAGAATAACCTCTTGAATAATTAAGATAAGGAGACCTTATTTTCTCTTTCTTGAATGCAATGACTCCTCTATCTACAATTTGTGTAAGTTTTGTATTAAATAAAAAAGTCATTGTCACAATGTCCATTAATACAATGGTAAGTGAAAAATGGTTTACATTTTAATTTTTAAAATCTATGTGGTGGATTGTAATAATTTAGAGTGATAATAATCAATAATTTATCCAATAATGTGTGATATATACCATGTGGTCTATCTCTAATTTGATCAAACTCAAGTGGTTGCCACTTAGTAGAGTTATATGTCTTAAATGTAGGAGTTATTTGTATGTGGACTCTTTTCCTCTATGTAAAACCTTTACATGTTTGTTCCTTTCTATGCATTCTTGACTTGGAATAAGATATTTGAGAAGGTTCATGAATCTCTTGGGTGGTTTCTTGGTATTTTTTTTTTTATAGAATGTTTGCCTCTAGGTGAAGATGCAGGTGATTATGTATTGGTGTTTATTAGCACACATGTATATTTGTGCACATCCATGTATACACTATCAAATTAAGTAAAAGGCCTATGTAATTCTCTTTATTTAAGGCGTAAAAGAAGGCCCTTACTAAATATGAATTTTATTTCTAAATCTAATGGTGTGTATGTTAATGAATATAATGCATCCTTGAATATGATAGAATAATATTTAATAAACTCATCATCATGTTGTGTTAACCCTTGAAATGATTTAAATGGAAATTTAGGTAGTCTATGATTATGAAAATTGGATAAAAATATGTCTTCAAGTTTATTTAAATTTGGTAAGGAACCATTTCAAAGACTATAGAACTAATAATTAGTATCTTGTGTGACACTTAAATGGAAGGAATTTAGTAATAAACATCCATATTTAGCCTAATGAATAAAGGAATGCATATAATTTTTTATGTGAGTTACAGGGTTTCCTTGACTACTAAATGAGGATAAGATAGGTATGACAAAATCAGTAGGATATGGATTTTCAAATAGATTTTATGTAAGGGGTTGATATTCTAGAATTTTATCATTAAGATTACCATCATGTGAAATTAATTTTAACTTGAGAATCATCATTTACTCTTGAAGATATCCTATAGAAATCATCATGGAGAAAATGTCACTAAGAGGAATATTTGGAGTGTTGGAAGATGAACTTATAGGTTGTAATTTACCTTTTATGAGGGACATAGGGATAATGTATGCATTACAAATGTTAAGTCATTCTATTATGGGATTATTGTATGATTTAAAAGTATTACAGGAAAGAGGATTCATTTTAAATGATGATTCAAGAGAGGTAATTATATCATTTTTAAGTCACAAATATTGACATAATTATCATGGAAAAAATATAGACAACTTGAATTTCATTACATGAAAGACAAATATTGTGTACTTTTATTATCTACATCTAGAATTTGAACATGCTTTTGAGCTAAAAATGTGGAGGAATAAAGAGGAATAATTTATATTTTGTTTAAAATTTCATCATATGAAGGAAAAAATGTAAGTTTCACTTTCATTTTTAAATTAAAAGGATAAAGGAATATAAGATGAAATGTCACTTTCTAGTTTAGATACATCATTATAATATGAGAAAAGAACATTACTGTAACTAGCATGTGAAGATTTAGATGCATTAGTGTTACTTGGTTTGGGAAATTATTTCATTAGGAAACCTTTGGAGAATATACTTTGTTGTTTATCTTGAATTGGGATAAGAGGAGAATAACATACATCTACATTAATTTGAATAGTATGATAATTTACATCTTTCCAACCTAAAAGGATAGGGAGAGAAGTAGTGCATGTATTTGTATCATATCAAGAGAGAGAAGTGCTTTCACTATTTTGGTTTGCATGAGATAAATAAGGAATATAAACTAAAATTTTGGTAACATTTTCAACATTTTGTAAAAAAGGTGAACATTAATTATTTATAACATGGTCATCATTGAATAAGGAGGATATACATTCAACTAAAGGTACATATTTATAATGTTCTATACATGAAAGATTGTTATTTTCAACATTTAGAATAATATGCTCTTGTTTATTTTCATGCATGTTCATTTTATAATATTGAATCCTATGCAATGCACTAAAAAATGGTACACTTGCTATTTTTTCAAGTAACTCATCATTAGATTTTAAATCAAGCAATGTAAGATAAATATGAGAGCTTATCTCCTCATAATCATAATCATAAGGGTAATCATAAACCATCTAAGTAGTCTCAACATAATTTTTAAAAAAAAAAAATTTGATTATTGGTTCTTTAATTATCATAATTTTAAGGGGTGGATACAAAGGGATACTTTGGGGTACATTTTCTATAGCCATAATATCCTCATAATAAATATACCGATCATCAGGAAGATTAAATAAAAATAAAAGATCTAAAGGATGGGGCTCCTTAGATTTATCATTGAGTATGCATTTTAAGGGTTATAAATCCAAATACAATCAAAATAAATAATACAAGGGATAGGTCACCAAGGAGAAAAATCATACTTATAATATGCCACTTCAAGAAATTAGTTCTAAGAAATAATACAATAATCTAAAAAATAATTTGTATAAGAAAGAAACCCAAGGTGAGTTAGGGTTTTGTGTAATTTAACTCAGAAGATGGGTTAACTAGAATGTTTGATTCAAAATGGGTTTTACACAAACTTCCTTTGTTAGTAACCTATGTCCTACCCTTCTCTTTGCATTATTAGTGTATTAATCACTATGGATGCATATGCTTTATAAGTCATCCCTTTAGCATATTTGAATTATCCCACATACATGAAAAGTAGTATTTGTTAGAATAGATTTAGTATTTAAGTAAGTGTTGAAGCCCAATGAAGGCATCCACAAATATTATTATATTGAGATTGATCAAAGGAAATTTCCCCCTTGAAGTGGCCTATGATCTAAAAAGTTATTTTGAATTATTTTCTGAAGTTTATTTTATTGTTTAATTATCTTCTGTAGTTCATAAATATGTGTAGAAGGTCCCTAACATCTGGTATCAAAGCATTTTTCTCAGCTTGTAGGTAGATTTTGGAGTTTTTTTTAGCAGTGGTTTTCCAAGAGCTATGCTATTTAAGAAAATATTTTCATTGACTCTATTTTTTACATCTTCATTGTAGGTTTGGATAAAGGTAAATAACCCTCTGCATAACTATGGAAAGTACTTGGGAGTATAACCCTAAAAATTATTGTGAGGAATACCACAGGAACCCCAAAGTAGTTGACCCATTGAGATGACCTGCCAGTGAAAAGGGCAATGACCCCATCCTAATTAACTAGTTTTCACCCGTGAGGTAAACCAAGAGCTATTGTTTAGGGGTAAATTTTTGGGCATAATTTTTTTGGAGTGATACTCATTTAGATAACATTGGTGGTTTGAGACTCTTTAAAACCCTTAGGCATGAATAGACTTGGGGTCCATATCTAACATTATAGTTTTAAAAGACATCAACAAAGTGATTACAATTGAGAACAATTAATAAACACACACTTGTCAATAGATATTTGGCTAGAGTAACCAAGTGGAAATTAGTTTTTAAATAAAAGAAAAAAAAATAGCCATATCTCTCCCTCTATAGTTTCATTGTCTCTCAAAATTTCTTGGAACACCTAAAATTCCATTATGTACATTTTCTTCCTTAAGGGTCCATATCCTAATTCCACTTCTATTAGCCAAAAATCTCAATTTCAATTTTTGGAAGTTTTACCATAACTTCTTTAGTTTTTATCCTTTTGCTTCGAAACTTTCCAATAGTGTTCCTTTCCCTTTACTTATCCTTTTTCCCTTTTGGATAATTTTCTAATTTTTACACTAAAATTATGAAATTTCCCTTTCCCTTTGTTAATCCTACCTAAGAAGTGCCCAAAAACTATTAAAAGTACATTTACCCCTTCTAATTGAGTTTAAATTTAAAAAATTCCTTACTGACCTTGTTTTAAGACTTTCTTTTCTATCCCTTAATTAAAAAAATAGTACGAGTTATGGTAGTGACCCGTGCAGGCACAAAAATCATGGAGTAAGAACTCACCACATTGAAAGCCTAGGTTATTGAGTTAATCGAAAGGATGCATGGAATGAATCAACAAAATAACCTTTTATTCAAAAATTTGTAGGATTCTTATTTAGATAATAGTTTCTCTTCTCACCACACATCACATTGGCCCAAGCTATACTTTCCATGGTTCCATGGTACAGCTCCTACTGGATGGATATATCAAGCTAAGAATTTCTTTAACCTTCACAATACTTATTCTGTCAATAAAGTCCCAATTGCTTGCTTTCACTTGGAACAAGAAGCACTACAATAGTATTTTTGGTATCTCAAGTTGAATTATGAACCTGATTGGAAAACCTTTGCATCCTTACTTTTGGGCAAGTTTGGTCCTTTGGCATTTGAGGAATTTAAATGAGTTCTCACCAAACTCTACCAAATGAGTACCATTGGTGATTATTAGATTAAATTTGATAAATTGTCTAATCACACTGAAGAATTTTTAGATGACTTCTTCAATAATTATTTATTAGTGGCCTTAAAGATCCAATTCAATCAGAGGTGAAAATTTTTCAACCCAATAACATGATGGATGCCTTGGGTCTCGTTAAGTTAGTAAAAGATAAGCTCTCAATGTAACATCAACTTCCCACTTTTCCACCCATAAAGAACACAATGAACCAATGGCCAACCATAACCACACCAATAAAGTGCCTTACTGAGGCAGAGATGTGGGATCATAAGGAGAAAATATTATATTATAATTGTGATGACAAATGGGTTAAGTGTCATAGGTTTATCACATAAAATCTCTACTTGCTAGATGTGGAATCACCACTAGATCAATATATCAAGCTTGATATCTAATAATGTTAGGATACTCAAGCAGATAAAATCCCCTTCGATGACTCAATGACTCAGGATACCTAACTTGAGATATATCTACATGCACTTATAGGTGTAACCACCCCTTAAACTATGAAGGTTAAGGGGTTATTTAAAAATATCCCTCTTACAATCTTCATTAACTCTAAAATCACACACAATTTCATCAATTCCCACATTTCTAATAACATATACTACTATATACACCTTTGTTCTAACTTTATAGTCATGATTACTAATGGGGGAATATTGCCATATAAAGGGAAATGTCAGAATATGTGTATCATGATAGGTAATAACACTTTTTGATTAGATATGTTTACCCTAGCTTTAGGGGGATGTGATGTGGTCTTAGGGGTGTAGTGGCTCCACACATTAGGACCTATTCTATGGGACTTCTCTAAGATTTAGATAGAATTCATATATAGTGGCTAGAATAACACATTAAAAGGGTTATTTCCTAGATCTACTAACATCATCAGTTCCCATTACATGGAAAAGTGTCTAAAAAAAGGCTCATATGGGGTCATTACCTAGCTACACTCCATCCAATTCTAACTCCCCACTTATAATAACTATGCTACTAATTTACAAGCCATTCTCAACAAGCATGAAACCATTTTTATAGAGACTATGGGTTTTCCCTATTAACACACTAAAGATCATCACATCTTTTTCCTTTTAAGAAGCATCCAACCTAACATCTAGCCATATTGCTATCCCCATTTGCAAAAGACTAATATTGAACAACTAGTACATGTAATCCTCAAGTTAGGCTTTATTCACCCTAACACTAGCCCATACTCCTCCCCAATGCTTCTTGTCCATGAAAAGGATGGGTCATGACACCTCTACATTGACTTTTGTGCCCTTAACCACCTCACTATCAAAGTAAATTCCCAATTCCAGTCATCGATGATGTTCTTTATGAACTCCATTGGGAAAAAAAATTCTCTAAATTGGATCTTAATTCTAGATATCATCAAATCTATGTGCATGTTGATAAAATTCTAAAGATAGCCTTTCATACTCATGAGGGTTTCTATGAATTCTTGGTCAAGCCATTTGTACTTAAAAATGCCCCTTCAACATTTTAGGCCCTAATGAATAAAATATTTTGTTTATCCTCCATTGATTTGCTTTGGTTTTATTTGATGATATTTTGATCTATAGTCATACATGGGCCAAACATCTCCAGCATCTTAACAGGGCATTAAAACTACTAGCAAATAACCAATTATGTATTAATCAGCCCAAGTGTTCCTTCAATCAAGAGGAAGCTGAATATCTAGGGCACATTATTTTTGTTGATGGGGTCCACATGGATCCAAAAAAAATTAATGCCATGCAACATTAGCCTGAACCAACAACCCTCAAGAGCCTTCATGGCTTCCTTGGCATTACAAGATACTACTACAAGTTCATCAAGGATTATGGTAAGATTGTCACTCTCTTGACTTCCTTATTGAAGAAGGATACATTCCCATGGGATGTCATAGCTAACTAGGCTTTTGTGGTACTCAACTAGACTATGTGTAGCACATCAATTTTCGCCATGCTTGAATTCACCAAAATTTTCAACATCAAAAGTCATTCATGTGGAAATAATCTAGGTGTTGTTCTTCTCTAAGAATATCATCCCATTGATTTCACTAGAAAATCCCTTTCTAGACAAAATTTGGCTTTGTCTACACACAAAAAGAAAATGATGGCAATTTTGTATGTAGTACAAAAATGGAGGCCATACTTAGGAATCATTTTTCCATGAAAACCAATCACCAGAGTTTGAAATACTTCCTAAAACAATGTGTCTCAACCCTTACACAACAAAAATGGATCATCAAACTCATGGGCTATGATTATGAGATTACTTACAAAAGGGTAAAGATAATGTCATGGCAGATTCCCTCTCATGCACGTTTGAGGACCATACTTCCATTTATTCCATCTCTATGCTCATCTCAAATTGTTTGGATTCTATATACCAAGGGTATGAAAATTATCCCTCCTTACACCACCTCATTCAACAATTGACTATTAACCCCTCTATAATACTAGATTATTCATGGGATGGTGTTTCTTTATGTTACAAGGGTCATTTGGTGCTTCCCAATAGCACTGACCTTCATCAGGTTATATTCTATGAAATCCATGCTTTTCCATTAGTGAGGCACTTAGGATTTCTAAAAATCTATGAGTGGACATGTCAAAATTTCTTATAAAAGGGGATGAAAGGGGAAATAAAACTAATGGTGGTTGAATGTGATACCTACTAATGCAACAAAGTTGAAACCACATTGATTCTTGGTTTGATCGATCCCTTTCCCATTCCTAATAGGACTTGGATTGATATTTCTATGGATTTCATTAAGGGGCTCCCTAAATATGGAGGAAAAATAGTGATCCTGGTCATGATGGACCACCTCTCCAAATATAGTCATTTTTGTGCCCTTAACCACCCTTATACAGCTTCCACAGTCACACAATTTTTCTTGGATAAGATCTTCCATCTTCATGACATCCCTTCTTCAATTGTCTCTGATCATGATGTAACTTTCACTAGCCATTTTTAGATAGAGATATTCTGATGCACATGCACAAAATTTAAGATGAGCTCTAGGTATCATCCCCAAATAGATGTCCATACAAAAATTGTCAACAAATGCTTGGAAATGTTCCTTATTTGATTTGCATCAAAATAATAACACCAATGGGAAAAGTGGTTTCCCCTCACATAATGGTGGTGAATACCTCATACCACACTTCTAATAAAATGAATCCATATGAGATAGTTTATGGTCAAATGCCCACAACACTTATCTCATACACCCCTGATAGTTCCCTAGTTTAGGTAGTCAACACTACTTTCCACCATTAGGATCAGATTCTCAACACCTTGCAAGGTAATCTCCATATAGCATAGAACTAAATAAAGTAGTAGGTAGATCAACACCACTTCAAGCACACCTTTCAACCTATTGATATAGTTTTTTTCATCTACAACCATACAATCAATCATCCTTGAAATTAAAAGGGTGTCATAATCTTCCCCCAAAGTTTTGTGGGTCATATAAGGTTCTCCAAGAGATTGGGTCTATTTCTTACAAGTTGTAGCTTCCTCATTCCTCCTAAATTCACCCAGTATTTCATGTCTCCTATTTTAATAAAGTTCTTGGAACCACCATCAGAGTGCAAAAAGTTTTACCCAAAAATTATAATGAAGGCTCCATCCTTATCTAACTGTAAGTAGTCTTATACAAGTGCACCTGCTAACTTTTCTCCCACTCTATCATGGAATTATTAATCTAGTGACATGGAATACAACCAAATGATGCCACATAAGAACCATTATTTCAAATTCAATAATGATTCCTACATCTGAAGCTTTGAGTACAAACCTTTTTATAAGGGGGAGGAGATGTTAGGGACTTGTGTCCTACCCTTCTCTTTTCATTATTAGTTTATTAGTCACTATGGATGCATATGTTTTGTAATTCATCCCTTTAGAATATTTTAATTATCCCACATACATGGAAAGTAGTTATTGTTAGAATAAATTTCGTATTTAAGTAAGTGTTGAGCCTAATGAAGGCATCCACAAATATTATTTTATAGAGATTAATCAAAGGAGGTTGACCCCTTTAAGTGGCCTACGATCTAAAGGTTATTTTGAGTTATTTTCTAAAGTTTATTTTATTGTTCAATTATTTTATGTAATTCACAAATTTGTGAAAAAAGTTCTTCACATCCCTATAGAAATAAAACTTTTAATTTCAATAATATAATAACTAATATTTTGGTAACATATGATAATAATTAAAATCTTCAAACATGTACATTAAATACCAATATCACTATAAAACTAAGGGTTGGATAAAGCATAAATTATTTTCCATTCTATTTCGGATCATCAATATTATTAAACTTCACCTTTGTCCTACAAATAAGATTTGTGTTTTATTCACTTGGGATTTTGATTTTTGTTTTTATCTAGACACTATCGTCATCTTTGGGATACTGGCATCAAATCCATTGTCTTGATCTCAATAGTTTTATCCCTTCCCTATGATCAACTCAATTCTTCTTGTATCTACACATGTATTTTTATTTCCTATTTTTTCTTAAATATGTGATTGAAAAATCCATGATCAACCTATAGTAGTGAAACCCTAACACTTGGCCTCTTGAACACCCATGACTAAATAAAAATGTTTTAATATTTGAGGCGATATAACCTTAGTAAATAAATTATTGCTAAGTGTTGCCTACATATCCATATACTTAAAATAGGGCCTTAGACTCGTATGTATTCTACCTTCCTAGGTATGATTTTTTAATGGTGATTGTGTAACTCTATGCTCTTTCTCATATTCCTTGGTGTAAATAATGCAAGTGTAAATTATATTTTTTAATACCTTAAACTTTTAGTTCTATAAAATTTATATAAGGTGAAACTCAATAAATTTTGAATAAAATAAAGTATATATTGATTTAGAGGCTTGATTTGTAATTGTAAACTATGTCATAGCTTTGTATATATATGGAACCTTTTAATTATGAATTAATACTTAGTGGCACATGAAATTTGACAATAAAAATAGATGGCCCCTTACAAATTATCATAAAAATATAAGGCGAGACACTTCCATTGCCTTTGGACACTAGCATCAATGCTAGTGTCTTAAAATGAATGGTAATGTTTGAGATATCAAAAGACAACAATAGACCATAGGCACTTAGGTATCCCTATAGCATAATTGATAGAAATGGACTAGTGAACAAAAATACATAGAGGGTCAAGCAAAACAATAAAAAACACATGGAACCAAAGAGGTCCAGGCAAGACTATGCCACTAAATACTCAACTCTCTATCAAAATTTCTATACATCCAAAACTATGCAAAATTACATCATAAAAATATGATTGTACCAAATATTGGTATCTACATTAGGATAGGTAGTGTGAATTTTTCCCCATTTAGATTGATATAAAGGAAGATCTAATTCACTTATTCTATCACTTGTAAATTTCAATATTAAGGCATGCTTACACTATTTCACACTGAGAAAATCTTTCCTATTCTTCCCATATCTAATTTGAATCATTTGAATTAGTCCTTAGTCAATTCAAGAGTATAATTTACCCAAGTCAAAGAAAATCACTATCAAGTATGTTGTCCCCAAAAAATGCCACTCATTTTTGGGACAACCTACGAACTATTTTGGCCTTGCACAGACCAAAATTTCTCTCTTCCCTTCTCAAAATTTGTTCTAAGCTTTCAAATTCCTCATTTTTCAAGCTTTTTCCATAAATGGATTCATAGGTTCAACATGGTTCAAGCAGCTACCGACCATTGACGGTCTCATGGACGTCAAATTTAAAGGGATATCTGTGGAAACTCAAATAAAGCGCAAAATTCAAAGGAAGAATCAAGAGACTGAGTGAAAAGAGAGCCTGAAGATTTAAATTGCTACAGGGAAGAGAAGATCAATGCAAAGGACCAAAAATATTTTCAAAATAATTATTTCCAGTAGGTGAAACAGTGGATCAAGTAGACTTAGACTTCTGGGCGCACCAAATCAAGGACACAAGCCTATTTTTCTTCCATAAAGTAATGGCAAAATTGGACAGCTGCACAGATATCAGGAAAAGGACCAAACAGTCCACACCAAAGAAGAGACATATTAGATGAATGGACATGCCATAATTATGGCAGCTCACTATTCTCAGCATGGTCTCTCCAGACAGGACTGAAGGTGCATTGAAGATGTTGACTACAGCATGGGCCATCCCATGGAAAAAAGTGCTAATCCTTACGTAGTTGCTATAAGATTGTAATATCTCTCATTTGTAAGGGAGACTTTTCATTTTTACAAGAGTGAAACTCTACCCATTTTGAAATAAGAAGACTGAGACTTTGAGTTCAGATTGTAATTTCATTTCATTTTATCTGAATGAGAAAGCAAGTTGATTATAGACTTTGTGCTGTTTTGGCTTGTGCTACTTTAGGAAATTGTTCTTATGTCTGTTTCCTAGAAGCATTCTTATTTATTTAATTTGACAAGAAGAATTAGTGAAGGTAAAAAGGGAGATGTCCTGAAGCCAACTGTGAGAAGACTTTGTGCTTTCACATTTGCTTTCAGTCTGTGTTTTTCTTTTCTTTCTATGTTGAGGATTCTGGGATGACTTTGTGCCCCCATTATCTTTTGTGATATACTCTTTGGGCAGTTGAGTTGGAAACTTTGCATTCTATTTCATCCCGCTGGTTACTATGCCACTTTTGTCATCAGTTACTTTTACTACCTAAAAGAAACTCTTGCTATTTTTTGCAAGAACACTTCTAAAAAAAGAGAAGTGCCTTTAGTGTTTCCACCAAGATTTTCTCCTTTTTTTGTGAGCATCATCTCTGAAAGAAGAGAAATGGATGGTTTATTCTACCCCCATGTGTTATTTTCTACTTATTTATATTAGATATAGCTCCTACGTATCTATAGGGAACCTCCCCTTGATGAGAGGAGAGATTAGTCCCCTTTTGATGTGGTAAACCTACAAAACTACCTAAAAAATCTCCCTACTATGGTTGATCAGACCTATTTTTTTTATCAGTATGATGATTGACAAAATATTCACCCAACAATTTTTTGTGACTCTACTGGGGAAGAGCACACAGTTTAAAGTCTCAAACTTCAAGCTGAAGCAAATCCTGCTCTTTTCCATTTTTTTTTCTACAATCTGGCAACTCCACATTATACTAGAAGCTAAAAATCCCAAGGTGTTGTTGACCTTGCTTTTGAGTTGGTGCAGCAGAGTAATTTTGAGTTGTTTCCTCCACAACCTCACCTTAGACGAACTAGGAGTCTTCCTCCTAGCCCTACCAAGCCACCAACACAAGGCAGAGCTTTTTTTTTTGTTGCTAGCCGAGCTTTGCCTATCCATGCTCCACCTAGATTAGTGATCCCACTTTTACATAATCAAATCATGGCTCAAGGCCTCTGGGGTAACTCTTTCAGTTCACTGAATTTAACTCCACCTCTGCATGAGCTTCCACATAGTTTAAGGAAGAATTTCTCCAAATTCTTTGGTGATGGGAAGGTTCATCTTGATAAACACATTTCAGCCTTTAGCATATCCTATGGTGTGATAGGGGTGGAATTTGAAGACATAACAGTCAGGCTATTTGTGGAAACACTATAAGGTGTGCTACAGACTAGTTCTACCACCTACAAGCTAGATTAGTGACTAATTAGGACACTCTGAAAGACAAATTTAAAGCCAGGTTCAAGCCTACAAAAGATGCACATGCCTTGTTAGCCTAACTCACTCAGATGAAGAAGGAGCTCCATGAACCTATGAGGGATTTCATTTCCAAGTTTGACAAGCTAAGGCACATGATTCCTATGGTTGCCTAGCCAACACCTCATAATCTCAAGTGTTTCTTCATCAACTCACAGCTCCCTGAAGTGAGTTTCTTGCTGAGACGGGCTAGACACATAGACCTTGCTACTACTTAGGACTTGGCTACTGAGGTAGAAGATGACCTTATCTTGGTAGGAAAGATAAAGAGAGACCCTAATAAAGGTAAATCCTCTTCATCTTTTGAGTGTTCACCTACAGTCACCACTGACCCAATGGTACAAAAGCTAGCAAATAAAATGCTAACTCTCAGAAAGCAAGTGGTGCAAGGGATCTCATCTACTCTTGCATATAGAGATATGCCTAGGAGGACATTTTAGAATCAAGCGTACCAAAACAATGTTGCCAAGAATAAGGGATAGAAAAATTGCCTTCCTCTTCCATAGAGGAACCTCACCCTTGAAGCACCTCCAAGCAACTCAATAGTTGGATATCTTGAAGTTGAATCAGATTTCTCATTCCAACCTGAGTTGAATCATGAATATGACATTAATCTCTTCATTGAGGAAAAAGAAGAATTAGCTGGCGACTCCCAGATTGGTTTCCTGAACTATCAGGATGAACCCAAAAGTGAAGGCAATGTAGCTAAGGGGTCATATGTTGTATTCACCTAGTCCAAGAATCAATCAACTCAACAAGTTGATAATGTGAAAGTAGAGGAGTGACCTCAACCAGTAGTTTCAATTGCTAAGTGTGGATCCACTCATCCTTTCCAGCCAAAGGACCCAATGATTTTGAGAAAGGTAAGTACCCCAAATGCCCCTACACCTTCTACTTCAAATTCATAGTCAAGTCCTCCCCCTTTCAAAAATCAAAAAGATGAACTCCCATCCTCTGCTCCTAGCTCATTCCAAACATTTGATATCATTGACCATATAAAGAAAACCAAAATTTAAATGTCTGAATTTGAATTTTTGTAGTCCCATCCTGAGCAATTAGATAGACTGGTTCAATGTGTTAAAAACTAGAACATCCCTTTTGAACAAGCAATTCCTAAAGTGACACATGATCTTGCCAGGAATGCACCCACCAAGAACAACCTTATCATTGCTCCCTCTGCTGCTCCTGGTAGAACTGAACCTTTTTATGTCTCATTACTGATAAATGGACATCAGCTAAATAATTACATCATTAATTCTAGAGCTTTAGACAATGTCATGCCTACTAAAGTGGTTGAATCCCTTAACCTCACATTGACCAATACTTTTGGTAGATGCTTCTCCATGGAGAACAAGCAAGTGCCTTTGCTAGGAAAAATTAAAGATGCCCAATTTGTGTTTGCTGCCTGTCCAGACAAAAGAATCAAGATGACTATCTTGGTAGCAGACGTCCCAGCATCATATGGCATCCTTCTTGGGAAAAATTTCTACAGGGATGTTGGAGGTGAATTGAGCATGGATTTATCAGAGGCAAGGATTCCAGTCAAAGGTGTTATGAAGAGGCTGCTCCCTAAGAAGGAAGCAAAATATGTGGTTACCCAGACCTCAGCACCTGAAGCTCAAATTTTGTTTGAGTATTTAGGCATGGGTAACTACTTTCTATACACGGATGGAGTTCATGAGACATCTAATGAAGCTCTCATAAATGATAGCTTGGAAATGCATTCAGCTAGAATAGTAGAGGAATTGGTTGAGCACAAGGCAAGTGTGTAAGTATCTCCACCCTAGGATGAAGAAGAATCCAAAAGAAAATCAGTATCAAATGAGGTATGGATTCTTGAATTTGATGGCAGCTGCTCTTCCACTGGTTTAGGAGCTGGGGTTGTGTTAATATCTCCTCAAGGAGATATTTTTCCCTCATCTTATAAATTACAATTTAGTAACATGAATAACACAACTGAATATGAGTCTCTATTGCTTGGATTGAGAGCTGCTCGAGACAAAGGCATCAAGTTCCTTCATGCTAAAGGAGATGTTAAAGTAGTGGTTTATCAGGTGAGGAACTTGTATCAAACCAAGAATAAAAGATTGCATCATTACAACAATCTAGTCTGGGACCAACTTGAAGACTTTGATGCTTTCAACATCTCTGTAATTCCTAGAGAATTCAATGACCGAGTGGATGCATTGGCTATTTTAGCTACTCTCTTGATCACCCACCCAGATTTCAAAGGATTCAAGTACATGATTGAGCTGGTCTTTTGACCAAGTTTACCTGATAATGCTATTCATTGGTAAGTATTTAAAAATGACAACCAAATCATTGCCTTCCTGGAGCAAAAAGATAGCTTTGAATGGCTGCATTTTGAAGGCAGCAAACCTCAAAATTGTGAAACAACTCTTGAATCAAATGCAGACATAGGTGAGGAGTTCTTGCAACTCGAAGGGAATAAGATTTCCAAAGGCCTGGTTTCCCTTGAGAAGCTGTTTGATAAGCATGATAGATTCATCAGATAGCAGCCAATGGATTCAAGCTCATCTCAGGAGTTTGATCAAGTAAATCTAGGAACCAAGGAAGACCCCAAGATGGTGAACATTGGGACATGTTGTACTCTTGAAGAGTGTTTCAAGTTCACCTCTTTGCTCAATGAATACATGGATGTCCTAGCGTACTCCTATGATGACCTAAAATCACTCTGGCCTAATGAAATTTGACACAACATTCTTCTCAAGGCTGATTCAACACCTTATAGGCAAAAGTCCAGGCATTATAATCCAAAAATCTTAGGTACTATTTTATTTGAGATATAAAAAATGCTAAATGTCAGGATAATCTTCCCAATCCATCATTCTACATGGATTGCCAATATAGTGCCTGTAAGAAAGAAGAATGGTGAAATTCACCTTTATGTGGATTTTAAAAATTTGAATCAAGCATCCTTGAAGGATAATTATCCTTTGCCAATCATGGATCAAGTGTTGCAGATAGTGATGGGCTCAAAGATATTATCAATGCTAGATGGCTTCTCAAGATATAATCAGGTCAAAATTGGTGAAGTAGACTAGCATAAGACTTGCTTTCACCACACCCTGGGGCACGTTTGCATATAAAAGAATGCCTTTTGGATTGATAAATGTTGGTGCCACCTTCTAAATAGAAATGGATCTTGCCTTCAAGGATGAGATGGGTAAGTTCATCATATTTTATCTTGATGACTTGACTGTCTTCTCTAAGCATCGCCTAGATCATGTGAGCCATTTGCAACAAGTGCTAGAATGTTGCCACCAGAATGGCATTTCCTTAAACCCCAAGAAGTCAATTTTTGGAGTAATGAAGGGGAAACTTCTCAATTACATTATGTCTAAAGGAGGCATAAAGATTGACTCAAACAGAGTCAAGTCTATCCAAAAACTTTCCTTGCCGACAAGCAAGATTGTTGTTCACTCTTTCTTTGGAAAGGTGAATTTTTTACGGAGATTTATCCTTGAATTTGCCAAGTAGACCAGACACATTATGAAAATGATGAAGGGAAAGGCCACCTTCATCTAGACTAAAGAAGGCAAGTTGGCTTTTGAGGATATCAAGACTGCAATTTCCCATGCTCCAATTCTGGCTTGTCCAGAATATAGCAAAGAGTTCACCATTTACAACTATGCTTTAGAACATACACTTTCAACAATTCTAGTTCAACAAAATAAAGAAGGTATGGAATCTCCCATTTTCTTCATGAGTTGTCCTCTCAAAGATCATGAGCTAAAGTACTCAAATATGGAGAAGCATGCTTATGCAGTGGTGAAGGTCGTAAAACATTTTCATTTCTACATCCTCAATTCTTGAGTTACTACCTTAGTCCCTAACACCATAGTGAAATGTATACTGACTCAACAAGAGTTTGGGATGAAAAGAGGCAATTGGGTCACAAAGATCTGGGAGTTTGATCTGATCATCAAGCTAACAAAGCTGGTACATGGAAAGGAGCTATGCCAACTAATTGTTGATAAGAAGCCAAGAGGAACAAAGCATGAAGAACCAGAAGTGGATGACACACCAATAGTCCTCTTTGTCTCCACCATAAATGAGTGGTATTTAGGTATTGCTCATTTTCTTACTTATGGTGAATGTCCTGCTCACCTATCTTATAAAGAAAGGAGGACCATCAAGCTAAAATTTGATAATTTTGTCCTCTAGGACAACAGCCTATATAAGAGGAGCCTTGATGGAACATTCCTTCACTGTGTGGACAAGGAAAAAACAAAGTCAACTTCTAAATTCCTTCCACAATTTAGCCTATGAAGGACATTTTTCTACCCCTATGACTACCCACAAGATCCTACGAGCTAGGTACTATTAGCCAACTCTCTTTCAAGATGCATATAAGTGGGTTAGGGGATGTGAACTATGCTAGCAATTTGTTGGAAGCCTAAGCTAGCTGCCCTACTTCTCGAATCAGTGATCATAGAGGAGCCATTCCAGCAATGCAAAATTGATTTTATTGGAGCTGTAAACCCATCATCAAGTGTTGGACATGACTATGTCCTCACGGCAACAAACTACTTCACCAAATGGGTGGAAGCAGTTCTAACCAAACATGCTACTTCAAAAGTAGTATGAAATTTCCTCAAAGAAAACATCATGTCTAGGTTTGGGGTCCCAATAAAAATTGTCACTGATAATGCCACCTATTTCACTTCCTAAGAGATTACTCAATTCTATTTTCACTATAGAATCACACTCTCCCACTCTTCTAATTACTTTCTACAAGGGAATGGACAAGCTAAATCAAGCAATAAGAACCTGGTGACTATCATCAAGAGGCTAGTGGATGACAACCAAATGACTTGGCATAAGGCATTGGTTGATGATCTATGGGCAAATAGAATTACACCAAAGATAGCAATTGGTATGTCTCCCTTCCAACTTCTGTATGGTGTCAATGCTAAGATACCAATCACCTTGGAATTGCCAGCATTAAAATTGGCTAAGGCAATTGAAGATCAAACATATGAGAGATCACTTGAGAAGAGGATCATGTGCCTTGTTGAGCTGAATGAGCAGAGAACTATAGTGGTGGACTGAATTTCCACCCATCAAATTTTGGTAAAGAAGCTCTTCAACCAGAAAGCAAAGAATCATGATTTCTAAATTAGAGATCAAGTCCTGTTGTGGGACAAGAGAAGAGAACCAAAGGGGATGCACAAAAAGTTTGATTCCCTATGGAGGGGCCCTTTTACTATTCATCATCTCAATAGTAAAAATAGTTTCCTATTGAAGTATCAAGATGGCACTCTCTTTTCTCTGCCTCATAATGGGAAACATCTGAAGCACTTCAACTCTTGAAGTATCGGATGAGTTCCCCTATACATATGTATATTTGTATAGTCTTTTGTTTCTATTTTTTTCTTTTGTTTTCATTTTTTGGAGCCTTTCTTCTTGGGTAGCGTGACTCCATAGCCCAATGGCACACTTCAAGGCACTAGAGATTCTAGTTTCTACTCCCCTCAACAGTGTTTTAAGTTTCCAACTAAAGGTATTTCTCCAACTGGAGCTAGCTGTTGTCCCCAAAAAATGCCACTCATTTTTGGGACAACCTACAGACTATTTTGGCCTTGCATAGACCAAAATTTCGCTCTTCCCTTCTCAAAATTTGTTCTGAGCTTTCAAATTCCTCATTTTTCAAGCTTTTTCCATAAAGGGATTCACAGGTTCAACATGGTTCAAGCAACTGGCGACCATTGACGGTCCCGTGGATGTCAAATTTAAAGGGATATCTATGCAAACTCAAATAAAGCATGGAATTCAAAGGAAGAATCAAGTGACTGAGTGAAAAGAGAGCCCAAAGATTTAAATTGCTATAGGGAAGAGAAGATCAATGCAAAAGACCAAAAATATTTTCAAAAGAATTATTTCTAGTAGGTGAAATAGTGGATCGAGTAGACTTAGACTTCTGGGCAGACCAAATCAAGGATGCAAGCCTATTTTTCTTCCATAAAGTAATGGTGAAATTGGATAGCTACGTAGATATCAAGAAAAGGACCAGATAGTCCATACCAAAGAAGAGACATATTAGATGAAGGGACATGCCATAGTTATGGCAGCTCACTATTCTTAGCATGGTCTCTCCAGACAGGATTGAAGGTGCATTGAAGATGTTGACTGCAGCATGGGCCATCCCATGGAAAAAAGCACCAATCCTTGCATAGTTTCTATAAAATTGTAATATATCTCATTTTTAAGGGAGACTTTTCATTTTTACATGAGCGAAACTCTACCCATTTTGAAAGAAGAAGACTGAGACTTTGAGCTCAGATTGTAATTTCATTTCATTTTATCTGAATGAGAAAGCAAGTTGATTGCATACTTTGTGTTGTTTTTTCTTGTGCTACTTTAGGAAATTGTTCTTATGTCTATTTCCTAGAAGCATTCTTATTTATTTAATTTGACAAGCAGAATTAGTGAAGGTAAAAAGGGAGGTGTCCTGAAGCCAACTGTGAGAAGACTTTGCGCTTTCACATTTGCTTTCAGTCTGTGTTTTTATTTTCTTTCTATGTTGAGGATTCTGGAATGACTTTGTGCCCCCATTATCCTTTGTGATATACTCTTTGAGTAGTTGAGGTGGAAACTTTGCATTCTGTTCCATCTTGATGGTTATTGCACCCCTTTTGTCATCAGTTACTTTTACTACCTAAAATAAACTCTTGTTGTTTCATGCAAGAACACTTCTGAAAGAAGAGAAGTGCCTTTAGTGTTTCCACCAAGATTTTCTCCTTTGTCTATGAACATCATCTCTGAAAGAAGAGAGATGGATGGTTTATTCTAACCCCATGTGTTATTTTTTGCTTATTTATATTGTATATAGCTCCTACGTATCTATAGGGAACCTCCCCTTGATGAGAGGAGAGATTAGTCCCTTGTTGATTTGGTAAACCTACACAACTGGCCAACCAATCTTCCTACTGTGGTTGATCAGACCTTTTTTTTTATTAGTATGCTAATTGACAAAATATTCACCCAAAAAAGTACTCAAGCCATCTCTAGATGCATACATGTAGAAAAAGGATCACAATCACACAAAACACTTTAAATGGGAGAACTACGTGGGATTGATTTCCTTCTTCAAATTATTGGATACATAGGTAATAATAAATTGTCATAGAGGTGATTTGGGTCAAGTCAGTCCATTACACTCCCAATTTATCTTTATGTATTCTTAGGTATTGTAAGGCCTATTAGGGTTTCAAATTTAAATAAGTCATTTACAGGTCATCCATACACATATGAAGGTCAAATTTTAGCACATATGCATGTTTAAAGTAGGCACAAGTGATTTTACCCTAAGTTTTGATATTTTATATAGAGGATTGAATCAACTAGTATAGGATAGTAGTTCTAGTCAGTCCTCTCCCCTTCTTGATGATCCTAACCTTAAGCATTTACAATCACAACTCTTATGGCCCTTATAAAACCACTCTAAGTTGATTATATCTATCATTCTATTAGTCACACATAATTAGGTTACGAATATAAAATAGATAAGTTCTAGTGTGTTGTTCATAGTAATCCTCCTTTCATTTTAGTGCATTTTATCCATTTTACTAATTTAATTTTGCTCTGCTTATCACAAGTTTTTTATATCTTTGGTTACATTCCTATTCATTTTATCTTAGATTTAATAACTGAGTTAATTCTAAATTTTGATAAAATATATTGGTGAACACACATATTTTATTTAAGCATTACTTAAAAACATTGTCTTAGGTTTATATAAATTCCTGGTATCTGGTACTAAAATAAATTTCTTTCGACCTTGGATCTAATATCTACCACTAAAAGAAATTGCTTGCGACCTCAACTTTAATATGTGACACTAAAATCTATTTATTTTGACATCTGATTTGATATCTAACATTGAGAACACTTTATTTTAAATTTGGATTTTTGGGGAATTTATAATTACCATACATACTAAAATCCTTTTTCTAGGATCTAAATTTCAAATTTATGTTGTTTTTCTTAATTTGTAAATAATCTATGGCTATATTAGATGAGCAATTTTTGTCTCAAGTTTGATTATTTTTCATTATATGTTGCATTCTAGTAATAAGTAAATTAGTAACACTCACATAATAAAATGAAATAAATCACAAACTAAGACACAAATAATATTAATGTAAAAAATGTAAAAGTCAAGTATGACATGGGAACAAGAGTAGTTGTTCATTAAATATTATATAAAAATTACTCATGAACAACCTCAAGTATTACTCAATTCATATTAATTCATCATCCAATCATAACTTTTACCAATTACTACTATACGATAAAGGGAATGTAGACTCCTTTCATTTCTCTTCCTCCTAGGCCTTAAGGTTCTAACAACTACCATCCCACTCCTATTATTCATCCATGGATTATATTGGATTATATGGTCCATATTATTAATAATTAAGGAGTTAAGCGACCACATCATGGAAGAATTCAACATGTTTCTCCTCAACCCCTTTCCCATCCCACAAGGCAATAAAATCAATCTAAAGGGTACAATGTCATGAATCAACTAAAAATTGCCCATGCTAAAATTTCAAGTTTGTATCTACAAATATTTTATCGGTTTATAATGATGTTTTATATGTTGCTTTGTGAGACAATATTATTTATAGTGATACACAACTTGCTACTTTTTATACCATCATGAGCACCTTTAATGGTACTGAATATATTATCACTTTTGATGAATAATAATTACCATCACAACATGTAATCACACAATCTCTTCCATTATTTATTTAAGTTACAATGTAAAATGAAAAAATTTAAACAAGAATTAATTGATGTTGGTTATGATGTGAACATTTTTATTATTCCTTTATTAAAATAATTGGGTATAAACATTGAAAATATTCAATAAAAATCAAACTATTAAAGGATTCAATGGTTCTTCAAGATAGTTACTTGGAATGATATCTCTAGATGTCATGATGGGACCTGAAATAATTTTACTTTACTCTATTTTATGATTAGTCATCTACATTATAATTTACTATTAGACTGACCTTGGATACATATGACATTAATAGTACCATCTACATTACATAGGTGTATTAAATTCATGCACGAGGGATATTCATATGTTTTTCTTATGGATGATAACCCTTTTAGATATTTTAAAATCACAACATATTAATCAAATTTAAAATATCTATCTATCATCCCTCCTCCTCAATTCATCCCTTGGGACCAAAAATACACATACAAAATTAGATAGTCAAGTACTAATGACAAGGAAGTAGAACAAGAGAAGTCACAAATGGACCAACAAGAGTTATATCAAACACAAAAGGTAGTTGATAAGTTCTAAATAACATAAGAAAAGGTAAAAATAGAACTCAAAAAATTACAAAAGGAACAAGAAATTATCAGAGGATTTGTCAAGGTCTGAATAATGAGGATGCACGAGTCGTGGTTGCATGGGACGAAGCAAGTGAATACCACAAAATTCTAAAGTAAATGAAATCAAACAAGAGACAATTGCATAGACAAATTGGAGAAAAGATAATATTCCATTAACATAAGATGGACAAAGTGAAGAAGACATATAGGAGAGCACGTAAGTAACTCCTCCACAAAAGGTGGTCAAAGCACCCCAAGAATAGACTATAACTCCTCCATGAAAGGTGGTGATAGGGTGCTAATAATAGAGAAGTAACTCCCATACCTAGAATAGTTGGTCAAAGGAGTTACTTATGACATTCTTATGACACCTATGACACATGTCTCCACATAAGCTAGCCTATCCCACAAATCTAGGAAAACTCCATGTATGCACAAATATATAATTTCCCTAATTAAATAATAGGGAAAAATAAAAACATACACTAACACCCCCCATAAGCGCAACTTAGGTGGGCAATGTGGAAATATAAAATGGGTCCCAACAACTAGGCTTGATGAGGTACCCATGTACAAAATAAATCTCCCATAAGATAGAGAAAAGGAGAAAAACTATAGGAAAAAACTCCCCCCCAAAAGAGAGACATAAATAATTGAGAAGGCTAGAAGGCCCCCTTGAAGATGTTGCTACTACAGATGTAGACTACACCCCAAGAAGAGCTCGTAGATGAATGAACTTGCTCTCGATGAAAGGTTTGGTGAAGATGTCTACAACCTACTCCAAAGACTAGCAAAAGATTAAGTTAATGACCTAACTATGAATAAGCTCCTAAATGAAATGCATGTGAATATCTATGTGCTTGGTCCGTTGGTGCTGAACTGGATTCCTACAAATCTAAATGGTACTCTAGTTGTCATAATAAATGATGGTGGGCTACTTGATAGGAATGCCAAACTCAGAAAGCTTAGTAGCTGCATTAACAGCTCCCTTATACTCTGCCTTTGTGGATGATATAATAATAACATTCTACTTCTTGCTAGACCAACTGATAAGACCAGAACCTAGAGAGAAACTGTAACCAAAAGTAGACTTGTGAGTCTGTGAATCACCAGGCCAATCTGAATCTATATATCCAACCAAGTCAACCTCTATGCTAAATCTATAATGAATCTCGTATCTATGTGAACCTTGTATGTAATGTAAGATCCTCTTAGCTGATTTCCAATGCAGCTCATGAGGTTCTTGCATAAATCTGGATACAAGTCCCACTGTATATGATATGTTAGACCTGGTGTGAGTCAAGTAGATGAGACTACCAACAAGTTTTTGATATCAAGTGGCATCAACCAATGGTGAAGAATAGTCAGCCTCAAGCTTGACTCCTGATAGAAAGGGAGTCGGAGATGGCTTGTAATTAGCCATGTGAAACTGAGCCAATAAGTTAAGAGCATACTTAGGCTGTGTAAGAGAAATCCCTAAATCTGACTATGAGATCTCGATGCCAAAGAAGTAGTGCAATAAACCCAAGTCTGTCATGTCAAATCTATCCTAGAGAGATGCCTTCACCGCTATAATAGCTGATGAAGAACTCCTAGTGATCAAAAGGTCATCAACATAAAGAACCAGAATCAACAGCGAGTCATCTTGCTGTAAAACGTAGACATTAGGATTAGAATGGCACCTAGTGAAACCCATTGTGAGAAGGAAGGAATCCATCTTGGCATACCATGCCTGAAGGGCCTATTTGATGCCATAGATAGATCTCCTAAGTCTGCATACTAAGGAAGAATCTTGAACAAATCCTGGTGGCTACTCCATATAGATCTCCTCTAGGTCTCCATGAAGAAAGGCACTCTTCACATCCATTTGGTGCACATCCCAACCATGTGTTGTGTCAATATCTAAGGTGAGTCGTATAGAAGTCATCTTTGCAATGGGTGCAAAGGTCTCTGAGTAGTCAATGCCTACCACCTGTGAGAAACCCTTAGCAACCAATCGTGCCTTGTACTTATCAACTGACCCATCTGCTACAAACTTGGTCTGATATATTCTTCCTTAATCAATAATATTTGGCTCTGATACCATATCAGAGGATTCGCCATGGTTTTAATAATGAGGATGCATGAGTCGTGGTTGCACGGGACGAAGCAAGTGAATACCACAAAATGCTAAAGTAAATGAAATCAAACAAGAGATGATTGCATAGACAATTTGGAGAAAAGCCAATATTCCATTAACATAAGATGGCCAAAGAGAAGAATACGAATAGGAGAGCATGTAAGTAACTCCTCCACAAAAGGTGGTCAAAGCACCCCAAGAATAGACTGTAACTCCTCCATGAAAGGTGGTGACAGGGTGCTAAGAATAGAGAAATAACTCCATACCCGGAATAGCCGGTCAAAGGAGTTACTTATGACATTCTTATGACACCTATGACACACTTCTCCATATAAGCTAGCCTATCCCATGAATGTAGGAAAACTCCATGTATGCACAAATATATAATTTCCTTAATTAAATAATAGGGAAAAATAAAAACCTACACTAACAGAAATATTAAATGAAGAAAATTTCCAAAATAAATAGTTATAAAGTCAAAAGTTGCAAATAGAATAAAAAGGCTCCAAATGAAATAAGAAAGGTTATATAAGGCACAAGTGAAATAGTAAAATATACCAAAAGATCACCTAGATAATTTGGCTCAACCTTTTATCACTGATCTCCCTTTTTTGTTCAATTTAGAAGTACATGATTGTAATGTTTAGATTATTATGATAGTGTTGATGATGGGCCTAACATGGTTAATATGACATATGATCAAATATTAAACCTAAATTTAAACCTCTTAAATGAGTATTTATTTCAAACTTTATTCACACCTATTAGTACTGGAGTATACCATGATGAATCAAAATTAATTAGGGAAATCACCTTGATAAATTTAGTGAATAATGCAGAAGTATCTGATACAAAATTTTCACCATTATTAAAAATAATAAAACACAAAGATACACCCACAATAATTTTTTAATATTATTAGATAAAAAGATTATTATATTCCACTAGATATCAACCAACAATACATATTTTTCATATAGACATTAAACCATATTATACCTACCATAGAATCATAGGACATGATACAAAGCATTGTTAGACATTACAAAATAAAATTTAGAAATACAAAGAGGATGGTATAATAAAATTAATAGAATGTCAACTAACATCACTTATTTCAATTATTCAAAATAAATCAACTATAGATAAGATAAACATAAATCATCCTCGACAAGAAGATTCAATCATTCTAGTATATATGAAATGAGATTATTATAATCATTATCTCATTGATACCACTGAAAATGAAAATGTTTTTAGTGTTAGAAGATTAAAACAAATAGGACATAATATCAATGAATTACATCATAGTGTATATTGGGAAGAATCCCTTAGATATATCATATACCCAATCATTTATAGACTAAACATTGTCAATATAAATGTATGGGTTATGGATCATACACATCGAGTACCATTTACATTTTGATAGTCATAGTTACAATAAATTCAAGCTACATTGGATACTAATCAACAATGGATCATCTTTTGTCATCAACTAGTAGTAATTCACATAATGCATGATGGTAACATAAATAGGATATACCTGCCTTCTAGGGTGAAATATTTCATTATCATGAGGTAGACTTGTCCCCATGGAACTGACAATTTCTCATGCTAGAAACCCCCATGAAGTTTAGTAGTTGCTTCCCCTTCCTTGAAAAAGATTTCCATATTCTCTGGGTCTGGAACCTTACTATGATGACAAATTTTCTTACCTTTGGTGGGAAGCCTAGTATCCTATCCAATCACCTCATCTAAAACCTCAAATTTAATTCGCCCCATGCATACCCTTTTGGAGTCCTCCTCCCAAGATTCAATGAATTGTCAAGATAAATTTTCATCATGCCTAATCATACTAGGAGGGGGGTGGTCACCTTTCTTGAAGAGATGATTGGGCATGACAAAATTTTATCTCAACAATTCACTAAATCTTTGGAGGACTCTAGAAGGGTATGCATGGGGGGAATTAACTTTGAGGTTTCAAAGGAGGTGATTGTATAGGCTACTAGGTTTCCCACCAAATGTAAGAAAATCTACCACTACAGTAAGGTGTTAGACCCAAAGAATATGGTAATATTTTTCAAGGGGAAGTAGCTATTAAACTTCATGGAGGTTTTGAGCATGAGAAATTGCTAGTTCCATGGGGACAAGTTTTCCTCATGATAATGAAATATTTCACTCTCAATAGTAGGTATAAGGTTTTTTATTACTACCACTTTGCACTCCTTAATCATTTTAGGCATAGATTAGATATTAGCTTTCCTTTCTTTCTTCTATCTTCTTTAGAAAATTTGATCAAATCAACTAAGGAGCATTGGGCCAAAAACCCAAATGGTCACCCCTCCCCTATCTATCAAGGCCTTATGTTGAGGCTCTATCACTTCCATCTAGATTTATGTCTCCCTAAGCCAATCAAAGTGAGACTGTTGGATGAATCCCCAACTAACTTGTCTCCTACTTGGAAAAGTAAGAGAAAAGATTTAAGGGGACCCCCAATACTCCCAAAATTTGATGGGGGGGCTAATTATGTTTATTGTGACATTTTGAGAGTTACCCTCCAATTGATTATCCTACCCATTCCCCTTTATATCTTAGTGGCAAGCCCATCCCCCCAACTGGGAGTTGAGGAAGGTACCCAGTAAAATAATCCAAAATAATTCTAAGTAAGAAGTCTATGTTCACCCCAAGAAGACTAAAATGGGTCCTGAGAATATTTGTGGCACCATGGAGAAAGGAAAGGAGTTGACTTAGGACCACAAAATATTTGTGGATAGTAGGGGAGGTAGTTCTGGTGTTTGTAGGTCCAATAGAATTATTAAGACCTCTTCCATTAACCCTAAAGGTATTGTTATTTTTGATGATTTTGATTTATTTGAAGATGTTGTTGAAAAGTAAATTGATGAAATCCTCTCTAAACCAGAACATGAGGTAAAAGGTACTAGCTAATTCTTGAAAATGAATGAACCCTATTTAGAGGAGATAGAAGAGGACACCAAGGATGATAATGACCAGGAGAAGGGAAAGAACTAATCTCTATGCACCAATATGGTGAAATAGATCAAGTTGATCAAGACTAAAATGGAAAATATGAACAAAAAATGGAGGATCATGGTTTAGTATGCAGACAAGGCTCTCAACCATGCAGTTATAATTTTCACTATGGTGAAAGACTTCAACAGTAAGATCAAAAATATTGGTATTAAAAGTCTTGGTGAATACAAAGTAATTGTCAAATTCTTGGCTAAGTATGGGACATCTTATAGTCCCTCATTTCCTATGTTGATGCTACTTTGCTTTTTGTTTCGTCTTCTATTTTAGTGCTATTAATACATTGTTCCTATCTCACTTGAAAATTTTTGCTTGAGGGGCATCTTTGTATTGGGCCCAGGACCCTTTTTCTTACTTTTTTAATCAAAAACATAAGTAGGATATTGAAGGTGGAAAGGAATATGTCATGTTTTTTCATTACTCTAAATATTTCAATCCCAAAGAGGATGATTTACTAAATGACTATTGAAATTTTCAAATATTTTTAAAAAATGAAAAATATTCAAATAATAAAAAAGTAAAATATATATTGTGCATATCTTATTGATTTCATTATCATGCTATTATTCTACTTCTTACACATGATTGATTTGATCAATTATTTTAACCCTTGGCTCTTAGTGACTTTTTTGGCCTATTGCTCTTCTTTTTCACTTTATAGATCTAAACATCCCAACACAATGATCTATACTAGCATCATTTTCCATTTACCTTGTTAGTTTCATAATATGAATAGATTAAACTATAGTTTTCCTTAAAAGACAATATCATCCAGTAAAAATTAGAATTGATCTCCATTACTATCCTAAGTTAGTTGATAGTGTCATGTTGCATTTTTCACATCCAAATAAGAAACTAGAAATTAAAGCCTTAGTTCATCCAATTTTTTATACTACACTCAGTTTCAATTCAAAAAAAATACATATTCATGCAAAATATTTATTTTGTATGTTATTTTGCTCATACATTCACATTATATACTTTGAAAAGTGTAGATTTAATGAGATGGGGATGTACAATCATTCTTATACATTATTATTTTATCTCCTACATGGTTTTTAGTTACATAGACATATAAAATGGGGTTATTTTACTAATACATGGCCATGCCATCATATTCAGTGCATACTTTACATTGACACATGTGGTAGATGGTTCATATCCCTTCCTCTTTATTCTACTTATGAACCCATTGTTTAATTACTAGTGTCTTTTAATCTAGTTCCAAATTTCAAAAAAAGTATCAAAAAAATTCAAATGTGGAAAAAAATACAAAAACATTCAAAGTATTCTAAAATTTCAAAATCAAGACCTAAGCATGATTATGAATATAGTTTACATCATTTTCACGTGTTATTTATCTCATGATTGGTAGATAGCATGGTTTTTTTCTAACATAGGCATTTCATTGGTATTTATGAGTGTTTTGCAGGACATACAATTTTACATGGACTAAGATGTTGAAATTACCTGTACCTATAGTCCATGCCATGCTCAAGGCATCTTATCCAAAGGTTAAAATATTTACAAGTGTTACCATTTATAAATCCTATACTATTGAGTTATATGCTTTTTACACATGTCTTTCTAAAATTTATATCTTACATTATGCACATGGATATATTATTTGATAGGATATGATCACATTACATACACATGGTGTAGACTATCTTTCTAGTTATATTATCCATTGATTTTATTACTTGTACATAGTATATTAGACTTTGTATGTATATTTTGTATGGTGCTTGTCCATTGCATGCAATTGATTGAGCATCTTTATGAGAACATTTTTTGGTATGTGTGACATTTGAATATATACATTGTTTATGGCATTTGGACCTTTGTTTTGTGATAAATTTGAACATGTCCCATGTTTGTGACATATTAATCTCCTTTGTGTGTGGCCCTTGTATTTGTGTCTAATTTTTTTTCTTATGTGACACTCAAGCATATACCTTATATGTGGCCCTTGGCTTTATTGTATGGCATTACACTTGTTGTGTTTGTGTGCTTATTGAGCTTGTTAATTTTTATGAGTGTCATGATCCATATCATGCACTACCTATTGTGTATGATTCTATTACAACTTCTAATATGAACTTCATTGATACATTTATCTAGATTCAATACTTTATGCCTTGCCTCATATGTTACATATATGTTTTCATTGATACATATCTTACTAACATGCATTTTCAAATATGTTACAATATTCAATGATTTCATCTTGATACACATTATAGAATTAAATTAAATTTTGAGATGCTAAGATTTAAAGATACATCCCTCACTTCAAAAGGGGGAAATTTCAATGGGATTTTCATACATGAGAGAAGCCTATTTTAGAAAAAAATAGTTTTGGGTATACAATACAATTTCAAAGAATGCCAAAATGTTAAAAATTTTAATTATTGCTATATATTATATGGTAATATGTCATGCATGTGCACTCACATTACAATAACATGTTACAAATTCTTACAACTTTGATTCATGATACAATTTCCTACACAAGACTAAAAAATAATTATAAATTTACATTTATATACAATTATAAATTTTGCATTTTTCAATGGGGGAATGATATAGATTCATATCATGTATTCAATACTATTTTCTATTTTCAACCATAGTAGGATCATGAATGTTTTCCATTATCTTTTGATCATTCATTAAATAATTAAGGATTAAAGTGATAATTGAATATGTAATCCATGTTTAGTGGTTGAATTAGTTAATGAACGTATAACTTGAAGGTTCAATGCCCTCTATAATTATTTCTTATGTTTCCATTATAGATTCTAACCCATTTCCATCATTGAGGTATGAAGACCAACAACAAAAAATGAGGTTTCTTATTTCCCTTAATGGGTTATATTTTACATACATGTTCAATTCAAATTGGAGTTTTATCGTACTCAATTTTATATTGGTTCAACTAAGGAGCCAAATCTCTCCAAGTGCTTTACGAAAAGCATCAATTCTCTAATACTTCAAGGACACATCAACTTCAAAAAAAGTTACAAGATAAACATTAGTACTACACATACAGGTGTTCTCCATTTTTATTTTAAAATATTTTCAAATCCATGTTACATATCAATTTTTAATTTCACATATGGACATTAACTAATTTTACATCAATGCAAGATTTACCATGGAACACCTCACATGATCAGAGATTTCTACCAAAGGCAAAGTGTGTTGTACACACTTAGGTATATATTTCCATTTACTATAATAATATCATTTATAGACTAAATTGGGGAAAATGTATTCACTAAACTTTTGTCATTAATACTTGATAATTTAAATTTTAGCACACTTTTATTTTAATTGACTTGAGCACATAATTAGGTCCTATTTCAACACCTCACCCTATACTAAATACATATACAAACCTATCTCATTATATTTTATTATATTATGATGATAAAAAAAAAATTAATTTCTAAAAAACCCTTTAAGCATTTGTATGGACATCCTAGATTTTATTTTTAGAATGTTACCCTTAAAAATAAGATTAACCAGTGTGGGTCAATAGTCATAGTTGGTCTTGATGCCTATGGGTTGATCTTGTCCTTCACCTTAGAAATGATATTTTTTTAAATTTAGACCCTCTATTAGAGTTTGGTTCATATTTTTAAGATGGGTAGTGTGAGGTTTTATCCTTTTTAATTTATATAAAGGCACATCTAAGTCACTTATTCTATCAATTGGAAATTTTAATCTTGAAACACACTTACACTATTTTACACTAAGAAAAACCTCCCTGTTCATCCCAAATGTGATTCTAATCATTTTAAGTGCTCCTTATCCAATACAAGAGTCTATTTTATCCAAGTCAAAGCAAAACATTATCAAGTATTCAATCCATCTCTAGATGCATACATGTAGCAAAAGGAGCACAATCACACAAAACACTCTAAGTGGTGGGAACTACATGGGCTTCATTTCCTCTTTGAAGTATTGGATATGTAAGATGTGATCAATCATCATGGGGTTATTGTATTTATCTCAACCCATTAGACTTCCCATTTCTATTTGTAGGTTTTCAACTATTGTAAGCCCTATTAGGGTTACAACTTCAGAAAAGTCATTAACAAGTCATTCGTTCACATTTAAAGGTCAAATTTACACACATAGGCATGTTTCAAGTAGACATAGGTGATCATGCCCTAATTTTATATATATTTTTACAAAGGACATAATTAACTAGTAGAGGACAATAATGTCAATCAATCATGTCCTCTTCTTGACCTTGAGTAGTTATACTTACAGATCTTGTGGCATTTGCAGAACCAATCTGAGTTGATTATTTTTAGTTGTCTATCAGTTGCACACTGTCAAGTTATAGATCTAGAAAACAAATAATCCCTCTTGTGTTGTTCATAATTAGCCTTATTTCATTATATTTAATTTATTCTATTTCAATACATTATTGTAAGTTGTTTAACAATTTTTACTACATTTCTATTCATTTTATCTTAATTATATTTAATCACCAAGTTAATTCTAAATTATGATAAAATAAATTTCTAAATTTTTACCATAAGAGAATATGACCAAATCTAAGTGAGGAAATCACTACTCTTTATAATTTATTTATCTTTCTATAAAAAGTCACCTAACCAACTTTACAATCAAAAATAATCTATGTATAAAAATGAATAATGATGGGCATTTTTTGGGAGGGACTAACTGATTCCCCAGGTGTTATCATACAACTCACAAATTGAAAAGCTAAGATGTGAAATTAAGATAACACTATGAAGTATTATAAATCTATAAAGCATATAAGAGATAGAAAAGACTCAAATGATGTATATAGTGATAAAATAAACCAAAGAATCATAAAGCCAAAAATAGTTGACAAAAGGAAACAATTTACTATAGAAAGAAAGATAAAGAAGATGTGAATTTGTGAAGAGTTCTTGGTTTATTCCCCATGTTTTACCATGCAACTCAAAAACTAATTGGTGTAAAAATGAAAAAATACCTAAGGACCAAGTATAGGTACTAAGGCTAAAATGAAATAAACCTAGATGTATGTAGAGAAAATAAGGCTAAGCTACAATATAATAAAGTCAAATTAAAACTTGAAATAAATGTTAGGTCAATATAATATAAACTAACTATAATCATGAAAGTAATATGTAAAGGAAATTGAAGAGCATAAATAAAAATAAACTAAGAAGAGCATAGGTCAATAAAAATATTTCTTCAAGCATTGAATGTTGGTTGGTTCTTTGAAAGTATGTCTTTCAATTATTTACAATCTATAAGTGTTAGGTCTAAGTATTTCCTTGACTAAACAAGGACCCCACCACTTTTAAGCATACTTTCTCTCTTTATCATGGGTGTAATCAAATTTCAAAACTAGGTATCTGACATTAAAAGTATGAACTTTTAATTTATTTTTATGTTGTTTTGCAATATGATTTTTGTATTGACAATTATGTTTTAAAAAATTCTTATGTCATTCATCAATTAGTTCTAAAGTGTGAAGGTGGGATTCAAAAATATATTCATTAGGTATGATGTTGTGAAGATAAATTTTCAAAGAGGGTAACTCTAATTCTAGTGGTAAGACAACTTCAGAGCTATAAACCAAATAGAATGGAGTTTCCCTAATGGCAATACAAATACTAGTATAGTAAGCACAAAGTGCAAGATAAATTTGAAGGTGTGAATCTAAAAAATAATAACTAATAATCTTATGAAATGGCTTGTTAAGGATTATTTTGGTAACTTGTACTTAGCCATTTCACTAATAGTGGTAAGGTGAGGAAAACTTGTGTGTAATTTTAAATTTTGCATAAAATTATTTTATATATTTCTTTTTTAAATTCCCACCATTATTAGATATGATGGTGTGAGGAATTATAAAATGACATATGATTTAGTTAAGAATAAAATTGGATAAATTGATTCTAGTAACATAAACAAGGGCATAACTTCTACCCACTTGGTAAAGTACTTGGTGATGATAAATTATAATGAAGATATGGACATCTTATGATTGAGGTAACTTGTTGATAATATCTAATCCCCACATATAAAATGGATAGGAAGACTCAAGGGTATCAATATAATCCAAATGAAAGTGAATAAGATCATCATGAAATTGGTAAGGATTACATTGCTTTGTAATTGTAATAATCTCCTTATTAATGGTAGTTCAATAATTTCACATAGGTAGGCATTTAGGAGCTATAGAATGTCCACTATAGTGGCCACTTAAAATGCTCTCATGTGCTTGCTCAAGAAGAGAAGGACTTATTCTTGAGTAACACAACATATTAGGGTGAATTTGGTGTTATGATAATAAAGGATATTATATTTAAGAACAAATTTAAATTTTTTCTTTTTGAGTTTAGTATTTTCATAGGAATTATCCTTTAGAACATAAGTGCAATGTTTAATAAATTAGATGATGTATTTATACCATGAGATTTATTGATTTGTATCATATTTGATGTGGAAAATAAGAGAATTATCCTTAAGAACTTAGGAATGATTTTTCAATAAGGTTTAGTCAGGACACATCCTACCCCAACTCCTTGAAGTAACTTGGCTCCATCAAAATGGATGTCTAGGTATCCTCATGAAAATCGATAGTAACTTTGGGTAATTATTATAAAGTAGCTTTTATGCATGGTTTTTACTTAGATAATAATATTTAAAGTTATTATAGGTCCTTATCCTAAATATCATCCATGAAATTATGGAATTAGTCTTTAAGGGATACATATTAATCGATGACTTTGATCAAGAGGGCATCCTCATTGGTAAGAGTATCTTGAAGGTGTCACTGAGCTGGTATAGGTGTGACAACAAGTTTATTAGAAATCACTTAGTATTTGACTAATTTTTGAGTGATAATACTAAGGTTAAATTATATCAAGATCATCATAAACTTGATAATTTTATATCCAAGTAAGAAAGCCTTAGAGAAGAAATGGTGAAGAGGATCATAATGAAAATTGAAATAGGTAGTCTGATAAAGTATATAATGCCAAAGATTTTTAATGGAAAGTTATATTGCAAGGTCTTCATTCTCCAATTTTGTGTAATGGGTATCATAATATATCAAAGTATGAATAATGTAATAAATAACATATTCTTGTTAGGACTCATCTTGTTGTGCAAGCATTTCCCAACTGAGATGGAGGTAGGTGATGTATACAAGATGAGAGGGTGATTGCTAGAATATGTTATAAAGTAGGATTATGAATTAAATATGTATTCATGTAATCATAGTATTATTGACAAATATAAATCAATTTAACTGCAACACACTTATTTAAAATGGATTTTATTGAATATGTATGATAAGCTAACACAAGAACAAATCTATAGTTTTTCTAAAGTTTTCCAAGATAAGTGTGGATGTTAAGAATGGATTGAGCTATAGGAATGTTAAGAATAGAATTTATATTAAAAATATACACGTAAATCCTTAGTAGTGAAACCAAAAATCCTAGATTTTTTTTGAATGTAACATTAAAAACACACTTCTGAGGATTAAGATTAACTTTTTGTTTCATAAGGTGATTGAAAATGACAACTAGGTCATGAAGATGATTTTCAAGATTCTTGGATTAGATATAAGGTCATCCACATAGGATTTGAATTTTTTTGGGTGATATTATTTAAAATTTGGGTCATTTCATATTGGTAAGTTACTCTATTTTTAAGGTCAAAAGGCATCTTAATGTAGTAATATGTACCCCATTTGGTAGTAAAGTTAGTCTTACATTGATCCTTAGAGGTGGGGGGGGTATGTGAATCTGATTCTATCTTGAAAAAAATCCATGAGGGAAATAATATCATACCCAACATTAGAATCAAAAATAATATTGAATTAAGGTAGAGGAAAATCATCCTTAGGGCATGCTAAGTTACGATTATGAAATTTAATATAATGTGAATGACCATAGTCACTTTATTACGAATGCATATTATGTTGGATACCCATTCAGATTAATCTATAGGTTAGTTAGAATTATAATATATGATATTAATTAATTATTTATGACGTGAAGTAGAAACATTAGTATGGAAATTTCACTACTTTTTTCAAATAGGTTTCACATATGGACAGGTTAATATGTTATAAACAACTATGTTAGGGTATATAGAAATACTTACCTTTGGGTGAGCTCCTAAATGATTTAATATCCCATTTTATTTCAATTTGTAATTTTTAAGATATTTTTTAGGTTTAATGACTCAAATGGTAAGAAGAATACCTAGATATCTTTAGTGAGAAATTCTAAATAACTCTCCTATTGAGCATTAATGACACCATAAGACAAAACCTCCAAGATAAGGTTCTAAACCTCTAACTCTCCCAGATACTAGTTAGGGTAATAAATTCAATTTAAATCAAAGTGTATGAATGTGATATATGTTTTAGGAATGAAATATGACCTATATATATATATATATATATATATATATATATATATATATATATATATATATATATATATATATATATATATATATATATATATATTATTCCAACACCCAAAACTAACCCTGAATTCTAAACTAATGGTACCAGCTAGGCCGATATAGTTGGAAGAAGTCAGGTGACATAGTATGGTATAATCCAAGATAATATAGTAAAAATTATATAATATAGACTCATAACTATATTTAATTTGTTGATACTATACATGGAAGGAAATTTATTAAATAAATTATATTGGCTAGCCCAATATAGTAGTATAAGAAAGATATATAATCAAAATGGAAATTAGACTAAGAGGTAAGATGAATAGAGACATAGAGGAGGTTATAATAATATTAATTATGGTATGATAAAATATTATGAAAACATCTCTCACAAACTACCACAATTTTATCCCACCCTATTCTCACTACACCATGTATGGCATGCACTCAAGAAGATTGATGCACAAATAAGCCCATACAAGAGAAATCATCAGTAATGTGATAAAAATGAAAATAATTGGGTGTATAAAAATATGACATGGAAATTAATAGTTAACTACTTATGTTTGTCTATATTTGGAAATCCATTGAGAAAATGAGGAATGTTATGAACTATATTATACATCTAGCTTGTTAATTTTTGGTTAGTTGATAAGTTGACTGATAACTTATTATTGGAACTATTACATATGATGAACTATATTGAATATATATTAATGCATTATTCAATTTTAATAGATGTATGGATCCTTCATAATACGTAAATTAATCCATTATTTTATTCAATTGCATGTAATGTATTAGTTATCTTTTATATCGAACAAGATCTTGTATATGTTCAAATGTTTATTCTTCACTACATGATTTTCTTTGTTTAATATTTTATGAGTGAATTAAAGAATATGTTTTTGTGTTGATGCTTAAAACTAATCCAATGTTTTTTCCTTGTGCTTTGGGTGAGTACACAAGCCTTTCTTATGTGATTTTCTAGTGCAATAAATTAGGATTATTTTTAGGGTTTGTTCTAGCCGTGCAAGAATTAGGAAAGTGCATGAAAAAAGCAAACAAATTTATCTTATGCCTTTTCTTGGTGAAAGTATGCATCAATATGAAATCCTTAAAATTATTTTAAAGTCTTAAAGAGTAGAAATAAAATCTTGGTAATGTGCCTAATAATTATTGGTACTTGATAAATGTTATTGAATTGACCTAGAATGCTTTATCTATATATATATACTTCTCAAATTTGAATTAAGTACCCATTGGAATGAAAGATTAAAAATGAAAATAGATAAAATTTGAAAAAAAATGCCCAAATAACAAACAAAATAGGAACTAGAAACCAAAAAAAAAGAGGAATGGGATCCACAAGCCTAATAAAACATAGAGGAGAGAAAATTGAAGAAAGAGAGAAGGATGAGGCCACATTGATATAAAAAGAGAAGAAAAAACACAATAATAGGTTTCATTAAGTTCTTAATTTGGATCAATGATCCATATGCACAAAATCACTCTAAAACATTAAAATAATAATCCTTGTACTAAAATTAGGTTTTTACATAATTCCCCACTTTGATGTGCATGTGCATTAATACATGTACTTATGTTAGAGTAAAAAAAATTAAATACAGATACCTAAATACTACTTGATGGATTGAAGATGTACTCTAAATTTATATATTTGGTGCACCTATTCTCTATTGTGAAACAATCTGAATGTACATGTAAGAAAATATTAATGACAACAAGTATATCAATTTCATGTTAAATTTATAATAACTATAATAAAAATAAAATAAATGAATTTGGGACTAAAAAAAGGAATGAATACACATGGTGGTACATGAACCATGTCATCACTCTTGAAACACTTGGAGTTAAAACTTGGAATTATAAATTGAATATAGAATTTAAGTTTGGTTCATCATCAAATAGGAAAAATATCTACTTCTTGATTAGAGAATAAAACATGAATATTGACTCCTCTTGTTCTCACTACACTGAGGGAAAAAACTTTAATTCTTGGCCAAAAAATAAGACATAACTATTGGTTCCACTAATTCTCATGGAAATAATTAGAAAATGTAACTGGTGATATGATAGTTTGAATATATTCCCCCCTTTTTAAGTGAAGGATGTTCTTGCATATCATCATCTCAAAATAAGGATTCATGCATACCATGTGTAATATGGATAAAACTATAAATTTATAACATCATGAATGATCATGTATAAAATAGAAAAATGGGATCATACACTCTCAATATGTAATATGTAACCCAATACTGAGATTCTAATGTAGAAGAAATACATGTAAGGATGGAAAAGGATAAGAGAGGTGCGAATGATATTCCCCTATAATATCCTATAAAGATGAATAACTAAGACTTTCCACCATAACAAGATGCCCTAATATTAGCAAGATATGGTGGCAATAAATGTATCAAGTGTAGTAACTTTAATGTGACAAATATGTATAAAAGAGATTGGGTGAATAACCTCCTAATATAATAAATTTAGGATCAATAGGTACATATTTTTAACAATCTACATATAGGTAAGATAAGATTGAAAATTCTTATGGAGATATTCCCCTATGTCCATGAATGATATAATGGTGTAAGGGGTATTACACCCATGTGGACAAGATATTGGGGATAATTCAATCTCAATGTATAATATGCCCCATTAATAATGAGGTGTAATAAATGAATTTCATGGTAAAAGTGGTAATATCATGACCTTTTAATATTATAAGATATGATCACTAGAGTGTAAAGTAATAAATGCATGATAAAATTCAAATAAATGCTCCAATTATAATAATTATCAAACATATTGTGTAAGAAATGTGTTAAAGGAGTGATATCTACCCACATGATTATCGGTAGGTGAAATTATATCACCAAATTACAAAAAGGATTATTCAATTATATCAATTTAATAATTTTTAAAATAAATTTATAAAAGGTACACAATATACAATCTAGGTTAGCCTATAAATAAATTCATTTGTTCATTTACAACTATATACTTTATCAATTTGATCTTTAAGAAAGAAAATAAGGTTACTAGATGAAATGTGATTCCTATTTGATCTGATTACTTACATGCATTTGTTATTGTTAAGGAGGCCATAGAGTCAGAAGATACCAAAAATGAATATTTTTCATTTTTAGTAATTTTTAATTTTCCATATTTTTTTAGAACGTAAAAAAAATCTATATATTTGAGGGAGTTTTATGAAAGTGGTCATATTTGGATGATAATGGTCATGCCTAGCCAAATATGGTAAAATAAAAATGGTAAATTTCATGATTATGACAAAGTAGCTATGAATGTGGTCATGACTATGAAAATTATAATTGAAAGTGGTCATTTTGAATGATTTTTCACATTTTGATATATATTTCGTATTTGTTGAATTTTTATCATATTCACATATTTAAATGATCATTTTATTTCTTTGTGATTTTAAGGTGAGGTCCATATCTTTGAATGCCATTAGGGTCAGATGATTGAGACCATGATTGAGTTAGTCTGAATGAAGTTTATTAGGCCCACATAGATGCTATAGGGTTATGTCATGTTAGCCACCTGGGATTTTTTCCATATGATAGTCCATTGTTGATGACATTAGTTTAGTGGTGGGATTATGACTCATTTACATTTTGGTTATCCACTAGAGAAATAATATTTATTTTCAAGGATGTGTGGCCTACGCATCTCTAAAATCCTAATCCAAAAGTCATATAAATATCTCATAGATTCAAATATAGTGATTTATATCCTCATTTAATTTAATAATAGGTATCTCCTATGCAAAGCATATGCAACGTTGTTTGATTTTACACTTTTATCTTTCAAAACAAATGAATAAATTTTCATAAATTCAATCCACTTCATATAATTTTTATTTAACTTACCTTGGTTATTTATGAAATAAAATTATTGATGATCCATGTACAACATAAACTACTTGGGGAAAAGCAATTCCTCCACTTCTTGAGAGCTTGCATAATGGTGTAAAAATCATGATCATAAATTGAATATTTTATCTTGGATTAATTTATTTTCTCATTAAAATAAGGAATAACCTTAGACTATGCAACTTAGGAATTCAGCATACAACAAAATACATACACATGGAATGAACAAAAATTACTATATTTATTATTTTTAATGGGAAATTTAAAATCCACACACAAAGGCCTTTGAAATTTATTTGGATTAAAAACACTTTTATTGTTATAAAAAAATATTCCATTTATCAATATGGCTCCTTCTTACAATTATATACTTATACCTATGTGCTCAAAACAAGTCTCTATTCACAACTACCTCTAATGGCCTCTCCAATTGGATTTGACACTTTCAATATCTAACTACTAATTTATTGATCTGACCTAAACTAAAAATTTTGAACCAAACTAAATTAATTGAATGAATCCCTATCTAAAATAAATCCTTATTTTAAACTAGTATTCCTTACATAACCATTAAAAAATTCCAACCATTTCAATTTCCCTTTGTGATGTCATCAATCAAGCTTCTAGGAAAAAAACTTAAATAATAATGTACTATAGACACATAAATTAACATTTAAGCTAAAATAGTGCACTTGAGACCACTCTTATACATACTTAGCTCTATACCTATCTTAGGGCCCTTTTGATCACTTTCAACCACCTTGCATGTAGAAGACTCGCTCTTCTATGATAATTAATAACCATAGAAATGCACTTTCCTATCTTCCTTAAACATCATCTAGGACCTACCTAACCCTTAATATGTTTATTTCCCCATTTTAAAGAAACTCCCTAGGATAAAAGAGTGTCTTTCTCTCTTATCTGATGCCCCTCTCATCTTCCCACCAAATAATGACTAATTTTCAAAATTCAAAGTCATGGAAAGGTCTGCACATGTCCCTTATAATCCCAATTCAAATTAATTTTAAATATATGAATATATAAACACATTTAAAACCCTTTTTCACATAAGAGGATTTCATATTGAAAATCCCTAAAATTCTAATTGCACATTGAGAGTAAAATACCTATTTCTCCCAATTTTCATCACACATAGCCCTAATATCTGAGAGCTCAAATCCAAATCCATATTTTAGATCAAAATCCATGGTTAAAGCATCTAATCACATCAATATCTATCATATTTCACAAGTATTCACACACCACTATAACATGGGAGAAATACATGAAGTTTGATCCCTCTTCAAAGTATTGGTATGCACGCAACACTCAAGACATGGCGTGTTTAGGACACACCCAAATTTAGATGATGACCCCTTTTATTCCAGATATTTTCACTAGTTTTCACATGTTAAGGAGTAAGTAATTTTAATTAAAAATAGTCATATAATGGTCTGTATATATGATTAGAAGCTCTTACACAAGACTCAAGCTCTACAGATGAAGGAAAAAAAAACCCAAAAATCTTGATTCCTTGTTGTATGTTGGACAAGACCAGTATCATAGAGGACATGAACACCCCTATATCCTATATGGCCTAAGGCATTGTGGTCTAGGGCTTAGTTCAGTTCTATATCCTACATATTAATTACCAAACTCCATCTTACAGGTCTCAGTTTATGAATCCTACCACATCACTATTTTCCAGCTAAGTTTATGTTTTCCATTACACTTCTCTATATTTAGTAAGTTTTTAGATTTAGATAGTTTCAAATTAGTGAATTTTTTATATTAATATATTATTCTCTCTAATTTTTCACATCACTTTTTCATTTAGGTTTATCTATACATATGCTAGATTTTTTATTTTTCTTGATTGATATATTCATCATGATAATAATGACAAAAGCTATTTATTACTTTTTAATACAAAGACTTATAGTTTCATTTACATATTATTTTCCTTTCATATGGAATATTTATAAGATACACATAAATACAAGGATTTATAATCTAATAACATAGATAAAATATATCCTACCTAACATATCTAATAATGAACCCCTTCACCTCCCACATCTCTTCTTGAGGATGTATGTATGCATGTTCAATATTAAGCACCTAGGTTTTGTGTTTGTGAGGATCTAAAATATCAAATAATCATTATGAGAAATTTAATAAAAAAATTGAAACAATAAAATTAGTGTTTCAAATCAAAGATCACATTATGTGAAAATCAGATCACATGTGCAAAGAATCCAAAATATTGTTAGTATTAATCATGTCTTTACACCTACATCTAGAAAAGTTGTTCCTTAAATATAATTCAAATTAAAGTGAGAAAATACAATATAATACATATAAAATAAGTTGTTTAAAAAGTAAGAAAATTCCTATTAATATTTCAAGTGAGATTCTATGGATGATTATTATAAATAAGTTGATCAAACTACCTCCTCTACATCCTCTAAGGAGATCAAAATACTATTGTGCATATCATAGAATGCATGGGCATCATGAAAATAATTATTTGGATTTGAAAAATAAAATACAAAAGGTAATATATAGCGGTGATCATATAATTGACACCTCAATCAAACAACCAACAGTGGAATAAGGGCAAGTATAAAAAGTGGAAAAATAAAAACTAGTATAAAAGTGGTAACCAAAGGATAAATCAAAGCAAAAAAAGTTCAAAAGGCACAATTAGAGAAAAATAAGGTTCAAAATGCACAATTAGAGAAATGAAAGGTTCAAAAGGTCAATTCAAAGAAAACAAGAGTGAAAAAACCACAAGATGAAAAAGATCAATTACAAAGGGAATAGTTTTCTAAACAAAGGTTACAACAAGAAAAAGTGACATTACTAAAAGATAAATTTTCAAATCAAATTCAAGATAAGCAAAAAAGCATTCTTAAAAGACATTTTATAAAAAAAGAGTCTCCAAAGCAATAATTTCTTGGAACATGTATAGTTTCAAAGGTAAGTGTGGAGGGGGAAACTATAATCACTTCCTCATGTCAAGACCCTTTCACTATCATTATGTACATAAAGGGAAAATAATTTACAAATGTTAAGTTTATAGATTATTAGGAAATCAATTATTGTTCTTTATCATTTATTATTTCTCTTGGAGATAATCATAAACATTTAGATACAAATAAAACATATAAAACATGTATGGGATCAATCATTTTAAGAGTTTATTTTGCTTCAAAATAGTGTTATCCTAATTTTAGTTTTATTTTAAATTCAAGTGCCTAAAATGTTGTGCTTGGAGGGTAATGCTTAAAATAAATAGGAGCAATGATTGATAAAAACAAATTTTTCATAGCATTCAATTATGAATGCAAGGTCACATCCTTCTCAAAATAAGGAACATCTTTAGATCCAAATCAATAGAAAGAAAGCATATGTTTAGATAACATACAAACGGATACAAGTAATGGCATATCAATAAAGGCACATGACACAATACATATTGCAAAAGAGAACGTAGAAAGGTCAATACCATAGTAGAAGGTAGTTCCTTATTCATTTCAAGATACAACATAATATAAAAGTGTGTTGGTTGAATATTTTGTCGATCAGCGTATTGATAAACAAAATAGGTCTGATCAGCCAAAGTAGGAAGATTGGTCATCCAAATGTGTAGGTTTACCACATCAAAAGGGGACTAATCTCTCCTCTCATCAAGGGGAGGTTCCCTATATATATATATATATAAACAGAAAATAATACTCAAGGGTAGGATAAACCATCCATCTCTCTTTCTTCAAAGATGATGCATGCAAATCAAAGGAAAAACTCAAGAAAAATGACAGAAAGCACTCCTCTTCTTTTAGAAATACTATTCATCAAACCACAAGAATACTCCTAGTAGTAATTCAAAATGTAACAAAGGACGTAGTAACTAACAAATTGAGATGTAGCACAAAGTCTCCACCTCAAATGTCCAAGAGTGAGATATGAAGGACAATGAGGGCACAAAGTCATCCCAAGGTCCTTTACATAGAAATATAAAGAAAACACACTAAAGGCAATTATGGGGGCACAAAATCTCTCCACAGTTGACTTTAGGACACCTTCCTGACTACTTTCACTAATTCTACTTGTTGAATTAAAGGAATAGAAAATATATTAAGGAAAAAGACATAAGAATAGTTTCCCCAACAACAAAGATATCACAGCACAAAGTCTGAAAAGTCACTTTCTTTCTTATTCCAATAGCAAAATATGATCAACAATCTGAGCTCAAAGTCTCAGTAATGCCTTTCAATTTGGGCAGAGTTTTGTTTATGATTGTCAAAAAGAGATCCTTTTACACTAAGAAGAGAGTCCATTATATAGCCACTTCAAGAAGGACTCTGGCATAGTAACACATCATGTTGCATTGAAATTTGTTAAGAAGACATGCTGGAATTTAGGGGCATTAACCTATTTGTTTTTCTCAATGCAGAGAAATGAGTCACGCTATTGAAATTTTGCATCTTTCACTGTCCACCTGGTGATCTGATCCTTCCTCATCATTCTTCCTTTTTTGGTTAGTTGAATCGGGTCCTTGATTCAATTTGATACTATGTTCCTTAGTTACTTCCTGTTGATCTTGGAATTAAAGCCTTTGAATGAATTTAGGTCTGCACTTTACAAGGATCAATGGCTATTTCATTGTCTCAACTTTGACATCCAGTGGCACGTCACTTTCCTCAGCAATTCCTTCAGTTTTCTCATTTGAGCTTTCCCAGAGGGGACCTACCTTTCGGGCCTTAAGAAATGATCCACTTTGGTCAAGAAGATCCCCCCGCAAGGGTATCTACCCTTCAGGTGGTCTTCGAATGGCCTTCAAACTTCTTTATTGTGGTGGTCGCTAAGTCCTTTGTTTTACATCCTCTCGAAGGGAAGGTGACCCTTCAGCTTTGGGGGAGTGTCCTTTAAGTTGGCAGTTGAGAGTCCCCTACAAGGGCACCTACCCTTCAGGGTCTTTTAGTGGCCTTTTCTTTGGAGTCCTTCAGAATTTTTCCTGTGGAAAATTCCCCTGGGATTTTTCCATGGGTATTTTCGTAAACATTTTCCCATAGACAAAAAGTCTACAGACATTTTCCCATGGACAAAAAGTCTACAAAATTTTTCCGATCACTTTGCCTTTTGTCTTTGGAAATTCCTTCGGGCTTTCCTCCCACAGCTTCTTTCCTAAATTCCTTCAGACAAAAAGTTTGAAGGAATTATGCCTTAGTCCTTTTTTTGAAAGAAATCCCTTTGTCTTTCAACTGCCTTAAACAAAATTCTGAAAGAACTTACCTTTGTGATTTCTTTGAAAATGACCCTTCTGAAGGGTGCTTTTGTTGACTAAGTGGCCTCCATAAGGGCACTTGTCCTTCAGGAGGCTCTCTTGAACTTTTGCATTAAACTGCTCCTTTGAACCAACTATTGAACCAAGCTTTGAACCCTTTAAACCAAGCTGATGAACCCTTTGATTGAACTGACTAAGTGAACTCACTGAATGAACCAAAGCATTGAACCAACCGTTGAACCAAGCTTTGTTTCAACAGTTTAATTGGTTCATTCTCTTTGATTTGGCTGAGTCCTTTTGATCTTCATTGAACCAAACATGTTGTACCTATTGAACCTTGAACCCATTGAACCTTTGAACCAAAGTGGTTCAATGGTTCAATGGTTCAAGCCTCAAAACCTTGTTCTTTTGATTGAACCTATTTGAAGAAGCCTTTGAACCTGACTGTAGAAGCCTTTGAACCTAGAAGCAGTTCAATCCTTACTTAGAAGCTTGCTGATAAACTCTTTTGGTTGAACTTGGTCATTGAACCAACTTTGAGATCGCCTAAGTGTTGAAAGTTTGATTCTTTCTTACAAAGTCCGTAGAAATCAACCTGTGAAGTCCATTGAACTTGGCCTACAGAGTCCATAGATTCAAGCCTGTAGAGTCTGTAGATTTATGAGAAGCTTGAAAAATGAGGAATTTTAATGCCTAGGATAAATTTCAAAAAGGGAAGAGATAATTTTGGTTTGTAGGACCAAAATAGTTTAAATGTTGTCCCAAAAATGAGTGATATTTTTGGGGGACAACAGCTGGGTCTAGTTGGGGAACTTCTATCAATTGTAAAAAGAATTGAAGGGAGTAGAATTCAAAATATCCAGTGCCTTGAAGTATGCCATTGGGATATGGATTCATGCTACCCAGAAATGAAAGGCATCAAAAAGGAAACAAACAAAAACAAAACAAAATTAAAAACTATACAAATATACATATGTATAGATGCAATGATTTGATACTTCAAGAGTTGAAGTGTTTCAGATGTTGCTTCTTGAGAGGCAGTGAAAATAGTGTGCCATCTTGGTAAAATAGTAGGAAACCATTTTTCCCCTAGAAACGGTGATGGGCGAATGGAACTCTCCACCAAGAAACCAATTTTCTGCATCTTCCTCTTGGCTCTTTCTTCTTCTTGCCCCATGGCAGGATGTAATCTTCAATTTGAAAGCCATAACTCCTTGATTTCTTAGTGAAGGGTTCCTTTGCCTAATTTTGATTTGTAGTAGCATGGTCCATTACCATAATTGGTTCTTATTTTGATTTAGTCTAGCATATGATTGAATTATCCACATCAAACTCCTGACAAACTATTAGCTTAGCATCTCCTTTGATGTGAAGGAGTTTGATTTCTTCATCTTGAGCAATCTTCAATCTGAGTAATGGAGATCTACATCTAGCTGTGGAAGAATTGCTACCATAGGATTCCAAGATCCAAGCATCATCAAAAGCTGATCTTCTATGAGATTTCTCTTCATGGGAGATGGAAGATCCTTCTTGATTTGTATTGCACCCTACCAAATTTTTTGATGCCTTGTTTGGATCAAATCCTAAATTGTCAGCTATAGGACTTTCATTAGCTGAGACATAAGAATCTTCTATGGTTAAGAAGTAATTACCCCTGCCTGAAGGCTTAAATAGAATTTGAGCTGTAGGAGTTGACGTTTGAGTGACCATAATTTTTGCCTCAGACAGGTCCACACCTGGTTCTCCATCAATGTCCAATTGCTCAGGATTGGCTTGCAGGGATTCAAACTCAGTCATTTGAATTTTGGATTTCTTGACATTATCAATCATGTCAAATGATTGGAATGGACTTGGAAGAGAGGATGGGAGTTCATCCTTTTGGTTTCTTAGAGGGGGAGGACTGATCTACGAATTTGAAGTAGAAAGTGTAGAGATGTTCGATGTACTTAATTCTTTGGCAATCACCAAGTCCTTTAACTAGAAAGGAAAAGGGGTTCTCTGCTCAGTAATTGAAATTTATGGTTTGGATCACTCCTCTAGCTTCTCTTTGTTAGCCTGCTCGGCTGACTGATTCTTAGACCTGGTGAATATTGCGTATGATCCTTCAACTACTTCACCTTCACTTCTAGGTTCATCCTAAAAATTTAGGAAACTAATGTGGGAGTCACCAGCTGATTCTTCTAGATCCTCCTTGAAGAGATTAGTGCCATTTTTTTACTCAAACTCAAGTTGGAAATAGGAAACATGCTCTGTTTCTAGATATCCAACTACTGAGTTGGTTGGAGGTGTTTCAAGGGCAAGGTTCCTCTATGGGGGAGGAAGATGATTTGGTTACCCTTGACTTCTGGAAGCATTGCCTTGATATGGATAATTAGGGAATGTCCTCCTTGGTATATCTTTATATAGAGGAGTAGAAGACATACCTTGTGCCATTTGCCTTTTCAATACTAGCAATTCATTTGCCAGCTTTTGTACCATTGGGTCAGTGGTGACTGTGTGTGAGTATTCAGAAGATGATGAGGCTCTATTTCTATTTGGATCTCTTCTTATCTTCCCTACTAAGATGAGATCATCTTCTACCTCAGTGGCCAAATGTTGAGCTATAACAAGGTTTATGTGGCCAACTCATCTCAACAGAAAACTTACTTCAGGCAACTGAGAATTAATGAAGAAGCATTTGAGATTCTCGACTGTAGGTCGAGAAATTACAAGAATTTTTTTCCTCAGTTTGTCAAACTTGGCTATGAAGTCTCTCATTGGTTCATGAGGCTCTTTCTTCATCTGTGTAAGTTGAGCTAGAAGTGCGTGTGCATCTTCTACAGGTTTGAATCTGTCTTTAAACCTATCTTTGAGGGTATTCCAATTAGTTATTGACCTTGCCTGTAGATGATAAAACTAATCTACAATAGCACCTTGTAATGTTTCTACAAAAAGCTTGACTACCACGTCTTCAAATTCTACTCCAATTATGCCACAGGCTATGCTGAAGGCTGCAATGTGTTCATCAGGATGAACTTTTCCATCACCATAGAATTTGGGGAAATTCTTCCTTGAACTGTGTGGAAGCTCATGTATAGGTGGAGTAAGATTGAGAGGACCAAAAGCATTACCCTAGGGGCCTTGAACTGCCATTATATGACTATGAAAAGGAGGAATAACAAATCTCAAAGGGGTAATTATTGGCAAAGCTTTATCAATAGCAAAAGTGGATACTTCGTCTGGCAATGGAGATCTGACTTTAGTAGGAGGAAAGCTCTTGGTTCATTGGAGGTGAGATGCTAAAGGAAACAGATCAAAATCACTTTGTTGTACCAACTCAAATACAGGGTCAACAATGCCTTTAGCCCTTTGGCTTTGTGTATACCTTAAATATGCCAGATTGTGAAATGAAAATGGAATAGAATTGACATTGCATTAGTTTGAAACTTGAGGCTTTAAACTATGTGTTCTTTCCTAGTTAGTGTGGAGGTGAATGGTAAAGCTATAAATGGATAATGGGTTATATCCCCAGTGGAGTCGCCAAAAACTATTGGTTGAATATTTTGTCGATCAACATACTGATAAACAAAATAGGTCTGATCAGCCAAAGTAAGAAGATTGTTCATCCAAATGTGTAGGTTTACCACATCAAAAGGGGACTAATCTCTCCTCTCATCAAGAGGAGGTTCCCTATATATATATATATATATATATATAGAAAATAATACTCAAGGGTAGGATAAACCATCCATCTCTCTTTCTTCAGAGATGATGCATGCAAATCAAAGGAAAAACTCAAGCAAAATGACAAAAAACACTCCTCTTCTTTCAGAAATACTATTCAGCAAACCACAAAAATACTCCTAGTAGTAATTGCAAAATGTAACAAAGGACGTAGTAACCAACAAATTGAGATGTAGCACAAAGTCTCCACCTGAAATGCCCAAGAGTGAGATACGAAGGACAATGAGGGCACAAAGTCGTCCCAAGGTCATTTACACAAAAATAAAAAGAAAACACACTAAAGGCAATTATGGGGGCACAAAGTCTCTCCACAGTTGAATTTAGGACACCTTCCTGACTACTTTCACTAATTCTACTTGTTGAATTAAAGGAACAAAAAATATATTAAGGAAAAAGACATAAGAACAGTTTCCCCAACAACAAAGATATCACAACACAATGTCTAAAAAGTCACTTGCTTTCTTATTCCAATAACAAAATATAATCAACAATCTGAGCTCAAAGTCTCAATAATGCCTTTTAATTTGGGCAAAGTTTTGTTTCTGATTGTCAAAAAGAGATCCTTTTACACTAACAAGAGAGTCCCTTATATAGCCACTTCAAGAAGGACTCGAGAACTATAACACATCATGTTACATTGAAATTTGTTAAGAAGACATGCTAGAATTTAGGGGCATTTACCCATTTTATTTTCTCAATGCAGAGAAACAAGTCACGCTATTAAAAGTTTGCATCTTTCAATGTCCACCTGGTGATATGATCCTTCCTCATCATTCCTCCTTTTTTGGTTAATTGAATTGGGTCCTTGATTTGATTTGATGCTTTGTTACTTAGTCACTTCCTACTGATCTTGGCCTTAAAGCCGTTGAATGCATTCAGGTCTACAGTTTACAAGGATCAACAGCTATTTCATTATCACAACTTTGACGTTCATGGCCACATCACTTTCCTCAACAATTCCTTCAGTTTTGTCATTTGAGATTTCCCAAAGGGGACCTACCTTTCAGGCCTTAAGAAATGATCCACTTTGGGTTAGGAAGAGCCCCCCACAAGGGTATCTACCCTTTGGGTGGTCTTCAGATGGCCTTCGAGCTTCTTTATTCTAGTGGGTTGCTAAGTCCTTTATTTTGCATCCTCTCGAAGGGAAGGTGACCCTTCGGCTTTGGGGGAGTGTCTTTTAAGTTGGTAGTCAAGAGTCCCCCACAAGGGCACCTACCCTTCGGGGTCCTTCAACAGCCTTTTCTTTGGAGTCCTTTGGAACTTTTCTCATAGACAATTCCCTCAAGATTTTTTCATGGGTATTTTCGTGGACATTTTCTCATGGACAAAAGGTCTGCAGACATTTTCCTGCAGACAAAAAGTCTGCATAATTATTCTAATCACTTTGCCTTTTGTCTTTGGAAATTCCTTCAGGATTTCTTCCCATATCTTCTTTCCCGAATTCCTTCAGACTTTTTGTTTGAAGGAATTATGCCTTAGTCTTTTTTCTAAAAGAAATCCCTTTGTCTTTCAACTGCCTTAAACAAAATTCTGAAAGAACTTACCTTTGCGGCTTCTTTGAAAATGACCCTTTCGAAGGGTGTTTTTGTCGACTAAGTACCCTTCACAAGGGCACTTGTCCTCCGAGAGGCTCTCTTGAACTTTTTCATTAAACCACTCCTTTGAACCAACCATTGAACCAAGCTTTGAACCCTTTGAACCAAGTCGATGAACCCTTTGATTGAACCGACTGAGTGAACTGACTCAATGAACTGAAGCATTGAACCAACTGTTGAACCAAGCTTTGGTTCAATGGTTCAATCAGTTCATTCTCTTTGATTTGGCTGAGTCCTTTTGATCTTTATTGAACCTATTGAACCTTGAACCTGTTGAACCTTTGAACCAAAGTCGTTCAATGGTTCAACAGTTTAATGGTTCAAGCCTCAAAAACTTGTTCTTTTGATTGAACCTACTTGAAGAAGCCTTTGAACCTGACTGTAGAAGCCTTTAAACCTGGAAGCGATTCAATCCTTACTTAGAAGCTTGCCGATAAACTCTTTTGGTTGAACCTGGTCATTGAACCAACTTTGAGATCTCCTAAGTGTTGAAAGTTTGCTTCTTTCTTGCAGAGTCTGTAGAAATCAACCTATGAAGCCCATTGAACTTGGCCTATAGAGTTCGTAGATTCAAGCTTGCAGAGTCCATAAATTTTTGAGAAGCTTGAAAAATGAGGAATTTGAATGCCCAAGACAAATTTCGAAAAGGGAAGAGACAATTTTGGTCTGTAGGACCAAAATAGTTCAAATGTTGTCCCAAAAATGAGTGATATTTTAGGGGGACAACAAAGTGGAATTTCAAAATTTACAAATCCAAATGATGATGATCATAATAATATAAATCAGTATGATCCTAAGGATTTTTATTATGCATAATATGATTATAGTATGACACATAGTCTATACAGAGGTATCCCATTGATGAGATGTTGGGATTCTAGTATCACCCTTACTTGTATATAGATAATCATCATATGGTAGCATTATTACTTATAAATATATTTGTTTATCATGTTATATATGAAAAAATACAAAAATAATTAAATATTCCAAACAATAGCAAAAATTGGGACCTATGCATGCTTATATATAACTTGTCATACATCAGTTCATTTTTACAAAATTATTTGTTATTTGTTTTATAAATTTTTGTATCATATATGTATAGTCTAAATTTTGTATTTCTCTTATATTACTATTTTTAGTAATAAAAACTCAAAACATAAACAATATCAAACAGAGAGGATAAAGAGATAATTAGATTGTAATAATGATAATTCTTACCATCATTTTACCTCTTTTAACTCCTCTCCAAGATTTCCAAACTAATATTTTGATACAAAATAGTTGGATGTTGGATTTTGTGTCTATGCTTGATAATGGATTCCAATGGACTTCTTGATTGGTTGAGGGAAATATAGATGCAAGAGAAATGATAATGACAACAAGTTAACTAGTTTCCAAGTTCTCAAGTTAGCTTTGATGGAGGAATTGATTGGTTATTTAGGAAATGGAGGGAATAATCAATGGCTCAAAATTAATTTTGAGCCATTAAAATCAATATCTAGGATATTTTTAAGGAATTTTTAAATTCCTTGGAAATATCCTAGCCATTGATTTCAATGGCTCAAAATTAAATATGAGCCAATGATTATTCCCTCCATTTTCTATATAACCAAATCAATTCCTTCATGAAAGCTAACTTGATAACTTGGAAACCAATTTGGAAACTATCTAACTTTTTATCATTATCATCTCTCTTGCATCGATATTGCCCTCAACCAATAAATAAGTTCATTGGAAGCCATTATCAAGCATAGACAAGAAATCCAACATCCAACATCCAACTATTTTACTATTTTTAGTAATGAAAACCCAAAACATAAACAACATCAAATAGAGAGGATAAAGAAATAATTATATTAAAATAATGAGAATTATTACCATCATTTTACCTCTTGTAACTCCTCTCCAAGATTTTTGAATGGATTTTTTGATGCAAAATAGTTGGATGTTGGATTTCTTATCTATGCTTAATAATGGATTCCAATGGAATTCTTGATTGGTTGAGGGAAATATGTATGTAAGAGAGATGATAATGATAGCAAGTTAGCTAGTTTTCAAGTTGGTTTCCAAGTTCTCAAGTTCTCTTTCATGGAGGAATTGATTTGGTTATATAGTAAATGGAGGGAATAATCAATGGCTTAAATTTAATTTTGAGCCATTAAAATCAATGGCTAGGATATTTCCAAGGAATTTTAAATTCCTTGAAAATATCTAGAATAGATAATTCTAGAGAAAAGGGGGATAAATTGGAGGAGATTTCTAGAATTATCCAATTCTATAAATATCTATTAGGGTTTAGGGGTGTAGGAATAACTAGTTAGTAGGGTGGTAGATGGGTAGGTTAATAAATTGTATTTTTAAATTGGCAAGTGGCTTAATAAGTAGGTTAGTAGGTAAATAGGTTTAGTTAGTAGATTAATGAAGTGGATTAATTAGTTGTGAGGTAGGATAAGGTTTTTGAGATATAGGAAATAGGATATTAGTTAATTAGCTAAAAAATATATTTATAGGTTAAATTAGTGGAATTAGTGTAATTATCAGGGTGAGCAGATTTAGGTGCATACATTTTACCCCTCTTTTAAAGGGCATTGCGAGTGGCTAAGAGGAAGGGAGTAATGGTATTTAAAAAAAGAATCATAATCATGTGTAGAATAAATTTTATATGGTGTTAGTAGATATGATTCCCCCTCGAGGGAACATGTCGTGAGAAACAACTCGGATGGTCACTCGAACAAAATTTCTAGGGTTGGGATTCCCTAGTAATGAAATAACTACGGTTGAGATTCCCTAAGATTAAAGACAAGGGGATAAAGTGGCTAAGTTTTGAGATGGTTTCTAGAAAAATGACCAATGTCTAGAAAGGAATTTGATTAAGAATACTAAATTCTTGAGATGGAGATAATGTCTAGGAAATAAAAAGATGAGACAAAGACAAGCCAGTGATAAGTCCCATAATAAAGACACGTGTTAGGGATGGCTTGGAAATAGATAATAGAGATAAAAGGGGTTTATTAATGATAGGGATCCACTTTATGTAAGATATATATCTTAAAATTATGTATGATGATTGAGTGATTAGTCCAGTGGCAAGACAAGGAGAAAGTGTGAATAGTGGTTGAGTTATCCATGGGTATAAAATCATGACTAGGTGTTTCCTACATAGTCTTAGGAAACCTTAGCTGATGTAGTTATGGCATAAGATTAGGTTGGATAGTGGGGAAATGGAAAATCCATGCCCCAAATGGCTTAGGAATTATAGTGAATGACTAATTGGGGTATTGGATGAATTTGATGGGATTTAGATGTGGTAGAGTCATCAAAAAAAGATTAATAGGGATTAAGGGAGGTGATAGAGGGGGTCAAATATGGAGTTCAAATAGGATAAAATAGTAAAAAGGGATTCATTTGAACTTTTAACTATGGTGAAAATTAACTTTGAGCCAAAAAACATAGACCAAATCCCCTGAGCTTCCCATCATGGTGAGAGAGTTTGAGAATTTCAAAGACACAAGGATGTTGGACCACTAGTGAGTAATGAACCTTATCTTGTGTTTTTTATCAAATTTTTGTTGAAATTTTGGTTTTTTGGAATTTAAGTTATGTCAATAGAGCCATAGGTTCAATACCATGATGGAGGGTAGTGCCCTTAGTCGTGATATTGCATTTGTGACTCATGTTATTGCATGGGGAATGGTGGTATTGCAATATCATAAGAATCAACTTGTGATATTGAAATACCGTGGGCTAGTGATATATGGTTTTTCATAACCATAAGTTTAAATACATGATTGTGAAAAACTATAGGATTCGATTAAAAATTATGTCAAGACCATGGGTTAGGGCAAACTCACAAATTATGGTATTATGATGGGTAGAAAATGGATAAGTGATAGTGTAAGGGATTTAGGAGAGTTAGAGATGGTTAGTTAATTAGATGAGATTAGTTTGGATGAGTGAGGTTAGGATTGGTAAGTTAGGATGGGTTAGGTTGAAGTGATGTGATAAATATAATGGGATGGGTATGTAGAGTTAATTAAGCTAGATATGTGATAGATTAGGAGTGTAGATGAGTTAAGGGAGGGAGGAGGTTATAGGGTAAGTGGTTAGAAATGGTTAGGATGTTATATGTAGTTAGTTAAGATGAAGTTAATATTGTTAAGTGAGTATGGGTTAGGGTTAAGTAGGTATTAATTATGTGATGAATGTTAAATATAAATGAGATTAGTAAGTAGGGACAGAGATTGGTATTAGGGATGTGAGGGAGTTAAGAAATGGATTGTAGGCTAGGAAGTGGAAATAGATTATGCGAGTTAGGTGAAGGTAGACTAGGGTTAGGGGAGAGGTTAGCAAGATTAGGATGGATTAGGATTAAGGGGATGAGGGTCAATTATGTTAAACCTTAGGGTAGGGGGTGGATAGATTAAATATGATTAGTCAATGGTTATGAGTATGGATTTTAGGGTTTGGGGTGCTCTATTTAGGATAGGTAAAAGATTGAGGAGACACATACTATATATAAAAGAGTCAATTTGTCATGACATAGAGTTAGTGATAGGTTTATGGTGATTGATGTAGGAGGACTTAGGTGTGATGGCATCTCAATTATGGTAACCTGAGGTACTACATGAGATGCACCAATTGATTGATGCTAATTATGGGGTGTTAGAGTTAGTAGGATTACATTATATTATGATGATGTTGGTGGTGTGGAATGAACGTGCCCTGATCACTACATTAGTGGAGTGATGGAACTCAAAGATGAGTACCTTTAACTTTTTTATTAGAGAGATGATGGTGACCTTGGAGGACATCTATTAGATTCTTCATCTATCAATGATAGGGGATAGGATTTACTAGAGATCACACACACTCAATGTGACATTATAGAGACTAGCAATAAGATTGCATATGGGTAAGTGAGATAGATGTGTAGATATTGATAGATGCCTTGGAGAGGGGATGATTGATCAGTTGATCCTTGTATTTATGTCTCTTATTACCAATTTACTTCTACCAGACAATAACAATTAGTGGTTTCACTTAGGTCTAGTGAATGTGGTAGCAGATATGGTATACGACTTAAAGGTTTTTATATGAGGGCTAGTTGTATTGTCCCATTTATATCTAGAGTTTCATTTGGGAGTGTAAAGGGGAGTAGTAATCTTGGGTCCATCCCTGTTATTGTAGATCTAGAGTTGGGAGCACATTGTGATCCAATAGCCTCTTAGGACTCTAGTATCTAGGGAACCACATCATCCCATGGTGTTCGAATGGTATATCTTAGTAGGTGTGAAAAGAGGCCATGTTGGGGAGATGTAATTTTACATACATGCATTTGATAGCTTATAGCTAGAGCATATCATGTGGATTCCCTATAAGGGAGTACTATTTGGTTGGGATGATGAGGTTATGGTGACTTAGTATATGCTTACTTAGTGTTATCTGATAAGATGTAGATATTTCATTATAGAGTAATATAGACCTGATCATGTTCAAAATTAGTTCAAGTTCCCATAGGATGTGTCAAGGTAAGAGCATCTATTTGCCAAGAGTGATTGAGAGAGGGCATAGTGTGATAGGTCAATAGATATATCCCTTGCACATGTTGATTATGATAGCAATTCCTCAGTCTCATGGGATTTTTAGACTCTGATACCAGATCTAGGGTTGACAATAGCCTATACAACATGGTTACCTTAGAAGGTTCTGATGAGGTTGTTCTGATGCAAGGTAGTGGTATGAAGGGGAATAATGAGGAGAGTGTTATAGGCAAAAGTGAGGATGTGGAGGAGGAATATGTAGGCACTAACCCAGGATGGCCAATATGGTTAGGGAGATGGATATGATATAGATGTAGATAGAGGTGATGGGGATCAGATAGCAACAATAGGGTAGGTAGGAGGGAGTGGGACTTAGGATGGGTATAGTGGTGTACAATTTGATATACAGGTTGGGGCTAGTGGGAGTGGGGATGGTGTAGGGCCATCCCATTATCCTCTAATTGAGGATGAGAGATATTCACTATCATGCCTTTAGATAGAGATATAGTCACAACTCATAGAAATAGCCAAGATCACTAGAGAGAGATTAACTACAAGCATAAATGATACAAAGGGATGGGAATTTAGCCTAGGCTTAGGCATAGGTCATAGGGTTATATGGTCAGATTAATTCTCTATATCTTTAGATAGTCATGCTTCAAATCTAGATCCATAGTTGGGATGCATAAATTATAGGTTATCAGGGATAGATTATCCAGATGCATGTTTAAATTAGAGTTTTGACAAGAGAGGTAGAGGTGGCTAAGAAGGCCAAGGAAGGGGTAAATAAAGTGATGTGATAGGGTGGGATGGATGGATTCATGCAAAAAATTATGAGGTTGAAATGAGAGGCATAATACTGTAGGGACTTATATGAGGTGGAAGTGCCACCAGCATAGTGTGTAACTTCTTTCAGAGCTAGCTCATCATAGTCATTTCATCAGTGCTCTAGATGACCTTTAGGAGCTTATTTGGGACCTTATGAGATAGGATATATATGTGATTTTTTGTATTGTAGCACATTGTTTCCCATGGAGCCTGCATATTTTATATATTATTTAGCATCGACTCTATGTGAACATTCAATATATGTGATGATATTTTGGTGTTGGAAATATGTTCATTGATGTCAAAGGTCTAGTGTTGTTGGTGACAAAGGCCCCATAGCATTTAATAGTGTTTTTAATGTTCATATATTGGCTAATGTGTGTTAATATTTATTTAATATTAATGAATATATTTTTGGTTGCATAAATTCAAAAGATGGCCCATGAAGAAGTCAAAGAGTCACAAGATAAAGACAAAAGAAAGAAAGGACACATTTTCCCATGAAGAGTTATCTTGAGAAATTCAAAGAGTCATCAAGTAAAGACAAAAGAGGGTATGGCACATTTTTCCATGAAGAGTCACCTTAAGGAATTCAAAAGGTCACCAAGATAAAGACAAAAGGGGAAAGGATGCATTTTCTCATAAAGGGTCACCATGTGACTTTTCAAATACAAGGCTTCAAAGGGTCATGCATGTTTGGCACCATTTTCCATGAGGAGTGAAGGGTCAAAAAGGGTGAATTCCAAAGGTCATTTGGAAATATATAAATAAAGGATTGGGAAGCCATTTGTGATATGCAAGAAAGCGAGTAAGTGCATGGTTTTATTTAGTTAAGAAGAAAAAGAGGAGAGAAGAGAAAAGAAAGAGTTGCAGTAGTATTCTATCATTTTTTGGGAAAGAAACATTGTGAGATATTTATGTTTTTATACATAAGAGGGATTGGTACTCCTATGGGTTGGTGCTCATGAATAATTACTATGTTGGTGCTCAGGAAAGGGGTTGGTACTCCTATGGGTCAGTGTTCATCAATCTTTGTTGTGTTGGTGCTCATCAAATGGGTTGGTGCTCCTGCAAGTTGGTGCTTGAAAACTTTGTAATTTGATTTGGTGTTCACTCATATACTTGAGATTGTTCTCCATGGTTTTACCCACATTGAGTTTTCACATAAAAATTTGGTGTCTCTCTCTCTCTTTTGTGTGGTCCATGTTATTGCTTTAGTTTTATTGCATATCTTGAATGTATGATTAAGTGGTTAAAGAAAAGGAATTGATTAAGTAAAATATTTAAAATATATATGATATACTAATTTACCACCCTTCTCTTAGTATATCTTATGTTTAATAATTTCTATCATAGTAGGTTCTTTCAAAAAGAGTTTAACAACTTGAAGGTAGATCAGGAAAGCATGATGGCTAGATCACATGAAGGTTTTTCTACAAATAAGGCACCTTTGTTTGATGGGAAAAACTATGCCTTTTGGAGAATAAGGATGAGGACTTACTTGATTTCCCTTGGATTTGACATTTGGCAAGCAATGATAGATAAATACAAAGAGCCACATACATTTGTAACTACTTTGACAGAGAAGAAGGCAAGTGAAAATAATGCTAAAGATTTAAATGCTATTTTATGAGGTTTATATGAATCATAATTTGTTAAAGTTATGTAATGAAAATTTGCTCACGAGACTTGGGAAAAGCTTGAAAACATTTACAAAGGTGATGGAAATTTTCAACAAGCTAAGCTATAGGCTTTTAGAAGATAGTTTGAAAGTTTGAAGATGGAAGAGGAAGAAAATAGAGCAAGTTATTTTTTGCAGTCTGATCAAATTTTTAATCAAATTCAAGGCCTTAGAAAAAAATTGGAAAAGTCAATGGTGGTACAAAAGGTTTTGAGATATATGATGCAAAGGTTTCAACAATTGAAGAGATGAAGGATCTAGCCAAGCTAAACATTGATGAACTACATGGTATTCTTACAACATATGAGATGTGGTATGAACAAGAGAAACCCTCAAAAAGGGAATATTATTTCAAGACATCAAAGAAAGACAAGGATAATATTTAAGAATCAAGTGACAACTCTAATGATGAGGAAGATGACAATGGAGCTCTATTCATCCACAAGTCTAAACAGGGCAAAGGTAAATATCAAGGAAAGTTTCCATTTAAATGATTTAAATATGGTAAGATTGGAAATTTTGTAGCTAAGTGCCCAAAAACTAATAATGGAGATAATGAAGAAAGAAAGTCTACATACAAGAATAACTTCAAAGGCAAATATAAGAAGGGATTTGGGAATAAGAGTTTATATTCTAAATATCCTAGCTCAGTCAAAGATAGTGGAGTCAGTGACTCAGATAAAGAAGAAGTTCTATTCATGACCATACATGAAGTTGCCTCCACAAGCAAAAGTATAGATGATCAAGAAGATGAACATGATGAAGTTGAGGTGAATCTAGAAGGAGAACTCATTTGTGTCTTAGAAGAACTAGAAGCTCTTAAGAAGAAGAATCAAAGATTGAAGCACCAAATCAAGAAAAATGAAAATGAGTCAAAGGAAATTATTAAAGATCTACAAGCACATATTGAAGAGCCAATAAGACTGAAGAAGATCTAAAAACTCAATTGCACAAAGTAAGTGAAGAATGTGAAAGGTATGCTGTTGAAATTACCTCTTTAAAAATAGATCTTGAGAAAACAATTAAATCAGTCAATGATAAAGTAGCCAATGATTCAAAATTTGAGAATAGCACTAATATGTTGAATAAGCTATTAGAAAGTCAAAAATCAATATCATATAAGACAATCATCAGATTTGAAAATAAAAAAATCTATGTTGAATCTCTTACAAAAGAAGAAACAAAAGGGAAGAAGTTAAGAATGCAGAGGACAACTCAAACAAAGAAGGCTAGAAGGAACAGAGCTACAAAAGACAATAAGGTCAAAGATACACAAATCAAAATAGGTTCTATTTTCATTGTTATTTTTTTTATTGTAATTGTTATGGTCATAGAAAATAGAATGTTAGAAAAGAGCTAACAATTTTATAAATAAGGAGAAGAAAACTTATGTAGATTCAAGTAGAAGCCACAACTCTTTTGCTCCTCTATCAAGCTTTGATGAAGAGGCCATAATATGTTACAAGTGCAATAATTTTGGACATATATCTTGTTATTATGGAATCATGTTTGAGTAAGTCAAGAAGGACTAAAGTTTCAAGGCTCCATTCATCAATAAGAACGTTTAGACAGGTTCATGGCAGAAGAAATAACCTGAAAAGTCTATGTTAGTCCAAACAACGTTGCATGCAAGAAATGAAGAAAAGCCATGGTTTATTGATAGCAGATGTTTGAGGCACATTATAGGAGACAAGATTAAATTCATAACTCTAAATAATATCAATGGTGGCATAATAAAATTCATAGATAATACCACTACCAAAATATCCAAAAAAGGTACATTAAGTTTGGATAATGTTAGAACTAAGACTGAAAATGTTTTGTATATAGAAGGTCTTAAATATAATCCATTGAATGTAATTAAAATGTGTGATCAAGGACACACATTTAATTTTTATGCAGAAGGTTATGAAATTAGGAGAAAATATTCAGATGTGTTGATTGTAGATGCTCAAAGAATAGGCAATAATTTATATATGTTATCAGATATCAAAGGTCAAAAATGTTGTATGAGTCAAGTTGAAGAAAGTTGGTTATGGAATAGGAGAATGGGACACATAAATTTTAAAAATATTATCAACATAAGTAAGAATCAAGTAGTTAAATATCTTTCAAAGATTACAAATCCCTCCAACACATTTTGTGAACCATGTCAACATGGGAAGTAGGTTAGAAGATAGTTCAAAACAAAAGAATTCTTGACCACTCAGATGTTCGAGCTTATTCACACTTATTTATGTGGACTTATGAGAACTAAAATTAATCAAGGTGAGAAATATTTCATGTTGCTTATTGATGATTTTGCATGTGACTTGGGTGATGTTTTTGAAGAAAAAATCAAAAACTTTCAGCCACTTCAAAGCATTCAAGGCTTTGTTGAGAATGAACCTGAATTAAATATTAAGTGCTTGAGATCAGATCAAGGAGGAGAATTCATTTTATATGAGTTTATTGAGTATTATGAAGATCATGGGATAAAGACACATTATTCAGTATCTAGAAATCCACAGCAAAATGGAGTAGTTGAGCAGAAAAATATAATAGTTTAGGAGATGGCAAGGATAATGCTAAATGATCCAAGATACCAAAAAAATATTGGAGAGAGGTAGTGAGTAAAATAATGTATATTAAAAATAGAGAATTGTTGAGACTCAATAGTGATAAGACTCCCTATGATCTATGAAAATACAAACTAGCTACAGTTGATTACTTCAGAGTTTTCGGTAGTAGATGCTTCATAAATAGAACCGATAAAAAATTGGGTAAGTTTGAATCTATAATAGATGAAGGTATATTTCTTGGATATTTTAGAAAAATTAAAGCTTATAAATGTTATTAAAAAAGAACCAATAAGATTTTTGAAAGTGAAAGTGATAGTATAGATGAAGATGTAGCACAAAGATCCAGTGATCTAGTAGACACTCATGAAAACATTGAAGAAGAAGATTTTGAAGAATTAGATGAGGATGAAAAGAAGGAGAAAAAAGACACCAAGATTCCATTTAAATATGTTTATAGAAATCATAATAAGAGTGACATAATTAGAAACATAAATGGAGTTCACACCAGAAGGATGATGGTAAGTGAATCTGAGCAAGTTAATATTTCTTTGTTATCCAAAATTTAGTGTAAGACTTTTTTAGAAGCTAGACATGATGAGCATTGGGTTAAAGCAATAGATGAAAAATTAAATTAGATAGAAAATAATGATACTTTGAAATTAGTGCCTATACCAAAAGATCAAAATGTGATAAGAAAAAAATGGGTATACAAAAATAAGTTGAGTGAAGATGGTAAAGTTACAAGGAATAAAGCCAGGTTAGTATGTAAAGGATATGCTCAGATTGAGGGTATAGATTTTGAAGAAAATTTTGCACCAATGGAAAGGATATAATCTATTAGAATGTTTATTGCATATGTAGTGTTTAATAATTTCAAAGTGTTTCATATAGATGTCAAGTCTACTTTCCTAAATAGGAATCTAGAAGAGGAGGTCTACATTGAGCAGCCTGAGGGATTTTTTCTCTCAAATGATAGTAGCCATGTATGCAGATTGAAGAAAGTACTATATGAATTGAAACAAGCTCCTAGATCTTGGTATGAAAGGCTTGATAAGTACCTACAAGATCAAGGTTTCAAGAGAGGTTTTGCTGATAATAATCTCTACATCAAATTAGAAGACAAGCATCAGTTGATTGTTGTGGTATATGTTGATGACAGAAAAATATTTGGAGGTAATATTGAAAAGATGACAAAATAATTTTTTGATAATATGTAAAAATAATTTGAGATGTCTATGCTTGGATAATGGTCATTTTTATTAGAGTTGAAAATATGTCAATCAGATAAAGGAATTTTCATATCTCAAAATAAATATGCCAATGAAATGTTAAAAAAAATGGTTTTGAGGATTTTGCATCAGTTGGCACACCAATGGGTATATGGAACAAGGTGAGTAAGGATGAAGATTCACCTATTACAAATTAATTTTTGTATAGATCTATGATTGGTAGTCTTTTATATTTGATAGCATCAAAGCCAGACATCATGCATGTAGTAGACATGGTTGTGAGATATTAGGTAGCCATGAAGGAGATCCATGTTTAGTTGGTGAAGAGAATATTTAGATATGTTGAGGGGACATTGGATTACAAATTGTGGTATCCCATAGGCAAATATTTCACTTTGGTTGATTATACAGATTTAGATTGGTCAAGTTGTTTAGATGATATAAAGAGTATAAGTGAAGGAGCTTTCTTTCTCGATGATAGCTTAGTATCTTAGCTAAGCACGAAGTAGAACTTATTATCACTTTCTATAGTTGAAGAAGAATATATTAAACTAGTGTTGTGTTGTACTCAAGTGATTTAGATGAAGCAACTTTAGAAGACATCAAGGTAAAATATGATGAACTTATTTCTATTTTTTGTGACAACACAAATGCTATTAATATTTTTAATAATTTAGTGATCATTCAAGAATGAAACATATTCCTATCAGATATCAATTTTTGAGAGAACAGGGGGCAGATAAACAAGTTAAAATGAAATATATTAGTACTATAGAATAAATTGTAGATATTTTCACAAAGGCACTACCAAAAGACACATTCGAGTATCTTTGGGAGAAGTTGGGAGTAATTTATTTTACTTCTTGCCATTGAGGATCAACATCAGTTGAGGGGGAGATAAGTGTTAGCTCCAAGATAGACCCTTTATCATTGATGTCAAAGGGGGGAAAGAACAAAAATAGGTACAAGAATAGGTACAGGATGCTACAATAAGGGGGAATTACTATATGTTTTTTCAGATGGTAGTATGTGCAGGTTGGCATGTGTAGTATAAATTTCAAAATGTGGTAGTTTTAATTTGAATTTGCCATCAATGACAAAAGGAAGATTGTTGGAAATATTTTCATTGATGTTAAAGGTCTAGCATTATTGGTGATAAAGGTCCCATAGAATTTAAAGGTGTTTTTAATGTCCATATCTTGGCTAATGTATGTTAATATTTATTTAATATTAATGAATATATTTTTGGTTGTATAAAGTCAAAAGAGGACCCATGAAGAAGTCAAAGAGTCATGAGATAAAGACAAAAGAAGGAAATGATGCATTTTCCCATGAAGGGTCACCTTAAGGAATTCAAAGAGTCACCAAGTGAAGATAAAAGAGGGTATGGTGCATTTTCCATGAAGAGTCACCTTAAGGAATTTGAAAGGTCGCCAAGATAAATACAAAAGGGGAAAGGATGAATTTTCTCATGAAGGGTCACCATGTGACTTTTCAAATACAAGGATTCGAAGGATCATGCAAGTTTAGCACCATTTTCCATGAGGAGTGAAGGGTCGCAAAGGGTGAATGCCAAACGTCATTTAGAAAGCTATAAATAAAGGATTGGAAAGCCATTTGTGATATGCAAGCAAGCAAGTAAGTGCATGGTTTTCTCTAGCTAAGAAGAATAAGAGAAGAGAAGAGAAAATAAAGAGATGCAGTAGTAATCTATCATTTGTTGAGAAAGCAAAATTATGAGATAGTTGTGTTTTTATACACAAGAGGGGTTGATGCTCCTGTGCATTGGTGTTCATGAATCATTGTTGTGTTGGTGCTTAGCAAAGGGGTTGGTGTTCTTGTGGGTCAGTGCTCACAAATATTTATTGTCTTGGTACTCAACAAAGGGTTGGTGCTCCTACAATTTGGTGCTTGCAAACTTTGTAATTTGAGTTGGTGCTCATTCATATACTTGAGATTTTTTTCCATGGTTACATTGGGTTTCCACATAAAAATCTTCTCTCTCTCTCTCTCTCTCTCTCTCTCTCTCTCTCTCTCTCTCTCTCTCTCTCTCTCTCTCTCTCTCTCTCTCTCTCTCTCTCTCTCTCTCTCTCTCTCTCTCTCTCTCTCTCTCTCTCTCCTCCTCTCTCTCATGTGGTGCATGTTATTGCTTCAATTTTATTGCATATCTTGAATGTATGATTAAGTGGATGAAGAAAAGGAATTTGATTAAGTAAAATATTTTAAAGATATATGTTATACCGATTCACCCCCCTCTTATTATATCTCATGTTTAACATTTGGATTTATGTGTTTATGTCATTGATTATGGGTGTTTGTTATAATGGACTCAATGGATGCATTACTTTAGTTCTATGATATATATATTTATGATGTGATTATATGTATGTTATTTTATTTGTATGATGTTAGATATGATGTAATGTATTTTTGTGATACAAATGATGGTTACATGCATATGTTGGATTTATTTATGTTATAGATGGTTTATATGATATGATGTGATGGATACATGTACATGTGTGTGTGTGTGTGTGTGTGTGTGTCTATATATATATATATATATATATATATATATATATATATATATATATATATATATATATATATATATATATATATATATATATATATATATATACTTGTATCCATCACATCATATCATATAAACAATCTATAGCATAAATAAATCCAACATATGCATGTAACCATCATTTGTATCACAAAAATCCATTACATCATATGTTGGATTTATTTATGCTATATATGGTTTATATGATATGATGTGATGGATACACGTACATATATATATATATATATATATATATATATATAGCCATAACATCCAAAACACATCCCATATGTATCCATTGCAACATATAATGTTATAAAAATGCAACTATATATATATATATATATATATATATATAGTTTAATTTTTATAACATTATATGTTGCGATGGATAGATATGGGATGTGATTTGGATGCTATGGATATTGATTTATATGTTGATGTATGAATTTGATGACAATGATGTGATTGTTATGAGATCATGATAGATGATGTGTTATATGTTAGATATGGATTTAATTAATATGATATGTAGATGGTTAACTAGATGACATATTATGTGATGGGATGTTATGAGATAATGGTTTGTTTATGGATGCATGGTATAAATTGTATATGGGTATAATGGTAATGATATATATAATGGTAAAGTGAAATAAAAAGGTAAATCAATGTGCTAATAAGAGATTAATCCATTTCAGTTGTTATGTCTCAAAATTTGGGTTTGGGGTAGGAATCCACCTACAACAAGGGAATAAGATAGTGATGGGAGGTATAGACTGGATGAGGGTGGGTTAAATGAGATGGTAATAGGTTAAATGGGATAATTGATAGGATTAGGGGTAATGGGATGGGTGGCAATTTTGAAGCCATTAATTATGTTTGCGCACCTATGATTAATTTGTGTGCCAATAACTTAATAATCTCAAAGTTTCATCAAATCATGGTGTGAGAAATTTGTTTTGAAGTGATTTTTCCCAAAATAGGTTTAGGATTCACTTAGACAATCCTTATTCCCATAAAAGGTAACAAGATAAAATATATACTAGACTATAAAAAAATATTAAAAGAAACAAAACAATCTAATTAATATATACAAAAAGGTAAATGATAATCAAATACCCACACTTATTCAAGACACATACACGTTTATACATACAAGACAAATAGACTAAAGATAAGGATAACAAAAGGGATATGCAAGTTGGTAATGAGGTGACTATAAGATGGATATATGTACACAGGGTATATTGTGCCCAAAAATACTAGATTGAAACATTGATCTAACAGAATTTAGAAGCACCTATATGTGGGGGTTAGGATAATCAATTGAGATTCAGTATCATAGTGTATGTGGAACCCAAAAGTAAAACCTATTTTTGACCCTTCCATAGTGATAAAGTTAGTGGGAAGATGTGGACCATGGTTTGGGGATATCAAGAGACAAATGAGGATAGGATTAACTTGAGGCTAAGAGGAGACACACTCATTAAAGAGGATGTGATGCGGTAATGGGATGAAGGATAAATATAAAGACGTTATAAGATTGGGGATATTTATATATATGAGTATGGATAAAGAGACTCTAGATGACTCCCCAATAAACATCCCTTTTATGCGACAAGCAATGACTTCTCTCCTATTTAAAATGTATGTCTATTTTTGCTACATAAAAACCTATAAGGAGTGCCCTCTTTTAAGACCAAGGTCATAAATGGGAGAATAGAATGGAATGAAAATGGAGATGTGGGATGGAAATGGCTATGCCCCCAAGAATGGATACCCATAGATGGAATTTAATGTAGAGCATGTTAAGTATAAAAATTCTTTAAATGCATTATGTTTATTAGGTCATCAAGCTCTTCACCATCAAGTGTGGCTAACTTATAGGCTCCAGATCCAAATTTAGAAACTATTACATAGGTCACGAGCCAATTAGCTTCAAATTTTCCCTTTTTTTCCCTATCTGGATTGGTATTTTTTTAATTCTCTTTTAGGACTAGATCACTGACCTCAAACTCCTGGGACTGGGTCTTCTTGTGATATTACCCTTTTAATTTATTCTGATACACATGTAGGTGATTGAGGGACCTTTGGTGCTTTTCATCTAGAATATCAATTCTTGTAGCCTTTCCTATCAAAAATTATGATTAGTGATAATTCCCCACAATGATATTCACAACGAGAGGATCTCCACTTCCATAACCAAGATATATTTTGTCCCATATACTAAAGCATATGGAGTTTCCCTAGTGGGTGTCCAAAAACTTATTCAATAAGACCAAAGTGTAGGATATAATTGTAAGTGCCAATTCCTTCTTGCATCATTAACCATTTTCTTGAGAATTTTGATAAGAGTCTTATTTATTGCTTCAACCTATCCATTCCTTTGTAGATAACAAGGAGAAGAAAAGTGTTTCTTGATATGATACAGCTTGCACAAGGCCTCAACTTCTTGATTTTTTAAGGACTTACCATTATCAGATATGATGTTGGTAGGAATGTCAAAATGGCAAATGATCTAATTTAGGATGAATTTAGAAATTTGGAGACTTATGGTATAAGTAAGTGGTATTGCTTCTACCCATTTGGTGAAATACTCCGTAGAAATAATAATGAATTAGTATCCGTTAAAAGATTTAGTAATATATGACAGAATGTAGTCTAAATTTTGGATGTCTCCTATATTACTATTTTTAGTAATAAAAACCCAAAACATAAACAAAATCAAACATAGAGGATAAAGAGATAATCATATTTAAATAATGATAATTGTTACCATCATTTTACCTCTTGTAACTCCTCTCCAAGATTATCGAATGGATTTTTTGATGCAAAATAGTTGGATATTGGATTGCATGTTTATGCTTGATATTGGATTCCAATGGACTCTTAATTAGTTGAGGGCAATATGCATGCAAGAGACATTTTAATGAAAACAAGTTAGCTAGTTTCCAAGTTGGTTTCCAAGTTCTCAAGTTAGATTTCATGGAGGAATTGATTTTCTTATATAGGAAATGGAGGGAATAATCAATGGCTCAAATTTAATTTTGAGCCAATAAAATCAATGGCTAGGATATTTCCAAGGAATTTTAAATTACTTGGAAATATCTATAATATAGAATTATATAGAAAAAGGGGCTAAATTGGAGGAGATTTCTAGAATTATCCAATTCTAGAAATTTCTATTAGGGTTTAGGAGTGTAGGAATAATTAGTTAGTAGGGTAGTATATGGATAGGTAAATAAATTGTATTTTTAAATTCTAAAGTGGATTAATGAGTAGATTAGTAGTTAAATAGGTTTAGTTAGTATATTAATGAAGGGGTTTAATTATTTGTGAGCTAGGATAAGGTTTGTAGGATGTAGTAAATAGGGAATAGGATATTAGTTAATTAGCTAGGAAATAAAGTTATAGGTTAAATTAGTAAAATTAGTGTAATTATTGGGGTGAGCAGATTTTGGTGCTTAAAATATGTTTCACCAATGTACATGAGTGATATAAATTACATAGAACACCAATTCTAAATTTAGTTGCAATTATAACTGTTACACACTCAAAAACTACATTTAGACAAGAGTGCCCTAATGGATAGGAGTGCATTGTTCTAGTGTCCTTCACCTTATTGTTGTCCTAGTGAGCTCATATTGATTATATTCATTTATATATCACACACTTGTTTTATGTAGCATGCACATTCATTATTTAGCTTACTAGGGCCATACCATACATAGGTTTCATCCTTATTTGGCCACACTATCTTACTCACTACTCAATTATTTACATAGCATTACATATTTTGATATTGTTCACTCACTAACATTATGATATACTTCTATATTTATCAAGTAATAAAACTAATTATGTTACATCTTATCTCTTGTTGATGAAATTACATAATCATGCATGATGTTCACATTACTTCCTTAGCTTAGTGTCTTGTATGAATTCTTTATTTGCTTTGAGGACATTTAGAGATGTCATTTCTAAGTGGATCTAAGCCATCATGTATCTAATTATATGTGAATGAGGACATTTAAACATGTCCTTATGTGTATAATCTATGCATTTGTGGACATTTGAACATGTCCTTCTATATGGCTCTAAGCCTTCATTGTTTACTTCTATACATGTGAGGACATTTAAACATGTCCTTATGTTTGTTTCTACTTTGATTGAGTGAAATTTTGAACATATCTCTTATATGCATCTCATTAGAATTATATTATGTGATTTGTGTGTTTTTTGTGTACTCTTTATTTGTTTTCATCATGGTCATGACACTTGCTTACTTACTACGGAGTTTTCAATGCCACGAGGGACCTCATGCATCTTCCAAGCCACTTGAATTTCATGGTGGATACCATACATCCCTCCCTAAGTAGTTTTATTTAGTGTTATATACTCAATTAATGAATTATCTACATACATAATTTCTGACATCAATATATACACTCTTACTATGAATGTTTGTTTCTACTTGCATCTTACATTGTTACTATGCTCAATTTATTTATATGATGATACCATGATTCTCCATGATATCACTATTAATTATATTTACATATTTTTTCATAACATTATATCACATAAATTATTATTTTGAGTTAAGTTATGGCATAGGTTTAATATATCATGTCAAAAGAGGGAGCATTTATAGAGGTTTTTCTTAGACACTAGACCTCCCAGATCGGTACACAAACAAAATTTGGTAGTGATTACATAGTTGGCATAATTTTAGTCCCAAAAAATACACATAAATCCATTTTAGATAGGATCACCCTATTGGATATGAGATAAATGCTCTCCTATCCATCCAACCACTATTTTTTGAATGCCTAAAAAATAGGCATATCCATAATTTCTAAGAATCTCAATTTACCCAGGGTAGTATGCAATAATTTTACATTCTCAATTTCTAAAATTACTCAGTTTTGTCTCAGATTTACATAGTTTTAGGACATCATGTGTGATATGTTGATCTAGTTTAGCACATAAGTTTTCTTAGAATCATATTTGTTATTATTTGGTCTTAGAATACATATGCACCAGATATCAGTTTGGGGGCATGTGTGTGGCACATGGCTTCCTCATTACTCATTTTTATGCTAGTTTGATAGATGGAATGGAAATTTTTTGTCATTATCCATGTTTTATACAGTAGACCCATATTATATTCAATTTTTCATTAGTTTTATGCCAATTTTTCACTAGAATTGAACCTTATTCCATCTAAAATGATTGGTTCATTATTTACACCAAAATAATTTATTGGGATCCATATAGGGATTTAAAGTTACTTAACTATTATGGTATGAAATTATGGATTCAATCACACATTGAGTTATTAATCACGCTCACATAAAGATGAGGATTGGGGCATGCATATTATAATCCAAGCTATTCAACATGAATGAAAATTTCAAGGGTTCAACCCTCTATAATCACCAATTTTACATCAAATTTTACACCAAGAAAGCACAACAATTCATGTACCCAATTAGGTGTATTCATTCCTTGTCACTCTCTAGTTTCTTGTCTTTTAATTTTTATATTCATCTTAAGTGAATACTGATATTACATATTTTTCATTATAGGTTTGTATGGATCACAGTTCAACATTTTGGCCTACATTCAAGATTACCCTTCATAGGATAGTTTAGGTATGCACTTTTACTTTTACTCTATTACTTTCACTTTTATACATTAATAGAATAAAATGGGGACAAATATAGACACATAACTAAGCTAAAATAGTGTACTTTTGACCACTCATTTACACATTTAACTTTGGACCTATAATAGGGCCCTTTTGATCACTTTTAAACACCTTGTGTGAGACATACTCTTCTAAGTTGATTAATAACCATAAAAATTTCACTCATACTTATTCATATCATCCTTAATCATAATTTAGGCTTTGCCAAACCCTTATCAAAATTATTTTCCCCATTGTAATAAAATGCACTAGGAGATAGGAATACCTTGCTCTCTTGTTTGATTTCTCTCTCTTGTCTTCCTCCCAAATAATGACTAATTTATAAAATTCAATGTTATGGAAAGGTCGGACCATGTCCCTAATAAGACCCATTTGAATTAATTTTAAATATATGATTATATAAACATATTTTAAACCCTTTTACACACAAGAGGCTTCCACACTAACAAGAACTAGAATTATAATTGCACATTGAGAGAAAAATACCTATTTCTTCCAATTTTGATTACATATATCCCTAGTAAACTAGACCTCAAGTCTAAATACATTTTCTAGGTCAAAATTCATGTTTAAATCATCTAATCACATTAATATTACATCAGTATCTATCATATTACACTAGTTATTTACACAACACGTAGCTTGGGATAAATACATGAAGTTTAATCCTTCTTAGGAATATTAATATATAGGCAATGATCAACACATGGGGTTTTGAGGACATGCCCAAACTCATCCATCGTGTTTCTATGCAATTTTGCTTTCACATTCAAAGGAGAGAAAATGAGAAACTAAAAGGAATGGTCAAGGCTTGTATGTACCTGGATATAGTCTGTGCACCATAATCCAGACGTTGTGAGAACTCCTCTTTTGCTGTGGAGGAATGACACCTAAAAGAGATAGACACTAAAAATACGAAGAATGTTAGTTGATAAGAGGGTGGATTGCCAAGCAAAAGCTTGGTCCTAGAAGTGCTAAGGCTTCTTGGAGGATGATAATCCACTGTTTAAGACAGAATATGACAGAGGCAAAAAAGAGAAATAATGAAAGATGTGAAAAGAAAAGACTAAAAACAAATGCGTACCTGATAATTTGCAATCTGCTAAACACAATCACCAACGTCGGTGATATTGCCAACATCGGCAGGGTGGTCGCCGACAACGGTTAGACTGCCGACGTCGGTAGGGGAAGTGGACGAGGTCGGTCAGGGCAATTGGCCAGGGACGGGTTACAGGACTAGTTTCTGGTCTGCAGAATGGATTTGGTCTCGTCTGAGGGTCTGAGGGTCTATGAGGGATTTAGAGGGAGTATTTAGGATCTAAGGGACTGAGAATCTTGTCAAGAAAAGGAGTGAGAAACAGGAAAAAGACCTTTCGGCCTTTCCGTAAAGCGATTTAGTCAGGTTGATTAGATGGGTCTTAAGAAGGTCTGTAGGTCTCTGATAACTTATGCTGGGTTGATTAGATAGAGGATGTTGCCTAAAAAGAGACTAAGGGAGTGTCAGAGGCAAAGAAAAAGGAATAAGGGGTGAGAGAAGGCTTTTCAGCCTCTTCGAGAAGAATAGGGAAGGTTGGGTCAAGGATGCTTGGAATAGACAGAAGATAGAATACTAATATATTTGAAATGATATTAGAATTAAAAAAGTACCAATACTTAGTTGTGATATGAATTGGCAAAGGTGCAGAAGCTGTGTTTCAGTTGTTGCTGGTGATGAAGATATCATGTAGTCCTTGTGCAGAATGTGTGATGTAAGACCTTAGTGCCTAGAAAGTGCTGCCAAGAATGCTGATCCCTGCAAGAACACCAAGAAGCCTAGAACACTAAAAAGCAAAAGCACGAGAATTTTGTTTTGCCAGAAGAGGATTCGAGAGTCGTGATTAGCCTCAGAGATTAGCCGATTTGTGATTGGGGTCGTCAAAGGGTCAAAAAATTTGGTTAAGTATAACCGACATCAGCGATTCCGCTGGCATCGGCCGACATTTGACCGACGTCGGTGGGTTTAGAACGGGCAAAAAGAGCCACCAAGCCCATTTTTCATCTACCAAGTGCACTATCCATTGGAGAATGTCAAAGGTTGGGCTAAATACGCACGAGAGTTGGTTAGGTGGTTAGAGAGAAGTAAGAATAGGTCCTGGGTGAGTCATAGGATGGGAATTAGTCCAAGGTGAGGTGTCCTAGGCGAGGTGTCATGGGTGATGTGTCCAAAGAGGGGGGGTTAATTCAAAATAAGTTTATTATTTTAAATTAGTAATTGCATGTTTTTAGGAATGGGTTAGGAATGGACCAAGGGGGAAGGTGACCAAGGGTTAGACACTATTTAGGTGTCTACATTTGCCCCTTTTTGTCTTGTTGGTTGCTCTAAACGAACTGCAAGACAAAAATAGGAGTCGGTTGCCCCAGGTATGGGATAAGGTTGATTTTGTCTTGTTGGTTGTTCAAGTGAACTGCAAGACAAAAATAGGTGAGGGTTGGTTGCCTCGATTATGGATGAGGTATCCCCCCTCAAAGCAGTAGACGAGAGAAGGGAATCTGGAATTGGGTGCTGATTTGACAGAGAGTGGATGAAAAGGGTGAAAATAGAGGGAGAACGTTGCAAAAGTTGTGATTGCACATACACCACTTTACGAGGATGGTCAGGTCAAATTGTCACAGGTCGAGGGTCAAGGAGTGCCAAAATTGAAATAACTAGGCCCCAGCATTTAGTCATCTGTTGATTGGGTTATTTAATCTAAGCTGAAGCTCCAATGGTCGTCGTGTTCTAGGTATCCCAGGCTTAGGAAGTGCTCCCAAAAACATGAAAAATTCACAAGTAGTGTGGATCAACTGGCTTGTGATCCTATACTTGTGAAGGTCAAAAGTGTGCACACAATTTTGCTAACCAATCATGAGGTAGCATACATGCAAAAACAACCAAGGCAAAAATGCTTTGGAAGTAGTCACGGTTAGAGGAGATGGTCATGATCTCCAAGGTCTGGTGGTCGATGGATGGATGCAAAAGTGATCTTAAGTGTGCCCCAGGGGGCCAAAATGATGTGGTCTGAAGGACTGACTGATTGGGGACATGATTTTGGGGCAACGGAAAAAAAGGAGGTTGGAAGGATGCCGACGTCGGTGACAAAAACTGACATCGGTAGAGAAAAGTGGTCGACGTCGGCAGATATCAGCCGATGTCATCAAATTAGGGCATGCATATGCCGACGTCGGCGGCCTGCCAAATCCGACAAAATCGGATTGGCGGCCCACCAAAAGTCATTGTGATTATTTGATTGAGAGAAAAAAGGTTCTCTGGATTTTGAGGAGTGAAAGTGACTCATAGTGAGCGAACTAGCGGTGTGAGGTGGTAGAGTGAGATTGGTGGAGAGAGGGAGTAAATTGGAGTTAGATTGGAGGTTGAAGAGTCAGCTATGGGCCAGCAGGAGTTCGAGGTAGAAGTGATGGCAGAGGGTAGTAGAGGACCCATGGGAGGTCCACCACCAGCGGCACCCATTGTGCCACCATGCCGGCGAAGCTGAGACGAGGTAGGAGGGTTTTTAAGCCCCATTGAGTTAAATTTTTGTTTTTATTTGTGTTTTGCATTTTTTGTTAATATGGGCAGAAAATGAGTGGGGAGGGTAGCTAGGAGGGTGGGGAATAGATCTAGGAGAGATTAGGAGTCTTTGAGAGGGTTTTGGGGGGTGTAGGGTGGATAAAAGGGGAATCCCTAATTTTTAGGGCTCGCCCCATTTGGCCCTAAGGCCGAACCAGTCATCGACGTCGGCGGGTTCACCGGCGTCAGTCGACCAGTGATCGGCATCAGTCACTAACCTGTCGACATCGATCACTAACTGATCGGCATCGGTTAGGTGAGTGCCATCACTAGCATGCTAACTAATGTCAGTTGGCTGCCTGGTCAAAAGAATGATGAAAAATGTTTAAGTCGAGGGGTCGAAGTTACGCCAAGGGCTTCGCGGGTGTTGGGTCAGACATAGATAGTGAAATAGGGAAAGTTTTTAACATGAGATTGACTTGGGTGGATGCAGGTGAGACTGACCTTGATGTTGCGGGATCACCTCCCGACATTGCTGATGTGGATGCGCGGAGGGGTGACAGTGGATGAGTGGGCATAGATGAGCGTAGTTAGACTCGGTGGGCTGTGATGCTACTGCAGAGTGGCACGGGATGCAAGTTTGATGGTGGCGCTAATAGAGTGGTGGGATCATTCCACCAACACCTTTCATCTGCCCACAGGAGAGATGACGGTCATAGTTGAGGATGTGTACCAGATTTTGCGGCTGCCAGTACACAGAGCAGACCTGTATGCGTGCTCAAGAGAGGCACACAATATTCACATGGTTACACTGTTTGGAGAGCACGTCACGGAGACGAGCTACCACTCAGCGAGCTTTGCATATGAGCCTTTGTACATTACAGATGAGGATGCACATCGGCTAGCGGTGCTGATGATGATAGGCATCACGGTATACGTATTGCCGGATGCAGAGGGCGGCAGGTTTTCAGTCGCTATGACCAGAGTTTTGCTTGAGATGATAGAGCAGTGAACAGTGTTTGCCTGGGCACCAGTGTTTTTGGCCCAGGTGTATAGAGAGCTATGGGGTATCAGTCGATGGCGGTGATACAGCTTGTGCATAGGCCACCTGCTACATTGCTGGGCCTATGAGCATATAGTGGTTACCCATCCTCTTGGCCTCCCAATGGTGATTTTGGCCAGCTTCAGGGTCAGATTTAGGTGGTGGCACGAGGTGATGGCACAGACACGAGTAGACAGAGTGGTCAGAGACATTGACCACTACAGAGGGGTACTAGAGGCCCTGATTCCTACAGACATTATCTGGAGACCATACTTGGTTTATCTAGCATTCAGAGACCAGGGAGAGTAGCTGGTTGGAGTGCAAAGCCTGAGATGGGTTAGGGGCAGGCGAGCCGGTGAGCTCGAGAGAGTGCCAGCAGAGAGAGTGCAGCGCCAATATGGGCTACTACAAGACGTACCTCCCACATTCTCACTGTATAGATGGGATGACATTGAGGCACCGCTCCCACTACCAGAGGAGACAGAGGGCCCAGATTTTGAGGAGTTGCCGGTGGGCCTAGGGTGGCTGACACAGGTTGTATAGAGGCCTACACGGTGTGGTGGGTAGGGCGGTACATAGGTTTGCAGGTAGGGCTGCAGCCAGATCCACAGGCCATTACCAGGGAGCGGGATGCAGCCCGTGAGGAGAGGGACACTGCATGGTAGGAGAGGGACATGGCACAGGCCCAGGTCACAGTTTTGTAGGGACAGCTAGCAGGGGTTATAGGGTAGCTGACAGAGATGATGAGTCGAGTGACAGTGTTGACAGATCAGGTCACACTGCTACAGGGATAGCTCGCCATAGCCCAGGCACAGGCAGCAGTAGGACAGGTTTTGAGAGGTCAGGGTTCGATGCAGCAGCCCTCACAGCAGTCGGCATTTTCACAGGGGCCAGGACAGTCGGCATCGGTGTAGCTAGGTCAACCATAGCCATAGGGGTCAGTACAGGGCACAGTAGTAGGGCAGATGGGTCCACTACAGACTGTATCTCTAGTTAGATACAGTGATGCACTAGACGAGATTGCTTATTATGAGAGGGCCATTAGGGGGTTCCCTCAAATACAGTGATACTCAGAGATGAGGGTAGAGCAGAGCCGATAGAGGTCTGTGTCTTGAGTGACAGCTTTTGGGTCTCGCAGATGGCACAGATCAGAGGAGGGAGAGGATACAGCATCTTCTCGGCCACCGCCACCACCACCATAGCCACAGCCTTGAGGGCAGACTTTGAGATTTATTTTTGATGTATATATCAGCCTGTGAGCTGTTGATGCGAGATGTATTATATTTTGTTGAGAGAGAGAGACAGAGACAGATTGTGTCATTGTATAAAATATTTTGATATATATATGATGATGGTGTTGGATCATTGATGTGTTATGGATGTTTAATGTTTAATGTATTGGGCATTTTTTATTATGATGATGATGCATGTTTTGATATTATGTTTATGATTATAATGTTATGATGATTAAATGTGATGATGATAATGTTATGGTCAATGATTATAATGATGATGATTAATATAATGATGTGTTGTGATAAAGCTAATAATGAGAATGGTCATGACTTTTAGATTAGATGATGATGCGTAAGGATTATGTGATAGTGATATTTATGTTATGACTTGCAGATTATATGATGTGAATGCTTAATTGTGTGATGATGATAATGTGTTTGTAATTAATGATTATGATGAAAATGATTATGCTAAAGATTGTGAAAATATGCGATTGGTTGTGATGTGATTGGTAGGTGACGAGAGAAGGAGATGGAAGAAAGTGACGAAGAGAATGGCCGAGCTAACCCCAGAAGACCCCATGTCAACTGAGTGTTGCCTACATAGCCCCTATCGTTAGGGCCTCATGCCAATGTAGTTCTCCCAAGAAGGGAGGAAAAAAGATCGAAGTGGTTGATTTTGGTCATGATAAGGATATAGCATGTCCCATATGTCCGAGGGTACATGTTTGAAATGACAAGGAGGAGATGATGCTACAGCCTTTTCCAAATGGTGTAAGCTATAACATTGGTCGGGGTTTTTCATCCCTAGCAACTATCCATATTCATGATGGATGTTTGCTAAAAATGAATTGCAGGTCGATTTATGTTTCAGCATGTAATGGTTTATGCTTGACATAAATTGTGTGGTTGATAGTTTCCATGTGTATGATGTTTATGAAAACCAAAATAAGTAGGTTATGTGAGTGGTTTGAAAAGAGTCGGATTGAGTCGGTGTTACAAATGATGTGGTTGAATGTGACCAAAGTGTAGGTAGAAAATAGGGGTTGTTAGAACCAAGAGCCCCATTTATGTGTTGCATCATTGACCATAGTTATGTTAGAGCGGTAATCGAATCACTTTTGACATTAAAGTGAGCTCGAAGTCCCTTGAGTAGGTGATATGATAGGAGGAAAAGGGTAACCCATTTTTAGAGTATGAATAACTTTTCCCCTTTTTATAGAAGACCCTGAGACAACTACAAGTCAAGTCCATGACCCGATTTTTTTTTATTTTTTTTTTTTAGAGCGGACTGATCAATGCGGGAAGTCCACATAAAGATGTCACTTGTTTGGTGGTCATTTGTGAAGCTGATCAATGCGGGAAGCTTCTAAAAAATATTGTTGTTTGTAGCAAGATTTAGTCATAGCCATCCTTCGAGGGAGTGGTCTATACTTTGCTTTATAGATTTAAGGGCTTTTAAATAGCTATCCTTCGAGGGATCAGTCTATTAGCTACAGTAATGATATTACAGCTGTCCTTCGAGGGAGCAGTCTGCTTTTTGATTTGGTTTTGTGACCTTGGATATTTTGACATCTTGATTTAGTTTTGACAGAATATTGAGTCATGGACAAGACTTATAGAAGGTCAAGGACTCCCTTTTATTAGGACGAAGCATCCGTACATCATAAAAGGGTTGTAGAGGATTTTGTTAAGGGAAAAAGGGTGGAATGGATTGAGGATTTAAAAGGACAAGGATTGCTCAAGGGATGAGCTCAAGTTAAATGTCAAGTGGATGAGTACTTGACTAACAGTAGAATGGTCACAGATGCAAAGCATTAAGGGGCTCAGGTTCTGGTCGGCCTTCAAGAGAAGACAGACGATAAGTCCCTGATCCATACTTGTGCGTGATGATATAAGGTCTGAGCCAATTAGGAGCAAATTTGCCTCGTTTATTCCATTTCATATTGGTCACATGTTGGTTCTCTTTGAGGATGAGGTCTCCGATATTGAAATCTCGTTCTCTCAGAGTTTTATTATAGGTGCGCTTGATGCGATTTTGATAGACATGGAGATGGTTGAGGGTAGCGAGATGATGCTCGTCGAGTAACTCAAGTTAAGCTAATTGATCTTGACGAAAGTCATCATTAGAAAGAATGTCATGGAGTGAAATGCGAAGAGACGGGATCTGTACTTTGAGAGGTAAGACAGCCTCTATTCTGTAAACTAGAGAGAAAGGGGTAGCACCCGTAGAGGTTCGGATGCTAGTGCGGTAGGCCCACAAAGTGAAGGGTACTTGAACGTGCCAATCCCTTCCAGTGTCATTGACCACCTTCATGAGAATTTTAGTTAAGATTTTGTTAGAAGCCTCAGCTTGCCCATTTGCTTGTGGGTAGTAAGGCGAAGAAAAGCTGAGTTTGATGCCAAATGAGTCACAGAGTTTTTGGACAGTCTTATTTTTAAAGGACTTGCCATTGTTGGTGATGATTTTGTGAGGTACACTGAAACGACAGATGATGTGGGTGTTGATGAAGTTAACTATCTTGTCGGATTTTGTGGAGACAAGAGGAATAGCTTCCACCCATTTAGTGAAATACTCGGTGGCAGTGATGATGGACTGATGACGAAGAGATGAATGAGGGTTAATCTCGTCGATGAGATCTAAGCCCCATTCTGAAAAAGGCCAAAAATCTTGAGTGACTTGTAAGGCGTGACTGGGGAGATGAAGCAAGTTAGCATGCTGCTGACACTTGATGCAATGCCGAACATAATCGCTACATTCTTGATGAAGAGTGGGCCAATAATAACCCAGGCGAAGGATGCACTTGGCAACTAAGTTACCACTGAAGTGTCTGCCACAAATCCCATCATGGGCTTGTTTAACAGCATGAGAAGATTCAGTGGAGTTTAAACAGTGAAGAAGAAGGCCGTCAAAACCTATTTTATAGAGAAGGCCCCCTAGCATGGTATAGCGAGTGGTGCGCTTGATGAAAGCCCGCCGTGCATTGCTAGAGAGGTTGGGAGGAATGAGAGAATGAGCGAAGTAGTCCTCAAGTTGTTTATACCATACATCTTGTGAACTAGAGTCTATGGTGTGGATGAGATTGATGTCAGTGGAAATGTATGAAGGTAATGGCACATGATGTACCATGACATAAATTCTTGATGAGGATGATGATGAAGAAGGAATATGCGAGGCGAGGGAAGCCATGGTGTCAGCAAACTTATTCATCGATTGAGGAACAGTCTGCAATAAGTGATGGTCGAAAGATGCTAGAAGAGTGTCAACACGGTGCTTGTACCTTTGTAAAATTTCATTTTTACAAAGATATGAACCATTGATTTGATTGACGACAAGTTGTGAGTCACCGAAGATGTTGATGGACTTGATGTTTAAAGAAAGGGCAATTTGAAGTCCCAAAATTAAGGCTTCATATTCGGCCATATTATTGGTACATTCAAAGTTGAGTTTAAAAGATAGAGGCATGGGTTCACCCTCGTGTGGAATGAGGATGACCCCCACACCCCCACCGAGTTGACATTTAGAGCCGTCTAAAAACATTGTCATTTGGTAGAATGTGTCATCAGTCGAGAGAGTGGCGATAGATTCATCAGGAAACTCACACTGAGAAGGTTAATTGTCGGGAAGAGGGGCATCCGCTAGTTGGTCAGTGATTATTTGCCCTTTTATAGATTTTTGCTGGACAAATTCTAAGTCAAATTCAGCAAGAAGCATGAGCCAACGAGCCATACGCTGGTTTTGATATGGTTTAGAATGCATGTATTTAAGAGGATCAGTGTGGGTGACGACAAAGGTTTTGTGATTGAGAAGATAGTGACAGAGCTTGGTAGTGGCAAAGACTAATGCCAAACAGAGTTTCTCGGTATGAGTATACTGAGTTTCATAGTTGACAAGTGTTCAGCTTATGTAATAGACTGCTTGCTCACGGTGTTGCTCGTCTCGATGCGCGATCATGGCAACTAACGAATGATTGGTTGCTGAGATGTAGAGGTAGAAGGGTTGGTCATCTTTTGGTGGAATAAGGACTGGTGGAGAGACCAAATAGTGTTTGAGGGCTTTAAAAGCCTCTTGGCAATCTTTATCCCATTTAAAGGAAATGTCCTTCTTGAGGAGGTGATGAAAGGGTTGGCAACAGTCAGAAAGCTGCGAAATGAAGCGGCAGATGGATTGGAGCTTCCCTTGTAGACTGTGAAGTTGCTTGAGATTAGTTGGAGGTGGCATTTCGAGGATAGCGTGAATTTTGGCAGGATCTATCTCAATGCCATGAAAAGAGATAATGAATCCTAGGAGCTTTTTGGAGAGGACCCCAAAGACGCATTTCTTAGGGTTAAGATGGACCTGGTACTGAAGAAGGCGAGAGAAGATGATTTTGAGGATAGTCAAATGGTCGCGACGAAGCTTAGACTTGCCAAGCAGGTCATCGACATAGTCCTCCATGATTTTATGGAGGAGATCGTGAAAGATGTAAGTCATGGCACGCTGATATGTGGTGCCTGCATTTTTCAGACCAAAAGGTATGACTCGATAGCAGAAAGTTCCCCATGGTGTAATGAAGGTGGTTTTGTGCTGATCTTTTGGTGCAATCAAGATTTGGTTATATCCTGAAAATCCATCCATGAGTGATAACATCTCATGGCCAGCTGTAAGATCAACAAGTTGGTCAATGTTTGGAAGAGGAAAGTCATCTTTGGGACAAGCTAGGTTAAGGTCATGATAGTTCGTGTAGATCCAGATCCCCCAGTCGCCTTGGTGATAGGAACGATGTTAGAGACCCAATGCGAATAATCGATGGGTTGGATGAAGGAGATAGAAAGAAGGCGTTGAAGCTCTTCTTTGACAAGAAGTGCAACATGAGGATGCATTTTGCGAAGCTTTTGCCTAACAGGCTTAGCCTCTGGTTTTGTGACAATGTTATGAGTGGCAATGTTAAGGTCGATGCCAGGCATGTCAACGTAGGTCCAGGCAAAGGCTTTGCGATTGTCTGAGAGAAATGTGGTATAGCCGATCTGCTCTTGGGTGTCTAAAGATTGACCAATCTTTAAGACATGAAGAACATCAGAAGATGAAAGGTTAATGTCAATGGTTGATTCATTTAACATAACCTGTGTTTCAGAGGGGAGGGAGCGTTGAATGAAAGAATCATTGGCACCCATATAGGTAAGAATGGCGTCGTCATCTATGCAGTGGACTGTGTTGATGGTTGTCGATTCATCGTCTATCATGCTAGGATAAACGAGAGGGAGAGACTTGGGAACCCCATTGAGCTGATAGGTTAGGGGTTCCAAGCGGATGGTGTTTATGCCAAAAAAAAAAAAAACTAGGAGGGATGGAAACCACCGACTCCGTAGGTGAGGATGGAAGAATAGGCGAGTCTGGAAGATTTTGGTTGATGGTTGGTTTGGGGTAAAGGTTTGTGGAAGCCTCAGTGGGTTCTTGGAAACCCAGTCCATACTTTTTCTTTGCATTATCGTCATTGGGTGGTTCGATAGGCTGATGGGAGCCTTGTTCGTAGCGTCCAAAGCCAAAACCCTTCCATACACACCTATAAAGGTAGGTATGTGCAAAGGTGGGGTTGCCAAGAAAGGAGAAATCAGATGTGAATTTTTCAGGTGAGGACGAAGGATTTGATTCAGTAGGAGCTTGATCCAGCCCCCCATAGACGAGATTGGTTTGAAGGCTAGGAGGACCATAAGGAATGACCATTCCGATTCGACAGTCATAGCTTGGGTTTTGATGAAGCTGTCCATACTCTTGAGGAGTCTGGAACATGTCTAGAGTAAGTAGGCAATATTCCCCCAGTGAAAGTCTTTGAAAGATATCGTCCATGGGGTCCTTGGTTGTTAATCGAGAAGATGATGTGGTGGCAACCGCTGTTTGTGTACTAGTTGACGCTTCTGCGGATGGAGATGATGTTTGGGTTGATGCCTTGAGCGGGATAAGAATGTCGTTTGGGGGATAGGTTGTGTTACAAGTCTTAAAAGGGGATGGGTCGGCAGGAATGACATGGACGTGTTTGTCGTGTTCAAATTTGACGCAACGGTGAAGTGTTGAAGGGACGCAAGCCATGGCATGGATCCAGGGTCGCCCTAATAGCATGTTATATTGGAATTCTCCCTCAATGATGTAGAAGAGCTCTGGGATTGTGCATGGACCAACGCGGATATGAAGGACAATAGTGCCAATAGTGTTAGTGGTGGTGTCATTAAAGGATCTAAGGATTGCGTCAGTTTTTGATATGCAATTCTTGGGAAGAGCCAATTGATCAAAGGCGTGGGTGGAAATGATATTAATGCTGGCACCCCCGTCGATCATAACTCGTTTAATACGGGTTTGATCAACGTAGGCTGTGATGAAAAGAGCAGCGTCCTGATCTTCCAAGGTAGAGGTAGGAATTTTAGAATCACTGAAAGTGATAGAGGTGACAGGGGATAAAGAATGGATTAGGGCAGCTAGTGGTTGAGGGTCTTCAGGTTGGAATTCTGCTGCCTGTAGGGCTTTGATTAGAGCCTGGCGATGCTGGGGGGAGCTTTGGATAAGGTCATATAGGGTCATCTTCACAGGTGTTTGGTGAAGTTGTTTTATCATAGATTCTTTGATTGCCTCTGAAGAAGGGGGTTGAGACACACCTAAGATGGAAACCTTGGGTTTCAGTGGTTGAGGTGCCTGAACAAAAGGATAGGTCCAAGGACTAGCAGCTTTTTCTTTTGCCTTGTCCTTGTGTGACCTAGTGGTTATATGAATAGCATTGATTTCAAAGATAGGAGGTGAAAAAGGGGTTATGGCCTATTGGTGAGATGTTGATATGGTTGAAGAGGTTGGATGGGAAGGTGTCGAGGGTCGGTCAAGAGTGCCCTCAAGGAGAAGAGTGTCTTTCTCCATATAGCGGCGAACGACTGCCTTGAGGGCATAGCAAGTCTCGGTATCATGTCTTGGCGTACGATGGTATAAACAAATCTTCATATCATCAAACTAAGAAGGTTTTGACTCGAGGGGTTGGAATGGTTTGATAAAAGGAAGGGTAATGCTATAAGTCTACAAAAGTTGGCATAATATCAAATCATATGAACCTACTAAGGGGTCCGTGCTTGTTGATGCATGACGCGCTGGTGACTTTTGCTTGGGAGATGTTGAAGAAGGTTTCTGTACCACCTTTTAGTTTGATGGTGCGGTGACAGGTGGAGATGGCACTTTCTTTGTGAGAGGTGCCAAATTTTTGAGAGGGGGTTGACTTGTGGTTGGCAAAGGAAGTAATGGAGGTAATTTGTTTTGGTTAAGGGTCGGATTAGGAAGCACACCGATTAGGGTAGAAGGATGAGAACCTAAAATGGAGGGCAAAGTTGACGGTGGAGGAGGGGTTCACTTCTGTGGTCTGGCAGTCTTCTTTGACTTGGTTGGAAGACTACTTTTGGTCGAGGTCTGGTCTAAGTCCACCTTCACTTGCGGGTGAGTGAGGGTAGAGACAGGGCGAACGCCGAGTGACTTGATCGGTTTAGATAGGGTAGATGCAGGTTTAGAAGTGGGAGTCTGGTCTTTGTTGGGAGTCTTGGGAGATTTTGCCTTGGGAGGATTGGCAACATGAGACGAGAGGGCACGGGAATGTTGAAGAGCTTTAAGACGCTCCCATAATCCCTGATGCTCCACTTTCCTTAAAGGGAGAAGTTTGATTTGCTCCACTAGTCGGGAAAATGGTTGAGAGGATGTTGGATGAGGTTTGTATTCTTGAGAAGATGTGTTAGGTGTGGCAGTAGTCTCGGACCCAAGGTGTGTGGGAGTTATAACTGGATTGTCATTGATTGAAGAAGATGGAGAGTCAAGTTCTTCTCTTGGTGGAGAAGGAACTAGAGAGTGTGACTCCTCAAGTGGGTAAAGGGTAGGGATTATGGTGCCCTCCACTTGCGGTCGAGGAGTAGGTAAGGTCAGGTCCTCCATAGGTAGTAGGAAGGAGGATGGTGAGACCGGTGGTGCCGGTAAGGTTGAGGCATCCTCCAAGATGATAGAAGTTGATGGAGAACTAACCAGAGAAAGAGGTTCGTCCACACGTGATGGACTGGTAGATGGGCTAACCTCTTGAGGTTGGTTGGGGATGAAGGGCGAGACCGTATTGACCGTTTGAATGTCATGTTCATGAGTGTTTTCAATCAAGGTCTGGACATTATTTTGGGTTGGTGGATGATTGGGGAATGGTTTCTTGAAGATGTCAATGCCCTAGTTAGGAGGTGCATTGGGATTATCTAGAACAAGCTCACCCTTTTCAAGCATGTCTTGGATTATGTTTTTAAAGGTTTTGCAGTTTCTCATGTCATGACCTTTGACACGGTGGTAATTGTAGAAGTCATTTTCCCTATACCACACAGGGATGGCGCGTGAGGGATCAAATTGTGGTGGTGGTCGAATTTGGGGGAGGTTGAGAATCCCCTGTTTAACAAGTTTTTTCAGTATAGACGCGTAAGATTCTCTAAGAGGAGTATACTGTCGTTGTACGTATCTCTGCTAGAATTGACGGGTGGCGCTCTGAGATGTGGATGGCTCAGGTTGATTGGTTGAAGAGGATGAAGGTCTAACGACTACAGCGTTAGCTGAAGCTTTAGACTTAGGATTGGATGATGAAGGTTTAGAAGAAGGGTCATTGGTCTTAGAGTTGGGATTCTTGCTCCACAACTTGACTTTATTTTCCTTGATGGCACGTAATTCAAGTTTACGGGCCATGTGAAGGCTTCGTCAAAGGTGTGGAAGGTTTGAACCCGTAAGGTGGAAGAAATATGTTTGGCACAGGCTCGGGAGAATAGTTTAATAAGTTCAGGTTAAGGTAAGGAAAAGGAGAGTTGATTGATGAGGCCTCTCCAGCGAGCAACGAAGTCAGCTATTGATTTGTCCTCAAATTGGCAGATAGTGTAAAGGTCCGTGATCGAGACCTTCTTGGTGATGTTAATGGAGAAGTGATCAAGAAAGAGCTGGGCCAACTGTGTAAATGTGAAGAGGGAATGGCTGGCAATAGAGCTGTACCAGTCAAGTGCAGCGCCAAAAAGAGACATAGGAAATGTGTGCAAGAGCAATGCATCGTCATGGGCAATAAGGTAACAGGCATGTCTGAATGCCCATAAGTGTTGCTGTGGGTCTTCTTTGCTTTGAAAGCGATAAAATTTGGGAAGCTCCCACTGGTTGGGGTATGGTCTAATCGGAACAGAAGGATGAATGGGCTCATTACAAATTTGCTCGTATGAGAGAGTATTGTGTGAGCCAAAAATAGAGGTCTCTAAGCTAGACATCTTATCCATCAGCATTTTGATGATATCTGCTGACGGATTGGCGGGTGGAGCGCCCCCTAAATTATAAGGCGCTTGAAAGATATTGGGAGGGGCGTATGACGTGGTTGGTTGCGTAGACGCAACATATGGGTAGCTGGTTATTGGAGTGAAAGTTAGAGACAAGGGCACTTGTGTTATGGGGTTGGTAGGCAGAAGTTGGATAGGGGCCGTCAAGGATGGTTGAGGAGTAGCCACGCTTGTTGACGGGTAAACAGTTACTCTTGTGTTGATAGGTGCAAGAGTAGGGGGGATATAGACTAGTAGGTTTTGGAAAGGTGTGGGGTTTGGTTGAGTGATTTGAGGTTGAGGGAGTACCAGAACCCCCATGGAGGTAGGTTTAGATAGAGAGGTTACATTTTGAAGGTAAGACACGGTTGGGTTATTGGTGGAGGTGTTGACTTGATTGTCTAGTGGCTAAATTGTAGGTGTTGTTGATGTGATTCTTGTCTCGACTAAGGAAGTCAACATCCCATAGATCGAGTTGCCTAGGGAGTCTCGCGTTTGGCTATGCGCGAGATAGTGCTGTAAGGCTTTAACGTTAAGGTCCAAGAATCGTGCAAAATCTTGGTCCCCTTCTGGGACAATAGGAGTCTGAGGTGGGGTTGGGCGAGTAGGAGTTCTTTCAGTCTCCGAGTGGAACTCCATTATAGGACTGGTTATAGATGGTGAAGGTGGAAGCGGTTGTTGACTAGCGTGGTCAAGGAGAGCCTTGGTTTGACTGCGTGTCAAAACCATTCAAGGCAAGAAAGGATCAGGTTTCAGAAAACTATGTTTTTTACAATCTCAGAAAACCAGAATGGATGTTTAGACAGCCAAAAAGTTGGATTTTAAGCTTGCTATTTTTGGAAAAAAGAAAATGGATAGTGACCGACGTCGGTATAAAAACTGATGTCAGTGAAGAAGATTGCTGATGTCGGTTAGATGACCAATGTCGGTGAAAAAAAGTTGTCGACGTCAGTTGCAGGACCGATGTCGATTACTGTGTTTTCTAGAAACTCAGAAAAAAAAAATTTGGAAATGAAGAAGACGTCCTTACCAGCTCAAAAAAATAGATAAAAACAAAAAATAAGATGAGAACAGGCAGATCCTAGCGTTAAATCCCTAGAAACAATTTTATTAAGATCGTGTGGCTTATGCCTTAATGTGATGTTTGAGGAGGTTGGTTGTTAGAAGGGTCCTAGAATAGGTAATCTAAAGATGGTTTCAGGTATGTTTAGGTGCTCAAAAGTCTGTGTTAGGTTCCGTACATGGCCTGGTGCTAAGGAGCAAGCTCCCCTCACTTCACGATTCCAGTGGTTAGCTGGTTTCACTTAGCCAAAATATAATTTTCCTATAGTTTAGACTCTGCCAGAGAACAGAGTGGGCTTTCCCCTTGGTGGTGAAATCCAAGTAGGATCGTCGGGATGGGTAAGGTATCCGCTGGGTGATGAAATCCCAGTCAGGCCTATCTCAAGTGAGTTTGATGTTTAATTTAGTGCACATGGTCTGGTTGTGTAACATCAAGTGATCTATGATTTATTCAATATGCGGTTTACTAATTACTAAGTGTGGACTAAGAAATGCAAGAAAGTAGGAAATGGAATGCAGTATATTTTAAAGCCCCAAATTGAAATGTTAAGTTGGAATGAAAACAAGTTTGAGAAAGGGTTGAAGAAAATGATTTTTTGACTAGTCTAGAAATGCAAGAAAAGAAAGAAAAAGTTCTTTTTATTCCTGCTTATGATGTCTTTAGAAAAGAAGAAAGAGGTGAAGAGGGAGAAACCTAATGCACCTAAATGAACAAAGAGGGAAAGGAACCCAAGGAAGGCCCTAAGGGTCCCACCGGGCATGCCAGAATGTTTCTATGCAATTTCGCTTTCACATTCAAAGGAGAGAAAATGAGAAACTAAAAGGAATGGTCAAGGCTTGTATGTACCTGGATATAGTCTGCGCACCGTAATCCAGACGTTGTGAGAACTCCTCTTTTGCTGTGGAGGAATGACACCTAAAAGAGATAGACACTAAAACCATGAAGAATGTTAGTTGATAAGAGGGTGGATTGCCAAGCAAAAGCTTGGTCTTAGAAGCGCTAAGGCTTCTTGGAGGATGACAATCCACTGTTTAAGATAGAATATGACAAAGGCAGAAAAGAGAAATAATGAAAGATGTGAAAAGAAAAGACTAAAAATAAATGCGTACCTAATAAGCTGCAATCTGCTAAACACAGTCGCCGACATCAGTGATATTGCCGGCATCGGTCAGGGTGGTCACCGCCGACGGTTAGACTGTCGACGTCAGTAGGGGAAGTGGACGAGGTCGGTTAGGGCAATTGGCCAGGGACAGGTTATAGGACTAGTTTCTGGTCTGCAGAATGGATTTGGTCTCATCTGAGGGTCTGAGGGTCTATGAGGGATTTAGAGGGACTATTTAAGATCTAAGGGAGTGAGAATCTTGTCAAGAAAAGAAGTGAGAAATAGGAAAAAGACCTTTCGGCCTTTCCATAAAGCGATTTAGTCAGGTTGATTAGATGGGTCTTAAGAAGGTCTGTAGGTCTCTGATAACTTATGCTGGGTTGATTGGACAGAGGATGTTGCCTAAAAAGAGACTAAGGGAGTGTCAGAGGCAAAGAAAAAGGAATAAGGGGTGAGAGAAGGCTTTTCAGCCTCTCCGGGAAGAATAGGGAAGGTTAGGTCAAGGATGATTGGAATAGACAGAAGACAGAATACTAATATATTTGAAATGATATTAGAATTTAAAAAGTACCAATACTTAGTTGTGATATGAATTGGAAAAGGTGCAGAAGTTGTGTTTCAGTTGTTGCTGGTGATGAAGATATCATGCAGTCCCTGTGCAGAATGTGTGATGCAAGACCTTAGTGCCTAGAAAGTGCTGCCAAGAATGCTGATCCCTACAAGAACACCAAGAAGCCCAGAACACTAAAAAGCAAAAGCACGAGAACTTTGTTTTGCCAGAAGAGGATTCGAGAGTTGTGATTAGCCTCAGAGATTAGCTGATTTGTGATTGGGGTCGTCAAAGGGTCATAAAATTTGGTTAAGTATAACCGACGTCAGTGATTCCACCGGCATCGGCCAACATTTGACCGACGTCGGTGGGTTTAGAACAGGAAAAAAGAGCCACCAAGTCCGTTTTTCATCCGCCAAGTGCACTATCCATTGGAGAATGTCAAAGGTTGGGCTAAATACGCACGAGAGTTGGTTAGGCGGTTAGAGAAAAGTAAGAATAGGTCCTGGGTGAGTCATAGGATGGGAATTAGTCCAAGGCGAGGTGTCCTAGGCGAGGTGTCATGGGTGATGTGTCCAAAGAGGGGGGGGTTAATTCAAAATAAGTTTATTAGTTTAAATTAGTAATTGCATGTTTTTAGGAATGGGTTAGGAATGGACCAAGGGGTAAGGTGACCAAGGGTTAGACACTATTTAGGTGTCTACACATCGGTCCCTTTTATTCTATATATTTTCATTGGTATTTACATGTGAAGGAGCTAGAGTTTTGAAGGAAAAATAGTCATGAATTGGTCTCTATAGCTGATCAAAAGATCTTACACAAGACACGACCTATACAAACAAATCCCAACATAACCCATAAACCCAAATTCTTCATTATTTATTGGATAGGGCCAGACTCATAGATGGTAGGATCATCCCACTCTCATATTCATCCCATGGTGTTATTTTCCAAGGTTTAGTTTAGTTCTAGATCCTACATCTCAATCACTACCCCATCATCTTGCAAGGCTCAATTTTTGAATCCTATTACATCACTATTTTTCAATGAAGTTTATGTTTTCCATTGCACTTTTATATATTTATTACTTTTATAGACTTATATAGTTTTAAATCAATTAATTTTTTATATTTCTATATTTTTTCCCTAATTTTGCATAATAATTTGTCTTTTAGGGTTATCTATACATGTTCAAGGTTTTCCTCAATTTGATAAAACATGTACCAAGATGGGCATAATTTCCAATATAAGTATAGAAGGCCTTAATATTTACTTGAGGATCTTCATGTCCATAAAATAAATGAAATATATGAATGATAAAACCATGTGATAGAGGAGTATTTAATACCTCATGAATGATGAGAATAAAAGATATATAATTAGAATCAATCCTAGCATGAAATGACTCAAAGCTAAGAGATAAAACATGTACTTATATTTTTAAGTCATCTATCACATTTATCATAATAATTATATCAAGGTAGGAACAATATAACTTCTAAGAGGTTAATTTAATGGACACATCTTATTATTAATTTGAAAAATAGGAATAATAGGATAACTAGAGGTAGAAAGAATAAAATCATTAAAAAACATATAAACATCATAAAACATAAAAAAAATAATGTTCACTATCTAATCCTATATGCTTTTTATTTTTTCACTACATATATGAATACAATTTCAACTAGGGCCTTGAGAGCTCTTTTCCCTATGGCAATGATGACGTTCAAGCTTGAGTGGTATACAAAAAAGGTAAAGAGTTAAACTATGGTTGCATTGCTAGTTGGGGGAAGCTTGTGGAAGCATCAACGGAGGAGGTCTTTTGTAGGGCATAAGTTTCATTAAAAAATATTAGGGCTTTAGTTGAATCAGGAGAAGAGCAGGATAGTTTAGGGGTTAGATGGTAGCCTATCCCTAATAATTTTTCAAGCCAAACTTCTAGTGTTCTTAAAGAATCAGTGGATTAGAATAGGGTTTCTTCTAATAATCCTTTTATTATCAACTTTGAAAATAAAGCTTTAGAGGATGTTCTAGAAGGTGAAGTGTGGTTTGCAGAGAGAGAACTGGTCTATGACTTTGATATGTTCTGGCCATCTTTTTCATCTCTTCACACTAGCTGTCAAATGCTTGTAAACCTTTTCTAAAAGGCACCTTGGAAATTTATCCCTGTGCCAAGGGTTTTTTTTTTGTGACTTTTGATGTTTTAGCATATTGTTTAAAGATTTTTTAGTATAAAAGTTGGAGCTTTGATAATCATCTTCTTCTCATAAAACCTTGGTTTCTTGATTTCAACCCTTTGACAAAAAATATTTCTTTGTGACCTATTTGAGATAGGATGCCATATCTTCCATTGTAATTTTGGTTTGAAACTAGTTTTTCTATTATTGGTTCTGTGTTGGGTGATTTATTGGAAATTGATGCTTCTTCATTGAAATTTTCCTAGACTACTTTTTCTAGGATTTTGGTGTGTTTAGACATTTATCAAGATCTCCTTTATAGGCTTGAGCTAAAAGTGCAAGAAAGGTGTTCATCTCAAACCCTTGATTTTGAAGGAATCCCTTTTAGATGTAGGAATTACTTTTAGATTGGTCATCTTTCAGCCTCCTACCTTAAATCTTAAGTGAAATCTATAATATTCTTAGGGAAAGAAGGCTAATGAGAAGCATCTAGTTGTATTTGTGAATGGTGATTCTGATTGTTTTGGATAAGGATTTGAATAAAGAATTAACATTTTTAAGACCAACTCAGAATGCTGAGTTTGGTGTTTTAAGTAGTAAACAGAAAAAGAAGAGTAAAAAATCAAGAGATAATCTTAAGGAAGAAAGTGGGATGTCATTTTCAATTTTAGATAAATTGTGTAATGATGTAGAATGGAAGGTGGTTAAGAGCAAAAAAAAAAGGTCATCTTATTCCTTGCTCTCCACTCAAAACTAATACTATTCATTGTGAAAGCAAGGAGGAGATAAGTAATTATGGATATTATGTTTGAGACATTTTGTTATTAAAAATGAAGTAAATATATAATTTCAATTTGCTGGTTACTTTGGTATGAGTGGTTATTTGATAGTAAGGATGGTTTTATCCTTATATTGGGGAAACTTTTGGGCATTTAGTATGGTCAATATGCCTTAACATATTTAAATGTTAAGCTAGAATAATTTTGGTTTTTGATATCTTATGTTAAAAGGGATAGGGACCCATTAATTCTCTAGCATCGATCCAAAAAAAATGTTCACTATCTACTTCTTTTACCATTTTTACAATTTAAACAAAGGAAGAAGAATTTTTCATAACATTTTTCTTAATATTTTCAATAATATCATCATTATGATTTTCATCACATGTAAAAGCAGAATTTGAACCATTCAAAGCATGCATATTTCCTTCAACATATATTTATCTTTCACATTTCAAGACTCCATATTTCTAATATAAACCATGAAGTAAGCTAAGCAAGGGCCCAATCTATGAAATAAGCAAGAATAAACCCTTAATGGAGAAATAATTAAGGAAAACTCTTAAAATTAGAGTTAAAAAAAGCACACAAAAAACCCCTCAATTGAATAATATCGTCAACCCCTAAGGCTGGGTGATAAAAATTAGATGGGTTCTCCAAAATGTTTTTAGAAAAATGGAGCAATAAATATTCAAAACACTATGCTAATTAATTAAAACTATGATATAGGTTAAATATATATAAATACAACAATACAAAATAATTTAGATCTACCTAAGGAAAAAATGGGGGAGATAAAAGTACCATGGACTGCAAACAACCACTAAAAATAAAATGAGAGAGAATGAGAGAGATAAATAACTAAAAAAAACATAATTAGATCCCGATAGTACCTAGAAACATAGAAAATATAGTACTAGAAATTTTAAAAATACTTCCCAATATTACCAATAATGGTCAAACCACTTTCAACGGTTGAATATAGAGATTCTATCAAATGTGTAAACTTGTTATGAATGTGGTCTTGTTTCTCCTCATGATTTATAACTCCCTAGAACCATTCATCAAAAATAGATGAAATCCCTGTCTAAGATGTGTAAATTTTCATGGATAGATATCAAAATCTTATCTCTTATTGAATTAAAAATAATTCACCTAGAAACACATCCAAATATCAAATTAATGTGCAAAAAAAAATCTCAAGCCTCCTGGAGGTGTTGGAAAAGACTCTTAATCACCACAAGGGAAATAGATCTGAGAGCTTGAAGGCTAAAAAACATTTATCATTATGAACTCACTCCATTGGTACATCAAATACTATAAACATATTGATCTTGATGTAATTTCATAAATATAAAATGGCTACCCATGAAGACCCACTCCACAAAATGAAACACTCCAAAATATCACAAGCCAAGATATTTCACTCTTATATAGAGTTGTGCATAATAGGAGTAAACATGTTGAAAATCCTCAATATATTTATATGAATGGTTTAAATCCACCACTCAAACACCAAGGAGATGTAAAAAATATAAAATATGTCATAAAATAGGTAAAATATATCAAGTATGACACTAATGTTGACGGGATATATGTGGTACCCATAAATTGATGTAGGGATATGATGTTATAAAAACACACACTCACATGAAGGTATAAAAATTTAAATCAAAAAACATCCCATGACACTTTATATATTAGTACGGGTACAATATAAATCCCAAAAAATAATACAAAAGGCACTATATGCACTAAAATAAATCTATGCAAGGAGATATCTATCTATCTAAAAAAGGCCATTTGATTTTCTACAAATAATAAGCATTGTTGTGTTTTATGAAAAGTTTGAAGATGATGTGGTTGAAAAGTGGAGGAACCATGCATGTGGAATCAACACAAAGAGTATTTCCAATCTTACCACAACTTTTTTGAAATCCATCCCAAATAAATGCATATGGTTAATGAACATGTTTACATGTGATTTAGTGCCATGTGAAAAAAATAGGACATGTAAGGAAACATATGAATCTTTAATTGTGTTAGGATTATCATATTATAAAGGTAACTTAGGATCTAATAGGTTACATACTAAAATCATATCAAGTGGATGTTTACCAAATTCAGGAACATGTAATGAATCACATGATTGACAAGGTTCAATGGAATGTGTGTCCATAGTGTTAATCTTATGTTGAAAATGTGTAACTATGTCCTATAATAATTTATTGAGGCATATTTTCTATAATTGAGTTAGATAAATATTTATTTTTACTTTTTTTGTTATTCTCTTCAACTAAGGCAACCATATTCTCCTAAAGTTCACATGTTTTAGATAAAATTATATCATTTTATAATTAAACATTATTATTGGCTTACATGAGGCTATGAACATATTAACATGAATAAATTATAATAAGGTAAAACAAAGTCCTTGTAATGAACCTTAAACATAAACACACTCACTAAGATGAGAAACCCTCCTAAACTACTTATAATGATGTAGTTTTGATCTAAATTTGGATCCTAATATACTAGTCATGTATATTAGATACTTCCATTATGCCCAATTGTAAGTAATTCATTTTTATAATACATTTCATATTCAAAAAATTATTTATACATGTTATAGTGTCAAATTTAGTGCGGTGATGATCTAGGAATATTCATAGTGATGAATTTAGTGAGTTTAAACACTTAAAATGAAGGGGTTTATCATAGATAGTTGAACCACCATTATTTTTAGGGTGGTAGTTTTTTATGTACCTTGGTAGTTATGCAGCCATCAATGTTTACAAGTAGTGGATGCATAAATACCTTGATGGTTTTAAAATATTTGATCTACATACACTGACGGTTTCATCACAATAAAAATCATGAGAATGAGAATGATTTCAAATTTATCTAATCCTCAATGATGGTTTGTTTGAGCTTCTTGGTGGATTCCATAGTTGAGAGAGCATAAATATAGATCTTTACAAGGTATAATGGATTCAAAAACATTGTTTAAATTCTTAAAATTGGATTCACATTCCATATTTGAAGTTTGAGTCCTTATTCTTATTATCTCATTGTTTCCTAGTTACAAATTGTTGGTTTATCTATGTTGGAGTTCTGATAAGTGTATGATATTTGCGTACTAGTTTTGTGTGAAAATTTTGGATAGATTAATGGTGATAATTATGTCCATAAAGTCTATATTTATAAGTACATTGTACATTTATTACATTATATAGTGAAAGGGAAGTGCAATGTATTACATTTATTACATTAGATTTTTCCCACATCATGTTTCTCTAGGATAATTCTTATGCTTCATGTTCATGTGAAATATATTGTACATTTCATTTTCACCATTTTTTTATCTCTATTTTAACATTGTAAATTTCCTACAATAATCATCTTCATTGATGAGCTATGATTCATAGGATCCATGTTGGTGAAGCTCAGAGTGGAATATCCACCTAGTATATGGATCGAATTGGTATCAGAGTTTGTTTAAAATAAGTCTTTTGTGTGTTTTTGTCTATTTATGACTACATTTCAGTTTTATGAACATCACTAGATAAATAACACTAGTGGTTAAGGTATCCTAGTTCCATTGAAGCAGATATTTCCACAAGTGGTAAACAAAGATTAGAAGTATGGCACATGTTGATGAAAAAGATGCCCAAATAGTAGAAGAATTATTTCACAAGCTTGAATAAGGAGTATCTAAAATTTATATTTCTATGAGAAATCTTGATCATTTAAAATCCATCATGATTATTCTCATGGAGATACTTGGTGTTTCTACAAAGGAACTAAAATAAATTGAAGAGACTCTTGAGATTCATGAGATGAAGGAAGAGAAGGACCAATCCAACTAAGATACACCTCCATTCAATGTTGAGGCAAAGATAGAGATTTAATCTTATGATGGGGAAATGAATACAGAGAGGATAGACCATTTTCCAACCCAAATTAAGGTATATATTAGTTTAAATTAAATTAATGAAATCCAAAATATTTATTTCTCATGGTTAAATCATGCTTTAGCTTGGTTTGATAGCTATGTTCATACTTTTGTTCTTAATAAGTTTCCTCTTATCACCAAGTGGGATTATTTTAATATTATAATTAAGAAGCAATTATATCCTATTTTTATGAGAAATAGAGGTCCATGTATTGGCAATATCTTATGCCAAAGTAAGGCCAAATCATGCAAGAGTATACAAGTGAGTTACACAAGGAGGTTGTATAAATGGGCAAAGATTTAGTGGACCATGACATCTTGATAAATTATTTTGGTGGATTACATAGCCATTTTAAGAGACATATCCTCCTATCTAAGACTACATATGTAGATGAGGATTTTACTCAATCTCAATACTTGTATATGGATAAGAATAGGGCTCCATATGCCTCTCAAATCACTTCCAAGCAATAAGGTAGCTCTAAGCAAAAGGGTAAAGGTAAAGGGAAAGATAAGAATAATGATACTTCCATTTATAATAAGGATATTGAAATACATTATGTGAAATGTGATGTTTACAATAATTCTAAGGATCAATGTAAGAATCTACCATCCAAAATTACATCCATTCAATAAAAATAAAAATAAGAAGGTTATGCTTTCTCTCCAAGGTGAGAATATTTGTTGTAACTCCTTTGCATATGATACTTTATATTGTACCTATGTCATTAGAGAGGTAAATTTGGGTATTAGTAGTGCTCAAGACATTAAAATTTCTATGCTTTTCCATATTAAAATTCAATGAAGAATACAAAATTGGATTCTATTTTCCATGTTTGTTCACAATCTAATTTGATAATCAAGGATTTGGTAGACAAATTGGGGTTTGAAACTTACAACCATGCAAGTCCATATTATTTTGGTTGGGTGAATAAAGGTGTAATATCAAGGTGACCAAGAAATGTAAAATTAATTTTGTTATTAATACACACTTCATTGATGAAGTTACATTGGATATTGTGCCTCTTGATGTGTGTGGTGTAGTGCTTGGCATCCCTTAATTTTATATTCTAAATTTATATCTTTGTGAGGAGATAAAACCAATATTTTTTGGTGAAGGGTGGAAAGATCTACATCATTTCATCCTAAAAAATGATTCTTAAATCTCTTTAGTTAGTGCCTTTAAAGCTAAGAAGCTTATTAATGTTAGACAGGAGTTGGATTTGCTTATTTTGAGATATAATAAAGATGAATAATTGACTACATATAATAATTCTTGTAACATGTTTACTAACAAAGAATATAAGGGTTTAAGAGATCCGGTCATCAGTTCAAGGATGTTTTACATGAGCTGACAAGGTTACCACTACCTAGGCCTATTGAGCATGAAATTCATTTTCTACTTGATATTCCTCTTCCAAATCTCAAGTTATCTAGGTAGTCCCTAAAGGATGCCAATGAGGTAAACTAATAATCACATTCTTTGATTTATCAAGGTGTAATCCATCCTATTACTTCTCTATGTGGTTCTCCTATTTTTTAGTCCTAAAAAAGATGGTTCATGGAGAATGTGTGTTGATTATAGAGCACTTAATAAGATAAATATCAAGAATAGGTACCCTTTTCCATGAATTGATGATATCCTAAAAAATATGGTTCATGGAGAATGTGTGTTGATTATAGAGCACTTAATAAGATAAATATCAAGAATAGGTACCCTTTTTCATTAATTGATGATATCCTTAATCAAATTCATCATGCCAAGTATTTTACTAAGCCTGATTTTAAATTTGGGTATCACCAAGTGTGGATTAAAGAAGAGTAAATTTGGAAAACAACATTCAAAATGACGCAAGGGTTGTATGAGTCGTTAGTTATACCTTTTGGTATATGCAATGCACCAACTACTTTCATGTGGTTGATGAATGAGGAAATGAGACCATTTTTGGTTCCTTTTTTATTGTATATTTAGATAATATTCTTATTTTTAGCATAAATTTTGATGAGAATATTGATCATCATAAGCATTTTTTATAAGTTTTGAAGGAAAACAAGTTAGTGTTAAATGAAAACAAATGCATGTTTTTTCAATAATCACTTATCTTCTTGGGTATGTGGTTAGATATGAGGAATTTAGGATTGTTCTAAATAAGGTAGAGGCCATTTTGAATTAGCCAAAACCTTCTAATATGACTGAAATAAGAAGATTTATGTGTGTAATTTAATATTTAAAGAATTTCATCAATAAATTATCTTTCATATTTATAATTTGTCATGCCATTACATCAAATGGAAATACTTTTATTTTGGGTAATAAGTTGTAGACACTTCATTTCTTCCATCTTAGTATTATCATTGTTCATTGAATTGATTTTCCACATCAATGATCGAATCAAGCTTAAATATTTTGATCATCCAAAATTGTCTAATTAACTATCATTTTTATCCTAAATCATGAATATGCATCTCTACTCATGATAATACACTAAATCATGTTATCAAAATTATCAATAAGATTCTGAATAAATTTGATTCTTTATAAATTTCACCATATACCAATTAAATCACATTAAATTTTTAAATAGGAACATTACAAAAATCACCACACAATCCCTATCACATCTTATTAGCTAATTAACCTAGATTAGCTAATTTATCAACCATTAAAGGAAAAATCCATGGAATGCAGATTTTTTATTTTCCATAAATCAATAAATCAAAATTTATCACATTACTCACCCACTTGACAATTAAAAACATTAAAACTTTAAACCTTTTACAATGACAATTTATTCAAAGGGGAAAGTGTATGCAATCAGAAATGCATCATGTCTATAAATTGATCCTAGCTCAGATAAGATAGACCATACCTACACTTCTAATTGTGAATACATTTTTTAAGTGGGAGCATTGTTAGGTTGTGGAGCTAAAAGCTTCACTGATGCAGACATGGAGGAGGTTGCAGATGAGTTGTGGAGTGTCACAGACACTGGCGTTGGTCTGGCCAACCGACGTCGGCAGGATTAGACAAGAAGGCAACCGACGTCGGTCAGAGATCGGCCGGCGTCGGTGACCCCCAGGCGGACAAGGACCGACGTCGGTCGCCTGTGTGGTTTGACTACGAGTATATTACGGTCAGTTAGCTAACGAACCAAGTGTTTGCATGATGAGAGCTATTTTTAGACTGAGAGCTGCGGATCTAATTATTGTAATTAGATGTCTAATTATTGTTTGGATGAGATCTATATAATAGACTCATGGTTGTATTGGAAACTTGTGCTAGAGAGTAAGAGAGCAATATTATAAGCTCCTTCTGTGTGTGAGGTAGAGCTATGGTGTGTTCCTCCTAGTGCCATAGTACCAGGTGTGTAGGTGCTGGATTGGAGAATCAGTAGGGTTCTTCATGTATGTATGATCTTGGTCATCAGGTGAGCATGGCCTTTATAGGAGATCTGCATGGTAAGTAAGATCATTGATCTATAGGTGTATGTGTGTGCAAGGTCAAGGTTCACAGGTGTGCAAGATCAGATAGGACAGCAACACAACAGGGAGCAAAATCAGGCATGATCTACTTGGAGTACAGGTGTGTACTCAGATAGAGCAAGAGGAAGGCAAGGGAGTTCCTTCCATAAGTAAGGTCTATTGAGGTGCAGGTTGTTGCAAGTTTAGGGGAGATCTACTTGAAGTACGGTTGTGTACTTGTGGAGTGCGTGGAGCACTTGTGGTGTGTGTGGAGCACTGGAGGTGAACACCAACTCTGTGTTTGAGTTGTGTGTTGGGACCTGAGAGAGAGAGCTTTGAGGAGAGAATTACTATTCACTTGAGGTGTGGGAAGCCTCTGAAGAGGTGGTGGATAAGAAGTGGCATCTTCTTTATTGTATTCTTTTCTGTATAAGTATTAATACGAGTTGTGTATTGTCTCTCATATCATGTGTTATTCTGAATTCTAGTTACTTGTGATTCTGGTTAATTTCCGCATATTAAGTTGCTTGGTTTGGTAATCAATTGTGTGCTTCTAGTGTTTCATAAGTTCCTGACAAGAGCATGACCAATATGGGGATCCACTAGACCCGATTAGGGGATCACTTGTCATAATATACCATGTGAGGTAGGGTTTTAAATCCTGCAATTTAACACAATCACGTAACAACCCTAAAAGAGTCCTAAGGTTTAATATTTTACCTATGCTAATAAACAAGAAAGTAAATCTAAACTACTACACTCCAAAGCTTATGGCACAAAGTGGGGGTTAGAAAAAAAAACTAAACTAAACATGCATAGAACACATATACTCATTTTAATGTATATAAAATCTTAATCCATGGAAGAGAAGCACAACTGCATTATCTATCTACTCTTAAAAAGGAGAAATAAAGTTAGGAATACTTACCTTGAAGATGAAACCATCGAGACTCAATCTCTCCCTTGGCCAAGGTTCTTTGCAAGAGATTGTTGTGGTACGTAATGATTACAAAAACAAATTCGCTTTAGGCTACACAACCTATCTATGCATCCCAAAGACTTCTCCACAAGACAAGATCTATATCTCTAAAGAAAGTATGGAACCCTAAGATTTATTCCTCAAGTAGAATGGTTAAAAAGAAGATGTTAATTCACACTTATTCTTCTTTACTTCTCTTCTTACAAATGGTTGGAAATGAACTTGTATATATAGGCAGACATTTCCCTAAATCCTCTTGAAAATGTTAGTTATACAGGGTCAACCATGGTCGACACTATATATTTTTGGGGATAATTCTCTAGGTTTAAGCTAGATTAGCTAAAATTCTAACAAACCCAAAAAGTAAAAAATACCCCTAAACTATATTGGGTCAGCCATGGTCAACCTAGTATAATCGATAGTCCAAAAGGGAATTAAGGAAATAAAAAGAGGATGGAAAGAGGAAAATGATTTGAATGGTTAGAACTAAGAATAATAAGCTTAAGGTTAATGTTTGTAGGAGATGAGTGTGTATATGGTAAGTGGTATAAGGGAAAAAAATATTATGAAGCATTGATGGTCTACCCACCCCTTTCCTAGTGAACCCCTTAAGGTATACACAGAGAGATATTGAGACTCGATAGGTTCTTACAAGATACAAAGTGTTACTAATAAATAAAAGTTTGAAAATATTATGTGTATACATATTCCCCACTTGAATCTCATCATGTGTCACGTAAGTGCAACACAAGATGGTGCTTTAGGAAATAGAACATGATAACACATAATGTTGATGCTAAGTAAAGTGTAGTAAGCAGCAAAAAAGATAAAGGAAATGATAAAATTGAAAAACACATACATTAACTTACCTTAGTGTTGTAGATAAATAAATAGACTTCAAGAGAAAGTAAAGGTGTCCAATGTGAAGAATACTAGGTGAACATGTAGAAGTTAGTGTAAAAAATAGCCAAAAATCAAGATTTTTGGAAAATAGGCATATGATAGTCGAAAAGAATCATTGCATCATCTCGAATCTAACACATTTTATGATTTTGAAAATGGATGAGTAAAAACAAATATATATAAAAAATAAGGAATTTTCAGGGCAATAATTGAAGAATTTGAATTTTGAAAAGGTGTTTTTAAAATAGGGGAAAAGACAAGTCATTTGTTATTTTAACTTGTGAAAGAGAGGAAAAAGAGCTCTAGAGAACAAATCAGCTATCATGGCAAGGAGAAGACAGGCTAGATAGGGAGAGGCTCCAGAGGTAGCAATGGGTACACTATAGGTGTTCAACTATCAATCCTAAATTGATTTATAATTTTTGTATTGAATTAAGTGTATTTTCTATAATTTTGAATTTTAAGCATTTCTAGATATTAGAATGAGACAAAATTAGATTCTAGGGGTAGCAAATAACAAGATGGGAAATGGGTTTAAGAAAGTAGGGAAAATACACTTTTTTAGGAAAATGTAAGGTGTTGGCAGGCAAAATAAATTGGGTTGACCCAGTAGGCTGAAACTAGGCAGAATCCATAGTGTCAACCCAGTAGGTATGGGTTGACCCTGTATTTTTTACAAGCTATTAACTTAATGTAGTTTTACCAACTAATTTTCAAGGTCTAAAATGATAAATCAACATTAGAAAGGGGAAAATAAGAGGTTTGACTAAGATTTTGGAGTCAAATAGGGAAAAAATAGAGAAATTTTCATCAAACTAGGTTGACCAAAGAACTAGAATAAGCATAAAAAAGCATGTAGAAGGCTAAAAGAGGGCTAGAATGGCCTGAAATGACCAAAGGAGGGAAAGAAGGATCGAGTAGGATATAAATAGAGTAAAATAAATACAAATTAATAAGAATGAAATAAATTAGGCTTATTTTTGCTTTAAAAATGTAAAAAGAATGTATTATGACTATACATGACATGAAGGAACAAATACATACTTTGTTGTTTCTTGGTTGCAGAGATGATGAAGGTTCTAGAGATTGGTGGATGTGGCCTGGTTACCAATGTTATTGGAGCAATTTTTAGATAGAGATAGAGCTATACTAGTATTCATAGGTCTAGGAGGCATAACTAATATGTGTAGGATCCCCATGAGTTTAGATTTATTGGTCATGTTCCTTGGTTGCTAGGAATGACTGATTAACACCTTCACGTGAGAAGTAGATGGGGATGTGATAGAGGTGGTCATCACACTAGAGGATTTCCATGCCATCCTTGGGCTACCTATAGTAGGAGCACTAATGACCACAGGGATATCAGATAGCATAGAGGAGAGGAGAACATTAGCCATATGGGCTACAAGCTCATAGATAATTTTGGGATGATGGAGAGTTAGTATAGATGATGTATATACATCAAAGATTATAGATATCTAGAAATCTATTATAGGACTTGTGACATAGCAAGTGCTATGTCACAAGTTAGATGGTAGGGTACCATTATTCATGGTAGCCTTGAGCAAGATGATGTTAAAAGAGTGAGTTCTATATGATTGAGGATCTATCATTTGGGTCCAATTTATACATGATATGTATGAGATGATGGTTAGAGGGAAGAAGACTATGGGACTGATCACATTATTGACATCTTAGATATATGAGAGGTTTTCTATGTATTAGCCAATTGGGTTGCCCCATGTGGTCGATGATAGGTTACCTTGGGTATAGAGATGGAGGGAAGAGCAACTAGCATGAGTTGTGCCCCACATGCTAGCATTATAGTTAGTGAGATGTACAAATAGTGTGGTAGCCATATGGAGACATGGTGATTAAATGAGTGAGCTAGCACATAGTTATACCAACAATGATGAGGATAGAGGTTATTAGACACTACACATGGTAGAGAGAGCCATATCTAGTAGCATGAGTGTTACGATAGATGGGCCTACCTCATCTAATGACACCAATATTGATACCTAAATAGTGGGCTTGACATGTGATGGATCCATGGGGGAGGAGAGGAATAAAACCACAAATAGTGAGACCAACACTCAAACCACATCATGAGTGACCATGGTCTTATCTATGGTCTTACAATGTAACTCACAAATTAAATCCCAAGGGGAGTGATCAGTAGATAAAATAATATTTCTCAAGAGGAAATATGAGGGATATAGAGAATGAAAAAAGGAATGTAAAAGCAATACTTAGGCATTTCATGAGAAAACCTTAGGATACATGAGGCATACTAATGACATGAGAAGACACTAAGTGATTAAAGGAGGTTGAGGAATGAGATTGCCTTGAGAATCTTGAAGAGGAGGAGGGGTAAGATTTTGGTTATGTGTGCCCCAAGCCATTGGTTATGGATGAGATTGAAGGTGAAGAAGGTGGTTTTGCATTCTCATCATTTGATTTGTGTTATGAGCATGAAATGTATTCATTTGATTGATATTTTTCAAAAAAAATTGATGTGTTTGATTGTCATTAGTATAACTATTAAGGTTGCATTAGTGTTAGTATTATTGGCTTGGGTACCACTATTGGTTTTGATAGGAGTTTGAGAAGAATTATGAGAGTGTGATGCACTAGTGGAAAAATTTTCTTGTGTAGCAAAAGATGGACTAGTGAATAGTTGAGAGGATGAAGCACTAGAATAGTGATTTCCTTGGGTAGTAAATGAAGCAGTAGTAGATGGATTAAGGATAGTGGATCTCAAGAGAGGCCCACTAGATGTAGAATGTGCCATGTTAGTTGAGATACTAGGCATGGAGGTAGAATAAGTTATAGAAGAAGAAGTCATGGTATGAGAAGGGTTCAAAATCAAAGGAAGAGGTTGAGAATCAAAGAAAGTGGTACCCCAAAATCCATTTGAGAATGTAGGAGTAGAAAAATGAGGCTCTTCAACTTAACCACTAATCATAAGATTATAAATGGTAGAAGGATCCTTTCATTGATGTTGAGGAAATTTAGAGATAGAGAAGAGCATTTTGAGAGTATACTGTAACTCAGGTTGGTCTTATGATGATAAATTAAATAGGTATTATGAGGGGTCCCATATTTCATTGTGCGAGTGGCAATATGAACATTACTAGCATCTAAGAGAGGAACCCTACTTTGTCTATGGGAGACCCTATGAGGATTGGTAAGATTTATCATGTATATTGACTGCAATTTAGTGTCATTATCAAATAAAAATTTCATGATGAAGGGAAAGGAAGAGATATTATAAATTAATTAGTTAGGAAGTGATTGAAATAGTACATGGTCAATTGGGTCAACCTAGCATAAAAATAAGGACTGCAAAACTATATAAGGTTGACTAGGTTGATCTTGTACAGTGCATAAAGATTGAAGAAAGAGGTAAAATGGATTGTAGATAGTATAGGGTCAATTGGATCAATCATGTATAGTGCACAAAGGTTGGAAAAAGGTATAGGGTCAATTGGGTTGACCTAGTATAGCAGATGGGAAAGAAAAGAAAGTTTGTAACAAGTTGTGAACTGAAACAAGACAATTTTTTGCAACTAATCTAGGAAAGTAAGAAATAAAGGGAAACAAATAGTCAATTTGATCAATGATGGCTAATCTAATTGAGGCACACAATATAAAACCTTACACTAACACTAGAAAATACAAGTTTTTTCACACACAGTTAAGCAAAGAGCAAGCAATCAACTTGAAAAGTAAAGAGATAACTAATTAGTCAAAAATGTTTTATTAGATTATTAAGAAATGATTTTAAATGTGATGGGAATTTGTCTATAAATCAAGGAACTAGATAGTAATCTAAGGATGGTTTCAGGTAGTTTGGGATAAAAGGGACTGTAGTGTTAATGATACAGGATTGGTATTGGGGCCTGCCCCCTCACTTCACATACTATAGAGATAAGGGTGTTAGGTGCTTAGCCAGAATATACCATTAACCACACTTTATACTTGACTAGAGTGTCAAGTTGGTTTCCCCCATTAGTGATGAAATCCAAGTAGGTTGACCTTGGGTAGACAAATGTTAAAGTGCTTGTTTAGATTATGTGATTTGGTCATGTGTGCATAAAATATAAATAATGTAACTAAAAATTTAATTAAAAACCCCTTAATTAGATAATTTGAACTATTCAAAGCATGAAAACAAAAATAAAATAAAGGTATGAACTAATTACTATTATATAGAGATTAATTCCAACTTGAAACAAGGTACAATGTCGACACTATATACTCAAAATACAGAATAGGGTTGATAGGGTTGAACCTACTATGGAATCAAGATCTAAAAATGAATAGGGTCAACTAGGGTCAACCCAATTATCTTAGATAAAACACATAACACAAAACTAGGTCGATATGGTCGATCTAGTTGACTGTGTTGGGGCAATTTTGAAGACTACAAACTATGAAAGGAAAGACATTAAAAGAAAGAGATAGAGAGATAGAAAGGAACATTGGTGGATCAAAGATGTTGATAATGAAGATTGATAGTCAAGAACCTTGGAATATGCTTGAAAAAATTGTTAACTGGGTCAACTGGGTTGATCAAGATTTATATAATCTTGATGTTGAGTGCTTGAAATGTATAGGGTTGACCAATGTTGACCTAGTAACTAAATCTAGATGCCTGAAAGTGTATAGGGTTGACTAGGTTGACCTAGTAATCTTACCTCTATTGGGTTGTCTGAGTTGATCTAGTTATCTATTCCTAAAAACTTGTACATAGAGATTAGAATTGGGTCAACATAGTCAATCTAGTATGATAGATATATGATAAAAATAATGCTAAAAATAATGAAAGAAAGTGAAATAAATCCTGCAAGGGTTTGTTTCACATCAAGTTCATTAGAATGTATGTAATTAAAAATTCATCATGTCTATAAATTGATCTTGGCTCAAAGAAGATAGAGCATACCTACACTTTTGATAGGGAATACATTTGTTACATAGGATCATGACCAATATGGGGATCCATTAGACCCAATTATGGGATCACTTATCATAATACACCATGTGAGGTAGGATTCCAAAGCCTATAGTCTAACACAATCACGTGACAACCCTAAAAGAGTCCTAAGGTTTGATATTTCACCTATGCTAATAAACAAGAAATTAAATCTAATCTAGTTCACACCAAATCTTGTGGCATAAAGTGGGGGTTAGAAACAAAAAAAATAACTAAACTAAACATGCATAGAATACATATACTCATGTCAATGTATATGGAATCTTAATGCATGGGAAGAGAATCACAATTGCATTATCTATCTACTCTTATAAAGGATAAATAAAGTTATGAATACTTACCTTGAAGATGAACCCACCAAGCCACAATCTCTCCTTTGTCCAAGATGCTTCACAAGAGATTATTGTGGTATGTAATGATAACAAATACAAATCAACTCTAGGCTACACAACCTATCTATGCATCCAAATGACTTCTCCACAAGATAAAATCCATATCTCTAAAGAAGGTATAGAACCTTAATCTTTATTCCTTAAGTACAATGGTCAATAAGCAAATGTTCATTCACACTTATTATTATTTAGTTCTCTTCTTGAAAATGGTTGGAAATGAACTTGTATACATAGGTGAATCTTTCCCTAAATCCTCCCAAAAATGTTAGTTGTATAGGGTCAGCCATGGTCGACTCTATATGTTTTTAAGGACAATTCACTAGGTCTGAGCTAGGTTTGCCAAAAGGCTAACAAACCCAAAAGGTGAAAAATACCCCTAAACTATATAGGGTCAGCCATGGTCGACCTAGTACAATCGATAATCCAAAAGGGAATTAAGGAAAGAAAAAGAGGATGGAAAGAGGAAAATGATTGGAATGGCTAAAAATGAGAAGAATAAGCTTAGGGTTAATGTTTTTAGGAGATGAGTGTGTAGATGGCAAGTGGAAAATGGGAAAATAATCTTACGAATCACCGATGGTCTGCCCACCCCTTTTTTGATGCACCCCTTAAGGCATGCATAGAGAGAGATTGAGACTCGATAGGTTCCTGCAAGATACAAAGGGTCAATAATCAATAAAAGTTTGAAAATATTATGTGTATACAAAAAGAGTGCAAGAAAGGTCAAGAATAAATCCCCATACAAATCACATTAAATCCAATGCAACGGACTTGTTATTACACACTCCATGTCCAAAATTAAATGCTCATATTCCCATGTAGGACTCAATCTCCACCATTGATATTCAACCAAGATCAAGAACACAATTAATTTAGAAAATATATAAAATAATGGGCCACCCTTCACTCTCAACAAGATTTTCAAATATAAATAAGTGTTGCCTAATTATCCAATAAAGCTTAATTATTCATCCTTGTTCATCACATTCAATCATCCATTTACAAGGGGATGTGCCATCAAATTGCTCACACACTTCATGAAATCCTTTGCAACCACATCCTTTTGAGAAACAACCAATTAAATTATGAAACGCATTTTTTTGGGTAAGATCATGGTATATACTTGTTAGTTTGTTCCTTTCTTAGATAATTCTTCTGAGGTATCTCATTTATGAAATTTGTTTAGTATATTGTGTGTGCTCTTGTTTTGGATTCTTCTAAATATTTTATTTTACTAATAAATTTCTTCATGATATATACATATGATGCACCCAGTGAGACTCACAACACACATTCATATTTAAAGTATGCTAAACATCTTTTTCCCTTAATTCAGTACTAATTTGAGGCAAAATTCCCCATATTTTCTAAAAACCCACTAGAATTTTTTTTCTAAGACTCTTAGAGGAAATGCTCTAAGAATCAATGGAATTAATACTGAAAGTTGTGGACATGACATGTTTATTGGTATAGTAACATTTCATCTATGCACCCTATTTTATATTTATTATAAAAATAGAGTTGTTGTTTAGTGAAATAGTAGCATTTTAGTAGAAACATCATATACTTTAGTGGAAACATTTTCTATCTTGTCTAATTATGTTTATAGGGATTTAAAAAATGGTATGTACTTTAGCAAAGTCACTAACTTTTTGATGAAATCACTTCTTTATCCTAATAGTGTTATGTTGGTTTTAGTGGAAACACTCTATTTGTTAGTGAAATTGTTAATCTTTTGATGAAATCACTTTTATATCTATGACCATTTTTTTTAGAATTTGATGAAATCACTAATACTTCGATGAAATCACTTTTCTTGTTTCTTATAGTTTGTGCTTGCAGAGTGGCATAATTGAACTATTTGTAGTTAAAATGTCTAATCTTTATTGAAATCATCTATCTTTCTAGGAAATTGCATTTCTATTTTTTTTATATTCTATGTTTTTTAGAGTGGTAGAATCAACCTACAAATTAGCAAAATAGTACTGTGTTTGAGTGAAATTGCCTATACTTTGGCAAAATCGCTCCTTGGTTTTATGGTATCTTGTATTTGATAAGTAGTAGCGTTGACCTATTAATAAGTAGATTTGACTTGAGTGTTGGTGGAATTATAAACAATTTATAATTTAATGAATTTATAAAAAAATTACACTTGTCAAAGAACAAACATACAAAGTACTAATCCATTTGAAAAAAGGATTTTGGGATTCATCATGTGAATTAAATTGCTATCCAAAATTTTGAGTACATAATGTGTACTCATCCTTGGGGAAAGAAAGAAGAAAAAAAATGTTATTCCATGGATTAAAATGTTGGGGCTATTTAATCCATGGAATGACATTTAATTTTATGTTTTCTTTCCCTGAGGATGAGTAAACATTTTGTACTCAAAATATTGGATAACAATTTTACTCACATGATGAATCTTGAAATCTTTTTTTCAAATATTTTACATCATGAAAATATGACTGTTCTTCCTAATCCATTTTTTTTAGGTTTTTTCCTATCAAAGTGAAAATAAATCAAACAAACACCTATAACATTTTATTTTAGTGCTTAAAATAACCCACACTTCAAATTGTGTGCATTTAAATGAAAAAAATTGCTTGTTTTGTTTACTTGTGTGTGCAATAACCTAAGTGTGTATGCTCTCATCTTTCCCTTTTTTGGGATCTTCAGTGATCAAAATCATTTTATATATATTTTTCATCTCTCATCCCAAATTAAATCTATGTATGCTCTCCTCTTTCCCCTTGTGAAACCCTGAGGATCATAAATAACCAATTCAGTTCTTTTTCTTTTTGGCTACATGAATTGGACATTGATCACAAAGTATGAGTCTTTAGGGTGTGGCAACTAGGATTTCATCCCCTAACATTTAGACCAACCCTATATTCTATCAAGGTATATAAATTAGGAAGGATCTATTGTTATTTTCTAAGTAATTTTGTGTTTTAAACATGTCATGAAGTGAGGGGATTTTACATTCCAATATGTTGGATGAATGTTTTGTCGACCAACTAACCAGTGAGAAAAATAGTTCCTATCACCACAGCATAGGGAGATTGGTCATCCAAAGTTGTAGGTTTACCACATCCAATGGGGAGAAATCTCTCCTCTCATCAAGGGGAGGTTCCCTATAAATACGCAGGAGCTATATACTATATAAATAAGTAGAAAATAACACATGGGGGCAGAATAAACCATCCATCTCTCTTCTTTCAGAGATGATGCTTATAGACAAAGGATAAAATATTGGTGGAAACACTAAAGGCACTTCTCTTCTTTCAAAAGTGTTCTTGCAGGAATCAGTAGGAGTTTCTTTCAGGTAGTAAAAGTAACTTATGGCAAAAGGGCACAGTAACCAGCAGGGTGAAATAGAACACAAAGTTTCCACCTCAACTACCCAAAGAGTATATCACAAAGGACAACGGGGGCACAAAGTCATCCCAGAATCCTCAACACAGAAAGAAAAGAAAAACATAGGCTGAAAGCAAATGTGAAAGTACAAAGTCTTCCTCACAGTTGATTTCAGGACACTTTACTAATTACTTTCACTGGTTCTACTTGTCAAATTAAATAAATAAGAATGCTTCTAAGAAATAGACATAAGAACAATTTCCTAAAGTAGCACAAGCCAAAACAACACAAAGTTTGCAAACAACTTGCTTTCTCATTCAGATAAAATGAAATGAAATCACAATCTGAGCTTAAAGTCTCAGTCTTCTTCTTTGAAAATGGGCAGAGTTTTGCTCCTATAAAAATGAAAAGTCCCTTCTAGCGATACAAAAGATTACATTATATAGAGGCAAAGAATGGCTTGGCACTTTTTCCCATGGAGTGACCCATTCAGCACATTAATACCTTGGATGCATTATTGGTTTTGTCCTGCTGGAGCAGGGTGGCTACTTTAACTGTGGCATGCTGGTTCATCTCCTTTGTCTACTCCTTAGCTTGAATCACTCATTCCATCACCTACTAGTTGCACAATTATCTATTCTTCCTTTATCTCAAAGGGGACAAACAAACAATGCTTTTAATGTTTGGAGGCCCCAAATATCTACTTGATGAACTGCTTCACCTACTAGAAATAACTCCTGCTGAGTTTCCCTCTTTGTCTCTTCCTTCTCTTTGTCCTGACCTTAGGCTCTTTGGATGCATCTGGGTTCACCTTATGAGTCTACAAAAATCAATAGATAATTGGAACCAATATGGTGTTCAGAGGTCTTTCCTTGATTGAAGGTTAACGGCTAGCCAGTCTCTAAATTTGATGTTCACAAGCCTATAATTCTTCTATGACACAGGTGAGGACACATGGTGACATCCATGTTTTGAAGCTTCATTTGAAACTATGTCTCGGTACATGACACTTGGTAGCTTATGTTGCGCTTTGATGCTTCGACCTTTTTTGAAGGGAACATGCTTTTTGGGGTCTTGAAAAAGGTTCATTTCATGTGTGTTAAGTGTCCCCCCCCCCCCCCGCAAGGGTATCTGCATTTTGGGATCTTCCAGGTGGCCTTCAGGATTCAATTTATTCAGAGGGTTGTTGGTCCCTTTATTTCCTTCAAACAAAATGTTTGAAGGAATTCCTTCAGACAATTTATCTGAAAGAAGTCACCTCCCTTTGATTCTATGTCTTTGCATTTGAGGGGGCCTCGTCCTTTGACACATGGCATCTTCCACCTCTTCTTATTGAAACATTCCACTATTGACACTTGGTGCTTTCTGCTCTCAGGCTTTTGCAACACCATAAAAACATTTGGGGCTCAGTTAGGCTCTCTCAAATGATGACACTTATCGGCCTTGACCGATCTCTTTAAGGGACATGTGGCAACTTTCACCACTTCCCCAAAACAAAGTATAATGGGCTCAATCGATGACACTTGGTAGCATCTGCCTAACTCTTGCTTTTATGTGTGCTTCTTTCCTTAACTGAGGCAGTCTTTGAACCTTTGAACCCGTGAACCATTAAACTTTGAAGTGGTTCAAGGTTCAACAGCTCATTCGATTCTTTCCATTTATTTGGCTAAGCCACTTTGATATCCTTTTGAACCAAATGTGTTGAACCTTTTGATCATTGAACCCATTGAATTGATGAACCAAAATGGTTCAAGGTTCAATGGTTCAAGCCTCTGAAACTCGTTAAGTGCTCAGAGCCGCGGAACCTTTGAAATGGTTAAACTATGAACCTACTAATCCCTTTACTGAAAAGGCTTGAAAAATGAGGAATTTGAAAGCTCAGAACAAATTTTTGTAAAGGGAAGGGACAATTTTGGTCTTGCAGGGCCAAAATAGTTCATATGTTGTCCCAAAAATGACAAGTCATTTTTCAGGGACAACAGCTAGCTCCTATTGGGAACTACCTTCAGTTGGAAACTTGAAACATAGCTAAGGGGAGTAGAAACTAGAATCTCCAGTGCCTTGAAATGTGCCATTAGGCTACAGAGTCATGCTACCCAAAAGAAAGGCCCAAAAAATGAAAACGAAAAGAATGAAATAGAAAAAAAAGACTATACAAATATACATATGTACAGGGGAACTCATTTGATACTTCAAGAGTTGAAGTGCTTCAAATGTTTCCCATTGTGAGGTAGAGAAAAGAGAGTGCCATCTTGATACTTCAATAGGAAATTGTTTTCACCATTGAGCTAATGAATAGTAAAAGGGCCCCTCCATAGGGAATCAAAATTTACATGCATCCCCTTTGGTTCTCTTCTCTTGTCCCACAGTAGGACTTCATCTCCAATCTAGAAATCATGATTCTTTGCCTTCTGGTCAAATATATTCTTCACCAGACCTTAATGGGTAGCAATTCAGTCTATCACTACAATTCTCTACTCATCCAGCTTAGTCAGGCACATGATCCTCTTATCAAGGGCACTTTCATATGTTTGATCTTCAATTGCCTTAGCCAATTTCAATGCTGGAAATTCCAAGGTGATTGGTATCTCAGCATTAATACCATAAATAAGTTGGAAAGGAGACATACCAATTGCTCTCTTTGGTGTAATTATGTCTTCCCATAGAGCATCAACCAATGCTTTATGCCATGTCCTTTGGTTGTCATCCACCAGCTTCTTGATGATAGTCACCAGGTTCTTATTGCTTGATTCAGCCTGTCCATTCCCTTGTGGAAAGTAATCAGAAGAGTGAGAGAGTGTAATTCCATAATAGAAATATAATTGAGTAATCTCATGAGAAGTGAAACAAGATGCATTATCAGTGACAATTTTGGTTGAGACCCCAAACCTAGAAATGATGTTATCTTTGAGGAAATTGCATACTACTTTTAAAGTAGCATGTTTGGTTAGAACAACGTCCACCCATTTGGTAAAGTAATCTATTGTTGTAAGGACATAATCATGTCCAGCACTTGAGGATGGATTAATATCACCAATAAAGTCAATTCCCCATTGTTGAAATGGTTCCTCTATGATCATTGGCTTGAAAGGCAGGGCAACTAACTTGGGTTTTCCAATAAACTGTTGCATAGCTCACACCCTCTGACCCACTTGTATGCATCCTAAAAGAGAGTTGGCCAATAGTACATATCTCACAGTATCTTATGGGTAGTCATAAGAGTAGAAAAATGTCCTCCATAAGCTGAATTATGGAAGGACTTCATAAGTCAGCCTTGCTACTCCTTGTCCACACAGCGAAGGAACACTCCATCCAAGTTCTTCTTGTATAGGCCATTATCCCAGAAGATAAAATTAGCAGCTTTCAGCTTGATGGTTCTCCTTTATTTATAAGATAGGTGTAGGACACTCACCATAGGTAAGGAAATGAGCAATGCCTGAATACCACTCATTTATGGTGGAGACAAAGAGGACTGTTGGTGTGTCTTCCACCTCTGATTCTTCATGCTCTGTTCTTCTTAGCTTGTTATCAGCAATCAATTGGCATAGCCCCTTCCCATGCACAAGCTTTTTTGGTTTTATGACCAAATCAAACTCTTAGATCTTAGCAACCCAATTACCTCTTTTCATCCCAAACTCCTACTAAGTCAGTATAGATTTGACTGTGGTTTCAGGAATCAATGCAGTTGTGTGTGTATTCAAGATGTAGAAGCAGAAATGCTTCACCACCTTCACCACTACATAAGCATGCTTCTCCATGTTCGAGTACTTTAGCTCATGAGCTTTGAGAGGACAGCTCATAAAGGAAATGGGGGGTTTCATACCTTCTTTATTTTGTTGAACTAGAATTGTTGAAAGCATATGTTCTGAAGCATAACTTTAAATGGTGAAATCTTTGTTATAGTCCAGACAAGCCAAAATTAGAGCATGGGCAATGGCAGTCTTGATATCCTCAAATGTTGACTTGCCTTCTTCAGTGCAGCTAAAGGTGGCCTTTCCCTTCATCATGTTTACAATGTACCTAGTCTTCTCAGCAAACTTGAGGATGAACCTTCGTAATAAATTCACCTTTCCAAAGAAAGAGTGAATAGCAATCTTACTTGTGGGCAAGGTAAGTTTTTGGATAGACTTGACTCTGTCTGAGTCAATATTTATGCCTCCTTTAGACATAATGTGTCTAAAAATTTTCCCCTCTATCACTCCAAAGACCAACTTCTTGGGGTTCAAGTAAATGCCATTCTGGTGGCAGCATTCTAGCACTTGTTGCAAATGGCACACATGGTCTGGGTGATGCTTAGAAAAGACAATCAAATCATCAAGATAAACTATGATGAACTTAACCATCTCATCCTTGAAGGCAAAGTTCATTTCTCTTTATAAGGTGGCACCACCATTTATCAAGCCAAAAGGCATCCTTCTATATGCAAATGTGCCCCATGGTGTGGTGAAAGCAGTCTTATGCTAGTCTACCTCACCAAATTCAACCTGATTATATCTTGAGAAGCCATCTAGCATTGATAACATCTCTGAGTCTGTCACTGTCTGAAGCACTTGATCCATGATTGGCAAAGGATAATTATCCTTCAAGGATGCCTGATTCAAATTTCTAAAATCCACACAAATGCAAATTTCACCATTCTTCTTACTCACAGGCACTATATTGGCAATCCATGTAGAATGATGGATTGGGAAGATTATACTAGAATTTAGCATCTTTTGTATCTCAGATAAAATGGTCCCTGATATTTTTGAATTATAATGCCTAGAATTTTGTCTGTAAGGTGTTGAATCAGCCTTGAGAGGAATGTCATGTCAAATTTCATCAGGCCAGAGTGATTTTAGGTCATCATAGGAGTACGGTAGGACATCCATATATTTTTTGAGAAAAATGGTGAACTCAAAATGCTCTTTAGGAGTACAACATTTCCAAATGTTCACCATCTTGGGGTCTTCCTTGGTTTCCAAATTTACTTGATCAAACTCCTGAGAGGAGCTTAAATTCATTTGTTGCTATTTGATGAATCTATCATGCTTATCAAACAACTTCTCAAGGGAAACCAGGCCTTTGGGAATCTTATTCCCTTTTCGTTGAAAGAACTCCTCACCTGTGCTTGAACTTAATTCAGGGGTCAGTTTAGGCTTTTGAAGACTGCCTTCAAAATGTAGCTATTTGAAGCTATCCCTTTGTTCCAAGAAGGCAATGATTTGATTGTCATTGTTGAACACTTGCCAATGATTGGCATTATCAGGCACACTTGGCTAGAAGACTAGCTCAATGGTGTACCAGTCTCCTTTGAATTCTAGGTGGGGAACCAAGAGAGTAGTTAAAATAGCCAGTGCATCAGCCTGGTCATTGAATTCTATGGGAACTACAGAGATGTTGAAAGCATCAAAGTTTTCAATTTGGTCCCAGAATAGATTACGATAGTGGCACAATATTTCATTCTTAGTTTGATACAGGTTCCTCACCTGACAAACCACCAATTCAGCATTTCCTTTAGCATGAAGGAGTTTGATGCCTTTGTCCCTAGCATCTTTTAATCCTAGTAGTAGAGATTCATACTCAAATGTGTTATTAGTGTTTCTAAACTGCAACTTATAAGATGAAGGAAAAATATCTCCTTGAGGAGATATTAACACAACTCTAGCCCTTAAACTAGTGGAGGAGCAGCTGCAATCAAATTCAAGATTCCATACCTCACTTGATACTAATTTTCCCTTGGATTCTTCTTCATTCAGAGGAGGGGATTCTTCCACACTTGCATTGTGCTCAACCAATTCTTCTATTGTTCCACATGAATGCATTTCTAGGTTGTCACTTTCTAGAGCTTCATCAGATGCCTCATGAACTTTATCTGTGGATAGAAAGTAGTTGCCCATGCCTGAAAAATCAAACAAAATTTAAGCTTCAAGTGTTGAGATTTGGGTAACTATGTATTTCACTTCCTTTTCAGGGAGTAGCCTCTTAATGACACATTTGACTAGAATTCTTACCTCTAACAAATCCATGCTCAATTCACCACCAACATCCCTATATAAATTTTGCCCAAGAAGGATGCCATATGATGTTGGGACATCTGTTACCAAGACAGTCATCTTGATTCTTTTTTTTGGAAAGCTAGCAAATGTAAATTGGGTGTCTTTAATTTGCCCCAGCAGTGGCACTTGTTTATTCTCCATAGAGAAGCATCTACCAAATGTCTTGGTCAGTGTGAGGTCAAGAGATTCAGCTACTTTAGCAGGTATGACATTATCTGAAGCTCCAAAGTCAATGATGCAATTATTCAACTACCATCCATTTATCAGCAATGAGGCATAGAAAGGTTCAATCCTGCTAGGTGCATCAGGAGGGGAAATGACAAGATTGTTCCTAGTGGGTGCATCCTTGGCGGGATCATGTGTCACTTTGGGAACTACTTGTTTAATAGGGACGTTCTAATTTTTAACACACTGAACCAGTTTATCTAATTACTTAGGATGGGACTACATAAATTCAAATTTAAACATTTGAATTTTGGTTTCTTTGTATGGTCAATGATATCAAATGTCAAAAATGAACTAGGTACAGAGGATGGGAGTTCATCTTTTTGAGTTTTGGGGAGGGGGAACTGGACTGCAAATTTAAAGTAGAAGGTGTAGGGGCATTTGGGGTACTTACCTTTCTCAAAATCACTGGGTCCTTTGGCTGGAAAGGAAGAGTGGATCCTCACTTAGAAATTGAAACTGTTGGTTGAGGTCACTCCTCAGCTTTCTCCTTATCAGCTAGTTGAGCTGATTGATTCTTAGACTGAGTGAATACAGCATATGACCCCTCAGCTACATTGCCTTCACTTTTGGGTTTATCTTGATAGTTTAAGAAACTAATATGGAGTCGCCAGCTAATTCTTCTTCTTCCTCAATGAAGAGATTAGCGTCATCATCAGGATTCAACTCAGGCTAGAATGAGAAATCTGATTCAGCTTCAAGATATCTAACTGCTAAGTTATTTGGAGGTGCTTCAAGGGTGAGGTTTCTCTATAGAAGAGAAAGGCAATTTTGCTATCCCTAATTCTTGGCAGCATTGCCTTGGTACGCTTGATTCTGAAATGTCCTCCTGGGCATATCTCTATATGCAGGAGCAAATGACATCCCTTGCACCATTTTCTTTCTGAGAGCTAACATTTCATTTTCTAGATTTTGTACCATCAGGTCAATGGTGACTGTAGGTGAATACTCAAAAGGTGAAGAGGATTTACCTTTATTAGGGTCTCTCCTTATCTTCCTACCAAGATAAGGTCATCTTCTACCTCAGTGGCCAAGTCTTGAGTAGCAGCAAGGTCTATGTGTCTGACCCATCTCAGCAAGAAACTTACTTCAGGTAGCTGTGAGTTGATGAAGAAACACTTGAGATTTTGAGGTGTCAGCTGGGTGACCATGGGAATCCTATGCCTCAGCTTGTCAAACCTGGCAATGAAATCCCTCATAAGTTCATGGGGATCCTTCTTCATTTGTGTGAGCTAGGCCAGTAAGGCATGTGCATCTTCTGTAGGCTTAAACCTTGCTTTGAATTTGTCTTTTAGAGTGTCCCAATCAGTCACTGATCTAGCCTATAGGTGGTAGAACCAGTCTGTAGCAGTGCCTTGTAGTGTTTCCACAAATAGTCTAACTGCTATGTCTTCAAATTCCACCCCTATTATGCCATAGGCTATGCTAAAAACTATAATGTGTTCATCAGGATGAACTTTCCCATCACCAAAGAATTTGGGGAAATTTTTTCTTGAACTGCATGGAAGCTCATGCAGAGATGGAGTCAAATTCAATGGACTGAAAGAGTTACCCCAAAGGCCTTGAGCCATGATTTGATTATGTAAAAGTGGGATCACTAATCTAGGTGGAGTGTGGATAGGCAAAGCTCAGCTAGCAGTAGAAAAAGAAGCTTTTCCTTGTGCTGGTGACCTGGTAGGGCTAGGAAGAAGACTCCTAGTTCATCTAAGGTGAGGTTGTGGAGGAAACAACTCAAAATTACTCTACGGGACCAACTCAAAAGTAGGGTCAACAAAACCTTAGGATTTTTAGCCTCTAGTATAACATGGAGTTGCTAGATTGCAAAAAAAAATGGAAAAGAGTAGGATCTACTTTAGCTTGAAGTTTGAGACTTCAAACTGTGTGTTCTTCCCCAGTGGAGTCACCAAAAACCATTGCGTGAATATTTTTTTGACCAACTAACTAGTGAGCAAAATAGTTCCTATCACCACAACATAGGGAGATTGGTCATCTAAAGTTTCAGGTTTACCACATCCAATGGGGACAAATCTCTCCTCTCATCAAGGGGAGGTTCCTTATAAATACGTGGGAGCTATATACTATATAAATAAGCAAAAAATAACACATGGGGGTAAAATAAACCATCCATCTCTCTTCTTTCAGAGATGATGCTCACAGACAAAGGAGAAAATCTTGGTGGAAACACTAAAGGCACTTCTCTTCTTTTAGAAGTTTTCTTGCAAAAATTAGCAGGAGTTTCTTTTAGGTAGTAAAAGTAACTGATGGCAAAAGGGCGCAGTAACCAGCAAGGTGAAATAGAACACAAAGTTTCCACCTTAATTGCCCAAAGAGTATATCATAATGGATAATGGGGGCACAAATTCATCCCAAAATCCTCAACACAGAAAGAAAAGAAAAACACAGACTGAAAGTAAATGTGAAAGTGCAAAATCTTCCTCACAGTTGATTTCAGGACACTTTACTAATTACTTTTGCTGGTTCTACTTGTCAAATTAAATAAATAAGAATGCTTCTAGGAAACAGACATAAGAACAATTTCCTAAAGTAACACAAGCCAAAATAGCATAAAGTCTGCAAACAACTTGCTTTTTCATTCAAATAAAATGAAATTAAATTACAATTTGAGCTCAAAGTCTTAGTCTTATTTCAAAATGGGTAGAGTTTTGCTCCTATAAAAATTAAAAGTCCCTTCTGGCAATACAAAATATTACATTATATAGAGGCAAAGAGAGGTTTGGCACTTTTTCCCATTGAGTGACCCATTCGATGCATTAATGCCTTAGATGCATTTTTGGTTTTATTATGCTGGAGCAGGGTGGCTACTTTAACTGTGGCATGCTATTTCATCTCCTTTGTCTACTCCTTAGCCTAAATCACTCATTCCATCACCTGTTAGCTGCATAATTATCTATTCTACCTTTATCTCAAAGGGGACAAATAAATGACACTTTCAATGTTTGGAGGCCCTAAATATCTACCCAGCAAACTGCTTCACCTACTGGAAATAACTCCTGTTGAGTTTCCCTCTTTGTCTCTTCCTTCTCTTTGTCCCAGCCTTAGGCTCTTTGGATGGATCCAGGTTCACCTTATGAGTCTACAAAAATCAATAGACAATTGCAACCAATTTGGCATTCATGGGTCTTTCCTCAATTAAAGGTTAATAGCTAGCCAGTCACTCTAAATTTGACGTTTGTGGGCCTATCATTCTGCTATGATGTAGGTGAGGACATGTGGTGACATTCATGTCTTGAAGCTTTATTTGAAACTGTGTCTTGGTACGTGACACTTGGCAGCTTCTGCTACGCTTTGATGCTTCGACCTTTTCCGAAGGGAACATGCCTTTTGGGGTCTTGAAAAAGGTTCATTTCATGTGTGTTGAGTGTCCCCCCTACAAGGGTATCTACCCTTTGGGATCTTCCAGGTGGACTTTGAGCTTTAATTTATTCAAAGGGTTGTTGGTCCCTTGATTTCCTTCAGACAAAATGTCTGAAGGAATTCCTTCAGACAATTTATCTGAAGGAAGTCACCTCCCTTTGATTCTATGTCTTTGCATTTGAGGGGGGCCCATCCTTTGACACATGGCATCTTCTACCTCTTCTTACTGAAACATTCCACCATTGAAACTTGGTGCTTTTCGCTCTCGAGATTTCGCAACACCATAGAAACATTTGGGGCTCAGTTAGCTCTCTCAGACAATGACACTTACCGACCTCCATTGATCTCTTTAAGGGACACATGGTAGCTTATGCCACTTCCCTGAAACAAGGTATAATGGGCTCAGCCGATGACACTTGGCAGCATCCACCTGATTATTGCTTTTGCGTGCGCTTCTTTCCTTAACTGAGGAAGTCTTTGAACCTTTGAACTTGTGAACCATTAAACTTTGAAGTAGTTCAACGTTCAATGGTTCATTTAGTTCATTCCATTTATTTGGCTAAGCCCATTTGATATCCTTTTGAACCAAATGTGTTGAACCTTTTTATCATTGAACCCGTTGAACCGATGAACCAAAATGGTTCAACGGTTCAATGGTTCAAGCCTTTGAAACTTGTTAAGTGCTCAGAGCCACAAAAACTTTGAAATGGTTGAACTTTGAACCTACTAATCCCTTTACTAAAAAAGCTTAAAAAATGAGGAATTTGAAAGCTCATAACAAATTTTTGTAAAGGGAAGGGACAATTTTGGTCTTGCAGGGCCAAAATAGTTCATATGTTGTCCCAAAAATGAGAAGTCATTTTTCAGGGACAACACAATACATAGGCCTTAGATCTTAGTCTTGAGGAATGATTTTCCAATGACACTCCACTAAAATCTTATGGATGGAGTGGTTACAAAGTGACTATACCCTCTCGTGAAGACCATTATTATCCTCTTCCATAGACTTGGGCCCCATTGTTCTGTAAAGTATATAGGGGAGCACCTAGTTGATCTCGTTTAGCTTAGTTTAAAACCTTTGACTTTAAATAAATATAAGTGTAAGGAGCACAAAATTATTAAATATTTTTCACCACATACAAATGTATAGTGATGTTTTGGAGACCAACCTATTCACTAGTTTATAAGATCAAAATGTTGGGTTGATTAGTTGCATTATACACCTATTACTACTATCATAGAACATGTTACTTATGTGAACTTGTTTAATTATTATCTAGACCCATGTTTATTGTCAACATTATACAATTCAAACAAAACCAAGCACCTAAGTCAAACTATTCTAGTCAACCATTTCAACTATCCCATATCAAGTCAAATTTGAATAAGTCAAACTTCCAAAGCTAATAGTCAAAATTCAAACATCAACCATCCAAGTCAAACCTTAAAATGTCAAAGTCATAATCAAATTTTAAATTAAAACTTTATAAGGTATACATTCAAAAATCAAACATAAACTATCCAAAGTCAACTTTCCAAAATCAAATATTGAACTTTAATTTTGTCCAATCTAAGTGAAAGTCAAAGGTCAAACTTGATCTAAATCTTAAGTCAAAGTTAAATCCAAACCAAGCCAAATTCCAAAGTAAAATTTAATCAAGTCAAATTAAAAAAATTCAAACCTTAATCCAAATTTGAAATTCAAAACATCCAAATAATACTTTAAGAAACACATTAAACAATTTTTGCAATCAAGTTAAACATCCAATCAGACTTCAGTTTAAGCATCTTAAAATCACATCACACATCATTTTTTTAATTAATTTAAAGATCACATCAAGACTTAAATCAAGCATCCTGAAGTCAAAAAATCAAGAAAATTATTTGAAAACATCCAAATCATACAAGGTTGAAAAAATAAATCAAGATTAACCATCAAAGCATCTTATTCCACAATGGACACAAGTTACAATTAAACAAAACAAGTTAACTAAAATTTCATTTTTAATATAAAAGTTAACTCACATTGAATTGAAAATGTAAAGCATCATCCATATCCAAATTCAAAATCAATTTAAAATAAATTTAAACTTAACTCAACTTGATCCAAAAAAAATTTAACAACCATGCCTAAGTACACACGAGTGGTGCTTCATAAAATCCTAGCTTCGATGATGATTAAAGGCATGATCCACTTCATTATATAAAAACTCTAGAAGATCAATTTGATAACGAGGTTTATCAACATGAATAGTAAACTAATCCACCTAAAATCAAAGTAAAGAAGTGTTAAATTTGAAAAACATCTCTTTCAAAACAACTATGATGCCCTTTAACAATTAATTCAATTTAAAATTAACTCAATTGATCCAAAACAAAGTTAATAACCATGCCTAAGTACACACAAGTGGATCTTCATACAATCCTAGCTTCAATGATGATTATAGTCATAATCCACTTCTTTATATCAACATGATAATGTGGTTTATCAAAATGAATAGTAAACTAATCCACCCACAATTAGAGAAAAGAAGTGTTAAATTTGAGAAACACATCTTTGAAAACAAATATGATGCCCTTTAACAATTACTAGAGATAGGTGTGAAATTCCCACATGCTCTCATCGAAAATTTTCAACACCTCATTTGTACACAAGAAAATATGGTCCAGGATCCATAACATGAGAAGGAAACTTATATTTAGGATCAAAACCTTTTTCAAAATCCAAATCCAAAACTTGAGTCCTCTACCAAAGGGAAAACACCTTTTATAGACCAATCCCCACAAAACACAAACAAGGTTATAATTAACCAAATACGACAAGTTAGTAAAATTCTATACACTTTAGCTTCTACCCTAATTGCTGGGTCATCTAGTAATATACCACCATTATATCAACAACAATAAAATCTTTCATCAGGTCAGTAACAACATATCCCATCATTTTACAAACAATAACAAGTTTCATTCAATCAGCAATAAATTCCTCCTAATCAGTAGTGACTTCCTACTAACAAGGTATTTATTATCCTCAAGTATATCCACCCATCCAATAAAATCATGCCTTAATCCAATAAAATTATCCTTTGATCACACATCAACATGCTCATCACTCATACCAAGGCAATCCAACTACTCAAGAGTGGTAAGAAATGAAGGGTGCTCTTTTGGGATTGTAAATAAGAAACAAAGGTTGAGATTTCAAATTTGAGGAATTATTACCTTATGATACAAGCACAAGAGAGGGGATCCACTTAATGAATACCTTTATTTCCATGTTTTTAGGGCGAGACACTTATTCATGGTCACACTTCGCCACTTACTTAGACTTGACATACTTAATAGATCTTTATTGCATTCATGTTAAAAAATTATAGAGAAATACAAAAAACACTAACACTCTCACACAATCTTATACATGATTATCAAATTACATGATAGAGTTATAGACTCTCATACAGTCCCTCCTAGACTAAAATATTTCTTTTTATGCTCTTGGAGAGATCTACTCCCTCCTAGCTCATCTCTGACTCTCCCCCATTACAATTTCCTTCAATCCTATATTAATATTGGCATCCCAAGTTCTATGGGGTGTATTTAAAACTTCCTTGACATTCTACTTAACATAAAATAGTTTGGCATCTTTCAATTTTTATGATTAAATGCTAAACTATCAGTAATGGCTCCTAGATTTTCAGGTGATGTTTTTTGGTTGAATGACAGTCACAAAAACTATCATAACTTTACCATTATTTATCCAGTTTATATGAAATTTAAAAAATATTATAGTCTAAATTTTATATTACCTCTCTAAATTTGGAAACCCAAATCTTGTTGTAGCTCTATTGTAAGGTATAAAACCATTTGCATACTAGACATATGTATTTTTTGGCTGAACTATAGTTACAAAAATTATGATAACTTTTTTGATACTTATCAAATTGAGATTAGATTTGAAATAAATCATGTATAATACATTTTATATCATCGATAAAAAATTATATAACCCAATTATTATTGTAACTCTACCTCAAGATATATCATCTGTAAACTAGATAGATGCATTTTCTAACCAAATGACAGTTATAAAAACTATCATAACTTTTCTACTACTTATCCAATTGAGTTAAAATTTGAAAAAAATCATTTAAACTATGGTTTATGTCACTTCTCATTTTTTTAACCTAATTATTACAGCAGATCTACTACAAGGTATAAAACTATCTGTAGACTAGGCATATGATATAGTCATATAGAAATAAATGGTACTCTAATAGAAATAGATGGTACATTACCAATGTGACCCCAAATTTTCTAGAATCATGCATGTAGGTTACATTTTTTAGGTAATATAACTCCATAAAAATTAATGATCTAATTTTTATCACACAAGGATAAAAACCCTTCCAAAATTTTAGACAAAAATAGGTGGTACACCTTCACGGTGACTCCAAATAATCTAAAATTTGGTGTAAATGTTGTATGTGGAAGATGTTATGACCTCACCAAATTTCATAATTTATTAATTATTTTATATTTACCACAACTAGTAGATTTAATTTAACCAATGTATGTGACTTAACAATACACATAGATTGAGAGAAGCAGACAAAGATCTTTGCATATTTCCCAAAAAATGAAATACTTTAACAACATCAATGTAAGAAATTACAAGATAACAACAAGGCCACAACCCAAAAACAAAAAAAACACACACACCATATTATTTTTGGTTTATGCCAAATTGCATGAATCCTTAGATGTTCCTACATTAGACACCAAAGATTTATAAAATGTGATATCCTACTCATATAGATGGAATAAGTGGAAAACCCACTCTTTTTACCATGAAGTATAATGGCCATGGAATTCCCTTCCAACACACCAAGTACTTTAGTTGATTTTCATTATTTATCTTCCTTTTCCATCTCCTTCATACTAGTTTCAATTATATGCTTACCTCTACTCAATCCTCCTTATATGGGGTTAGACCCACCATAGTTCATACTCCTTTACTAAAGGCCCACCATTTCTACTCCCCATCTTCTTGTAGTTTAAAACCAACATTCATCCAACCACCTCCACCAAATTTTTCTTGCATCTTAATCTCCTTTATGGGCTTAAAACCACCTCTAACCAACCACCTCCTCCTAAAGCCTTATTGGCTTTGGCTACTCACTATCTAACATAACATTGGATTCATCATTCTATCACCCTTCATTGTTTGTAGCTCCTCTCTCATGGTTGAAATATTCTCATATTTTGTTTTCAATACTATGTAAATCAACTCATCCACCTCTGCTACAACATATTTTAATTCTCCATATGCTTCTGTTGATATGCAAATTAGTTTCTCCTCCTCACTTGTACTCTTGAGTGCATAATTTTCCAATTCTAGCTTCAACTCTTCAACTTGGAAGGCCTATTTTAATACCTCATCTCTCCCCATTTATGGACCTTCACATTGGCTATAGTCACAAATCAGTTTTATAAACATGAGACTTAATAGTACCCATTAGTGCTTCCCCCATATTCACAACTTCATTGTCTTATATAATAATCAGATCTTATTTCTCTTCATCTTAGCTTATATTATTTTTATTAACACTAAGTATGGGCTTCTCAAATCCTCTTCCATTCTGTCATTATTCTTGTGACCACTCATCTTCACTTCTCAAAATCTTTATATCAACTCTAGGTTAACTGATTTCACCTTATTTCATCTTTGTAACCACTCCATGTGCAATGAACCTTGCACTCTCCTCGTCCATGTGAGTAAAATGCATACCTTGACTCATAAGAGTCTCTCCTCCAACATATACTTCCACATATGAAACAGTAATTTCATCTTTCAACCCACTTGGTAGAAACATGTCCACCATTTCTATATCTATCTCCTTTGATGTACCTCCATATTGAATAAACATGTTAAGGGATTCAAGCTTTCCCATAATCACTTCTTACGTATATTTTTCACAATACAAGGACATGTTTTCCAAGTCTTATATACTACTCACAATCTTATTACCTATTTCTCCCTCTTGATGGACCCCCATAAGCCCATTTTCAATAACATCTATGGTTTTTCTTTAATAATTCTCCTTTATGTTTTAATCTCATCCAAATGGATTGTCTACAATCATACTCTCCTCAAGTGCATTAACTTACACTTATTATACCTCCATTATTTCCTTCATGGAACCCTAAAAATTCTCTATGTTGCCTTCTTCATTCACCCCTATTTATTTATTTGAATAAACATGTATATTTCCTTGGTTGTCCTCAACCCTTCTTCCCTCTAAAATAGAAAATAAAAGCTCATTGCTTTCATTAACCAAATATGGTTCTAATTTTTCTCACTCGTGGGCATCCATAAAATCATTCCCATCATCACATAATGGGTCTCTTTATGGTTCAATAAATATCACTTCTATATCCTCTTGAATGAGGGTTTATTCCTTTGTAAACTATTCATAGCTCTCTTTTACCTTATTGTTCTAAAAATTAGATTTGAGATTATCATATGGAAGCCTCACCTTCTTATTGTATTCCAAGACAATCTTTTCTTATTTGTACTTAGCTTTCTCCTTGATACTTCTCAAAGTAGTCTTTAACTACTCACATGGAAATTTCTCTCTCATATTTCCTTTCTTGTCAATTTTATTATTTTTATCTCTCTCAAGCCTCATCACATGAAGCTTCATCAACCATTTTGGCTAAAATTTTGGGTATATAAAACAATCTAACAACATGGAAACCATATGTTCCCAACCACTTACCTTCTTATTTATTACCTTTCCTTTAATTCCTTTTTTCAAGATCTCTCTAATATATAGATACACTACCACATAATATCTTGCATGTAAATTTTACCCTCATGGGATCTACAATGTTATCATCTTTGAAATATATGTCTTGCTCAAATATCCATTTTAAGATCTTATCAGGACTCTCTCACCCATAAAATATTTCAATATCGCTAAGAGTGTTACCTCTTTCCTTTACCATGACCTCTTATGGTCTCTTTCTTCTATTAGAATATTTTCCTTCACTTGTGTGTAATCTCTCCAAATCATCCAGCCTTGATTTTAGGGACATAAACCCCACCATTATCTCTTCATCATAATATTCACTTATAGTTGAAACAACACCACTTTGTGTAGTCATTCCCATCATATCCAATCTTTCATAGAATGTTTTCAACATCTCTATCAAGTCATCCACCTCTCACACTCTTCTCTTTTGTGCCATATCTCACCAAAATCAAAAATATTCTATTTCACACCTTGAAATGGAATCAAAATACATCCTCTCAAACTCCCTCTCAACTTACAATTCTTCTCTCACACCTACAACAAAATTTTTAATATTCTCTTTCACAACTTTCAACACACTCAACAGAGTTCTCTTGCATATCTTAAAATAAACTCATTTAGGATTTTCCAATAAAATAACTTGTAAGTAAAAAAAAATTGATCTAATTCTAATTAGTGCAATCAATAGAGAGGGGATCCACTTAAATACTACCTTTATCTTTGTGTTGTTAGGACTAGACAGTTATCCATGGTCACACTTTAGTACTTACTCAAACTTGACACACTTAATAGATATTTATTACATTATTGTTAAAACATTATAGATAAATACAAAAAAATAATCAAAATCTCACACATGCATATACAAGTTTATTGAATTACATTAAATTGTTCTAGACTCTCATGCAGTCCCTTATGGACTAATACAACTCTCTATTCTTCTCTTTGAGAGTTATACTCCTTCCTAGCTCATCTCTAACTCCACCCCCCCCCTTCCATTTTAATTTGATATTATATTAATATTAACATACCAAAATTTAGGGGGTGTATATTCAACTTCCTTTAAATTACACATAACATGTAATAGTTTGGCATCTTTCAATTTTCATAATTAGACACCAAATTATCAGTAACAGCTCTTGGATTTTCAGGTGGCATTTCTTAGCCTAATGACAATCACCAAAACTATAATAAATTTATTATTGTTTATTTAATTGATATTAAATTTGAATAAAATATTATAATATTAATTCTATATTACCATTCTAAATTTGATAACCCAAATCTTAACGCAACTCTACTAAAGGTATAAAACCATTTGCAAACTAGACAAATGCATTTTCTAGCTGAATGACAATTATAGAAACTATCATAGATTTGTTGATATTTATCCAATTTAGATTAAATTTGAATCACATAATGTATACTAAATTTTATATCACCACTAAATTTTTTGTAACCCAATTCTTACTATATCTCTATTACAAGGTATAAAACCATTTGCAGACTAGACAAATGCATTTTTTGGTTGAACAATAATTACAAAAACTATCTTAAATTTTTTTATACTTATCCAATTGAGATGAAATTTGAAACACATCATATATACTATATTTTATGTCACCTTTAAAAAAAATTTAACCTAAATATTATGTATCTATACCATAAGGTACATAACCATCTATAGACTAGGAAAATGGCATAGTTTAACAAAAACAAACCATATGTTACCATTGTAACTCCAAATGATCTTAAATTTTGAATATAGGTTTCATGTGTCATTTAATATAACTCCAAAAAAATTAATCATATAATTATTACCACACAAGGATAAAAACCCTTACAATTGTTCAGACAAAAATAGGTGGTATACCTTCACGGTGACTCCAAATGATCTAAAATTTGGTGCATACGTTGTATGTTTAAGGTGTTATTTCCTCAAAAAATTTCATCATGTAATCATTACCACATATTTACCACAAAAACTATATAATTTTACTAATGTCTATGACCTAACAGTCCACACAAATTGATAGAAGAAAACAAATATATTTGCATTTTTCCTATGGAAAAGGAATACTTAAGCAACATCAATCTAAGAGATTAACAAGATCACCCTAATAAGTCCACAACCAAAAAACCAAAAAAATCACACACCACTCTATTTTTTTTTAATACAATATTTCACAAACCTTTTGATTTTCCTACATTACTTAAATACCCTTTTGATAAGAGCATTCTTCAAGTCCCTTTACCTCCTCATTTTGATGTTCAAAATTATTGATAAGTATAAAGGGGAAGTATATCTAAGGGAACACATCAAATAATTCTTCATGGCCTACCAATAAGTATCATTAAATGACATTTATTTTCTTTTATTGTTCCCATAAAGTTTAGGTGGCCAAGCCTTATAACGGTTCCTTCATTTATGTAAAGGACTGATCACTAATTTTGTTGATTTATCTAAATGCTTTGTAATGAATTTCTCATATAACATGGAACATTAGTTGACAATGGTAGATATATGAAAATCAAAGCAATAAAGTGGAGAAATATTTTTAGCCTTTTTAAAATTATGGAGGGATTTGGATATTATATTTCCTCATTCTCTCCCTAAAAATCAATTAACAAGCAATTTTGCTTTAAATCTAAAATCCAAAAATGGCCTTTCATTTATGATTTTATTGTGTCAATATATTTTATGAAATCATTAAAACATTTGTGCAGATCAAAAAGGATTTAATTTAGAAATGTTTGATTAAAATATATTCTCAAAATTAATCTCAATAAAGTACCTCATCATAATCATAAAATCCTAAGGTGTTTAATAAGAACATAATCCACTAGGTGATGGAGTGATAAAATATAGACATGTACCAATAATTCAACCACAAGATATCCAAAACATCCCATCTACAACAATAATAATGCTTTAAAGAGAACCACCTAGGTCACAATATCAACAAAGGACATTTACCCCTCTTAGTGAATTCTTAGAATATGTGTTCCAAAAATTAATTAAAACAAACATGGTTATATGACTTAACACCAAACCTTTTAAGGAATCTCAACCCAATCCCACCTAGTACAATAAAAATGAATGTTGTGAATATCATCGAATAAGATTTCATGCTACACAGATCTATGAAACTTAAGCATTTTATGCAAGACTTGCTTGATTGTGGAGAAATTAACCATGATAATGGTACATCATCCTCTAATAAAAACATGGGTATATTTAGGGATCCATTTCCAAGGCACAATCAAAATATTCAACACAATCAAAAAAATTAGTGAAATCATAACCATTAGCATATTTAGAACAACCAAGTTAACATTAGCAATAACAACATCAAGATCATAATCAAGGTCAAAACTACCAAACCAACCACATTAATTATCATAGCACCAAACATAATTATGATAATTTTATGGATATGATTATATACAATCATGTGTCCAATATCAAAATAAACTTTCATCATCCTCTTAACACCAATCAATGTGTTAGGCCCATTATTTAGGAACCTTCCCCATCACATCCTGCTAACCTTAATCAAGCTTGAGATTGTGTTATTTATAATTGATGCGCAAAGTTTACCATTAAGGTAACCTACACATCCAATCCCAATAATCAAGTTCAACATCATTTACCTTCTAAATCAAAACCATCCACATCATTCGTTGAGAATCCATATGACCTTCTTAAACAATTAGACAAAACTCTAGTGTAGATATCCATTTTAGACCTCTTAGGAACATATGATATTCATGATTAAATCTTATATAAGCTTCTTCAATAATTTAAAGTCCCAAACAACATCAACCTATCATAATTATAGGCACTCATAGGACACTTGTCCTTGGGGCAGTAAGTCACCTTTAACCAAAATAACATCCTACATCAGGTCCTTATCATAATAATAAATTTACATTGAGATGATTATTTCCCAACATAAGGTTAAAAGGGTGATTATAAACAATGACTCAGTGTTGAAAATTGATAAGATCATTTTTTTCAAACACTTATGATATTTACAAGCAAATTTGGAAGTAAATATTATCACAATCAAGGCTTATAACAATGCAAAAAGAGAATCAGTTGGCACCATCCATTTTTCATCATTGTTGGGATTTTCACCCATACAACTCTTTTCCATGTCATTGACCTAGACCTGCTATATGATATACTCCTTATGCATATATGGATTCATGATATGCACACACTTCCATCCAACCTACATCAGTGCCTCAAATTTCTATATTTTGGCATAGAGGTCACAATCCTAGGTGATCCATAACCTTGTTGGTATTATAAAATGTTAGAAACTAAATATAGTAACACCCATCATTATCATAACATGAAACATGCACTAAAAAGGGTAAAAAGTGATACCTGAGTCTCCTATAACATCTTAAATCATTCCTAATGACCTTCCTTCCACGTCTAAAAATTTGTATCCCAAAGCATCATCCCATTTCATAATAAAAAATAATGGTTGTGGAGAATATGAGATCAAAGATTATTTCCACATCATTAAACTTCTTACATCACCCAAATCTTATGGTAGGCCAAATAGGATTTGGCACAAGAAGGATAATTATTATCAAGTGGGAGCCTTATCCTTTGCTAAAAATACTTTATTGGATAATGAACATGCCAACAATTTTGGAGACTCCTAGTTATAGAGTGATGGATTTACTTCCTACTATCAAAGCAAAAAGTGTCCCATCACATATAGATAATGGAACAACATGCTTACAAAGGCATAGGTTTTTGGGTAAATAAGCAAGGTATTCTTGAGCTCTTTCTTGCTGGTAAATAAAAAGAAACTCAAGGAGTTGGATACAAACCACCTGTGGGTGACCCCTAAGATCTCTAAAGTGACATGTTACGACATCTAATGATGTTTGTCCTGATAGTGATACAAATTCCTATTATAGTATCTATGATGAGATTTCTGACACCAATATCTTTAACATTAATTCTGGTCTTACCATCCACCTTCACCTTCACTGTCATAAACCCATCGACTAGGACCAATAGGAACATATGCCATAGGACTAATTTCATAACTATGACACCATTTAAAAATTATTGGGACTCAGAGATGGTTTCCTACTTAGGGACTATAAGAATAGGTTTGATATTGATTTGTACTATGATGCCTAATTTAGGGAATAGGTGGAATTCTTTAGTCAAAAAAATTATAAAAATAAAAAAAATCAATAATTAATGTTCTCTAGTGAAAACCTCTTTGAGGTGATATTGGACAATGAAAAATGTAAAAAATCAATATGTGTTCATTGGTCAAAAATTATTTAATATGCCAATAGATAGAAAACTTCACTCTCTTTATGAGGAAACATAGAGTCCCAAAAGTCCACAAATCATCACATTTAGAGATAATTTTAGTCCTACTAAAGAGAAAACATTCAAGGAATTGGTCTAAGAATTTCCATGGACATTCCAATATTTATCTATTTACTAAGATTCATGATTCATATTATTATTAAATGGGTGATTTTGATGAGCTATTTGGGTCACAATTAGATGAAGAATTTTAGTTTCCTTTAGTGCCTACATTGTTAGAAGATGATTATGTGCTACTTGTGGAGAACACCATTGATGTCAAAGTTGGTACTGAGGACAATCCATGAATAATTAAGCTCCCCCTCCCTTATATAATAAGAACATGAACTCATCATTTCCATAATCAAATAATTTATTGATATCTTTGCATGAAAGTAGGCTGACATGCCTAGACTGGACCATTCTTTATTGGAACATCATCTTGTGGTGCACCCTGACACCAAACTCATCAAACATAAATTGTGAAAAATGCATTTATGCATAGCCATCTTGGTTGATAAGGATCTTGAGAAATTCTTAGATTAAAATTCATAAGGCCCATTGATAATTCTAAGTGGATTTATAATATCATCCATGTTAGTCAGAAGCCTATAGGAATTAACCTTTGAACTGATTTATGTGATATTAATAAAGGTTGTCCTAAAGATGCATTTATATTTCCAAATATTGATATGTATTTAACCCTAAAATCTAGAGAAAGGGATCTAGATTTAAACAAATAATTAGATTAGCTTAATAATAAACATGGATTACTAATCTAGAAAAATCAAGCCAATCAATGGAAACTCAAACAAGAAGTCCTCTGAGCTATACAATTTATAATAATGGCTAAAAATAGTCAACATATCTTTTGAAAAATATTTCAATGATAATGAAAATAAATAACTTATCTATATCAGATGCCACCAAATGTTTGGATATAAAACATGTAGAAAGCAAGCTGGAATATAATATAGGCATAGTCATCAAATTTTTAATATATGCTTTTGTTGGCTCTAGATACTATCATCATATCTGGGACTATTGCATTGATGTAGGTGTTAAGGTATAGATGATATTGTCTATTATGAAATATTGTTTTTTTCTAGTGTGATCACCTCTAATATTATGGGTTTTATGTATCTTTGCTTTAGGTGTGATCATATTTTATGCACAAGCATTTGTTCTCAACATTTTTCTCAAACCCTAGGTTATTCACCCTTCATCACCCTTGAATGATTACTCGCAAAAAATGGGTTAGTGGGCCCATGATATTGAGATGATCCCTTTGACCCCTATATAAAAGAGTGCTACCTACATATCTAATAATCCAAGGAGGTCCTTAGACTTATGTAGTTCTCCCCTATTTGTGGGAGTGTGTGGATTAATTAGTGTAATATACTACATATAATATAGGCATTGATCTCGCACATAACTTAAAAAATTTAGAAAAGCGATGCTCTTAAGGTGATTTAGACCTTTAGGTGGATTGATCATATGATTTATATTTAAATAGGGAGTAATAGGGATGATTTGATATTCAAATTATTTATCTTATAGTAGCTTTGTATGTTTATATGTATGACTTGTAGGTGTAGTAGATGGTTTTGAATGATGGGGTAGACTTTTTATATACCAATCTCTATTGACATGTATCTCACAATAATACGCATAGGCTAGGCACAACATAATAATTAATTTTCAATTTGGATGACTTTAGGGCACTAGACACTTCCTAGGCTCCTGAACACTAAAATCAATGCAAGATTCTAAGGATGGCCAGAACTATTTAGGGATCTAGAAAGCAGGTATGAGTCCAAAATTTACCTTGAAGGATAAATATTAGGTTTATATCACTTTGAATAATTTAAAAATCTTGGGTCATCAAAATAACTAGGTTTATACTAAGAGATAAGTAGGTGGGCACATATAATAGCATATGCAAATAGTGAGAAGGTCTGAGGTAGAAGGATAGAGCCTTTGAGCCATATTTGTCAAATATACAATACTAAGATGCTAGATATTCAATTTTAGTGTCCACGTTCCCCCCTTTAATCTATTAATGCAATAAAATCTAAAATTACTTGTTAAAGCATAAGTATACCTAGGTGTGTAGGCATACCTTATCTTTGTGTGAGCCTACATTGAGTGTTTTTCTGGGAAAACTAACATCTAACCAAAATCATGTTACAAGAAATAATCAGTGTATAAAATATAAAAATAGGAAAAAATAAAATGCTTAAAATTGAAAGAGATCAAGGATAGGAATACACCTGGGGGGATGCATCCACCTTTACTTTTTTCAATTGGATACTGAAAGGTGCTTCCTTATAAAGCATTGAAACTAAGATTATTAAAATTATGGAACCTACACGTACAATTATATATATATATATATATATAGAGAGAGAGAGAGAGAGAGAGAGAAAGAGAGAGAGATTGAAGGAAAATTCTCCCAAATAAAGTGTGATGATAAGTTTCCACACAATAGTTGAGTTTATTTCATCTAAATATGTAACCTAAGTATGTGAATACCTTGGTGAGTGTGAGAGATTATCAACTCACACTATCTATCTTGTGAGGTTGTATGATGTATTAAATCCAACCTATAAATCTGGTGAATTTAAATTATCTATCAAGCCTAATTTATAAATTTGGTAATATTAATCTATTTAATCAAGCTCAACCTTTCCAAAGTGAACCAGCTATTACAATAGATTGGTTCACTAACAAGACATAATAGTACATAAAAATACATCATAGTCCATAATATTCCATGATAGTGTTTTTAATATGAAAATTGAAATATATTTGCAATTTTTTGGGTAATTTTGCATGGCATATGCAACTCATATGTGTTTGAAAGTGAAATCAAGGTATAGTAACATTACCAAAGTATGATAGAATAGTAACAAGTGTATATAATATTATCATAAATGTGTATATCTAAATAATTGGTGATTTGAATTTGAAAATTTGTGTAGGTCATGCCCATATATAATGCCCCCATTATATACTATGAAACTATGAAATTGTGTAAGACATGTTCTTATGACATGCCCCCACCATGTAATTTGGTGAATTTGATTACTCTAAAATTATGGACATTATTTGATGGCATAAACCCACTAAAATTCTCCCCCTTTTGGATGAAATTGGTAGTCACCTTACCATAAAAGGATAAAATTACCATATAATCTAGGTGTATAACATGTATCATAATGTATTAAGGTATAGAAATAAGTAAATCATTTAAGTGCATAAAAATGTGATCACATAATGTCCTATGATGCATGATGTACATCATGAAAAATTTTAAATAGGTAACATTCCAAGATCAACACATAAATAATCACATGCATAATAGAAATCAAAAGTATTGCAAAGAAAGCATGGTCCAAGGGGACCTCATACAAGGGACATGTTCAAAAATCACACAATTGAAGGGACATGACTTAGTCAAATGTCCAAAAGATATACTAATAACATATTTAAACATCCATATACAACACATAAAGACATTTTAAAATATAAAAATAGGTAATCAAAGGCATGGGGAGTATATTTAAATTTTCAAGAAGACATGCAATGCAAGACAATAACAATCAAGGGAATAAACACTCAAGTGTAATAAATGAATTAGGATAAATAGAAATAAACCAACATTAACCTAGCATAATGTTCCCAACAAATATGTGTTTGCCATAAAATTTATATATATTACATACCAAGTACATTAGAATGATAATATCCTGGATATATGTGTTATCAATATAATCTCAAACATGATAATGTAATGTGATCAAAAAGTACATGAAACCTAGGTAATATTGTGATCAATAATGTAGATGCCCCCAATGTCCTTATGACATGAGAGAGGAGAAGTCCTATCATATATATGTGCATAGATCATTTATATACATATGTTTGTATCACACTCAAAATAAATGTGAAATATGTGTATAAAAAGTATAATATTCTATCTACTAACATGAATAAAGCAACAAGTGTAGAAAAAAGTACAACTGGGAACATAATGGGATTTTTTATTTGCATGATTTTTTTGGTATTTTGAAATATTTGATGCTTTTGAAACTTTTCATTTCATCCAACCTTATGTTATATCATGTACATTGCTTAGCTTTTCAAATCCTAATTGCAATGAAATGAGATGTTTCCTCCCACTCTGAAGATAAAGGACTATCTAGAAGTTTTGGAAAATTATCGATTTTCCAAAAATGATTACTTCTTCTCATTTCCTATGATTCAGTATCAATTATTAAGGGAATGTAATCTACTATTTTTAAAGTTTTATCACTTTATCCATCATGTGATATGCAGATTAACATATTACAAAATTCATAAGTAATACACATATATGTAGTGTCAATTGTTGCATTCATGCCTATTACCCAATATTGTCTAAGGCAAAGTGTAATATCTAATTTTGCATCCATTGCCCATATGAGGGTATCATATATTTATGTTCTATATGCTATTGGTAAATAAAGATATCCAATAGATGTTATAAAAACTAAGGAATATTGAACTTCCTCAATATTGTGGCCTAATGTAGATAGGAATGAGACATCACTAAGAGTGTTCTAATTTTTTGTATCAATTTGTATATGTGGGTCAATTTGTATATGTGGGTGATAAACACCATCGATATTTATAGTAAATTTTAGGTTCTCATGATTTATGTGCTTTGAAAATTGATTTTGAATTTAAATATGGGACATATTATGTCATTTCCACTATTTAGAATTAATCTGATATGACCATTGCATTTGTATATTTAAATTTGACTTTTCAAAGCCCCACAATGATCAATATCATGGCCAACAATGTGATGATAAGTACAATATGGTAGGCCCTCTTTTGGCATAATTTAGTTCTTGGATTGATGTCTATTAGGAGGTAAATATATCATCTTATGTTTAAGTAACATAGGAATAATTATATGCAGAACATCCTCTTGTATTATAATCTATAAATTATTTTTTGGAGGCTTAATAGCAGATTCTAGATTGTTCACATGGTGCAATGGTAATTAACCTTTATAAGGTTGGCTTAAAGCATGTATCCAAAAAAGATGCATGGTATAACAAGCATTAACATGCAAATCATATACTTTAATTTTTCCATTTTTAATAATCGGTTCTACCTTTGTAGGAGATGGATTTAACTTATAGGTACAAGGCCTTATAGGTTCTAATAAGTCATGGGATAAGTTATGAAGTGGATCAAAAAATATCTTTCAAAATTGTTTATTAATCATTTCATGCATGCTTTCATCATCACTATCATATTAATATGTAACATGCCCATATTGTTACTCATATTGACCAATAAAGGAAGCTCAACTGGTTTACTTTCTTGTGGGTTTGGTAAAACTAGATATTTTGGATCAAATGCTTACTCAACATGTGTATCTAGTGGTATGTCATTAGTATATTCCTTATGATCATTTTGGCATAAATAATTGGTTTGGCTTGGTTCACCCATCTCATAGATGGATATGCTCTCGATAGGAATACATTGCTTAGGTGGAATGACCTTAGGTTTGCCTTCATTTTCAAAATTAATGAGTTTTCAAAACTTGAGGGGATCATCATTTGTTGGTATGTTCCATAGGGTTTCATCATGTATAAACTTGAGATAATAGTTCATTGTAAATGTTACAGCTTCTATGGTATGAATCCATAGTCTACCCAAAAGTATATTGTAATGCAATGATTGGGAAATCACTTGGAAAGTAGTGGGTACCATATTTGGTGACAAAGTCACATCTAATGTGATTTTACCAATAGATGGGATAGAAACATTTTCAAACCCTTTGATAAACATGCAAAAATGGTTTAATGTACTTGGGTTGGTACTCATAGTTGTTGGGAATTCAGTGCTACAAATGTTCAATTTAGACCAATTATCCACTAAAACTCTTTTAATGCATTTCGTTTGCATAGAAACTTGGATAAAAAAAATTAATTCTTGGTTAATAATATTTTTAGATGGTAAATATTTAGGATCAAAGGTAATAAGCTTTGCATTGTTCTTTATATATTTCATAACATCAAAAAAACATAATGGTTCAATATCATTTGGTACTTGGGTTTCATCTAAAGTTTCATAGAATATATCCTTATATATGGATGATTGCTTTAAAATATCAAGGATTAAAATTTTGGAAAGATTATTTCATAATTGGTCAACAAGGTCATACCCTTTAGATTTGATAAGAAGTTTAGACTTAAGAGGTACTTGGTGTACATTAATACGATGTTGAGTAGGTTGGGCCCCCTTTCCTTTTTGTGTAATGAAATGTACCATGGGATCCAAAATAAGTCATGGGAGAATAGTGGTTCTAGGATGGTAGTTGTCATTTGAATAGGAGGTAGGGGTAATAAAATGTTGGGCACTTACATGTTCATGCTTACTACATGTAAAAGATTATTATAATGTATTACAAGAAAAATTGCATAAGGAAAGTTGAGTTTTACATTGATTATGATCATTATTTTGCTTAATGATTGATTTTATATTTCTATGAGCATAGGCATAAAAAAAAGCAATTGTCACTAGGAGATATTGAAAAAATAATGTTCAACACCTAGATCTATATTAAGCATGGTAAATAATTCCAATTTTTAGATTTGTAAATTTTGAAAAATAGATTAAGAAAGCTATAAATAGGAAACCCTAGATCAACTAGGGTTTAGAAATAAAGAATCAAGTTCACCAAATGTTTAACCCTAAAATCTAGAACAAGGGATTTAGAGTTAAACAAATAACTAAATTAGTTTAAACATAAACATGAAAGGCTAATATATAAAAATCAAGCCAATTAATGAAAACTTAGACAAGAATGCTTCTCAGCCATATAGTTTCTAATAATGGCTAAAAATATAAACACAACTATCGAAAAAAATTAATGATAATGAAAACAAAGTACTTAACTAGTTTTGATGCTACCATAGGTCTAGATCTGGAATAGGCAGAAAGTAGGTTGGAATATAATATAGGCATAGTCATCATATTTTGAATAAATGTTTTTGTTGGCTCTAGAAGCTACCACTAGATTTAGGATTATTACATCGATACAGGTGTCAAGGCATGGTTGGTACTATCTAGTATAGAATATTCCTTATTTTCTAGTGTAATAAGCTCTAATTTTATGGGTTCTATGTCACCTTAATTTAGGTGTGGTTAGATTTCATGCACATGCATTTTATCTCAACTTTTTACTCAAACCTTAGGTTCTTCACCCTTTAATGACTGCTTACAAAAACTAGTTAGTGGGCTCATGGTGTTAAAATAAACCCTTTAACCCCTCTATCAAATAGCACTACCTACATAGCCAATACTCCAAGGAGGGACTCAAAATTATGTAGTTATCCCCTAGCTGTGAGAGTGTGTAGATCAATTAGTAAAATATAATACATGCAATGTAGATAGTGACCTTACACATAAATTGAAAAATATATCCCAAGGGTTATTCTTGGGAATTTCATAGCTTCAAGGGGACTACTCCTATGGTTAATAGTCAAATAGGGAGTAGTAGGGTTGATTTGATATTCTAATGATTTGTCTTATTATAGCTTTGTATATTTGTATGTGTGACTTGTAGGTGTGGTAGATGATTTTGAATGTTAGTGGGCTCATGGTGTTAAACTAAACCCTTTAAACCATCTTTCACATAACACTACCTAAATAGCCAATACTCCAAGGAGGGACTCAAAATTATGTAGTTTTCCCCTAGGTGTGACAGTGTGTAGACCAATTAGTGAAATATAATACATGTAATGTAGGTAGTGATCTTAAAATATAAATTGAAAAATATATCTTGGGGGATATTTTTAGGCATTTCATACCTTCAAGGGGACTACTCCTATTATTGATATTCAAATAGGGAGTAGTAGGGCTGATTTGATATTCTAATGATTTGTCTTATGGTAGCTTTATATGTTTGTATGTATGACTTGTAGGTGTGGTAGATGATTTTGAAGGATGATTTAGACTTGATTATATACCAAACAATATATTACAATAAGACACTTAGGCCAGTCATAAGGTAATGGTTACTTTTCAATTTGGATGATCTAAGGGAACTTGATACTTCCTAGGCTCTTAGACACTACCATTGATGCATGATTCTAAGAATGGCCAAAACTATCTAGGGAGATAAAAAGTAGGTATGAGTCCAAAACTAGTTGTGAAGGATAAGTATAAAGTTTAGAGAATTTAAATAGTTAAAAAAGCCTAAGTCATTATAATAGTTGGGGTCAGACTAAGAAGTAAGTAATTATGCACAAATAGATAACGTATGTGAATAAAAGAAAGTTTTGAGGTATAAAGATAGATCCTTTGAGCCATATTTTTCAAATGTATAATACTAAGATGATAATTTTCAATTTTAGTGTCAATAATATGATTGTAGATTATACAATAGGGTATGAAATGTTATTTTTTATGGATGGATTTTTTAGATACAACCAAATTAAAATGCATGGGGGATATTTTGTTCCAACATTCACCACTCCATGGGGAATTTTTTTACTAGGTCATGCATTTTAGCCTTAAACTATAGGTGTAACTTACCAACAAGCAATGACTATCACCTTCCATGGCATGATGCATATCATCATGGAAGATTATGTAGCTAAAATTTTGGGGAAAACACAAACCCTGTGTAGGACATCCAATACCTTTATGCAACATTTTTGAATAGCTTAGAGAGTATAAAGTGTGACTCAATCCTAAGAAGTGCATGTTTAGAATCACATATAGAAAATTATTAGGATTCATCATTTTTAGATGAGGTATGGAGGTGGATCTAGCCAAGGTTAAGGCTATAGCTTATATACCTCCTCCATCAAATATTGAATAGTTACACATCATATAGGGGAAAATTTAGGCTATTTATAGATTTATTTCATAGTTAGCTAATCATTATCATCTATTCACACATCACCTAAAAAGGGGCATTGCATTCTAGTGGAATAATTATTATTAGGAGGATTTTGAGAATTAAATAAATATTTGGCTAATCCACTAGTGTTGGCCCCTTTAACACTAGGGAAGCCTTTTTTACTTTACATTTTGGTAACCCATCATGCCTTAAGGGAAATTTTGGCCCAGCACAATGAACAACATAAGGAATACATTTTGTGTTATCTTAGTAAAACATTAGTAGCATACAGGCATAACTAATCACCCATCAAAAAAACATGTTTATTAGTAGTATTTACATCTCAAAAACTCAACATTATATGTTAAATAATAAGACTATCCTCATTTCTAAATTTGATCCATTGAAATATCTTCTATCAAAACTAGCTTTGACAAGTCACATGGAAAACTGGGTTATGCTACTGAGTTTGATATTGAATATGCATATCATAAAGCTATTAAGGGGTATGTACTTGCATATAAACTTTAAAATTATCCATTATCATATACACAACCATTAATAATTGGTTTTTTTAATGTCCATCTTGACCCTCGATGAGTCACGACAATGGAAAATCTATTTTCATGGTTCCTTTAAATCTCATAGTTCAGGAGTAGGCATTTTATTTATAACACCATAGGGGGATCTCATCCTTAAGGAAATTTACATTGTATATTCATGCACAAATAGTATTTCATAATATAAGGCTCTCATTATAGGACTCTGCCTCACAATCCAATGAACATCTAATAGTCAACATTTTTTGGTGATTCCCAACTAATCATCAATCAATTCAAAAATCAATATCGAATGAAAAATGATAAATTTGTACCATATAAAATCATGGTAGATAATATAGAATAGTAGTTTGAGCATATCTGATTTGAATATGTATCATGAGCTAACATATCAACAAACACCATAATCACTATTGGGTCACTTCTAAAAGTGTTTTCCAATGTCTGAGAATGTCAATTTCTAATTGAACAACTCATTGTGCTAGCATATGATCAACTAGATTTTGAAATGTTATGTGAAATTGTTGGTCCTATCTCACCTTAGTACCATGACATTTACACTTACCTTCATGATCATACCCTTCCTAATGAATTATCTCATACCCAATAGAATTCATTAATCTATAATGCTTTCCACTACACCTTACTTGGGCATGCTCTATCATAGAAGCTATGATGGGATGCTATATTGTTGTTTAAACTTGAGAGAAGTATATTTAACTATCAAAGACATGCAAAAAGGGGTTTTTTGGTTCAATACTAGTAGAATGGTCCTCACTAAAAACTCCTTTGTTAGCAAGGCAATGTGTACACTAATCACTCACATGTATGAACATGCCATAGGGACAATGATCATGGTTTATTTTTGGTTAGTGGTTATCCTAAAATAATGTTAAGAAGATACTCTATTTTCAGCTAGGATCATGTACATGGAATATTTAGCAACATAATATAGGTTGACATACCTGGACTCCAAGTATAGCCTTCATGGTTATAAAAATCTAGTTTTTAGGATTATATATTCCTACAGATTGTAATAGAATGGGTTAAATAATGTTAGCTAGTGTTGGATTGTGTTGGGTAATGTTATATTCAAGCCTTTTGACTAAATCCTAGGATCTTTGGAATGAAAGTGCAATGAGTGTTTCATGATATGAAGATTGTAATCAATATAGTATTTGATAATTAATATAATAGATCTTCACTTCTAATGTGAGATATATCTTTTGGGTAATGATATGTGTTACAATTATATCTCTTATGAAATTGGTTTTGTGTTATAATTGATATTATCTAACCATTGTGAAGTCGAGTGATATTGCATAATAACCTCATGAATTGATAATCTTCAATTGTAACCATCTACAAATTACTTTCATCTATTTAAAATTTTATTAGATTAATGAATATCATAATGGTATTTTCTGTACAATTTTGACTAATATGTCATCGTATCTAAGTTCTACCATTAAATATCTATCAAAGTAGATAGTCATAGGATTACTAAAGATTGTATAAACCTCTATGATCTTAAGATAGAAGCTGAGTATCGAGTAATAATTTTCCTTTCCCATAAGCTCTTCCTCAAATCATAAGAGTTATCCCTATAATTAACATGTTATGGTGTACCCAAGAACCTTTACTAACATCCTTCGCATAGGATATTACTAGCTGACTATGGAATCTGATGCATGTACTTATGTTAAAAAATGTGCTAGTGATTTGATCCATACTCTGTCATAATCACTATAGCCAATCATAACTCTTTAGTCATTTTCAATATGGGAATAAATCTCATAAGGAAGATAAAACCCACCTCATCCAATGGTCATGAGCACATCCTTACCGCTACCAAGTATTTTACAAAGTGGGTTGAGGTTATTCCTCTCACTCATGTAACCAAAAAGTAGATTTTCAAATTCATCCTTAAACACATAATTTTATGCTATGAAATCCCTTCCACCATCATTTCCAATAATGATAAGTCCTTAAAAATAAGGATGGTAACTCCATCTATATCTATTTCTATATAAAACACAAATAGTCTATTCCTTATTAACCCCAAAGCAATGGTCAAGCCAAGGTATCAAATAAAACTATTGTGAAAATCCTAAAAAATATTGTCAATGACATTTTTGTGATTGGTACTTACAAATTCTCCCTATCTTATGGGCTTATTAAACCAACATCCGTACACCCATAGGTGTAACACCATATTCCTTTACCTTTGGATTAGAATATATCTTTCTTATATAGATTGAGTTACCTTCCCTCTATATTTCATTTCAATATCTCATTGATGACAAGGAGTATAAAGTAGCTTGTCTACAAAAGCTGGAAATCTTGGATGAAAAATTACCAAACACCATAAATCACCTCAAAACATATCAAAATCATATGATGAATCATGGGTGGTGATTCAAAACATGTTGATTCAAATAAGCATACATAGTTCATTCCTAAAAACCATATTTTCTATCTTATGGACTGTGAAAAAATTAGAAATCTTATATAAAAATCATCTATAACAAAAATACAAAAATAAAATCATTTCCTAATATTTTGAATTTGGTTATCTTATTCTCAAATAAAATTAAAAAAACACCAACACAGAACAAGAAAAAATAAAAGTGAGTTTGAGCCCAATTGGCTAGTTACATATATCATAATAGCTAAGTATGGCTCTAATGCATATAGAGTGGCTATAGAAGATGGGCAAGACTCACAAGAGCTAAATGATCCCATGAACATCATGAATCTTAAGCACTTTTATGCTTGATCCATCAGAGCATTTTCTATGTGTACCCCTGCTTGGGGGCACCTTTCCACATCCTTTGCAATCCTTTCACACCCTTTTTCTATCCATAATCAAATCTAAATTATTACCCAACATCCCTTTCCCATTTTTACCTTGATGGTGATCTACAGGTACTACTAATGGATACAATAGGCTTTGGTCATGGTTATCATGTGGAAGCATCTTTGCAACAAGACATCATAATGTTATGTGGATGGCTTCCCTAATTTTTAGTCCTTAAAAATCTTCTTTTAGCTCTAACCCCCTTCACATCTTACATCACTTTTTCTATCCTGCATTGCTTTATGAACCATTGCTCAAGTTTATTTTCATTTACTAGTGGATCTCTGTACATAAATATAATTCCTATTGTATATCCTTATTGAATACACTCTTTTATATAATTATTATAAAAATCTTGTTAGGATCAACATACCCCCATTATTTTGAAAATTAGGACCCTTGAGAAACCCTAAGAATGAACATGGAAACTTGGCATGTTAAGGTCATTTGTAGAATTTAAATATCATCCAATTTATCAAAATCAAGCTTACTCAATTATGTTTTACTTTAATTTTGACTAACAATGCTAATAAATGATCTTTATCACTCTTAGTTGCAAGTCTCATGGTATTTGTCACTAAGGAATTCATGTTTTTAAACCCTGGTAAAATCCTCAGTTTAAATTTGAATATTGGTAGGATCTAAATTGGTAGGAACCATTTAAAAATATATTTTGGGCCTAATTATAAAATTCATGTTTTAATATTAGTCATGGTTTTTAACACGACTAGGACTTATTCCTAAAAATGCTTGGTGACCCTTTGTCATTTCCCCCTTTTAAAGTTCCTTATATGTCTAACTAATATTTAATCTATAGGGTCCTAATATATTTCCTATCTTAGCTTAATATTTTAACCCTAAGGCCCCATTTGTGTTTATTAATACAAAAAGGACCTTAGTCCTAACACCTTAGCCAAAATTTCAATTCCCTGAGTCCACTTTTATGTTAATGGTCCTTTGATTTATATACCTTAGCCTAAGATTTTAATCCTAAGGCCCCAACATATTTATTTATACAATCAAGACCTTAGTCTTAACACCTTAGCCTAAGTATTTTTATATCACCATGATCCTAACTTAACTTCCTCACATCTTGTAGGATCCAATGATCCTCACTTTATCATAGCATTCAATCCAATGGAGTGAGAAAGTCTTGGGCTTTAATTTAAATAGCATGCATCTAGGTTGATCTGATGGTTCTTGATTCCTCATGGCCTTTTGATTAGATAATGTGAGGGAATCCTAACATAATCTTGCACAAAACCCACTAGCCAATCAAACTCAAGCTCTCAGATCATTATCGATGATCCTCACTTTATTGAAAGGTCCAAGGGATATAGAAGGCCAAAGGATCAACAAATGGTCCCTTCACATTCAAAGATTAAAATTAAATTGGTCCCACCTAATAAAGAAACCAATCATAGGCAAGCTCTTAGATCATGATCAATGGTTGACACTTCACAAATTTTGATTAAATAAAGTGCACTAGGTCTAAGATCCTAGGAAGCCCAATGGATGTGTCAAGTGGTACTCCTACATTGGGAACCAAGAATTTTATGAACTTGAGAATACAATTGTCATTTGGCATCTATGAGAATACATTTGACATCTACATGACCATCAACTTTAAGCCCATCAAATTAAAAGCTTCATTAGCTTAAAATTAATGTTTACGTTACCATCATTTGACATCCACGAGGATGTATTTGATGTCTATGAGACCATCAAGTTTAAGCTAATGAATTATCCTATTTAGGATCAAAATACACTCCAAAATCTTGTTGGAAGGCTTGGAAATTACTTTACAAGCTAATGGAAATGCTCAAAGGATGCTCAAACAATAAAAATCTTTGATCTACAAAATATGGAAATGATCTTATGGTTTAAGTATATGCAAAATAAAACTTAGTCTAAATCTATGTTTTAAGGCCCCCATGGCATTTCATCCAAATATCATGAACCTCAAACTATAAACTTATACTAGATCTTATTTCTTTGTTACATAGGACTTAGACCAAGTTATTTATAGTTAAATAGTTTTAATGTGTTTTGTCAATATAATGAAATCCTATTTGTTAGACCATTATATCACATTAATTCCTTTGAGTATATTTTATAAATCCATGATATAATCATTTTAAACTAATGTACACCTTGTGTTTATAAGAAACACAACGTAAACATCAGTTTAGAACATTTAACCTTGGCCCCCCTTTATATGATTCAATAAAACTTAGACATAAAGCCCTTATCCTAAGGTTTGCATCATGCTTAATAAAAACATAACAAACCTTACCCTAAGGAATTTAAGCCTAAGTCCCCTTTAATAAAGTACTAACTTAAATTTTGGTTATCTCTACAAATCAATAGTTTGTGCTTTGTCACTAGATTTTGATCCAATGACACGAGGCTCTTGAAGACTTTTTAATGAGGCCCTGAGAGGCTATGAGTTTAATGTCTGGAAAAAGCTCATTCAAAGCAAAGCTGATAGGTTGATCTGATGGTTCACATTTTTTTATAAGAGGTTGATCCAATGGTGCAATGGCACTCATGACTTTTCAAAGGCTCACTATCTTACCATGTTGCCAATGCTCATTTGGCAAAGGATTGACATAAGATATAAAGCATAGGGAAGGCGCATATAGAATCCAAGTGTCACAAATATAGGGCTTAGAATAGAAAGAGTCAATCATAGGCAAGGGCCTAGATTACAATCAATGGCTCATGTTAATCCTATATTTTGATCCTATAGTATGAACTAAAAGAAGGTATCTTAAATACCAATATCTAGTGCTCAAATGGCATTTATAAAAAATGCCAAAAAAGGTCTAGACCAATGCCACATTGGCACCATGCAAGCAAAAAATGACAAATAATAAGATCTTGTGGGATAAAAAATGTAAAACTATGAAGGCAAAGGTCCAAATCAAATCCAAGGCACGTATAAGCCAAAGCCTAGATATATTCTACCATTCAAGCTCCAAAACCCTAAACCCTACATAAAATTGACCCAAATAGACTCAATTGGTGACAATTTGATCCAAGAAGAACTTAATTGTTTTTCTGAGCACAAGAGAGGTTTCACAAAAATCATTTGCAATACAGTGTGAGCAATTTGAAAAATAAGAGACCATGGCATCTCACAGACAACAATTGAAGGAAGAGACCGACATCTACTTGTCAATAGATAATGAAGGTCAAATATTCAAAGTTATCAAATTAGACCTTGCAGCACTGAATGTCTCAAGCATTAGGAATTAGTCTGAGCTCTTCTTCATGATACAGGAGTTACCACCCATTTTTAAGGAGGAAAAAAGGATCACCACCACAAGAAAGAGGCACTATGACTTGGTTTTAGTCCAGATGGTTGGCCTTCACTATGCCATGGCAAAAGCTAAGGTACTACAATGTGTACTACAATGTATAGACTTCTTTGCCTCCATATTTGTTGATTGTATAGTAGACAATGAATCGATCATTAGGGAGGGAAATTCCAAGAAGATAGCCTATATTTCTTCTTTGCCTTTGAGAAATATTACAAGCTCCCTCCCGCCATGTTGACCTATTTAAGTTTAAAGAATGGACTAGTAACCATGACTTAGATTTTATCCTTAGACCTAGGCTACATACTGAACCCCATATCTTTAAGAAATTTGAGGGAAAAATCACAATATTCTAATTTATCTTGGGTATTAGGGTAATAATGACCCTATTTAATCAAACCTTTGGATTTCCTTCAACTGCCAATGTGAATAAAAGTTGGGTTCCCTTTATACATTTCATGGTAGAGGAAAATCTCACCCCTTCAATTGGAGATTTGATCAGTGTTTTCTTGGCCAAGAAATTCACTACCATTAAAAGGAAGACATCCAAGAAATTATATATGATGTCCTACCTACTAGATGCCCTACTTGCCTTTATCAACTTCCCATGGATTAGGAATTGGTCCCTAGATGGCAAAACTACCATTTCACACCATTGTTCCAAATTACATATCTTCGAGTATAGGAACCACATGTATTTTATTTGTGAATGCATTTACCTAGCCATAATGGAGGCCATCATAGGTGTTCCCACACCAAGGGTCCATCCACTCATCAAGAAGTATGTTGAAATTATAGGGGACATATGGTATTATCCTGATTATACAGTTATCAATATTGAAGGGATCATATCCCAACCGTATAGATTGCTAGTATATGTTATAAGTAAGCTTATGGAGCAAGAAATTTCCTACCAGCTCATCCATGGCATTGATGGGAACTACAAAGAGAAAATGAAGGGTCTTCTCCACCCCTTCCCCCTGATTATTGGGAAAACCATATTGAAATATTAGAAATAGGTGGAAATCATGTCCACACATAGGGATTCACTTGGCTTTCAGCTAGATGAACTCAAAATATGGGATCTAAAGAACATAGTGGGTAAGCATTTGAAAGACATGAAATTTCCCAAGCTTGAATATCAGCATCAACTCAGAGTTTATGATAGTATTTATATTAAGGCTAAGAATTATGAAGAGGTGTTGGCTACGATTTAAGGCCACAACATTAAACTTGAACATAAGTTAACCAAGGATGACAAACCATCTAGGGAGGCATGGAAAATGCATCCTTTTTAGTATCACTTATTACCTAGTCCATCTAGGATAACCCAAGGACAACCCCAAGTAAAACAACCATAACCACAACCTCAGAAGAAAAATGTGTAAGGCCAAGATGAACAACATCATGGCAAGGATAAAGTAGGAGAAGTGAAATTGGAAGAGAGGCCTAGAGAGGGTCCCTTATCTACCACACTACCCCAAAGGCCACCTTCCCTAGTTCAATACATAGGCATGATAGCCTTACAGCTAGAAGAGACACTTGAGGGTGCCCTTAAATAACTTACAAAGGCATATAATACTGAGAAGAAAGAAGAATAGTCTAAAGAAGCTTAGCCCCAAGTAGGGGAGCTTGAGGAAGATAAAATAAAAGAACTTACTCTAGGTATGGTCCCTATGACATTCCAAGAAAAGAGGAAAGTAGAGTTAGCATTGGTTCTTATGGGACCAAGGAAGAGACCAAAATTGACCATCTCTCACCCCATGAGTAAGGTCAATTTATTTAGTGATGAATTCCCCATTCATGGGTCAATTATTCTTGACTGGTTCATTTATGGAAAGTTACAAAAGATTCCTTCTCTCTCCCACTCATGGGCCATGACAAGAGTTGTTGATATTGAAATACATGATGACATGAAGCCATTGATTAGGACCATCGTAAAGGATCAAGAAGAAAGGATAATTATGGTCACTCAAGGACTAAAACTTAAAAGGATGGATGATCTAAGAGCATCTAGTAGCTTAGGTATGGAGGTCCCAAAACTTCTAAAATTCAAGAAGCCAATCACTACTCTCCAATTCAACCCTGAAATAGCTAGATAAGAAAGGGTTACAACCAAGAAAACTATGGTTGGGACAAAATAATTCACCTTTCAAAAGGTGGATCCTTTTGTGAGATTAAACTCAATTGATGGTCAGTAGCTTAGAGATGTTTCCATTCATGAAGAGGATGTGGAAAGCTTGATTGAGGCCCAATTAACATAGGCTAAAGCTGGAATCCAGGGCATGAAATAGAAGATCTATAACTTATAAAGAGAAAAATAAAACCTAGAGACATAAGCAATCCTATTAGTGCCTAAGGCAATGACTAAAATGCTTGATGATTCATTTTATGACACATTTGAGGCACTCAAAACAATAAAACTGAGGCAGAGTGCATTAGCACAATAGGTTGCATTAGCCAAGAGTTTAGTTACCCAATGGCAAGCCTTAGAGGATAAAATATCCAAGCTTCTCAACATCTAAACAAGGAAATATATCCTAGGCTTCAGAACCATCAATTTGGGACACTTGAGCACAATTTTGGGAATTATGGTTGACAAGGTTCAAAGTTTGAGTGAATGGCATAATGATATAGAAAGGCTCCTAAAAGATTATAAGGAGATAATTTCAAGTATTTTAAAGCTTCTTGGGACCATGCTTATAGATCCCGTACAACCCACTACCCTTAGAATCATAAGTGATGAAGAATTCAAACATAGGGCCACTTTGATAACTCAAGAAAACAAAGGAAAGAGCCAAGGCAAATCTGGGGCTAATAATAGTAAGATCCTAGACATGATATTCAATGTTGGGGAGAGGATAAATGAAGCTAGAACCATTAAATAAGCCTTGGCCAAAAATGATAGAGAACTTAAGGACCTAGTAGATCAAGAGGAGGAGTGTATCCTAAATCCTATTATGGATCTAAATCTAGTTGATGAGCAACATGTTAAGGCCATGAACATCCTCCAACAACAACAAGCAGAGGCCCCACTAGAAAATTAGATAATATTCTATTTTGTAGAATTTTATAAAAAAATTAAATAGAATATTCCATTGTAAGGGCATATGTTAATCTGATAGCATACTGCCCCTAGGTCAGTCTAATTATGAAGAACAAGTGTATACTAGAACTTTCTATGGAAGGACAGTTATCCTTATCTTTTGTACACTTATATATTATAACTGATCAGTATACTACCTTACCTTTTTATAAAGTCATGTATTACCATTTTTAAAAGAGAGATAATTTGGATAAAATTTTTTACACTTGAAACAATTGACATAATCAAGGAGTTCTACAAAGATTATCCACATTTCATATGTCAATTGCTAATATAACTTTTCTTTCATTTTCTAGTTAATGTCTTAAATTTGAATGGTGTATTTTAATTATGAGTTGCATTTTATAATCAAAGGATTCCTAATTTATTCATATGTTAGATTAGTTGAAGGATCTCAGGTTTTGCTTCACTTCATTTTACTCTCTATTAAAATGTGCAAATGTTATTTGATTACAGTAGTAAATCCTTGAAGTAGACTCAGTTCTTACTTTTGATTATTTACATTATCCTTTAAAGTTTACCTAGTATATAGTGTAATTTGAACTTAGGCTATTTTACATTATATATTGGTTTGAATGCATACTCAGTTGCAATTGATGCTTTGTCATGGTGTTTGAGATTAAAAATGGCAATCACTCATTTCTTTTCTACCTTACCCTTCTCTTTGCCCTTTTACATCAGATCACTTTAATTTTAATTTCATTATAAATATCCATTTAGATTATTTATAGCTTAATTTAGATCATAATTCACCAAGTATTAATATAGATTCTCTATGATTCATGAAGAACAGACCAAGGTGGTCCCCAACCACCAAATCATACAAATATTGTGGAACAGTTTTTCTTGTTATGTTGTTATTTCACCATAGGCAACTAGATTACCAAAACTTGCAACTCATGCTCTAAATTTTATAAATTTTAAAATGAGAAGTGTTATTTAAACACTAATATCACCTGTGATTCATTGAGATGCATCAAAAAATCCAAAAACATCATGAAAATAAAAAAAAATCAAAAAATCAAAAAAGCCCAAAAATAGATATAAAGCCATAAAATCTGTGTCTAGTCAAATCACCCTATTCACCATTGGAATTTACTCTTTGATTTATTCTAGAAAAAATAATTTGAGTACGTCATTCCCCATCCCCACTTCATAAAATTTTCACATTTCATGGGGGGTCTATTTCATCTACTAATTATCATCTTTCTAACATCATCCATCGCATTCCTCTCTTCTTGGGAGAACTACATCGGTCTAAGGTCCACACAAACTATGTAGGCAACATTTAGTTACATGGGGTTTCTAAGGTCATCTTGGCCCATTTTCCCACTCCCACATTTTTTCCCTAGATTTTATCTTCTTTTATAATCCATTAAAATCCCATCAGTGCATCTGTTAATTTAAGTTTGATCAATCCAATCACTCATCTAAATTAAGTTTGTAACATTTTCTCAACTAAAATTGTTATAACTTAGGCTCAAATCAACCACAAAGTTTCTTAAATACATGCATGTAATGATGTTTTCTCTTGCTTATTGTTTTTAAGTTTTTTGTAGGTGTGAATGATTGCTTTTTTTGTTTGTATGTTTTTCTAATTTTTCAGTCTTGGCTTAGTGCATATGCATCAACAATATTATCATGGTCTTTTATACCATGATTTGTATTGTCATGCATGAGTATTTGAGTTAGTACCTATATAATTGGTAACAATGTTATCATGATTTATTTTATAATTATGATGCATCCTACCAAGCAAAAAAATAAAATTCAGCTTGAAAAGTTTATATGTAAGTGAACCAAACAAGATAATGCATGCCCTTACCACATATATTTATCCATCTATCATCATAAAGGCTAAGTGTGTTAGCATGACAAATAAAAAATGAAAAAATGTTTCATATTATCTTAATAAATCATCACAATGGATACATATGCTAACATAATAATATCATAAAAATGAACATATAAGAGATACACATCAACATTTGGCATCATGATCCACATAAAAATTAAATCACAAAGGCTAAACATATAATGAATAATATAATATATCAAATCAAATAATAATATATGCATCACATCATCCATAAGTACATCATGTATCAAAGAGAATAAAACCAAATGAGCTTCATATAAAGTAGATGTATCAGATGTCCATGTATACACAAGAATTTACATGTATCAAGAATCCATCTATACATCATACATACATTTATACCTCATAATCAAAACTTTAAGACTATGATAAATACTCTATCCTCAACTCTTAATGTGACTATTAAGAGGTGGACTCCCTCAATGATATCTTGGTCTTCTATTATTCTAAAAATATCGTTGCCTTGTGCTATGTGAAGGTGTCATCTATGATGGTCCCATCAACCCTATCCATTGATAAATTTGTGCCACTAACCTCTATGAGGATGATTTCCTATGTGTCTTAGACGATATACCAAACCTTTGACTACAATACTCCTCAAAATATGGTGCTCTCTAGCTTGCAAGAATAACACTCTCATACAATAATCTATAGTATCCCACCTATTCCATCACTCTTAGTGTCTCTAATAAGTCCATGACTAGGCCTTATTATGTAATAATATATAAAGTTGTATCTCACTCAATAGAAAGCCTTTATGCCTACACTCAGGCTATATCAAACTCTACATGCAAACTATAACTATCCCCATCCCCTATAAACTATTGAGATAAGCATGTAACCTCTATAGTCAATTTGGAAATATACCCACTTAGATTAAATATATGTATATTTCTATCTATTATCCATGCATCCATTTCCCAAACTTGACCTATCATTTCTACTATCTTGGTGGCCTTGGATATGATCTCCTCTCACAGGTGATCTATCATAACAATGTCATTTGCATATCTTGGTGTTTTTGAGGGTCCTACCCTATCATTTTTTCCCACACATATCTAATTTATTGACACTATAGAATGTAATTCATAATCACTCATGGACTGGGGAATTTGTATAATCATCTATCATGGTACTAAACCTTACCTACTTGGTGAATATGGGATCATAATAAGGTGTTATCCCCCATCTATAACTCCATATCCTCCTCAATCTCCCCCTTCATCTCCTCTTCCATCTCCACCTCCATATCATCATCCATCTCCTCCCCCATCAACATCCATATCCACTATAATTTGGATTGATCTTCCATCCCCATTACCATCCCTCTATACATAGACTAACCTATTTCATGCATCCATGTATCTTCAACATCGAGGATGTGCTTGTTTCATTGTATTGATCTTATTTCATAATGTGTGTGTTGCATTACGTATTTATTTGGTCAGTTGAATAGACCTAAATTATTCCCACTAGGTCTCATAATCATTTATAAATCTAATATTTATGACCCCACCACCAAAATCTAATATATTCCCCTATACCATCACCTATCTCATCACCATATTTTCTCTTAGTAATGGTGGTCGCCACTAACTGATCTCTCATGATACATGAGAAAAAAAGTGTCACCCATATAGAACATAATATTCTAGCCCAAACTATAATTTCACCTAATTTGACAAGTATCTCTATACTAAAAACTCTTGATGTGTATTAATGTAGCACATTGTCATCATAATTTGATTATAATCTATGTCCTCTAGTCAACTAAAATGAATCTATAGGTATGGCCACCATATCAAATTGTGTTCTATAAGATCATAAATATCATGATGGTAGTATCTCAAATCCCCTATGTATCCTCATCAACTTCTAAATATATATTCCCATCCATATTCCATAGGATCCTCCTAGGTCCTCTATCACCTTTGGCCTAGTGGTCACTCAATCCTGATACGCTCCCAGGACCACACTTGAAGTAGTGTAAAATCCCCAATACTCTATCCACCTTGATATGATACCATGTGAAAATATCTATACAATTTACCAATTATCATTTGTCCGCAAATAAAAATCATAGTATCCTCTAACATATCCCAAATCACCCCATTGAGTCTCATGTGAAAAAATTAGTCAGATAAAAAAATGTCACTTACTATGGCCATTAAAACTAAGGGATCCTAATTAATCATTGGCTCTACTAATAATTCATATATATCTACTAGACCATGTTGTAGCTCCATAGAATTAATCCCAAACAATTGATATAGTAAACCCAAATGACCTTGTACCTATTATATACACATAATATTTTCAAACTTTTATCAATTACCAATGCTTTATATATTACAGGAACCCATCGAGTCTTAATCTCTCTGAGTGCATGCCCTAAGGGGTACACCAAGAAAGGGGTGGGTATATAATTTTTACTTCATAGGATTTTTTTCCCTTTTACCACTTATTATCTACATGTTTTTCTCCTGAAAACCATTTACCTGAGCTTGTTCTTCTCTTTTACACACTCCTCCAATATTTTACCACTTTTAGTACCCCTTTTCCTAACCTAAAACCCCTTTCAATAATTTACATGACTAGGCTGATTTATTTGACCTTGTACTCTTATTGGTGAAACTCATTTAGGGTCTAAGTTGGCTCTTGGTTGACCCTGCCTCTGACCTAGTGATTTTTTGTCAATAATGATACTAGGTTGACTGGGTCAACCCTATCAACCAAAACTTTTAGAAGGGATTAATGTTAAATCCACCTATATAGACAAGATCATTTCAACATTATTTAGAGAAGATAAGAAGAAATAAGAGATGTTTTACATCTGCTTATCCACCATTCTACTTGAGGAGCAAACTTAGAGTTTCATACTTTCTTTAGAGATATGGATCTTGTCTTATAGAGAATATTTTAGGATGCATTGATAGGTTGTGTATCCTAGAGCTAATTTTTCCTTTTAATCCTTACATACCATAAAAACCTTTTGTAAAGCACCTTTTCTAAGGGAGAGATTGAGGCTCGGTGTGTTCATCTTCAAAGATAAGTATTCCTAACTTTGTTCCTCATTTCTAAGAGTATATAGATATGTATTTTTACTTCTCTTCCATGCATTAGGATTTTGTATACATTGACATGAGTGTATATATCTCTTATGCATGCTTAATTTTTTTATTTATTACCCCCACTTTGTGCCACAAGATTTGGTGAGCACTAGATTAGATTTATTTGCTTTACTTGTTATTAGGATAGTGAATAAAAAAACATATGACCTAGTTAGGGTTATTGTGCATTTTTTCTTGACTAGAGGCTTTATAACCCTCTCTAGTGATATTATTATAATAAGAGATTCCCTAATCAGGTCTATCAAATCCATATCGATCATGTTCATGATTATCTAATGTATCCCCAATTGGAAGTGTATGTAGGATCTTTCTTCTCCAAGCTAGGATTGATTTATAGATCTGATGCATTTTTTATTGCATACATTCTAGTGAACCTGATGTGAATCCTATCCCACCACTAGTTAGATTGTCTTCAGTTTCCACTTTCTTCTTAGCATTGTCTTCACTTTGGTTTCACCTTCGTAATACATTCTGTTGAACCCAACATGAATCTAACCCTTAAAATTTTTCTTTCACACTTTTCATTTCTATTATTTTATTTATTAGTTTTCTATATTTATAATACTAGGTTAATAAGGTTAGTATAGTTTCTAAATTTTATGTTCAAGTTTAACACACAATTACATCAATATAACTCTATTATTTTTATGTAGGTCTTCATCAAATAGGTTACTAGATTGTATAAGTTGACACAGTACTCTTATTCACTTATAAAATAATAGACTATGTCAAACAAGTTGACTTAGTCTCTTATTCATCTCCAAAACAACAAACTAGGTCGAATAGGTCACCTTAGTATCATAGCCAGCTTCTAGATAACAAATTAGATTGACCAAGCTAGTATAGTCATCTTAGCAGACTTCATCAAATAGGAATTGTATAACTAGGTCAACATAGTTAGCATAACCTAAAAGCAGCATTTAGGGCACTTCAAAAAAAATCTCACAGTCCTCAGCATCTTCCAACCCACCAAGGTTAATTTCTCTCTCTCTCTCTCTCTCTCTCTCTCTCTCTCTCTCTCTCTCTCTCTCTCTCTCTCTCTCTCTCTCTCTCTCTCTCTCTCTCTCTCTCTCTCTCTCTACTATGCCCTTAACCTATAGTGCATCTAGGGATATGTGTGGCCAACTTATGGCTTACACATATTCATATTAGCTTGTTACATTTCTTGATGTTTTTAGTCTGGTTAGCCTATGGAATATGGCTAAGTAGAGTTTATATAGGAGGTAGTGGTTAGTCTTTTATCATCATATTGTGAATTTTATTCTTATTGCATTGTTGTGGATGTTTCCCCCTCAAAGTGGCTTAGTCATAATATTCAAGTATTCTACTCTTTTACCAATTATTGTTATGGATCTACTTATTCTAGTCTTAATTCTACCATATATTATTCTACTATTATGAATCATCTAAGTAATTTCATTACACTCTTTCAATTCAATTCTATTTTACAAAGTTTTTAGTATTCAAAACTACAATCATAAAATAAACTAGGTTGACCTGGTTAACCCAGTTCTATATTATGTCTTTTGTCTAAAAGGCTAGGTCGACTTAGTCAATTTAGTTCTTAAGGAATCTTACTTTTACAGTACTGTAGAGACCCTGTCGACTCTATTATATAATGTTTGCATACACTATCATCTAAACTCGCTATGTACTATGTTTAATTTGGGAATTAACAACTATACATTAGTAATTAATTCACACTTTCACTATCAATTGTTTGCATGCTTATAATAGTCATATAGTCTAATTAGGTGTTTTTTCAATATAATATTTTTTTCTTCTTTTCACATGATACTAAATCACATAATTCAAAAATGCATTTAAAAATTTGTCTACCCAAGGCCTACCTACTTAGATTTCATCACCAAGGGTCCAAGTATAAACACATGGTTAATGGTATATATTTTCAAATCACCCAACACCCTTACCACTATATGATTATGAACTAAGGGGGTAGGCCCTAATACCAAGCCAATACAATTGCGAACACAGATCACTTTTAGCCTAAATATCATGAAACCATCCATAGAGTTATTTCTAGTTACCTAATTTCATCCAACTTCCTTGTCACACTTAAAATTAACATTTTATAACAATCTAACAACATTTAAGATGACCACTTAGCTAGCATTTACTTTTTAATTGACTGCTTGTTCATTGCTCATTATATGTTGAATTTCAAAAAACTTCCATTGGCCAGCATTGGTGTAAGGTTTTATGCTAGGTGCCTCAATTGGATCATTCTCATTGACCCAACTAATTGTGTGTATGCTTTCATTTCTTGCTTTAAAATACATTGCAAAAATTATCCATATTTTCAATACACTATCATTCTATTCGACACAATCTCTTATAGACTATATGTTTCCCCTAATTATAGTATTGCATCAACTTGGTTGACCTAGTACTCTTTTATACCTCTCTATTTATATTACTTGGTTGACCTGGTTAACCTTGTACCCTTATCAGGCTATCTTTTTTCTAGTTTGTAGTACTAGGTCAACCTAATTGAATCTATACTCTTATTTTTATCATGTCTATCCAACTCGGCTCTTTGTTTTTCTTTCCTTTGAATTATATTCATTTCTTCAAATCATCATGAAGTCCCCTATTATAATTTTCTTGGACAACTTTCACATTGATTTTTCATTACCATCCTTTTTTACATGTATCCTTGGTTTAACTTGGTGAGTTTGCATTTCTTACTTAAGGTTTACTTGTTTGAATTTAAGATTATTTATTAGCTTTGGCTTTTCGGTTACCTAATTTAATCTAAATTTTGACTTGGTCATTTGGTCTAATATAGCACTTGTCACCCCAACTTACCAAATTTCTAAGTATGTCCCATCCATTTAACACTAATTATATTTGCTTTCATGCCTTTATTTATATTTCTCTTTAGTTTTGTATTATTAGGTTTGTCAAAAGTAGTCTCTACACCCTCCACAATCAAAATTACAAACATATAAAACAACCATCTAGCAATAAAGGTCATTCAAGGTACACATTATATTTAATTTTTCATTACTTCACTTTTAGTCATTTAATTTCAATTATTTTTACTTTAAAAATACTATAACTTTTTTTAGCCTAAGCATTGTGTGTTATTATGTTCTTTCTCGAAGCACCATCCCCTATTGTACCTAAGTGATACATGATGAGATTTGAGTGGTGCATATGTATACACATAATATTTTCAAACTTTTATCAATTATTGATGCTTTCTATCTTGTAATAACCCATCGAGTATCAATCTCTCTGAGTACATGCCCTAAGGGGTGCACCAGAAAAGGGGTGGGCAAACCATTGGTGCTTCATTGGATTGTTGTCCTTTTTGTCACTTATTATCTACACACTTGTCTCCTAAAAACTATTTACTTAACCTTTTTATTTTCTTTATCACACTCCTCCAGTTTTTTACCACCATCAATACCCTTTTCCTAACCTAAAAGCCTTTTCAATAGTTTACATGACTAGGTTGATGGGGTCAACCTTGTACTCTTATTGGTGAAACTCATTTAGGTTATAGGTCAGCTCTTGGCCAACCTAGACTATGACCCAGTAAGTTTTTTTCAATAATGATATGAGGGTGACCAGGATAACCCTATTGGCCGTAACTTTTGAAAGGGCTTAGGTTTAAATTCACCTATATATACAAGATAATTTTGTCATTATTTATAGAAGAGAAGAAGAAGTAATATCTATTATGCATCTACTTATCCACCATTTTACTTGAGTAACAAGCTTAGGTTTTCATACTTTCTTTATAGATATGGATCTTGTCTTATTCATAAGTCTTTTGGATGCATTGATAGCTTGTGTAGCCTAGATATGATTTATCCTTTTCATCTTTACATATCACAACAAACTCTTGTGAATTACCTTGGCCAAGGGAGATATTGAGGCTCAATGAGTTCATCTTCAAAGGTAGGTATTCCTAACTTTGTTCCTCCTTTGTAAGAGTAGATATATATGCATTTATACTTCTCTTCTATGTATTAGGATTTTGTATACATTGACATGAGTATATGTCTCTTATGCATGTTTAATTTTATTGTTTATTACCCCCACTTTGTGCCATAAGCTTTGGTGAACACTAGATTAGATTTATTTGTTTTACTTGTTATTAGTATAGTGAATATGAAAACATAGGACATATTTATGGTTATTGCATGGTTTTTCCTGATTGGAGGCTATGGAAACCTCCCTAGTGATATTATTATGATAAGAGATCCCCTAATTAGATCTAACATATTCATATTGGTCATGTTCTTGATTATCTAATGTATCCCCAATCATAAGTGTACATAGTATTTATCTTCTTTGAGCTAGGATTTGTTGAGTTATGTTCCTATTATTGGTGTTGAGGCATTGATGTCAAAGTCAAGATGGGTGTCAAGGTCAAGAGTTAAGATCATGTATGGAGGAGTGGTATAGAAGTCCTATGTTATGACAAAATAAAATTTGAAGACAACATTTTGTTTTTATATTGAGAGATAATTTTAAGGTAACCTATAAATTCTTATGAGGGTGATTCCATGCTAAAGTCAAGATCATGATGCAACGTAAGCTATTGTTTAGTACTAGGTGTCTTGAGAAGCCTAGTCTAGTCCTCTGAGAAGGTGTATGCATAGAACTTAGTGAATCTAGGTGAATTATGTTAGTATATCAATGTAAGAGTGTATAAATTTATGTAAACATGTGTAAGAGGAAAATAATCTTTCATAAGTGTTCCAAGGTCAGTTTTGATGCTTAGTCCTTACATTAAGAGACTTAATAAGAAGGCATAGGCCTGGTAGCATGATGAGATGAGCAGTATGAGACTTGTGTAAATAATGTTTGAAGTGTGTGAGCATGGTATGGGTTTTTATGACATGAGGGTGAGGTTTTTAGAATAGTGCAAGAGGTTTCAAGGTGTGTTCAAGGTCTAAATATGACTGGCAGTTCAATGCCTAAATGTAAAAAGACCTAGTGTGACCTAATGAGGGGTCAAATTTAGTTCTCAAGGTGGAAAAGATAATAATAATAAAATTATATGTGTGATAGGTTTTTATAAGTATGTTGACCAAGTTTTAGGTCATATCCTAAAGGAAAAATCATGAAAATTGGTGTTGAGGTCTTATGTGTGCACAAAATGGGGTGTTGCAGACCCAAGAAGGATTGTTTTATGCTCGTTGGCACATTAAAAATTTGCATGAGATGATGATAAGTTCATGTAAGTTTCATAATGTTACTATATTTAATTTATTGGCATTGTTTTTGGAGTTTATGGGCAATCCTTTATGAATGATTACTAAAAAATGAAAACTAGTCAAAACCCTCCCAAACCCCTCATTATGACCCAATAGGAAAGATATTATTTTAAATGGATTAAAATGTATTAGATGACATATTTTTGTGATTTTATAATGTATATTAATCCCACAAGTTTCTCCAAGTGGCATTGGTCTGTTAGAAGAGTGAGTGGAAGCTACAAGAAAACCCTTATTTTTCAAAATTTTAATGTAGCAGGCAGGGTCAACCAGGTCAAAGCATACAAATGGATGGAGGTTAAATATTGAGACTTGTGTTTTATTTAAATGGTTTTATTTATATAATTTATTTCTTATATTTCAAATATTTTGGTTACTCAAGTTGACCTATCGCTAAATTGGGCTAATAGTGAAGATAGTGAAAAACTAGGCAGAAGTGAGAATGAGATTAGGGATTGGTTGTAGTGGATTAGGGATGGATAAAAATTAATGGGGTAATTTTTAAATACCTATATCACATTTATCCTTTAAATATAATTTTTTATGATTCACATAAACAAGCAAAAATTTGTTCTTAAAGTGACCTGTCTAAAATAATGAGGTATGTTTAAGGTTAAAACATGTGATTGGTCTGTAAGACCAATATTGATATTGATAATTGTAATATATATATTAAAATATTTTATAATGATACTTAATTATCATTAAAACCCATTTTAATTTCATAAAAAATTTATATAGGTATTTTAAATCTTAATCTTCATGATTATGTTTTTAGAGCTACAAGCAGTTTTCTGTGTGTAAGTGAGAATGATGTTCCTGAGTCCTTTTACATAGAGTTTAAGAATAAAATTCAAATTAATTTTTATATATATGTATCATATGTTAATTTTAATAAATTTTTATTCATGATAAACTCCCATGAATATGTTAAAATCCAAAGGATTGTGATTGGGTTCTTAAGGCATGTGTGCAGTTATGAGTGAGCATATGAAGTTGATTAGTTTAAGGTCTTTTGCCCTATTTGGTGAATTATAATGAACATGATGTTGAAAATAAGTTAATATATATTATATCATGTTATTTTTTTTGTTTTATGTGTCAAATTTGAGTGCATGCATCATATTTTCAAGATAGACTTTTTGGTAGTGAAAAGACCTAATTGCAAGTAGACCTAATTATGTGGCTCAAGGAGTGAAATGACCTAATTGGTTTTGGGAAAATAAGGTGAGATTATAATGGATATAATTTAAGCATGTATGAAAATTTTCATCCATTTTTTTAGGCTCAAGGTGTTCCAAGGAGGCCAAAGTGAAATGTGTGCTTTGAGAAGGCCTAATTGCATTAGGTCTTTATTAGGCCTAATGGTGGTTTTGGACCTTAAGGGTAATGACCAACATATGTAGTTATTTTTTCACATGTGAAACATGTTTTTTGATATATTATAAATCTTATCCAAGTATATATAGGTTCTTGGATAACCAAGATGGGTGAGATCAAGAGTCAAGTATAAAGAGAATGTCTAATAGGCCTATTTTGGCTACTTAGAATATTAAGGATATGAGCGAATGACATAGAGTTTTGGAAAATAGGTAATGGGATTGAATACCATCACATATGTGTGGTGGATATTTCATGAATATATAAATATGTTTCTATAGGTGATGAGCAAGGTCATATGACCTAATTCTACCAAAGAAAGGGCTAGTTGAGTGAGAAGGCCTAAAGGGTTGTTTGAGTGAGCTAGAAGAGTGAAAAAAGCAAAATAAGGAGGTCATATTTAGTTGAGTACATAATAAGTGTCCAAGGGTGATGATATATTCAAGGTATCAAATTTGGTGTTAAGTTACCTATGGGGTCGATTCCTCCTTGCAAGTTGGTGCTTGTTAAAGGACTAGTTGAGTTGGTGTTTGACTAGTGAGGGGTTAGTTCCTCACTAAAAGTTTGATTCATTGTGTAATCATATAAAATAAAAAATTATATGATTTAGGCATGGATAATGACACCCAACCCATAGGTCCTCCTTATTGTTCACACAACCCTTCTAGGTTATTCTTTCACTAATTCTTAGTTATATGTAGCCTTTCAGACTTAGCTCTTCCAAACCTAGGGAACCTTTTCAGGCCTAGATTTATCCCCCCATGTCTCATCCCCTTAGGAAAATAGCACCCAAATTAAACAAGAATGATGGAACCTAGGGTAAATTATTTTGATTTTTTGCCATAATTTCCTAATTTTTCTTGAATTTAAAAACCAAAAATCTACTAATTAATTACAAAAATATCATAGATTTTATTCAAACCCTAGTTTACACATACTATGTCCTTTTTGAATATAAACACATTTAAAACACTAGGAAAAATATATTTCTAAATTTATAAATATTTTTTTAATTTTTCCTAAATTTTTCAAGCAAAATTTTACAAATTTCTCTAAATTTTTCAAATTATTACATTAATTTTGAAAAAAAATAATTCAAAACCTTAGTTGCATCAATTAAACTCTCGGTTATTTTCTAGTACTTTTCACATCATTTTCTAAAATTTTAGTTACATATCAAACTCAAAAAATCAATTTCAACATTAAAAAATTCATAGTATTTTGCACAAGTATTTCTAAAAAATATTTAGTTGCATATACTAACACATCTTTACTTCTTGTGGTATCACCTTAAAAGTTTTGAAGCTTCGTATCCTTTCTATGCATATTCCAATTCCTTGTTTAGATTATATCATCTTAATATTTTATGCTTTTAACCAAGTTGTTTTCCTTATACCACTTAAGTTCCTTGCATCTCTTCTCTCAAGATGAAGTGAAAGACTTAGTGGTAATCCTCCTAAACTCACTCAAAATCCTTCAACTCGACCATATACCATGGATAAACAACAAAATCAGATTCCTATTATAGATTATACACATCCATATTATACAAATTTCTATGAGGATAACTCCAATCATGAGCAATATTAAAATAGCAATGATGATGTACACACCAATGCTCCTGCTCCACCACATTGGACTACCGATCCACTTCCACCTATTTTTGATAATGAATTAGTCCTCAAAAAAGATTTGGTTTTACAAAATTTCAAAGAAAGAATTAAGGAACAACCTAAAGATCATACACTAATTGTGTAATCTATCATGGAAATCAAAAAGGCTAAGTAAGTTGAGTCTTCTAGTCATTTAGAGTAGCCAGTTGTAAATGACACTACAGGGGAAACTATGTCTCAACCACCCCCTATAGTAGCCCAACATTATTCTGTGCCACTAGTTATAGCTAGTACATCCCTATCTCATGATGTAGCATCCCTTATGTAGGAGATCTGATCTCTTTAATCCAAGGTGTAACATCTTGAGCAAGGTGTTTCTAAACCTACATAGGCATTGGATTATTTTGCTCTACTAAATACACCATTGACATGATACATTACTTCTACACCCTTATCACCAAATTTTTTTCAACCTAAGCTCACTCTATATGATGATAATGGTGATCTAGAGACACATTTGAGATATTTTCATGTAACATGTTTAGATTATGCGCCCAATGATTGGCTACTTACCAAACTATTTCCATAGAGCCTAAAGGATTATGCTTTACAATGATTTTATAATATATCAAATCAATTTATCATAGCCTTCAATCCTTTATCAAACATGTTCCTAGCACATTTTAGTATCAACATTGGTGACAAGGTTTCATATGCATAGATTGTAGTATAGAAATAAAGGTCAAATCATCCCCTCACAAATTATGTTCTTACATACAAGACTATTCTAGCTAAACTAACTAGCCCCATGGTTGATCAAGAGCTATAGGACATCTTCAAATAGAGCCTTCTACTATCATTTCATGAATCTATTATTTTCAAAAGATTCTCTTCCTTCACCAAATTGTGTCATACACTCAAGGGAGAGAAATCGAGCTAATTTCAATGGGAAAACATAAGTATTCAAATATCACAAACACAACCAACAAGAGTAATATAAAAGCCCCATACAAAGTCAAAATTAGTGACAACGAGAATTAGAATCAACCAATAGTCAATGTGGCTTCAGAGCCCCCTCAACATGTGGTTTTATTAACACCTCCTCATCGTGCATTTACCAATTTACCAGTTTCTCCAGCCAAAGTTTTACATCAGTTATTGGAATGTAACATCATCACTCTCCCTCCTATCCAAAAAGTAGATCCATCAAATCCTCTTCCATGGGGATATGATTAGCATGCATTTTTTAATTTTCATAGGGCACCAAGATACACCACAAATAAATGCATTAGTTTGTTACATAAGATACAAGACTTGATACATGATAATCTACCTGATCTGGACACTTCAGTTGAGCCTCCAAAGACAAAGCCAACATAAGATAAAGCTTTGAAAATATTTTTAGATCCATTTCCATATAATTCAAAATAAGAGAAAGAGGACACATCAAGGGTTAATCATACATACCATACACATCCTCCACCAAATACATACTAGGCACCTTCGGTTGAGGCACATCCTTTGAGAGGTATGATAGGTGTGTATGAGTCTAGAGTTCCAACCAGGCCTTCGATATCCTTTTTAGATTAGGATATTGTGAAGGATAATACAAGCTATAATGCACTTTTTCATAAAAACACATATTCATAATCAGCCTATTCATAATGTACTCATTTATAATGGTTCTAGTCTTAACATGTGCACCTTCAAACTACTTCAATATTTGGGTTATTCAGAGTAAGATATCACTCTAATAGACATAGTTATCAATGGTTTTAGTGGGCATATTTATATTTCATTTGGTGAGATAATACATCCACTATAGGTTGGTCCTACATATGTGGCCACACTATTCACTATTATTCCCAGTGCAGGAGATTTTGACATATTACTTGTTTAACCTTGGATTCAAAAACTCAGGGTAGTACCTTCTATAATTCATAGATAAATGAAGTTAATTTATGCTAATCAGGTTATCATAGTTGATAGATTTCCTTATGAGTCACCACTCCCCACTTTAGAGCCATCTACTAGCTTATAGTCACCAACTCCAGTTCTTCCACCAGTTTTAGTTTCTCCTCTAGTTTCAATACAACTTCCAATTCAAATCTAGCCATAGTTGTGACACCCATTGCCATTATAGAGGGTTCATACACCCCCATAGTTTTAGGACTCTAAACAACTTCTAGTTATAGTATTCACACCTAGAGTAGTTACATTAAGGTCACATACATCTACACAGAGAGCACCTACTCAGAGAGCCCCTTCTACTTCTATATGGGTCCCTAAGAGCCCTATAGTTGCATCCACTTCTTAGAGTTATAGGGGGACCCCACATTCAACTTCTAATTCAGAGATTTTAGAGTAGTTACAATGTATATAGCTTTTAACTTCATAATCTTAGACATACATTGTGCCTCATGATCATTCATGATTTAGTTGTTCGATACATGACACCATGATAGGGAGTCTCATCTGAGACTCATCGGTTAGTATCATTTCTTCCTAGTTTTTCTTGTATATAGCTTATATCAAAATACAAAAATAATATATAAATTCAAAATACAAAAACATTCAAAACATATCAAAAATACCAAAAATATTTTGATTGTATGCATCATCCATGCTTTACATTACTACTATCATGATAGGACTTACATTTGTTATTTCATGTTATTATATGTCAATTTTCTACATTACCATGCTTCACTTGATCTTCTTTGAGTGTGTGAGTGATATCTAGCTCTTAGACTGCTTCATTTTACCCATTGAGGGGGCACTCCTACTTCTACATTTGAGACACACATCGATATACACACCCATTAGGGGCATCTTCTACATGGCTACACCATCTAGTTTATGTCATTCCTATACTTCACACTCTGAGTTATCATGCTAATGTAAATTACTTTACATCTTACACAAAATATTATATCAACATTACACTAGTATGTAGCACTTGTGTATCACTTAGCATATACCTAGTCTTGTACTACACATGTTTTTCATACTTTCACATTTGATTTGATTAGATATATGTGCTTGTATCTTTCCAGCTATTACATGTTTTATCTACTTATTTAGCATAGTTTGTGTGATTGTAGTTCTAATTCCATCTTTTCTTCTACTTGTACCTTAGGACATTTACCAATGTCCTTTACTTCTATTCATGTATGTACCTTAGGACACCTACCAATGTCCTTTTCTTGTACTCTTCTATGTGCTTGTGGCCCTTGTGCCAAATTTGCTTGTTTTACTTGTATGTATATGTGTCATTTTAACATGCCTTCTATGATTGTTTTTTAGTTTGAGTGACATGTGCCCATGTCCCTTGTTTGCATGGCCCCTTGGCCATCCTTGTATGATTCTTGCTTGTTTCTTGATTACTTGTTTTCTTTTAAATGTGTGCAATGCCTTGATCCATATCATGCACTTCCCTTGATTTCTTGGATGCCATGATGGACATCATGCTCCATCCCTCCAACTGACAACTATCAACTATTATTTAACATTTCCATTTTTTTACTTTATACATGCTTTCACATTTTTATATCTATCTAGGCATACCCATGTTGATCTAACAATCTATCAATACAAACATTGCTATATCTTGAAATATATTATCAAATATCAAATGTTATATCATATATCTATATAACTTAACACACTTGCAAGACTCTTTTCTTCTGAGGGCAGTCATTACAAGTTCATCATTCCTACCCTCAGAAGAGGGGGCATCAAATAAGGTTTTTTTCATAGAGACCAAAGCTCCTAATAGTTGAAATAATAACATTTAGATCACTTAGTATAGAATCCAGAGTTCAAATTGATCAAAATAGAGAAAAAATAGTGACAGTTCTAGATCAGTAACCAGGTTTCACACTAAACAATAGAGCCAAAAATGGATAGTAGCACCAAACACAGGGGTGTCCATATTTTGGAACTCCTATCTAGGTATAAAAACACTCCCATTTTCTATAAATAGGCAAAAAATTTAGTTTAGGGATAGTTTTTGTACTTCTAGATCAGTCAGATTCAGTAGTTTCAATATAGTTTTCTTAGATATAGGGGGTTATCATGTGTGACATGATGGTTCTCACTTTCAATTTAGATTAGGTAGTTGGCATAACTTCTAGATCAGAATCCATGTTCTAAACATCAATAATTAGGTGCAATGTGCGTAGCACATTGATCTTTTGTTTTTGAGTTCAATTTATTCCAAGCATTCTCAATAGTTATGTGCCTTACCCCATTTTTAGGTGGTTGGCATCACTTTCAAGTTGAACTTTCATACAAGTTTAACTTTTTCAGTACCTCAATTCTTGATTTGGAATTCATATAAGCCTAGTACATCAGTTTTAGAGTGGCTTTCATACAAGCCTAACCTCCATCTTTTGAAATGGATAAGAGTGACCTAGTTTCCAGCATACATTTAGGCTATCCATGCCACATTGTCAAATTTATAGCACATCCATGGGCTCCATGATCCATTTCATATGATATCTATTCTAAATTAGTATCACTTCATAGCTTAACTTCACAGGGCAATGATGGAGCCAAAGGGCCAACCTTTGTATTCTTGAGCCACATATTTAGAAGGATTAGAGACATAGTCTAGAAATCGATTAACACATGCATGATTAATTAAATTAAATTAGTTGGTGATGATGGCGCTAAAGGGATAGCCTTTGAATTCTTGAGCCACCTTTTAGGGAATTGAGCACTCAACTTTATTCATGATATTACTCTTGATTCAACACATACCCAACATCATCCAACATAATCCAGCATCATAATAGGTTTTGTATTGGTTCACGTACCTAGTGAGGTGTATTCATTCATTTCTCTTCCTCTTACTCAACTTTTGTACATTCTTATTTGAGATGTAGCATATTTAGTAAAAAATGATCTAATTTATGTTTTCATTTATAGATTCACACTTCATAATGTGCTCTCTCTATGCACATCCAACATCACATAGCTTCATGAGCTTCTCCCTTATAGGTAAGTTCAGGTACGCTTTCTTTTTTTCCTTTATCCTAGTATTTTACTTTATTGCATCACTATAATAAAGGGTGGGAAAATTTAGTCATATAAAATATGAAATTGGATGATTTAGGCATGGCTAATGACACCCAACCCATAGGTCCTCCTTGCTCACACAACCCTTCTAGGTTATTCTTTCACTAATTCCTAATCATTTGTAGCCTTATGGACTTAGCTCATTTAGACCTAGGCAGCCCTTTTAGGCCTAGATCTATCCCCCCAGGTCTTATCCCCTTAGGACAATATCACCTAAATTAGATAGGAGTGTTAGAACCTAGGGTGTTCAATTTCTGATGCTATTGTCCAAGTGCATTTTCACCTCTAAAGGTCAAATTTTCTTGAATCCTTATCTTTCTCCTTATCAGCCTAATACAAGTTCATTTAACCCATGATCATTAATTACCCTAAAAAATGCCATTCAAAGTCCATTTAGAAGGGTTGGCACTCATTTAGAGGAAAGAAGCAAGAATACAAGTAAGTACACTCAATAACTCTTCCCTATTATTTTCATACAGCCTTCCAAGAACATTTAAACCTATTCAAGTACTCATACTAGTCCCTAGTCATCTAAAGTACATCTAGTTTTGCATCTAGTTGTATACATCACACATAATTGCACTAAGCACTTCAATGGGAGAACTACATTAGCTTGATCCCTCTTCGAAGTATTGGTATGTACGTAATGTACCCACACACAGGGTGTGAAGTGCATCTAGTGTATCCTTTACACACTAACCCCTTCTCTCTCTTTCCCAAGTTTTCATTCAAGTTCAAGCACAAAGATCTCCTAAGGGTTTTGAAGACTAAATCAGACACACAACAAGCTCTGTAGGATTTTAGGCCTCAAAAATTCACAAACAGGGTAACATAGGTTTGCCAAATAAAACCCAAAAAGTTTTTAGCCTTAAGACAATAGCATCAAAATAGGACTATGATGCCAAACATTAGGGTGTCCACTTTCAACACTCTTATCAAACCTAAAAATGAAGTTCAAAAACATGTTCCATCCTATTTTCTAGTCTTGTTCTTGTAGTATTAGGCCCTCTCTCAATTTGGATCAACCAGAATAAGCTAAGTTCATTTTCTCTCACTTCTTATTATATTTAGAAAAGGTAAAAATATTATTTGTTTACACAAATTAGTAGGTTAATTAAAGTATATTATTCATTGATATACATTGCTCAGACCCATTTATTATTTAGGAATTAAACACTTAATTTCTTAAAATAATAAAACGCATTGCTTATAGTACTATATTCTAAGCTATGCATCAATGGGTTTTATCCCCCAAGAGGGTTTTCCACATATATCCTATGTTTTTATATTATTTACTTTCATATATGCTTGTGTATGCATTGATTTATGTATGTATGTGAATGAATGCTTCATGAATGTTAAGTGAAATTGAAGGATTGTTTTAAGGCAACTAATTCACCCCCCCCCCAAATAGTTTTACTTCCAAAATTATCTATCAAATTAGGTCCTATGAAGGATTCCTAATAGCCTAAAGGATATCCCAAGAAAGTGAAGATGGCTAGTCAAGCACAAGGTGGTTTTTCTACATGCAAGGCTCTATTGTTTAATGGATCAAATAATGCCTTTTGGAGTGTTAGGATGATGACATATTTGATGTCTCAACATCATGATATTTGGCAATCAGTCTTAGATGGATATACTAAACCCCCTATTCCTCCTAAAAATGCAACAAGCAAGAAGGTTAGGGACAATAATTCAAAAATAATGAATGGTACTATGTGTGGCTTATCAGAGGTAAAATTTATGAAGGTGATCCATTGTATGTATACTAAAGAAATTTGGGACAAGTTGAAGACTATTAATGAGGGAGACTCCAAGGTCAAGTTGTATAAGTCACAAACCCATAGAATATAATTTGAAACCCTAAAGATGAATGAAGATGAGACCGTTAAAGCCCACTTGTTAAGGGTTGATGAAGTGGTCAACATCATAAGAGGCCTAGGTGAATAATTGAAAGAATCTATTATTTTTCAAAAGGTTTTAAGATCTCTAACTCCCAAATTTGATTATAAAGTATTTTTTGTTGAAGAGATACAAGATCTAGACAAAATAGAGATGTATGGACTTCATGGCACTCTACCAACCTATGAGATGAGGAAAAGTGAAGGAAGACCTGCAAAGAAAGAAGTTGCATTCAAGGTAGAGAAGAAGACACAAGCTAAGAAATTCAAATACAATGATGAATCTGATATTGATGATGATGAGTTGATATATATGTTTGCAATAAAGTAGAAAACCCATTTCAAGTAAATACAAGGGTAAGTTACCCTATAAATGTTTTAATTATGATGATATTAGACATTTTGATAAAAAAATGCCCTCATAAACATAAGGAAAAATATGATGAAGAACATGATGAAGGTCATGATGATGATAAAAATCCTATAGGTCTAATAAAATCAATAAACTATTTAGAAGGTATGATGACAAGAATAAAATTTTCAAGAACAAAATAAGCTTTTATACCAAGGAAGATTCCAGTTCATCTGATGAGAGTGAAGAAGTGATTCTAAGAGTGACCATGAAGGTGATGGTCCTGATGTCAATGAATTTATCTTCATGGCTAAGGAAGCAATCTATTCAAATCAATAATAATCTATATCTATTAGAGGTGATGTTGGTGATTAATATGAAGAAGAAGATGAGGTGGACTTTGAGGCTAAGTTGATGAATAATCTAGAAGATCTAAAGATGGTATGTAAGAAAAATATGGTGATGAGGTCTATTATCAAAGAATATGAGGAGAAAATCAACCTGATTGAAGATAAACTAACAAATCCAAGGAACAAGAGGAAAAGTCAAAGAGGTGGAGACTCAACTTGAGATTGTAACTGCAAGCCTAAAGGCCAAAGAAGAAGAATGTGCAAGGTATGTAATTGAAGTGGATTCCTCAAGAGCTAATTTGGATCAAGCATCAAGTAAGTTTAAGTCCTTTGTGAAGGTTTGAAAAGAGTATCAATTATCTAGATAACATCTTAAGTAGTAAAAAGTTTGCTAATGACAAAATAGGTCTTGGTTTCAATGGAGACCAAAATAAGAGCACTAATGAGATCAAGCAGGTCAATGGTCAATCAAGGAATGATAATGTTGGAAAAATGATTACTAATCCTATCAAGTATCCAAATGGTATAAGGGATGCTAATCCTTTCCATGGCTAATGTTATTCATATAAACAATTTGGTCATAGAGCAAGGCATTGTAGAAGGCCCTCCAAGAATGAATATGCATGAAACTATGAGGAAAGTCATAAGTCAAGAGTTATGGGCCATGATGTGTTTACATCAATAGGAATTTTTTGTTTTAATTATCAAAAGGTTGATCATATTGAAAAATCCTATACACATGGATTATCAAGTCAAAACAAAAAATTTAAGGCTCCAAGAGTACAAGAAATAAGATAAGATAGTCAGTATAAACCCAAGGTAGCTAAGGTTGATGACTAGTTTGAAAGTCTAAGAGGACTATTTGCCATGGTGAAACATAGTCCAGATGCAAAGGAGTCCCAATAATTATCTCTATCAGCTCATATTATGGATGAAGGAGTCAAGACCAATAGACCATGTCAGAATGTTGTTCAAATGGAGATTGAAGAGGTCAAGCCAAAAGGGATATTCAAGCCTAAGAATATCATGAAGGAATTTAAATCTTGTAAGGACATGGATATCTATGAATCTCCTAAGTTTATGTTATTTTAGTACCCTAAGAGAATAGGTGACTCCATTAAGATTCATGGAGGCATTCAATCAGTGAGTAGAATCATGAAGGATTTTGGCCTTAGGAAGAGCTTTGTGTTATGTGTTGGCATTCAAATTAAAGTTTCAATCAATATTATACTATAGTTGTGATCATAATATATAGGTTACAAATATTTTGTATGATGACTTGATCAAACCAAGTCATAGTAATGATAAGTGTCTGAATATCTCATGGAGACAAGGGGAGTCAATCATGCTCAAAGAGTAGGTATGTGAGCCTGATTTATGTTGATTTTTTATCAAAAAGAGATAATGAGGTTTTTTAGAAAGATAAGGTATGTTTTTCAAGTTTCAAGGATCAAATAGTTGTCAAGATGATAATGCTTTGTCATTAATGTCAAAGGGGGAGAAAGTTTTAGTTTGGAAGAAAGGTTAGTTTGAAGAAGATCCATCTTGGGGAGATGTGGATGATCAGCTTTGTTTAAGTGTTTTTCAATTAATGAAAAAGGATGATATTATTTAGGTATGTTAATATTATTGGTTTTGAGGCATTGATGTCAAATTTAAGATGGGTATCAAGGTCAAGAGTTGAGGGCATGCTTGGTGGAGTGGTATAGAAGACTTATGTTATGACAAGAGAAAATTTGAAGGAAACATTTTGTTTCTCTATTAAGAGATAATTTGAAGGCATCCTATAAATTATTATGAGTTTTATGACATGTCAAAGTCAAGATCATGATGTAAGGTAAGCTATTGTTTAGTACTATGTGTTTTGAGAAGCCTAGTCTAGTCCTTTGAGAAGGTGTGCACATAGAGCTTAGTGAATCTTGGTAAATAATATTATTATATGAAAGAGAGAGTGTATAAATTTGTGTAAACATGATTAAGAGGCAAATAATCCTTTATAAGATTTCCAAGGTCAATTTTGATGCTTAGTCCTTACATTGAGAGACCTAGTGAGAAGGTATAGGCCTGGTAACATGATGAGATGAGAAGTATGAGACTTGTGTAAAGAAGGTTGGTAGTGTGTGAGCATGGTATGAGGTTTTGTGACATGAGGGTGAGTTTTTTATAGAAATTTAATAGATTTCAATGTGTGTTTATGGTCTAAAAATGATTGGTAGTTCAAGGCCTAGTATGTAAAGAGACCTAATGTGATCTAATGAGGGGTCAAGTTCAGCGCCCAAGGTGCCAAATATCATAGTAACATTTTAAAAGTTTTGATATGTTTTTTTAAGTATTTTTACCAAGTTTGAGTCATTCCCTAAAGGATAAAGCATGAAAATTGGTGTTGAGGCCTCTATATGCACAAAATGGGGTGTTACAGACCCAAGAAGGATTTTTTTATGGTCGTTGGCATGTGAAACCTTTGCATGAGATCCTGATGAGTTCTTGGAAGTTGGGTAAGGGTCCTATCTTGAATTATATGGCATTTTTTTTGAGCTGAGGGGTAATCCTTTATGAATGATTGCTAAGAATGGAAACTAGTCAAAACCCTCATAAAACCCTCATTATGACATGATAGAAATGATCTTGTTGAAAATAGATAAAAATGGATTAGATGACCTATTTTTATTATTGTATCATGTGTATTACTCTCCCAAGTTTATTTATATGGAATTGGTCTATCATGAGTGTGAGTGTAAGCTATAGGAAAACCCTTGTTTCTTAAAATTTTGATGTAGCAGGTAGGGTTGACTAGGGGAAAGCATGAAAATGGATGGAGGTTAAATATTGAGAATTATTTTTGTTTTCCATTGTTTTATTTATACAATTTATATCTTTTTTTCAACTATTTTGGTCACTCAAGTTGACCTATCGTTAAACTGGGCTAATAGTGAAAACTGCGAGAAAACTAGGCAAAAGTGAGAATGAGATTAGGGATTGGTTGTAGTGGATTAATGATTGATCCAAATGCATGGTGTCATTTTTAAAAACCTATATCATTTTCATCCATTTAATATAATTTTTATGATTCACATAAACAAGCAAAAAGTTATTCTCAAAGTGACTTGTCTAAAACAATAAGGTCTATGTAAGGTTAAAACATGAGATTGGTATGTAAGACCAATATTGATATATATATATATATATATATATATATATATATATATATATATATATGATACTTAAGGATCATGAAAACCCATTTTTATTTCATAAAACTGTTCACATATGTGTTCTAAATCTTAATCTTCGTGACTATGTTTTTAGAGCTACAAACAGTTTTTTGTGTGTAAGTGAGAATGATGTACTTGAGTCTTTTTGCATATATTTGAAGAATAAAATTCAAATTAATTTTTTATATAGGTATCATAGGTTCATTTTTATACATGATAAACTCCTATGAAGGTGTGAAAAGTCAAAGGCTTTTGATTGGGTTCTTCAGGCCTATGTGCAGTTCTAAGTGAGCATATGAAGTTGATCAATTTAAGGTGTTTTCCCCTATTTGGTGAATTATAATTAATATTATATTAAAATTTAGGTCATACATATTTTATACATGTGATTTTTTTTTTGGTTTATGTGTCAAATTTGAGTGTATGTATCATATTTTCAAGATAGACTTTCTGGTAGTGAGAAAGCCTAATTGCGAGTAAACCTAATTGTGTGGTTCAAGGAGTGAAATGAGATAATTAGTGTTGGGTAAATAATATGAGATTATCATGGGTATAATTTAAGTGTGTATGAAATTTTTCATCCATTTTTTTAGGCTAAATTTGTTCCAAGGAGGCCAAAGTGAAACGTGTGCTTTGAGAAGGCCTAATTACATTAGGTCTCTATTAGGCTTAATGGTGGTTTTGAACCTTAACGGTAATGACCAACATATGTAGTTGTTTTTTCAATTATGAAATATATATATATATATATATATATATATATATATATTACAAATTTTATCTAAGTATGGATATATTATTGGCTGACCAAGATGGGTGAGATCAAGAGTCAAGTATAAAGAGAAGGCCTAATAGGTCTATTTTGACTAGTTAGAATATTAAGGATATGAGTGAATGACATAGAGTTTTTGGAAATATTTAAAGTGATTCAATACCATAATATATGTGTGGTGTATATTTCATGAAGATATAAATATGTTTCTATAGGTTATGAGCAAGGTCATATGACCTAATTATGCCAAAGAAAGGGTTGGTTGAACGAGAAGGCGTAAAGGATTGTTTGAGTGAGAAGATAAAAAGGAGGTCATCTTCAGTTGAGTGTGAAATAGGTGTCTAATTTTGATAACATATTAAATGTATTTAATTTTTTCTAAGTTACCTAGGGGGTTGGTGACTCCTTGCAAGTTGTGTTTGTTAAAGGACTAGTTGAGTTGGTGCTTGAGTAGTGAGGGGTTGGTGCTCCTTGTGGGGATGGCACCTCACTAAAAAATCTATTAATTATTTATGGGATTATATTATAATATTTTAATCAATGTTTTCTTATCCCCCAATAGTGTTTCCCACATATATCATGTGTTCTTATATTGTTTGCTTTCATAGATGCCTGTGTATGCATTGGTTAATGTATGTATGTGAATGAGTGCTTCATGAATGTTAAGTGAAATAAAAGGACTATTTTAAGGAAAATAATTCAAACCCACCTCTCATTATATTTAATTAAAAAATTTATTATCAAATCAGGTCCTTTGAATTAATCTAAATAGCCTAAAGGATATCCCAAGTAAGCGAAGATGGCTAGTCAAGCACAAGGTGGTTTTTTGACAAGCAAGGATCTGTTGTTTAATGGATCCAATTATGAATTTTGGAGCGTTAAGATGAGGAAATATTTAATTTCTCAAGGTCATTATTTTTTAAAATCAATCTCGGATGGATATATAGCACCTTTTATTCCTCCTACAAATGTCGCAAGCAAAAAGGCTAGTGACAATAATTCAAAAGCAATGAATGGTATTATGTGTGGCCTATCAGAGGTAGAACTTGGAAAGGTGATACAATGTATGAATAATAAATAAATATGGGAAAATTTGAATACTATTCATGAGGGATACTCCAAGGTCAATTTGGCTAAGTTTCAAACCCATAGAAGACAATTTTAAAGCTTAAAGATGAATGAAGATGAGACCATTGAAGCCTACTTGTTAAGGGTTGATGAAGTGGTCAACATCATAAGAGGCTTAGGTGAAGAATTGAAATAATATATTTTTTTTCAAAAAATTTAAATATCTCTAACTCCAAAATTTGATTCTAAAGTATATATTGTTGAAGAGATGCAAGATCTAGACAAGCTAGAGATGGATAGACTTCATGGCACCCTAACAACCTATGAGATGAGGACAAGTGAAGGAAGACCTAAAGAGAAAGAATTCACATTCAAAGTAGAAGACACAAGTTAATAAATTCATATACAATGATGAATCTGATATTTATGATGATGAGTTGATAGTTATGTATGCAATAAAGTTGAAAACCAGTTCACATAAATACAAGGGTAAGTTGTCATTTAAATCTTTTAATTATGGTGAGATTGGACACTTTGATAACAAGTGCCCTCATAATCATAAGGAAAAAAATGATGAAGAGCATGATGAAGGTCATGATTATGATAAAAATTTCTATAGGAATGATAAAAGCAAGAAAATATTTAGAAGGTATGATGACAAGATGAAAATTTTCAAGAACAAAATAAGCTTTTACACCAAGGAATATTGCATCTCATCTGATGAGAGTGAAGCAGTGATTTTGAGAGTGACCATGAAGGTAATGGTCTTGGTTTCAGTGAATTTATCTTCATGGCTAAGGAATCAATCTATTCAAATCAAGAAGAATCCATGTCTATAGGAGGTGATGTTGGTGATTCAAATGAAGAATAAGATAAGGTGGAATTTGAGGCTAAGTTGATGAATAATCTATAAGAACTAAAAATGGTGAAGAAGAAGAATAGGGTGATGATATATCTTATCAAATACTATGAGGATAAAATCAACTTGTTTGAAGATAAACTAAGTAACAACTCCAAGGAACAAGAGGAAATAGTCAAACAGGTGGAGACTCAACTTGAGATTGTGACTGCAAGCCTAAAGGCCAAAGAAGAAGAATGAGCAAGGTATGTAATTGAAGTGTATTCTTAAGAGCTAATTTGGATCAGGCATCAAGTAAGTTTAAGTCTTTTTTGAAGTTTGAAAAGAGTACCAATGATCTAGATAACATCCTGAGTAGTCAAAAGACTAATAATGACAAAATAAGTCTTGGTTTCAATAAACCAAACAAGCAACACTAATGAGATCAAGCAGGTCAATGGTCAATCAAGGAATGACAGTGTTAAAAAAATTAAGACTAATCTTATTAGGTAGCCAAATGGTATAAGGTATGCTAATCTTTTCAATGGATATTATTATTCATTTCACCAATTTGGTCATATAACAAGCCATTATAGAAGGCCCTCCGAGAATGAATAAGCATGAAACTATAAGGAAAGTCATCAGTCAAGAGGTATGGGCCATGGTTTGTTTTCATCAAGAGGAATAATTTGTTTCAATTGTCAAAGGTTGGTCATATTGAAAATTATATAAGCATGGATTCTAGAGTCAAAAAAAGAAAGTTAAGGCTCTAAGAGTATAAGAAAAAAGACAAGAAAGTGAGTGTAAACCCAAGGTAGCTAAGGTTGATGACTAGTATACAAGTCCAAGAGGACTATTTTACATGGTGGAACATATTCCAAATGCAAAGGAGTGCCAATAATTCTATGTATTAGCTCAGATTGTGGATGAAGGAGTCAAGACCAATAGACCAAGTCAAAATGTTGTTCAAATGGAGATTGAAGAGGTCAAGCCAAAAGGGATATTCAAGCCTAAAAGGATTATGAAGGAAGCTTAGTCTTTTAAGGACATGGATTTCTAGGAATATCATGATTTTATATTTTTTTAGTACCCTAAGAGAAGAGGTAACTCTATTAGGCTTGATGGAGGCACTCAGTCAGTGACCAGAAGCAAGAAGGATCCTTGGTCTTAGGGGGAGCTTTGTGTTGTGTTGACATTCAGATTCAAGTTTCAGTCAAGAGTTTGTTATAGGTGTGATCACAAGAGATGGGTCACAAAGAGTTTTGATGATGACTTGATCAAACCAACTCACAGTAATGATAAGTGTCTGAATATCTCATGGAGATAAGGGATTCAATTATGTTACAAGAGTAGGTATGTGAGCCTAATTTGTGTTGATTTTTTTATCAAAAAGAGATAATGAGTTTTTTTGGAAAGAAAAGGTATGTTGTTTTAGGTCCAAGGATCAGATAGTTATCAAGATGATAACCCTTTGTCATTAATGTCAAAGGGGGAGAAAGTTTTAGTTTGGAAGAAAGGTCAGTTTGAAGAAGATCCATCTTGGGGAGATGTGAATGATCATATTTTTTTTAAGTGTTTTGCCATTAATGACAAAGGAGGATATTATTTAGGTATGTTAATATTATTGGTGTTGAGGCATTGATGTCAAATTCAAGATGGGTATCAAGGTCAAGAGTTGAGGGCATGCTTGGTGGAGTGGTATAGAATTCTCATGTTATGACAAGAGAAAATTTGAAGGAAACATTTTGTTTCTCTATTGAGAGATAATTTGAAGGCATCCTATAAATTCTTATGAGTTTTATGGCATGTCAAAGTCAAGATCATGATGCAAGGTAAGCTATTGTTTAGTACTAGGTGTCTTAAGAAGCTTAGTTTAGTCATGTGAGAAGGTGTGTACATAGAACTCAGTGAAGCTTGGTAAATTATGTAAGTATAATCATAATAGAGTGTATAAAGATATATAAAAATGTGAAAGAGGCAAATAAGCCTTCAAAAAAGTTCCAAGCTTAGTCCTTGCATTAAGAGACCTAGTGAGAAGGCATAGGCTTAGTAGCATGATGAGATGAGAAGTATGAGACTTGTATAAATAAGGTTGGTAGTGTGTGAGCATGGTATGATGTTTTATGACATGAGTGTGAGGTTTTGAGAGTAGTTAAATAAGTTTCAAGGTGTGTTCAAAGTCTAGTATGTAAAGAGACCTAGTGTGACCTAATGAGGGGTCAAGTTCAGTTATCAAGGTTCCAAATATCATAATAAAATTATCATAGGTTTGATACATTGCATTAATTATTTTTACCAAGTTTTAGGTCATATCTTGAATTAAAAATCATGAAAATTGGTGTTGAGGTCTTTTATGTGCACAAAATGGGGTGTTGCAGACCCAAGAAGGATTTTCTTATGCTTGTTGGCATGTGAAACCTTTGCATGAGACCTTGATCAGTTCATGAAAGTTTGATAAGGTCATATATTCAATTTTATTGCATTTTTTTTGGATTTGAGGTGTAATCCTTAATGAATGATTATTAAGAATGGAAACTACTCAAAACCCTCTTAAAACCCTCATTATGAAATGATAGGAAAGATCTTGTTGGAAATGGATCAGAATGTATTGGATGACATATTTTTTTGAATGTATCATGTATATTACTCTCCCAAGTTTCTCAAATTGTCATTTTTCCATCATAAGAGTGAGTGGAAGCTACACGAAAACCCTTATTTCTTGGCATTTTAATGTAGCAGGTAGGGTTGACCAGGTCAAAGCATGAAAATAAATGGTATTTGAAGAATTATAACTATGTTTATTTTCCATTATGTTAATTAGACAATATATATCCTTTTTTTCAACTATTTTAGTCACTCAAGTTGATATATCGCTAAACTAGGCTAATAGTGAAGACAGTGAGAAAACTAGGCAAAAGTGAGAATGAGATTAGGGATTGGTTGTAGTGGATTAGGGATGGATACAAATGAATGGGGTAATTTTTAAATACTTATATCACCTTTACCCCTTAAATATAATTTTTTATTATGCACATAAACAAGCAAAAATATGTTCTCAAAGTGACATGTCTAAAACATTGAGGTATGTGTAAGGTAAAAACATGAGATTGGTCTATAAGACCAATATTGATATTAAACCTTGTAATATATATATTAAAATATGTTATAAGTATGCTTAAGGATCATTAAAACCCATTTTAATTTCATAAAATTATTCTCATAGGTGTTCTAAATCTTAATCTTCATGACTATGTTTTTAGAGCTACAGGGAGTTTTCTATGTGTAAATGAGAATGATGTTCTTGAGTATTTTTAAATAGATTTGAAGAATAAAATGAACATTAAGTTTTTATCTAGGTATCATAGGTTAATTTTAAAAAAAATTATTCATGATAAACTCCTTTTAAGGTGTGAAAATTCAAAGTATTTTGATTGGGTTCTAAAGGCCTATGTGCAATTTTGAGTGAGCATATGAAGTTAATCAGTTTAAGGTCTTTTTCCCTATTTGGTGAATTCTAATTAACATTACATTGAAATTTAGGTAATATATATTATATCCATATTATTTTTTTTTTGTTTTATGTGTCAAATTTAATTTTATGCATCATATTTTCAAGATAGACTTTCTAGAAATGAGAAGGCCTAATTGCGAGTAAACCTAATTATGTGGTTCAACGAGTGAAATGAGATAAATGATGTTGGAGACATAAGGTGAGATTATTAGGGGTATAATTAAATAATGTATAAAAATTTTCATACATTTTTTGAGGCTCAAGGTGTTCTATGAAGGCCAAAGTGAAACATGTACTTTGAGAAGGCCTAATTGCAGTGGGTTTCTATTAGGCCTAATGGTGGTTTTGGCCCTTAAAGGTAATAACCGACCTGTGTAGTGGTTGTTTCACTTGTGAAAAATGTTTTTTGATATATTAAAAAGGTGATACAAGTATGGATATTTTATTTTCTGACCAATATGGGTGAGATCAAGAGTCAAGTATAAAGAGAAGGTCTAACAGGCCTATTTTGACTAGTTAGAATATTAAAGATATGAGAGAATGACATAGAGTTTTGGAAACTATGTAAAGTTATTTAATACCATCATAGAGTTGTATTTAATATTTCATGAATATATAATTATGTTTATATAGGTTATGATTAAGGTCATATGACATAATTCTACCAAAGAAATGGCTAGTTGAGCGAGAAGGCCTAAAGGGCTATTTGAGTGAGATAGAAGAGTGAGAAGAGAAAAATAAGGAGGTCATATTTAGTTGAGTGAGAAAAAAGTGTCCAAGGGTGATTATATATTTAAGGTAGATAATTTATTGATGATTTACCTAGGGTTTGGGTGCCTCCTTTCAAGTTTGTGCTTGCTAAAGGACTAGTTGAGTTGGTGCTTGACTAGTGAGGGGTTGGTGCTCCTTGTGGGGATGGTGCTCCTTGTGGGGTTGATGCCTCACAAAAATTTTGATTAATTGATTATATTACTGTATTAAAATATATACATCAATTTATTTTATCCCCCAATAGTTTTTCTCACATATATCCTACATTCTTATATTGTTTGTTTTCATAGATGCTTGTGTATGCATTGGTTAATTTATGTATGTGAATGAACGCTTCATGAATATTAAGTGAAATTGAAGGATTGTTTTAAATAAAATGATTCACGCCCCCCTCTTAGTATCTATACTTCCAATAGGATTTATATGTGTATCTAATGCATTTATTATTGCATACACCTACTAGTGTAAGGCCTTTTTGCAAATAGGTATCTGTAGAATCCTCCAAAAATCTTCTAGGGTTATAGTCGCATCCCCCATAGGTAGGTGAAAGGTGTTAGTATCAAAGTTACAATACTTAGATAACACAATTAATAATTCCTATTCATCATGAATCATAGGCATCTAAGCAACATGAAAAACTCCCATAGCCTCTATTAGTCTTACTAGCTCATCCATCCAAACTCTCATCCCAGTTAAGACATGTGATCACTACTCTCATGTTGTGATCATGTATACTTACTCTTGAAATCAAGATGTGTTAACAAACTTAGTCATTTTAATCATTTTAAATTAATATTTACACATTATATAATTATATTCTCATCAGAGTCATTATTCTAATCAAAATAAGTAGCAAAATCAATCATCGAATTAGTCAGACAATTATTCAAAAACATATTGTGCATAAAAACAACCCTCTATCGATGATTCCACCAATTTATAATTTGAATCCACATTTACACAAGTCATTTTCTCCATTTTATATGTGATTCTACCAATCATCTGATGTTTTCCACCCTCTCAATCTATTTCACCATTACTTTAGCAAATTCACCAATCAACATGTTGATTTCTCCACTTAACAAGGTGAATATGCCACCCATCATTCCTTGAGCAATTTCACCACTTGAATGTCATTTCACCATTCAATGTGTTGTTTCACCATGATTTACACAACTTCACCATTTAGTCAATTTTGACACAAGTATGGTTATTTCATCACTTTTCAATCTATTTTAATGTGACATTTTCATTATTTATAGCATTTTCAATAAAATATTTCCAATTTCATCATTTTATTCATGATTCTGCTATTTTTGTGAACACTTCCACTATTTTTATGGGTGATTCTACTATGAATAAATTTTTCTTCCATGGAAAAATCACCACACATGGATTTTCTTAGGCTAATTAATGTAGTAAAAAACCAAAATTTTAAAATTTTAAACCTACTTACTACTGGCATGCTACCCTATGGTCATTGTTAATATTGCACCTACTCCCCAGGCTATCTATGGAATGGAATGCATGACAATTTCTCCAAGTTTCTTAATTAGAAAACTAGAACAAAGAAATTTTATAGCAGAAGGGTGAAAATGAATTGTTTTCACCCCTCAAGGCTGAATTTATAGCCCAAATTTGAATTTTTCACCCCCTAAACCACCCCATGCATCCATTTTTCCTTGTGAAAGCTTATTTTTCACTCTTTTCCCTATTTTTATTCTCTTTTTATCCTATATTATTCAACACTCTACCCTTCTACTTCATTTTAACCCATTTCCTTCCTTTTGAGGGCTTGTCCATCCAATTTATTCTCCATCCAACCCATCGAGGGGACATTCTATATGCACTATATTCATTTGGGGAATCCTTATGAGCCTATTTTTGGTGGTTTTTCATAAAAAGTATTGATTCAAATCATATCACTCTTAATTCATTATCACATCACTTAGGGCGACCCTCCATTCCCATTTTTTTAGTTTTATCATTCTTTAAAAATCTGTTACTTCACTAGTGTCTTGCAACACCCTTTCAAAGAGGGAAAAAACATAGACACTTAATTTCATCCACCTTGGTATCATCATTGTTCATCAAAGATATTTTCCACATCAATGAGTGAATCAAGCCTAAATATTTTGATCATCAAAAATCATCAAATTAACTATCATTTTTATCCTAAATCATGATTATTCATCCCTAATCCTGACAATACATCACATCACATTATCAAAATTATCAATAACATTTGAAATCAAGTTGCTTATTTTTAAATGTCACCCTGGACTAGTTAAATTGATTAATTAATTAAATGGGATTATTAAAAAAAACACCACACAATCCATATCACATCTTATTAGCTAATCAACCCATATTACCTAATTTATCAACCACTATTGTAAAAATCCATGGAATGCACATTTGCTATTTTACATAAATAAATAAATCAAAATTTCTCACATCACTCACCCAATTGAAAATTCTAAAAAAATAAAACTTTCACCCTTATCCAATGCAATTTTAATTCAAAGGGTCAAGTGTGTAATCAAGTTCAAGAAAAAATCCCATGCAAATCACACTAAATCTAATGTAAAAGACTTGTTCTTACACACTCCATACCCAACATTAAATTTTCATCTTCCCATGTAGGACTCATTCTCTACCATTGATCTTCAACCAAGATCAAGGGTCATAATTAATTTAGAAAATCTATAAATGGAAGGGCCACCCTTTTCTCTCAACAATATTTTCAAATACATCGAAGTGATACCTAATTATCCAACAAATATTAAATCTTCATCCTTGTTCGTCACATCCAATCATCCATTTTCAATTGGAGGTGTCGTCATATTTGTTGTGTGCTTCATTCCAGCCTTTATAACCACATCATTTTTAGCAACATCCAATCAAAGTAAGGAGTTTTTTATCTTGGGTAAGATAAGGGTATACACTTGTTAGTTTGTTCCTTTCTTAGATAGCTCTTTTGAGGTATCTCATTTGTGGTAATTTATTAATATCTTATATGTGCACTTGTTTTGGATTATTCTAGTGATTTTATTTTATTAACAAATTTCCTCTTGATATATACAAAAGTAACAAATTGTATTTGATATGTTCAAACATAAGATTAGCTATGCTTTATTTTTAACTTTTCTTAAATTTCAACTACTCTTTGAGGTGGAATATGATGTTATTGACTATGTTATGGAGGTTTCCTTCTTCAAGGAGGCAAGTCGGTATGTTACCATTTAAATTTATTTCATGGTGTAATTTTGAATTATTATACATACAACAAAAAAAATTATGCTCTTGTTCAAGTTACCAAGAAATGGAAGCACTATCTTATGGGTAAGGAAGCTATTGTCCATACAAATCATCTACCTCTCCAATATTTGTAATCTCAAACTAAAATTTAGCAAACTAGACACTAAAGTCTATGGGATTTTTTCAACAATTTCATTTTCTTATCAAATGTAAGTAAGGTGTGTCTAAAAAACTAGCTTATATGTTCTATAGACCTCTTTTTCTTTCATACATGGGCACTGTAACACTTTTTGAGCCTTTTATGTGTGATTCTTATGTAGAGGGATATGAGCTTTATGTATATTTTTGGAAGCCATTTATTCAAGAATAAAATTCTCAATGTGTGGATTTTGAGAAAAAGGATGATTTTTACCTTAATATGGATAACTCTACAAGTTTGGTAAACTTTGTGTGCCTAAAGAGGAAATAGTTGAGCTAATGAGGGAATCACATACATTAAAAATTTCAAGACATTTTGGTTTTAAAAAGATTATTTCACATTTGCAAAGGTATGTTTATTGGCCTAATATATAGGAGGATGTTGCCAATTTCATAAGAGGATGTGTATTATGCAATACAAGTAATACTTGTAATAGGAATTTGGGTTTGTATATCATTATTAGTTCCTTTTAGGCTATAGGTAAACATTTCCATGGATTTTTTATGTAGTTTGCCTCTATCAAGTATGGGACATGATTATCTCTTTGTGGTTATGGATCGGTTTAGTAAGATGCACATTCTTATTCATTGAAAGAATACCCTCAAAGATATCCTTCTAACTCAATTATTTTTTTATAATGTGTGGGTTCATTTTGGTTTGCCTAGCTCTATTATTTTAGATTGGGACTCAAGGTTTCTTGTTCCATATTATGGGATAAGATGGATACTAAGTTGAAATGGTCTACCACTTTTCACCCATAAACTGATGAAAAAATAGAGGTCATAAACATAACATTGGTAAAAATATTAAGAGGGTACAATAGGAAGCATCCTAAATCTTGGGATGAAAATTTGGTGTACATTCAGTTTTCCTAACACATGGTAGGGCATTCTTCTATTATTAAGTATCCTTTTGAAACTTTTTTTTGGTTATTTATCTCCATGTGTATTTGATGATGTTTTGGGACAAACATTGATAGGCAATGGGAAAGTGGATCCAAAGGTCCACAAAGATAATAAATAAATTGAGAATATTCAAAAAATTCACCTCCAAGTGAAAAAGAGGTTGAAGGAATCTCAAGCCAAGTATAAAACAAGATATGATCAAGATAAGACTAAGAATAATTTCCTTGTTAGAGACAGGGTATGATTTCACTTGAGTGTAAAAAGGATTAAAGGTAAGTATAATAATCTTAAGCTCTTAGGTATGGTCCATTTTAAATTTTGGAACAAGTGAAAAAGAATTATTTTAGACTTAATTTTCCTCCTTATATAAATATATATTTAGTTTTCAATGTTAAGAACTTACATCTTTTTTAGCCTTTTATGTTAGGTAATGTAGATGAAGGGTTGTTTCTACATTCAATTGAATACCTCACTCTTGACAATCAATTATAATTAGAGGAAGGTATTGTATTTCAAAACAAGGAAAGGACAATGTGAAGAGGAGTGAAAGATCATTGGCTGGTGATTAAATGGTTAGCTACCTAGAAAGGCCAAATGGTATTCTTAAAATTATGTGTATACACATAATATTCTTCAATTTTATCACTTTATTGATATTTTTTTATTGAATGTGCTTTTTATATCAACAATCTCCCTAAGTGCATGCCTTCAATCATGCTCCAAGAGTAGGGTGGGATCAAATCATGGTAATTTAGGAGAGATATTTACATATTATTTTTTCATACCATCACAACTATCAGTTTGACCTCCTCTAATTCTCTTCCATATTACCTCTTTCACTACTTTTCATCCATATTTGATTGAATTCATATATCCTGTTGTATCAACCTAACCAATATAATGTGTTTTTTACTTAGCCTTCCCTATATTGTATTGGTTACAGTTTTGAGTATGTCTTTTATCATTTGTATTATATCAGCCTGACCAACACCATATTGTGTCATCCAACATCTTCCAACTGTATCATCTTGTATGATACCATCAACTTAAAAATTGGGGTTTTTTTAGGTGTTGGATCCATATATAGGGGTCATATTTCATTCCTAAAATATATATCACATTCATACACTCTACTTGCACTCACATTTATGACCTAAGTAGTATTTGGGAGAGTTAGAGGTTTAGATTATTATATTGGAGGTATTATATTGTGGTGTAATTAAAGCTCAATAATAGGGGTCTATGGAGTTCCTAACTAAGGATATATAGATATTCATCTTACCATTTGAGGTCTTTAACCTACAACATCTCTTTCAAAGTTACACTTTAGATAAGGGGGAGATTAAATCATTGATAGGTCCACCCAAAGGTAAGTATTTCTATCTCTACACTCATTCTTTTATTCACTTAGTAGATTATATATTGTTTATTATTGTGTGTGTGTGTGTGTGTGTGTGTGTGTGTGTGTGTGTGTGTGTGTTTTCTTTATTAAGATCTTCCTTATACCAAGTAAATTGGTATAGATATAGGGTTGTTTAGGCTTGCCATTTATCACCTTAATTTGTATAGAACCCCATTTAGTTGACCATTGTGCCTTACCTTCTTTACAATTGCTTACCCATCATTTAATTTTACTTACATCTATATAATCACTTAAACATAATTAATCCCTAGTAATAGTTATAATCAAGGTCATAATCTTAGGCTTTGGAACCCTTTCCTTTTGAAATTTGAGTGTAGATTACCCTTTGTTAGTTCTATGGTTATTCTAGGTCCTTACCTAATCATCCAAGTATACACAAGATCTATTGATTAATATTATTAAATTTGTATTCTATTGAGATAATTAATATAATTTTAGTTCATATTAGAATCTAAAAATATGTTGGTGAACCCAATATGAATCTTATCCCACCTTTAGTAAGATTATTTTCATGTTTTTTATTTTACCTTCTTAGCGACAACTTCAAAACCATCATATATTTTTTAATCTAACTGTACTGGCCAGGCTAATATGGTTTTATTATTCTTAGAAATTATATCAGTCAAACTAATATTCATTTTTTTGGTAGTTGAATTGACCAATGCAATACAATTCTATGTCTTATGATAATTGTATCAACCATCTTAATTCAATTTTGTGTCTTCTTCTAACTGCATCGACTAACCCGATATAATTCTATTTTATAAGTTTTTCTTCCAACTTTATCAACCAACCCGATACCATTTTGAGTGTTTATTTATTTAATTTCATGGTATATCTTTCACTTTGAATCCAAATCATCTTTGTTGTTATTTTTCTTATCTTCATAGAACTATGTTATGAAAATTGTAAAATTCATAAGAGTTGTCATTATAGGAAAAGTGATCATCAATTTTACCTCAACAGTGGTGTGAAGAGTCCTAACCCAACAATCAAGCCATTAGATAGAAATATATATAGAATTTAACTTCCATGTACTTCATCATATATCATAAATGCCTAGGGTTTGGTTTTATAATAGATAGGAAGTCTTTCGGTCATTCGATTTTGTAGTGCATTGATAAGTGGTTAGACCTAGAAATTTACTCTCAACATACCTCAAGGATGGGATAATGTGGCCACGAGATGGTGGAATTCTCTGTATTCAATTCCATGTTGGCCTTGTTTACTATATACACCTAGGATAAGTATATCTGAGAGCCTACAAGTAAAACACACCCAACTTAGTAATACCTCCATGCCTTATCCATTTTAAAACTACTTAGTTAAATTATTAGTTTTTTTGTTTTCTAGATTGTATCAGCCAACCTGATACATTTCTATGCATTGTTTGATAACTACATCAGCCAACCTAATTAAACTCTAAGTGTATTTCCAATTACATTGAATATCTTGATAAAATTCAACTTTATTAGTCTATTTCTAATTTATCGAATAGCGAGATACAATTTTATTCTTCCTACCAAATGTATCGGCCATCCTAATATAGTAATTCTTTCCTAACTCAATAATTAACTATATGAAACAAATTGATATATTATTTTTTTTAGACTCATTAACCAATTTTATCAAACTACCCAATACAATGTATTTTACAAACTCAATAACTAAACATTTTAGCCAACCTAATATAGTCTAATTTTTAGACTTAGAAAATAGCTATATTGACATGCCTGATACCATATGTTTCATTTTGATTATTCTTCTTCTACAACATATTTTTATTATTTTACATCATAATTTTCTCTCTTAGAATATTTCATATGAGCCTCAACCCATTAATATTTTATAAGGGTTTATCTTTCATCCATGATTTGTCCACCATTGTTGAAAATTCCTCATGGTGTAATTTCTCTCAGTCTGATCCTATATATATTTAATGTAATATGGTTCAAATCAACCAAAATTTAGATCTAATATATCCAGACCATAGTATTAAAAACCTTGATGATTACATTATTTATATACCAAATAAGAATGAAAGTATTTTAAAACTTCCCCCATTCACTACAATAGTTTGGTCAACCAACACCAATGTTGGGAATCCTCCATCTTATTCTCCATCTATTTCTAATTATCCTACACCAAAATCCAATTAAAATCCCAATATGACTTCCAATCCTTAACTATATTCCTCACAAATCCTTGCACCAACAATTCAATAAATGACTCTTATGCATGCTTCTAGTAGCAATAAAATCCTTTAAATGTAAAACCAAATCTTACAATTTTCAAATCAAACTCCTAAAATATCATGAATCAACCAAATCAACATTACATCCCTCTTCCTCTTAGAAATTCCAATGGAAGCCTTATTCCTCAATCAATAACTCACAATAAGATGCTTCAAAATCTTCATAAATAACCTTTACCTCCTTTCATTCTGTCTATGGATATTGGAAGCATTTTTCCAACCATCACATATGATGAAACTATTTATCCTACATTACATCTTAAATATTTTTTCAATATTTATAAGGAATTAGTTAAAAACTAATACTTACACTGCTGCCAAACTTCTAGTTAAAAATTTTGTTGGAGATGCACTAGAATGGTATAATCAACTTCCTAGATATCCCATTACACAACTAGAAGACTTAGTGAATGCTCTAGTTAATGAACTCCAACATAATGAACTTCCTAAAAAATAGATTAGTAATTTCATTTATGCTAATAAACTACCTTAAAAATATTCCCATGACTTCATCAAATGATGGAAATCATTAGTGCATAAATAAATTCATAACATGAGTAATGATAATCTCTTCAAAATATTTGTTACCGCTTTTAAATCCCTTCTTCAATATAAGTTTAGGATCTTCTCTCCTCAACCCCTAGAAGAGGCATTCAACCAATAAAAATGACAATATTTCCATATTAATCATTTAGAACCATATCAAAACACCAAAAAGGAATCTTTTCAAACCTCAACCAATGTAATCAATACTAATAATTTTCAAAATAAGCCTCCCCAATCCAAAGTGGGAGTATCTAGTTTAGATAATCAACTTCCCTCTTCCCATTCTTTTAGTATGTAGGAAATTAAGAAGTTAATATCTCCATCCAAACCACATTTTTAATCTTCTCCCCCTTCCCCTCTGATCCATGCATAGCTCTCACACAGTAAAATATGCTTCTCACTTGTTTTTCCTACTCACAAGTCATACCTTCTATGCAATCATACAACACTTTTACACAAAGCTTTAACATTCCTGTGAATAAATCCCATGCTCACTCATAGAGTTTTTCATTTAGATCACACCCAATCATATCTTGCATGCCTCACTTTACACCACTTAGCTTGCAGTCTCACACTCACTTACAGACTCATATACCTACACTTATGCTTGTTCATAGGTTTGCACACTATGTTATTTTTCTCTCACAGCTTTGTACACTTCATCATACTATTCTTTCACTTACTCATCGAACATGTGTACCATTGATACACTTTTTCTTGATCATAGGTTTGAAAACTATACTAATGATCACTCAAAAATTTGTCAACTTCATCACAATGTTCTTACACTTACTCACCAAACATGTGCACCATTGCTACATTTGTGCTTGTTCATAGGTATGTACACTACACTCATGATCGCTCATAGCCTTACACACTCCATTGCATTGTTATTATACTTGATCACCAAACATGTGCATCACTTCCAATGCATCCATGTATCAACTTTATTCAAATGTGCGGCTTTAAAAGTGGTGCTTCTTAGCCTCGAACCTGTCAAACATCTAGTTGGGAAGTTAGCCACCATGTACCAAGTAGTTCAACCAATGTCTAATGAGGAATTTGAAGCATCATGTAACCATATTATTTGTAATGAACCAATAATTGTAACTAGATTTGTACATACATGTATATATGTAACATTTGCATTTTTTATCATAATAATAGAGATGTAGACATTAGGAACATTAGAGGACATGTTACCCCTTCTAATCAAATAGTCATAACATCGATATCTTAGCCTACACATCTACTTGATATGCATGTGTTATTTCCATTGTATATCTCTCTTGAATTACATAGGCATAACAAATTTAGCTTTCTTTAGAGCATATACTCTGTATACATGCATTGTCTCACTCTCTAGTCTAGGCAAATTAGAGGATGTGTGACCCCTTTTGATCACAAGATCATGTTCTCCTAGCCTTTTTGAAGATTTTTAAACCTTGTCAAATTTTCCTATTCTTTACATTTGAATAGAAGCTACATTTTCTAAAAATTATCCTTCTACTCCATTAAATGTGTTGTGTTTATTCTAGCTAAATATCATACTATGCATTCACTCTTCACAACCATAACTCAGTTGTACCCTACACACCTTAGTCTTAGGAACCATGGTGCAGATCATTGGTATCAAAGTGGTTATGCTCAATAAGTAATTGGTACCAAAACATAATCACATGTTTTATATTTATTATCTATTACAATCATGGATAAAATGAATAGGAAGGTGAAGAAATCCCAATTGGAAGCATCTCTTTCAAAGTCTCTAGAAGAGAATGTGTGCCTAATCAAAGAGATTCAACATCTCTAGCACCAAAATAAATAGCTAAAAGACACTCTCTAAGAAAAGGAGAAAGGTTCTAATGCAATCATGGAGTAGCTAATAAATTTCATGACAAATGCCATTAATCTCACAGAGCATGTCCACCATGGCCTTGTCGTAGTTGAGGATAGATTCCTCCTTATCATGTATAATATATAATAGGATCTCTCTAGCATGGAGAAAAAACTTGAGTACCTCAAAGCCTATTGCACCAAGTTTCAAGAGCCTAATCTTCCAGTGATCATCACTTCACCATACCCAATCATAACCTATGATATGGAGATAATGATAGATGAATACCTTATGAGTCTTCGACATTCATTACTTCCTATGTCTCCAATAATCTTGTTTAAAAATTTTAAGAAGCACACCAAGGGAATTGGTTCCAAATAGTTGAAGTAGATGGGCTATGAAATCCAAGGCCTAAGAAAGAAGGGCCAAAGCATCCTTCATACTCCCCAAGTAGAGATGAGATCGCACAACATGCGTCTTGGGTACACCGATCATAGCATCATTAGAGAAGATAACATACACTTCTCACCATAGTCAGTGTCAACAGTGCATCCACATCACACTCTATAAAAGATAGTCTGAGTGTTTCCTATTATGAACCAAGCCTCTAACACCATTATCCTTAAGGATCTACATGAGCATATTATCCATGTTCCCACTCCAAGTCCATGTTTCACTATACACAAGGCCTTTAGTAAAAATCTATGCAATGGTAGCATAGAATATGGCACACGTCTCAACATTGTTCAAATTCTCAACCACACTCTATGCAAAAATAGCCTTAGACCCATACACAAACCTCTAATCAGTAGATTAACCATGTGTATAAATTTCCACAACACCAATCAAGGCACCAGTAACCCACACCTTGCTCATGTAAAGAACACCACATGGCTCACTTGCACCAACCATAAAGATGCTCCCACCATAGTCATACATTTCACTCTCTAGTTAATAGTCACCATTATCATCATAGTGATTATACAATTGATCATTGTTTGGGCCTTTATCCTTATGTTCTTTATAGAATAAATAGCCATTCCTAGTCCAATATTTTTGGTTCTTAAATATTCTTGAACATAGGACTATGAATTTGTTGAAACTAAATTATAGTTGAATGGACTTTGATAGTTGGGGAAAAATATCTTCCTCTTTATATTGGTCTTACAAGCGCACAACTTGCGACATTAGTAATGCAATGTATAACAACACTTCATGCTATACATATTTGTAGACATTGATCTCTGCATAGTGAACCTTGTGTTATGCCTCGATGCCATCAATAAGCCAACTCTTGATGCTCTATTTTCAATCCACTCTTGCATATAAATATTCTTCACATATTTCAAGAAGTTATCCTGAGTATACTACACTCATAATTCTCAAGATTAAGAGCACAAGGATCATCCACCTCCTTCAAAATTCATATATTTCCATAGCAAGTTCTACACATTGTTACCCAGTACAATAACACACTTTATATCAAATTCAAGTGTAGTTTATTTAGTGGCACATTAATGCAATAAAGACCATTTCTCTTCAAGAAAGCGTGACTGATCTGTGCACATCTCTCACACAGTAAAATATGTTTCTCACTTATTTGTTGTACTTGCAGCTCATTCCTCATACATAATCATATGCATGCTTTTACACAAAGCTTACTTACATTCATATGCATAAGTCTTGTGCTTTCTCACAAACTTTTGTATTTAAATCACACGCGATCATAGCCTATTTACCTTATTTGACACCACTTATTTTGTAATCCCATGCTTACTCACAAATTTTCTTGATTACACTTGTACTTATTCATAGGTTTACACACTATGATTGTGCTCACTCACATCTTTTCACACTTCATCACACTATCATTGTGCTTGTTCACCAAACAATGCACTATTGATACACTTTTATTAGTTTATAGGTATACACACTATGATCATGCTCGCTCACAACTTTACACACTTCATCAAACTATTCCTATGCTTATTCATTGAACATATGCACCATTTATACACTTGTGCTTGTTCACAAGTCTATGCACTATGTTTGTGCTCATTCATAGTTTTGTGTACTCCATCACAGTATTTCTACACCTTCTCATCAAACATGTGCATCACTTCCATTACATCCATGTATTAGCTTTCTTTAAACACATGACTTGAAAAGTGTCACTTCTCATCTTGGAACCTATCAGACATCCAATTGGGTAGTTATCCACTACATACCATGTAGTTCAACTGATGTCCAATGAGAAATATGAAGCATCTTATACTTTTCTTCTTTGTAATGACCCAATAGTGGTAACTGCATTTGTACATACATGTATATATATAACATATGCATTATTAATCATAATAATAGAGATGAAGACATTGGGAACATCATAGGATGTGTTACCCATTATGATCCCATAACCATAACATCCATAGCTTTCATTACTCATTTATTGAATATGCATGCATTGTTACCATTATATCTCTCTCTTACATTGCACAGGCATAACATAGTTAGATTTCCATCGAGCATCTACTCTATATACATGCACTATCTCACTCTCTAATATAGGCAAATCAAAGGATCTATGACCCTTTCTAATCACAAGATCATGTTCTCCTAGCCTTGTTGATTCTTTGTATACCTTGTAACATTTCCCTATTCTTTTCATTTGAATAGAAGTTGTATTTTTTGCAAATTTGTATTCTTATCCATTGAATGTGTTGTGTTTGTTCTAGTTTAATATCACAATGTTCATTCACACTACACAATCATAAATCAGATATTCCCCACACACCTTGGTCCTGAGCCCCGTGGTGCAGATCACCCTCCCCCCCACCATGGTATGATCCTAACAAGTTTTTTTTGGTTATACATTGATATCAATCACTCTCATGATATATGTTGTGTGAAATTTAAATTTTATAATGGGAGAAAACTTTAATCATGACTTCATCATCAAATAATGTCATAAAGAGTACCTAAAAGCCTCTAAAAACCAATCTTATTATCCTAAATCTATAAATAAAAAATCTCAAAAATCATCCCAAATGTTTGATCCCAATACTCAACATTCAAACAAATTTGATTGTGTTATTGATGTTAACTATGATCACTATTACACTAGTTCCTAGTTTGTCAACATGATAAAGGTTAACTACCATCATAAGCCCATACACAAATATCATGTCACTTAACCTAATAAGCCTTATCCTAGAGAAAAAATTCTTAAGGATACTACTACCACTACATCTTCCAATCTACCACTTAGTAATGATCTTTCTCCACGATCTGAGCCTCAATCTAGTGTGTCCAATCCTTTTACTACTCTACCTCCTAAGGTCACCATTATTAATCAAGATAAATATAATTATAGTTCTAATCCAAAATCACAATGTAACTTCCTAGATGAACTTTATTTCATGCCTTAGAAAATTCCTTTAAATCAACTCATGAGAACATTACCATATCATCAGAAACTTATCATGAAAAAATTTCAAGATATCAAAGAACCCTCATCTAGAAACATTTAAACACCTCCTCAATCTTACAAAGGTCTTACACCAATGGAAGTACATGTTGTTGAAACCATTTCTCAACCTTATTCATATAATAAACTATCTATAGATTTTCTTGAAGAAGACATGATTAATGATGAAATACTTTACTAAGCTGATCACCCACATCTCTTTATTAAGATTATGATCAATAATATACTTATAAGGAAAGTTTTAGTGTATGAATGTTCAATAATTACCATCTCTTCCCTTTGGATAATTTGACAAATTAGATATTCCAAAAAAGATCTTAAACAAACTAGTCTTACATGCCATGGATTTGATAAAATAAATCAAAATCCTTTAGGTTTCATTTGGCTCCCCAACATTGTTGGGTGCAAAACATTACACTCGAAAATTATGGTTTTATATCTTCCATTATCTTTTAATTTATTTTTAGGCCATCCTTGGAATCATCGCATGAGACTATCACCTCTTCCAATAGCCAATGCATTAAATTCAATCACTATAGCAAGTGTTACAAGCATGAAGTCAATACCAACCCATGGAGTCTCAAATTACTCAATCCTAAAAAAACATCATATCCTGACCATTCCTCATAACCATAGACCCCATATTCCTAAGTTATTTAACATCCATCCCAGCTTGTATGTCATTCTTGCCTATTCTAACAATAATGAACACAATCAGATACAAACTATTTGTAATACTATCAGACTACCTCCTTATATGGAGAAATAACTTCCTCCATCTCTTCTACCTTGAAATTGGAAAATTACCTTGCTTGAAAATACCTATTCATTACAATTCTCATGAAGCTTCCTATGTAGAAGATGATTTCATATGTAATGATTTTGGGGTGGTTAAACTTTTTCAAGATCCTCTAATATTATCCCCTCACACATTCAGTCAAATTTATAAAACTACCAAAGATACTTATAATGAGAGTCCTCAACAAATTATTCACACTTGTAATATCTCTCCATAAAATTTTGACGATTACATATCTATCCAAAGCTCAATCATGTGACTTGTATGAAATTCATTATCATAAATCCCTTGCTAAAATACATGTATTTTATTAGGATGTCCATCTATTTTATATTTATTCTAACTCTAGTGATGATGAGAATGAACTAGTACCTCAAGGTTCTGTTTATATCATCAACCCACCATTAAAAAACACTCCAAGGCTTGTCCAATATATTTTTGACCCTCCCAAAAAAATTGAATACATCAGCCAGCCTAATACAGTTCAAAATTTTATTAGCACTGCTAACTATATTAGCCAACCCAATATAGTTAAATCTATTCCCCAATTTTACAACTAGATATAGTTTAAAATTAATTCACCACCACAATTGTTAGAGTGTCAATAAAGTTCCAATAACATCCCTAAATTATTCCAACTATATCAGCCTACCTGATATAGTTGATATCACTACTAACTTAACTAATAGTACTGACCATTTTGATATAGTTCAACGTGATATACTATGCTAGACTATGTCTACTAGGTCGAGATTGTATAATAAAATTTAGCCACTTCTCAAGATCCTGAAATTACATTATATATCCAAACCATTGTTTTAAGATAAATCCACTCCAAATTTGATAGGAAAACTAGTAATATTATTGATCTTGAAGTAGATGTTGAATATTATCACCCATTACCCACACTTCATAGTGAAAAAGTTATTATACAATAATTTCATGATAGAGAGCCTCAACTTTCATGCCAACATCACAAGCTTGGCCATTTTGAAAAAAATACTCGTCACTTTAGTAATTTGGTTGATAGTTACGAACCCAAGCCTTACCATATTTCCAAACTTTCTAATGCACCATACCATTTTCAATATGGAAATTTAATGCTTATCAAATAAATTCAAGTGGTTAACTTTTGTACATCCATAAATCCCAAATCCATCCTTATATTGAAGGTGATTTTCCCTAAAGATAAAGATAAATATAGCCTATTTCTTGAAAAAATATCATAAAATATTTGTTTGGTCATATTAAGATATGCTTGGTACGGACCTAGCATGGTTTTTCATAACATAGTAACATATCCAAATATATAGTTATGAACCTAAGCCTTACCATATTTCCAAACTTTCTAATGCACCATACCATTTTCAATATGGAAATTTAATGCTTATCAAATAAATTCAAGTGGTTAACTTTTGTAAATCCATAAATCCCAAATCCATCCTTATATTGAAGGTGATTTTCCGTAAATATAAAGATAAATATAGCCTATTTCTTGAAAAAATATCAGAAAATCTTTGTTTGGTCATATTAGGATATGCTTGGTACGGACCCTAGCATGGTTGTTCATAACATAGTAACATATCCAAATGTTAAACCTATGCACCAAAAGCAATGAAATTTCCCTCTTAAAGTTTTTACTTTATGTCAAAAATAAGTCATTAAGATCCTAGATAATAGGTTTATCTATCCTGTAGATTACTCTAAATGGGTCTCCAACATAGTACCCATTCATAATTAAGTCACTATGGTCATTCAAATTTTTATTGAGTTTCATAATCTTAACTTAGTAGGCCCTAAGGATAACTTTCCTCTGCCTTAAATTGGTGTTATTATCAATTCCATAGTTGGATATGAGATACTTTAACTTAGTTTTTTTAGGTATAATCATATTCAAATCACCCCCAAATATCAACATAAGACTACCTTTACTACTAGGCAGGGCACATATTACTATGTTAAGATGCCTTCAACCTTAAAAATTCTATAAAACTTATTAATATGTAATAACTAACATAGTTCATGATATTATACATAAATTAGTAAAAACCTATGTGGGTGACATTATAGCTAAATCCAAGTGTCATGAAAATCATCTTCACAGCCTAGTTATCATCTCTTATCACCTTAGTAAATAAAAAGTTGAGTAATCCTCATAAATGTGTTTTTGGTGTTACATCCAAAATAATTATAGGATTCATTATCTCACCATGATGGATTGATTTGGATCCTTCTAATATCAATGTTATTCGCAACATGCATATATCTCAATCCATTACCAAAATCTATACTTATCTTTATAAATGTGGGTAATCCACAATTATTTTCATGTTGTCTTACTACACATATTTGGTAAACTCCCTTCTCGATAAATTTGTTTCCCTTGGATGGATGATGCTTTTCAAAAATATATTGATAGTATGAATAAATATTTACTTCATCCTCCTACTTTACAACCACCTTGTATAAATCTTCCTCTCAACTTGTATACATCATCTACCCCCATCTTAGTTGGGGCAATGCTTGCAAAAAATATGAGTTCAGAAAAGAATATGTTATTTACTAGATTGGTTGTGCTTTGATATATTATGATAGATGCCATATTAAATTAGAGTGTGAATCCCTCAAAATCTATTTTACTATTGAAAATATTTGGCACTATATTTTTTATCATACTACCTATGTTATAGTACATTCCAATCCCCTTCACCATTTCTTATCTAAGGCATTCTTTCCTAGAGATCAAATTGGAGAATAGATAGTACTAGAATTTGATCTTAGGATTATCATTCAAAGGACAAGTGATCTTCGATAAATGACACCTTCAAGATACTCTTCCAAACAAGGATGTCCTTTTGATCAAAGGCATCAATCAAGCTATTTACATTAAATATTACTTCCATAATTTCACACCTGATCTCAAGGCTTATCCCTAAAAGAGCCTAAAATGGTATTATCTAAGTCTAAACCATATATGAAAGCTACCTTATAAGAACTACCCAATTTTACAATCGACTTACATGAGGATACTTGGACACTCCACTTTGATGGATCCAATTGACTTCAAGGAACTAGGGTGGAATCCATCTTGGCCAATCCTTATGTCAAAATCATTCTTATATCTTTTGAATTAAATTTTTATGTTACTAATAACATGGCTGATTATAAATCTCTCATAATTGGGATACAAGCAAACATCAATTTAGACATTTCCTACTTACATACTTTAGGTGATTCATAACTTATATGTAAATAAATTAGTGGCACTTATAAATGCAAAAGTGAAAAACTTATAACATATTATCAACATGATTCTACCAATGCTAAAGAGTTTTAATCTTTCATCATTGGGTAAATTTCACAAGAGAAAAATGCTATAGCCAACTCTCATGCTTCTTTAGCATCTCTTTTTCATCCTCATCGAGCACTACATGACTCATAGTTCCTCATCCACATGAGGAAACCTCCATAGTTCTTAGTGCCTAATGATGATTCTATAATTTTCCACATATAATCTATCACCACTTGAAAAATCTTGTGGTATAAATACATCATCCAATTTTTTGAACATCGTACTTATCATCCTAAAGCTAATTCCCATGAAAATACCAAACTACAAAGCAAGCATGTAAATTCATTCTTAGACATAATATCCTTGACTTTAATAATGGCAAAGGCACCCTACTCCATTGTGTTAATCCATAATAATTCCATTCTCTTCTTGAGCAAGTGTATGGGGAAATTTGTGGTGGCCATTATAGTGGACATGTTATAGCCTACAAATGACTATGTATGGGATACTATTGGCATATTATTTAAAATGATGCCATCACATTTGTGAATAATTTTAATCCTTGGAAACTCAATGGTAAACTTATTCATCTCCTTCCAAGATTCAGACACTTTAATCTCAATGGACATTTTATATGTGGGGATGATATCTCATTGGCAAGTCACCTTGATAGCAAATGGCCATGTATTCATTATTACTAACATCAAATATTTTACCAATTGGGTAGAAGTTATACTTATTGCTAATTTTAGTTGCATAACCATATCTAAATTTATCCTTAATTATATCACATTCTATTTTTTAATCCCTCATGCCATCATATATGGAAATGGTGAGAATTTTAAAAATAAAGACATAAATCAAATTTATGCAAAATAAAAAATTATGAAAAAAATTTCCACAATTTATCACCCACAATGCAATGGCCAAACAAAAACTACCAACAAAATCCTTAACAATATTTTGTAAAATACTATTATGGATTCTCATTTAGACTGGTAACTTAAGCTTTACCCCGCACTTTGGATTTATCATACTAGTACTATACTTCCTTTAGAGCAATTCCATTCTCTTTAGTTTACATCTCTGAAGTCATCTTACCACTAAAATTAGAGTTACCCTCCTTTTGTATGTATCTTCATGGCATCATTCTCGATGAATATATTCATGAAGCCCATCTTCACACTTTAGACTTTTTTGATAAATGATGCATGAATTATTTATTTAACATAACAATCAATATAAAAACTATATTATTAAATAAACATCACGAGAAACTCAAAGTTCATAATTTTGATGTTAGAGACCTAGTGTTGAAACTAGATTACACCCACAACAAAGATGGGAAGTATTCCCAAAAGTGGTAGGGTCCTATCTAGTCAAGGACATCCTTAGACCTAGCACTTATATATTGAAAATGAATGAAGGATATATCTTAAAGGAATCAAAAAATGATAAATTTATTGATTTAGGTTCTTTTTAGTTTAATTTTATTAATGATTTTCCATTTAATGTACATATTACTTGCATGCTTATAGTTAGTTTATATTCTGTTGAGCTAACATTTCTTGCATGTTTTATTTTGACTCTCTTCTATTTCATATTAGCCTTGTCTTGTCTACACACCTCTGGGTTTATTTCACATTAGCCTTAGTGACTATGTTTGTTCCTTAGCTCCTTCTCCATTTCTACACCTCTTAGTTTTTTTAGTTTGTGAGTTGTATGAAAATACTTGGGAAATTAACCAGGCCCTCCTAAAAAACACCCATCCTATTTATCTTTCTTTATATATTCATTTGCTTTCTTTCATTAACCATTGTTTCTTTTGTAATTATTTGGTATATTTTATCAATATATACACCTTTGGGTCTTTAATATATTTTATATGCTTCATATCTTTATAATACTTCATATATTAATCTTACTTGCACCTCTTGGATTGTATGTTTGTGAGTTTCATGGTAAGACCTAAGGAATCAACCAGGTCCTCCTCACACACACTGTTCATTTTCTACATAGATTGATTTTGTTCCCAACCTTAGCTATGTGTCTTCTTAAATATAAGGTAATGGTTGAGAGTAGCATTTTATTCACTTAGAGTTAGTAATATTCTCTTATGGTAGAACTATAAAAGTCTATCTTCATGTTCATATCCACATTTTACATTCTCTTACGATGATGTTTACTACCTACTCATCATTTCACCATATTCATTTACACATTTTTTATGATTAAGATAACCCAATAATTATATGCTCACTTTCATGATCCCCCCAGGTTTCATTTCATTTTGCATTCACAAAGATCGATATCAAGATTCCACTCTTCTCTAAGGTGAAAGTATAGGAGTCTTAAGGCATCATGGTCTTTATGTTGTTTAACCTTAGGTTTTGATAAGGGGTAAGGGTTAAAGAGTATAATATCCAAATCATAATGATGAGTAAAATTATTATAGAAGAGGTGAATTAGTTTAAAACTTAGATAAATTAATATGCTGAGTTATGCTATATATAGAAAGTATCTATCCAAACGATATTTTGTTAATTAAAATACAGAGAAGAGATAATACTTAGTTGGTCTTCTGATGTGAAGGCAATCTGAGAAGTACAGAGGAAGGAAAAGGTAGGATCAAGATTAGGATCTAGTCATCATATTTTATAAACATCATTTTTAGAGCTATAGACACTACCATCAACATATGGGCACTAGCATCGATGTTTTGTTTATTTTTTTATGCTTTTATCATGTACAAAATATTTGTTGGATGATGAAAAGACTAGTTTCACTCTTTTTAGTTTTCTGTCACTTTTTAACTAATGTATTAAAATCTTATGCATAAAATATAGATGTCTTCTTACTAATGAAACCCTAGCCTTTCACCATTAAGCCATGCAACCTTGCCAAAAATGGGTTAGTGGGCTCACAGTATCAAGATGACTTAAAATAACCCTTTGTAAATGATCACATCCTACATAGCCAATACTCCAATGATGGATTTGGACTTATGTATTTATCCCCTACATGTGGGAGTGTGTGTATATAAGAGTATAATATGTTATGCATAGATGTGTGAAGTGATCTAGCTTGTAACTTAACAAATATCACTCTTGGATTACTCTGTGAATGTTTTAGACATTTTGTATGACTTCTCATATGATGAATATAGAAATAAGTATGAATACGGTAGTGTAAATTAGTTTTGTGATTGATTTAATGAGCCTTGGTAGGTGTTTTCTTAGTATCTGCTAGATGAACAATGAGAAGGCTTTGATTTGTATTTATACCACACTTTTTGAAAAGATATCACAATAAGGTTTAATAAGACAAATAGGTTAACCCATATGTTTTACAAAAAACTTTTTTTGGATGAATTTTGAGGTACAAACACTAGATAATAAATATGGACACTAGCGTCGATGCTAGTGTCCCTTTATGGTTGGTAATGTCCAATATGATAGAAAATTACTACAAATTTGTAACTAAAAGTGAAGAATGAATATCAAGTTTTAAGTTTTATATAATGTATAGGTGGTCTGGGTCATCATAATGATAGGTTCATACTATAATACAAATAGTTAGTCATAATGATATGGTGAATACAAGCCTTTCGATAGCAAGAAGGTCTAGAACTAAAGAGTAGAGCCTTGATTGGTATTTTTTAAATATACAAGATTGAGATGCTATATAAATTTAATTTTAGTATCTACATAGGTTTCCTCCTTAGTGGTTAAGTGTAGCCCCTCTTGTGATAGTCATATTTAGCACCCATGTTTAGGTTTTCATAATATATATGGAGGAGGAAAACAAAAAAATCCAAAAGAGTTAGAATACATATCATAAGAAAAGGCGATGTTAAAAGGTAAATTATATCTTAAAAATAAGATCACACTAAAAGACATGATATTTTTGGCACATATCCTATTCTAGTCAAATTTTAAACTCCACAGTTGCCCTCATGATATAGTTGAGGTCTATTGGAGTGTGATAGGCCAGTAGACTGGGGCAGGAAGTCTCATTAAATCATTAATTATCTTCTTACATTCTAGTGCCACGTACTTTTTCACATAAGTACCAAATATTCCTAATAGATTGATGACTATGTAAGGGGTCCTGAGGAGCATGGAATATGTTCTAGGAAGGTAGGATCATTTTACTTTTCATGCATGCTAACCTTTATGGAATGATATATATACTTCACTATTTAGTCTAATCTTATGTTTGCTAGGTAGGGTTCTCTTAGGCCATTGATGTTGAAAACTCCTAGTCTTGCCAAATTTATTAGTGTCTTTTTTTGGTAAAGACCATGTTTTCACCTTGGTGATGTCATCTTTTCTCCCATCCATTTCCACCCCTTGACAGGAAGGTTTGTTTATAAAACTCTACCATATTATTTATTTCTTATTCTCCATCTCTTTCAAACATGGTAGCATTATGACAGTTATAGTTTTTCCATATTTAAAAGAGAAGTTGCATCTCTGAGTTGTTTTGAATTGTTCTCTTGGTCATTTCCTTATCTTCACAGAGTTTATCTTAGGTTTCTTTGGGACCTTGAGTTCTCTATTCACTTTTTATGTACCATTTGGTCTTATTTTTCCCTTTTATGCTTTCTTGTTTCTTTCTATTTATATTTCACATTTTTTTTAGTTCTATTTATTACTTATTTTGCATAGATTTTGTATCATGTAATATTTATTTGTGTCCTTCATTTGATTTGAATTATTACTTATCTTATTTTTGATGCATTTTTAGGATTTTTTAGTCATAAGTAGCCTTGGCATTTCAGTTTACCAATTTTGCTTTATTTTTATCTACTTTCTTAGATCTTTGGTTCTTACCTAGCCTTATCAATCTTGGCTTCCCAATTTTTCTGAGTTTTTCAATCATTTATGAGAGTTTTTTTTAATTTTAGATACATTTATTAACCATCACACATACATATGCATTGCTTCTATCCATTTTTATCTTGTATCATTAGGGTTTCTCAAATGAGATTATTATGCCCTCCACGACCGAGACTGGTATTTTCATGTAGTTATTCATCAAAAATGTAGGTCAAGTTATGTATATGCTACTTTCAATTACTCATTTATCAACAGTTCTTTAAACATTTATTTTCAACTATGCTCTTTTATGTTGTTATATTGTTATCCCAAAGCACCATACCATGTTATATTATTGTGAAAAGTTATGAGATTTAGGTGGGGTATATGTATACACCTAATATTATTCATTTTTATTACTTTATTAATTCTTTCTCTTATAAGGGCTCATCATTGCATCAATCTCCTTGAGTACACACCTTAATGGGTACATCAAGAATAGGGTGGGATTGGATTGTGGTACTTTGTAGGAGATTTTTGCATACTATTATATCATAGCATCACTAATACGATTCTAACATCTTCTAAGTCTCTTTCCATGTTAACTATCCATATAATTTTCATCCAGATTTGCTAGATTCCCTAAATCCTATTGTATTAGCTTGACTAGTATAATATATTTCATACTTAGCCTTCCCTATACTATATCAGCTATACCAATATAATTATGAGTCTATCTTATATTATATCAACATGGTCAATACCATACTATGTTATTTGACATATTCCAATTGTATTGGCATGGTCGATACCATCAACTTAGAATTCAGGGTTAGTTTTGGGTATTAGATATATATAGGGGTCATATTTGATTCCTAAAAGATATATCACATTCATACGCTCTGCTTGCACTTGTATATATAACTTGAGTATTATTTTGGAGATTTATAGGTTTATAATCTTATATTGGAGGTCTTGTCTTGTGGTGTCTTTGAATTTCAATAGGAGGGGTATTTAGAATTCTTAACTAAGGATATCTAGTTCTTCGTCTTACCATTTGAGGTCTTCAAACTAAAACATCTCTTATAAAGTGCCACTTTATCCAAAGGGGGAGATTGAATCATCGACGGGTCCCAAAAAGGTTAATATTTATATCCCTACATTCTTTCTTTTATTCACTTATTAGATTACATATTATTTATATCTTTGTGGATGTATGTGTGTATATTTTCTTTTGATCTTCCATATACCGATTAAGATGGTATAGATATAGGGTTACTTAGGATTTACATTTATCACCTTAGGTTTCATATACCCACATTTATTTGACCATTTCACCTTACCTTATTTACAATCACTTACCCATCATTTACTTATACTTGCATTGTTACATTCACTAACACATCATTGAGCCCTAGTGAGATTTATATATTATGCCATAGGCTTAGGCTTTGTAACCCTTTCCTCTTGATATTTGAGTGTATATTACACTCTACTAGGTCTACAGATATTCTAGTTCTTTACCTAATCATCCAATTATACACAGGCTATTTATTGATCTTATTTGAGTCCTAGTATATTAAGAGAAATAGGTTAGTTGTAGATCATCCTAGCATGTGCATACAAGTTATAATAACAAATCATCTTTGCACTGAAAGATATTAATTAATATTTATCAAAGAGTGTCGACACATATGATGCAAGGTTAAAAGTTGATTTATAAGATTTCATATGAAATCCATAATCTATAACATGCATAATAGTTTTTTGGAAGTTTATCAGTTCCTTTTTATTTCACAATATCTATGAAGACATTCACAAATTTAAGGGAATATTTACAATATACATTAAGAACTAAGGTAGTTATAAGCATAAACACATGGATCAATCTTTTTATGAAGCCAAAAATTGTGTTAATGTTAATTAACTTTAAAAATTTACCATTGATATTGCACATGATACACAAAGTGGGTTTTGGTGTATATATTATGAGGTCAAATTCCATAATACAAAATTGATACTTAACCCAACATAAGGTTTCTATTAAAATAAAATGAATTTTTCCACAATTACCATGATATAAATATTTATGCATTATTTTGAAGGGCCAAATAGGTGGATGATTACAAGGTTTATGACATAAACACACTTGATACAAAAAACTAAAAATTTAAAGATGAGATGCATGAGGCATGAAAAATGGGAGTGCACTAATCCACGGTTGGGCCTTCATAACAAGGTGGGTGTTATGAGGGATACTTATCCTTAAATGCAAGAGGAGGTGGATAAAGAGGAGGCAAGTGACATCAAAGGACATGCTACAAGTGTGATTATCTAGACCATTATCAAAATGATTACCAAAAGTTAGCAATTTCTAGATGTTATATGGAAGCACATAAAACATAAGTGTGCTCAGATTTATACCAAAAGATAATATAAAATGAAAAGGCACATAAAGTCATGGAGATGATCTGTATTAGCCAATAGGAGGAAAAATGTGTCCCACAGAAATAAAATGTTGTGTGATCTATAAATATGAGCTTTAGTGTTCCCAACGGTCATTTTGCCTTATTATTCATGAATATCCAAGAGAGTTGAGCTGAGAGAGAAGAAGAACAGTTTAGGGTTTAAAACTAGGGCACATAAAATTCATTCAATCTAGCATAAATTCGACCTCCATTGAAAATAAATTGGCAATAAAATGAAGTACCAACCATGAGCCATGAAATTTGATCCAAAGGAGTGAATTTTTACTATGAAAAAGAATAAAATTTAGCACAAGTTTCATGGTTGACATTGTTATAGGTTTAAAGCTCAAGGGCAAAAAAACTATGGTTACAATAAGATACAATAGGAAGCTCTTAGAGATGTGAATTAGGAAAATAACAAAAACACTACAAAGGATAGGGTACCAAGGAGCAGTGAAAACACCATGGTCATTGAAGAGGAAGCCTCAGACACTAGTGAACTTTGTAAGGTAAAAAAATCAATAAATAGACCCCCTTTTGCTCCATCTATGATGAGATATCTAGATATGGTGGACTGTAGTGAAGTATTGAATCCATGCATATGGTATTACATAATATATTATTTTAATCACACTAATCTAAAGTATAATAAAATGTTACAAGATGAATACTATGTAGTTATGGGAAACATTTGATGGGATGGATTGCCGATCAAGGATGCAACCATTAAGATAATTTTAAAAATAATGGTGTTATAAAACTATGGTAGTTATCATTCTTTGGTAAACTATATAAATTGGTTAATTTCTTACTACCATGCATGCATCAAGGGAGGTTATATTTCATGGGCTAAAGAATGGCGATTACACGCAATTGCATTACCAATTCAATTGGATCAAAGAACATAGAAGAAAATATGAGGCCATGAAAAGAAAGCAAATTGAAGAAATGGAAAATTAATTGAAGTATCACAAGGGAGGATGTACCATAGTGATTGATAACAATTAGTTGGAAGACTTCACAATGTGTGTAGTTTTTAGACTGATAAGTTAGAAGTTGACTACAATTTCATGTAGGAATTCAAAAAATAAATAAGTGGTATATCTTGCACACCAAATTATTATGAATAATGTCTAATATAACATTAATTGTTACATTTGTGAGGAGGTAAAATTATTCATGAAGAAGGATCACCTCAAGGGTGGAGTATTCAGGTGAGGAGTGATTCTAATATTATTGTTATGTGATATTGGGAATTCCAGACAAGCCTCCCTAGGAACCTTTTCATATCCAATTTGGAATGACTTTCCCATCCAGAGGTACAAAGTGCACACCTACCTGATCTAGATAACTTAGATCTATAAAATTAAAATGATTAATGATATGAAACAATTATTACCACAATTAGTTATGAATGGATAATCCCTAAGGATGTGTTCAGATCCTATGAAGGATATACAAAGATTTTTATTATGATTCATCATTCATTGATGAAGGTGAAATTTAAGGATGAAGATAAAATGATACGATGGCTCAAACTGCCATATGGGATTATGGCTTAGTATATAAAGAGGGGTTTAAATATGATAAATGAGATTATATGATAAAAGGTAGATGTCATGGGAATTGATGAAGATAACCTTGTAATGAGGTATACACTTAAATACCCCCAAAGAGGGATAGAATCTAAAAATGAATATTTGGAGGATGATAATTTTTTAATATATAATGTGTTAGTATAAATGGTGAAATGAGTTATGTGAAAATTGAATTATGTACTCAAACATATCAAAAGAAAGAGCCACCAACTAGGCATTCAAGAACACAAGTGAGAAAAATAAGAATAAGGGAAAGGTTATCTTAGGGGTTAAGAGGAAGAAAGGAAGTCATTTTGACAAATACAATGAGACAAAATACTTTGATAAGCCTTTGGTAGACAAGCATATAAAATGACACATGCAAGAGTGGAAATAATTTGTAGGTGAAGAAAAATAGGTACAAGAAGAGTTAGAAGAATAAAATGGGGGTTAAAAATGTGGATATCAAAGTAGAAAAGGTTAAGGGGATGAAACAATCAATGAGTAGTAGAATACATCTACACATACTAAAATTGAGGGTGAGGCACAATTCAATTCCTAATATTGAGTCACAAACATATATGGCCTCACCTACAAGAAATACCAAGGTTAAGAAAGATGCTACTAAAGGAAAATTTAAAAATGAAACAAGCCAACATCCTCCTGTGCAACACTCTCCACCCCATGCATATTTTATGTAGATAGATATAGATGTTCAAGGTTCACCTCTTACAAAGGAGGTTAAAATAGAGAAGTCATATGCAAGTCTGGTAGTTAGGACTAAGGCATCAACAAGTGGAAGTGTTCAAGTTCAAGTTATGATCAAACATTGGGAATACTTTGAGGAAGATTATCAACAAAATTGACTTAAGTTTTTGAAAGTTCAACATGATGAAGTCAACTTATCCAATAGTGGAAAATATAGTTAGTGTTGGGATATTTTGAACCCCAATTTTGACTAAGGACATGTTTACATGGGTATCATTGGAAGAAGAATAAAATAAGAGGAAGAAGCCTTATTTTTACTAAGGTTGTGTGTGTTGGTATTTGGTGAATTAAATCATGTGCATGGAATAATATAAGATAATTTTTCATGTGAGTATGTAAATGTGTAAGGAGGATTTTTAGAGTAGAGAGAGTTTTTGGTTAAGTTTAGAAGCACTTTGTGTTGAAGGACCTAGAATAGAGAAGGATATTTTACATATCTATGCGGCGTAAAAGGTGAAATTCTAGCTACCAAATATCTCAAAGGGAAAAAAGTAGAAGGTTAGTGGCCACATAACACAAAGATGAAATTATGGATAGTTGTTAGGAAAAAAATAGATTTCATAAATAAGAAGGAACTTAACATAAAGTCAGGTAGTTGTTAGCACAATGTAGGGGCCATGAAAGGGAAGAAGTTAAGTTATTTTGGGAATTATCTGTCATATATGATAAGGTGAGACTTTTTAGTACCAGCTCGATACTATTGTTTTTGCCAAAATCCATTATTTTGACTTGTTTTTATTCATAGCCAATAAAAATTAACTGTTGGTAAAAAATAAAAGCATTTGGGAGTGTCCGCTGGAAATTATTAATAGTTTATGCATTTCCTAGTTGCCACTAAACAGTCAATAGTATGTATGACCTGTGACGAATAAAATGGTTTTATTTATTTTATTTTTCTAGGAACCTTTAACAACACTGTAAACGTAGTTTATATTTACTGTAATTCTAACTTATTTTGCATTGGGGTAAGTACTTATGCCGCAGCTCAACACTTGTTATAAAAGTTTGCCATGACATTTATTTTAGGGTTATTTATGGATTTTTGTAGTTTTTGGTTAGTTTTGTTCATGATTGATCTATTAAAATTTAATTTTAATATTCTTGTTATATTGAGATATAAGCTATCATTGTTAGACCTCTTTGAGACTATAACAACTTGCATGCTAATGTGACTTGCACTATTATGCTGGTGTGACTTAAACTGTTATGCATAATTTTGATATAAAAGCTACCATTGTTGGAGGTCTACTATTGAATGATGTTGCATGTTTGTGTTAATATTTGTGTTTTACCTTGGTTTTGTATTATATATTAATTGTTAATATTTTGCATGTCCATTAATGACTCCTTTCTATGTGTTATATTCATTACTAACCCAATGAGATCCAATAACCTCTTTTCGCACCTTGGGTGAGTGTTCAAGTAATGCTTGAGTGATAAGCCAATGTGGAAGGTTATTACTAATTTTTGTGATCACACAAGTGGCACAAGTCTATTTTATAAGCAATAGAAAAACCCCAACAACAAAACCCCTCAAAAAATTGATGAATTGAGATAATTTTCTAGAGTTCTAGAAGTGGGAGAAAAAAATTGGACATGCAAAACCAAATGGGATGGTTTCACCAATTTTTATTTTTATTTTGTTATTTGGGAACTTGATCTCCTTCTACTCATCATAGATTATTAAAAACATTGGAATTAATGAAGGTTCTATATTATCACTCCATTATTACTAGTCCCCTAGTCTCGATAAATTTTGAAAAATAATATTTGATGTACTTTAGCAATAAATTTATGGATGGAATCCATAATCCTATATGTTACAAGTGACATAATAAGATGAAATGCTTGAAAACTTATTTCAAATGTGCTCTAAATGCGGTTGCATTTATTCTCTAATAGATCACTTTAGTAAAATCTTGAGTCGTATTTTCAAATTTTATGTACCTTATCATTTTCATGTCTCATTCACTCATTTTTTAATTTTTTCATACCTTACATGCACTAATACAATTATTTATTTATATAATTCTCAAATTAAAATTAGGACTAAATTAATGCACGAACCAATACAGAAGTAGGAAAGGATGACAAATAAGGGCCACAAGGTACGAGGAACCCAAAACAAGGGTCATAAGGGCCCACACCATAACCATATACAATACAATCCTAGTACCTGCAAACTATATAATATATTATTCTAGGCAATAAGCGCAAAACCATAGAAAAAAAGATGAGGAAAGATCAAGAGGAGAGAGAACAAAGAAGGAAAAAACAAGGTAATGCATGATCAAAAATTAAGAAAAATGTACTAATAAAAACTTAATATAAATCAATAATCAACAAACACATAAATATCGTAAAATAATATCATTCTACAATTAAAATTATCCCAAATCAAAATTAAATCACTACAACTATTAATTATATTTTTAATGTTAATTTTTTTATTAATAAATATTTTTAAAGATTTAAATTATATATATTCATCTTTTGATTAGATAGATAGTTTAAGTGTTCCAATAGTAAATTCATCTTTTTAATATGTCATATTTCCCTTTTATTTATAATATTTTTATATTTTAAAAGAAATAAAAATAATATAATATTGAAATAAAAATTGTAACTATTTTACTATATAATTTTTTTTATGTATTATTATTTTTTATAATATATAATACCATAAACTTTTTCAATAATAAAAACAATATAATAAGGTTTATCATGCCTTCCAAAGGCTTTCACAACCCATTTGTGATAAGGGAATGCCTTGTTTCTTAGCATTAAACCACAAAGGTTCAAGGCCACACGGTTGAATCCTTAATTGTATCTAAAATCAAACCATAGAAAGTTTGAAAGGAAAGAGTTTTGATAATGTAATAAGACATTTTTTTGTTCTATTATGTGAACAACATTATGTAGTAAATGTTTGAAAAGTAAATTTTAAAATATTTAAATATTTCATTTTGGTAAAACGAGATAAAAGAATAATAATATGACATATTTTTTAAAAATTAATTTAATAATATAAATTATAGTGATAGATAAAAAATCTAATAAAAATAAAAATATTTATTAAATGTATGATGTTCTTCGATATATTATATAAAAAAAAATTTACTTTAATAAATATATATTTCAATATATTTAATATTATTTTCTAATATTCATTTAAAATTATGTATTATAATTTTATTTTATCATTTGTCTATTTTTATTAATATTTAATAAAAAACTTAATAAATTAAATAAATATTAGAAAAAAATTATTTATAACAGTATGTTTTATCCTTAAATTGATAGATCCAAAAGTTGAATAAAAATATCAAACAAACACTTTTTAATATCGACATCTAAATATTCTTTGAATGTTCGATGGGAAGAAGATTTATTAGAGCTAATTGTGGATCTTTTTAGACCTATTCCTCATTTGGTTAAGGTGTGTACAAGTAATGGCTAAGGGACTTCCCTTCCATTGCTTCCATTGTAATCTCATAGGGCATCAACTTCTGGACTACCTCTTTAGAGTTGGTGGGTTCATTTCATTAGTATCTTAGTTTTCTTGGAAGAAAAAAGATGGAATTCCTAATCGGGGGTTTGTTTGGCACAACCACAACAAGTTCTTGGATGTGGTTTTGCCCCCCTCTCAGGGGGAGTTTTCAGTAGTCTCCCCTCTACCTTTTATTGCTAAGTGTGTAGCTAATGTGGGTGTTACCTCCAAGAAGAAAGGCCACAAATATGAAGTTGAATTGTTAAGAGCGGAAGTAAAATCATTGGTGTTTGATGGTGTTCAATGGACTTTGGATGACCTTCTTTCTCATTGAGAAATAAGATTGATGGTGGCTTATGGATAGTTTTCCTCTTCCATTCGCAAAGGAACTTTGATATACTTGATCAAGTACTCCTAGTTTGGTTGTGAGGTTCGAGATTTCCAAGAATAGGGTCTTTGTTTTACGTTGTTGAGCTACTATGTGTAGGTTGCATTTTGATCTCTTTTCCCTATGGTTTTTCTACAATACTCTTTATGTTTTCTCTTATATCGTTGGTCACTTTTAGATAGTGCTTCTTGGTTATCTTGATTCTTGTTTGCAGACTTATTTTTCATCTAGCATTTGAGCCCTTGTCTATTGATTGTAAAAAGGTTGGGTACCTATCTTTATACCCGCCCTCTGATTCAAAGTTTCAACTCAAAAACATTTACCTATAATAAAAAACGTCTAAATATTCTTCCAATTACAATATCAAAAATGAAACATCAATTTAAAATTATTATAAATAAATTTATACATAAATTTTTAAAAAAATACCTTTAAAAATTAAATAAAATAAAATATTAATACCTACCCAAAAAAAATCTAAGAATGACCAATAACCAATAACCAATAGAACTAAAGAAGATAATACACGAATCCATGCCAAATACATCTTTGAAAAACGGAAATTAAAAAAAAGGCTCGATAAAAATTCAATGGAATCTAGAAGAATAATCAAGAATCAAATATCTAAATTTAGATTTCCCAAGAGAACGTTGTGAGACCAAAATTTTCATATTGTTGATGATTTATGGTAAGAAAAAACAATAAAATGTTTTAAAACCATATATAAAGTCTTGTGGCTTGAATTAATGTGATATGGGTTCTTAAAGTCAAAAGTTGGCACCCCTCCTTACTCGTGGTAATGAAAAAAATAATAATAAATTCACACTTTTATTTTAAGTCGTATTACTATCTTTCTAGTCTTTCTAGAGTAATAGTTTTAATTTTAGCAAGTCTTTTCCACTATATTATCTTATATATTAGTTTTTTATATTTATATAGATAAGAAAAAGGTTATAGTAGTGTTTGAAGACTATATTATTTAGAGAATAAATTTTCTTAAAAATAGTATTTCTCGTATTAATAGTTAAAATAAATTAAATCAATTATTTAATTAATATTTTTTTGCTATCAATAAGATATCGATAAATGTGTACATAATTAGTATATATTTATATATTTACAGGGTAAGTGTATAAAGTTAAGGGATTAAAAAAAGTTATTTATAAATATTTTTTTTTTGAAATTTTAGAAAATTAAATTTTTGTAGATAATTTGAAATAACTACACTCAAAATTTGAAGATGTTTCATAACACTGAATTTATGTAGATAATTTGAAATAGTTATACTCAAAATTTGAAGTTGTTATAAGAAGATGAATTGTAGCACTTCAAATTTGATTTCCAAAATACTATTTTTTTTTAAAATGGTTAAGTATAATTACATCAAACATATAAAATTTGAATAGAAATCTTTTTTTTAAAGAAAATAGAGTGGATAAATGGTTGTGTGGCCCATCATTTTTTGAGCATCATTTAATATTGTTTGAAATCTTTTGGTGAATATTTAGATAAGATATTATAGTTTTTGACCTATATTTTTTATATTTTATCAATAATTTTTATTTTTATTTTAATTTTATAAATAAATAGATCCTGAAATTTGAAAAAAAAATAATGGATAGCCTGTCATGTAGCATCCTTAACTACCTCAAAATAAATAAAAATATATTTTTAATTTGTGTAGAATTAAGCCTAGTTTGTGATCATATAATTTATCTTTCACTTGGATGAACGAAAAATAAATTACATTAACATGTATAGTTATGCATATTTGTGGCATTTGGTAGCCTAAAAAACTATAGTTAGAAATCAATATAGTTTGTAACCTCAAAATAGTCTAAAAATTATAGACATCAAATATTTGAAAAGAAGAGAGTGTGCTCATCGTCATGGTAAATATTTATTGAATTTTGTTGTTAAAATTCCTAGTGTATTTGGCGATGGAAGTTAAAATTTATTGTTTTCTATCAAAACTCTCGGACTTGGTTGTAGATTGATGGGTCCAAGCCTTTGGCTCAAGAATCCATGCCAATTCTGAGCCAAAAATCTAGGATTTTAAGTTCAAACCTATAACACATACGCATTATACTATAACGCATAAGTGTTATGCTAACTCATACGCATTATGCTAATGCATATATGTTATGCTAACGTGTATGCATTATAGTGTAGCATATTTTGGGCCAATAACACATACGCATTATAATTAGTATAGATGAAGACCTACTTTCAATGGATATTTTTTACCCAATTCAAAAAAATTGTCCCTACAGACATTCTCTATGCACTTACACAGTATTTGCAAGTTGAGAATAAAAGATATTAAGTGCTTTTTTGGACCCCACATTTGAAAAGCTATCAATTATCCAATGGTGGATAGATCACGTTCAAAAAAGAGAAATAATTTGAAGAAGAAAATACTTGATCAAATACAAGAGGTGAGATATAAAAAAATAAGGTACAAATGCAAGCACTTTGTTTAAAACAAGGTACATAAACTATCTCTGATAAACCAAATCCCATAGACATTGATGCAATTACAATAATGATGAAATTGAAAATAATCAATTCAATAATGATGAAATAATATTGAATTGAATAATGATGATCTGGGCAACAATTCGGGTGATGGGTCCACCCCAATTGATGACAGAACTTTCGGGAGCCATAACTTTTACACCGTAGCTCCAATTGACTTGCTGTTTGAACCGTTAGAAAGCTAATAATGAGGGAAACATCGTGAGATGGCATAGAGCTTTGCCAGATAAATTTGACCCCATAAAATTCAATGTAAGTTCCCTAAATTTCAATTTTAGTAGTGCAGTCTAAAAATAGTAAGTTTCTAAAAATAGTAATTCCTCAAATTTTTTAATATTGTAAATCATGGAAGTCGAACCAATTCATATCCCTCAATATTGGTGACCTTCCACATCCTCCCCACACCTTCAAAACATATATAAATGAAGATGTAACCCGAAATGGAAATCAGACATCTCTTCTCAGAGATAGGCATATGTTTAGGTCTGTAAATTTGATCAATAAAACATCTCTTCTCAGAGATAGCATTATTTGAATTGTGTTGTTCTTGTTTATTCAATTATATTTCAACCAAAGCTTTTTGAGTTTTAGATCAGTGGTATCAGAGCGGTTTGTCTTTAAAGTGTATGATCCCAAGGACGAGGTCAGATTATAGGAAGCTTGGATGGAAAATAGAACAAGCAGACTATCCACCTATTCGCTCCAAATGACTTCAAATGGCAGACAACACCGAGACATCCGATCCTTTCAAAGAAATGGTGAATGAATCCCTCCAATAGTAGCAAGCGTAGATGCTGCAACAATTCACTCAAATTCTCCAACAAATCTCGATGAGAAATTTTGGCTCCTCATATGCACCCCCACATCCTTTCAGTGCCCCAACACCCTTCAAGGTTCAGGTGAATTTTGATATCCCTACATTTGAAGGCAAAATCAATGCTGATGTAGTAGAAAATTGGTTGGATCAATTTTCATCTTATTTTTCTATAAATAAATTCACCGATAAAGAGAAGATTACTTTTGCTCTTCTAAAAGCATCATTGCCTATCAAAAATTGGTGGGAAGTGTACAAAAAGAGATTCAGTGCAAATGATATTGGCCTTGAGACAGAACCTACATGGGATGATTTTATAGAAGCTGTAAAGGAAGAATACTATGCCATTGGAGCATATGACGATCTGTATATAGAGTGGCAACAACTTTGCCAAGGTAAGGAACAATCTGTTCAAGATTACACTGACATTTTTCATTCTCTATCTATGAGATTAGGCATCCAAGAAAGTGAGAAACACAAGATTTTCAAATATCATGGCGAACTATAATGGTACATACGGGAAGAAATAAAACTCTTCAATTTGGAAACCATCGATGAGGCATACAAGTTCGCAGTGAAGATTAAGCAGAAGCATGAAAGAATGAATATGAAGAATCAACCTTCAAAATGGAAAAGTGACAAAGAAGGTCAAACACGAGGCCAAAATTGGAAGCAAAAGGAAGGAAAGACTGGGAAGTGGCGTGATTATCACAAATTTGTAACTCACTCTAAAGAAGAATGTCGAGCCATCAAGTCCATGCTTTCTGAGTCACGATCTTCAACATCTACTGCTCTACCTCATACAGACCCTGCAGTCGAAGAGGTTGAAGAAGAAATTGTAGATGTTGATCCTAAAGCCATTGTTGCTTCATCACAAACCCATGAAGAGAGGCTAGATGACAAGGAAAGTTTGTTTCACTCTAAGTTATGGGTGAGAGGTAAGCCTCTGCTTGATAGTGGAAGTCAAAAAAATTTAATCTCCGCTAATGTTGTGAAAATCATAAATCTATCCATGAAGCCTCACTCAAAGCCATACAGTATTGGATGGTTGAGTCCAGGGAGAAACCTCCATGTCACCCACCAATGTCTTCTCTCATATGCAGTAAAATCTTTCCAAGATGAGGTCTTATGTGATGTCGTCAATCTAGATGTTTGTGATGTACTCTTTGGTCAACCATTCATGTATGATCGACATGACATCTATGAATCAAGAACTCAAAGGATCACTCTCACTCTTGGAACACAGCACTACATGGTACCAGAGGTACCACCTTCTACATCTGTCTCTCTGATTAGTGCCAAGAAATTTGTTCTTATGGTGGTCAAGCCACAAGAATCCAAAAGGGTTGATGTTGCAGCCCTAACTACACAAACAACACAACAACAGAATCAAATAGATACCAAGCTGAAGAAGTTCATGGCCTTCCATCCATAGACTGATGGTCAGATAGAAATGGTAAACAATTGAGCCCTGCACCGTTCCATAAAGCATAGTCCATTTCAAGTATGCATTGGGAATCAAATAAAAATACAATTTCCACACTTGATGACAAATCTTGATGTAATGGGGAGCATTACTTCTCAAGGAGGGAGGAATGATCCGGGCAACAATTCAGGCAATAATTCGGGTGATGGGACCACCCCAATTGATGACAGAACTTTTGGGAACCATAAATTTTGCACCGTAGCTCCAATCGACTCACCGTTTGAACTGTTAGAAAGTTAATAATGAGGGGAACATCGTGAGATGGCATTGAGCTTTGCTCGATGAAGTTTGACCCCCTAAAATCCAATGAAAGTGATCCAAATTTCAATTTTAGTAGTGCAGACTAAAAATAGTAAGTTTCTAAAAATAGTAATTCTTCAAATTGTGTATTGTTGTAAATCATGGAAGTCAAACCAATTCATCTCCCTCGAAATTGGTGACCTTCCACATCCTCCCCACACCTTCAAAACATGTATAAATGAATATGTAACCCAAAATGGAAATCAAACATCTCTTCTCAGAGATAGCATTATTTGAATTATGTTGTTCTTGTTTATTCAATTATCTTTCAACCAAAGTTTTTTGAGTTTTGGATCAAATGATGAAATTAACAATAATGAATTAGATAATGTTGGAAGCTCACATTCAAAGTACAGTGTTTTTTATTTTGTTAATGATGACTGTATGCATGATGCCTTACCCCCCAATAATGAAAAAAAAATCATGAAAATAAAAAATGATAAAAATACCAATGAATAAATTTTTATGGAAGCATATAATGAGGAAAGAAATAATGAAGAAAATTTCGTCCCACCACTAATCAATGAAAGTAATGACAATTTTGAAACACCCTCTCAACAAGTCCCATCATTAATGACACCTCCAAAAATTATGCGTAGAAAAAATAAGTACTTAATTGAAGTCGATGAAAATATTTTGAAATCAATGCCTAACAAAATGTTTGATTGCCACTCAAGAATACTAGCTCAAAAAAATTGGGATAGTTTCTTTCATAATGATTCATGATATTAAAAAATGTCAATTATTTATTTTATTAATGAAATTGATTAAGATGAGAACTACCATGTACACATTAGGGCTAAGAACATCTAATATGGATGATGAAAACATAGATATTGTTGACAAATTACATGATGCATATCAAACTATAGGCCCTAAATCATGCAATAAAGATTGTAATATTACCTAACATATAATCACAACTTGTACAATAAGTAGTTAAAGAGGAAAAAAATGATTGATTTCAAAAATGAGCCAAACACTTGATAGAAACAGAAAAATATTAATAAAATCAATTTCAAGACGTAAAATACTTAATGAACCCAATACTAATGAGCTTTGGGCATTCTCTGGTCGATTGCCATGAAAGGACAAGGCTATAGTCAATGCTTTAAAAGAGTTAATTGCATAATTTTGGAAGGACAATACTAGATTTTCGCCCAATGTAAGAGATGTAGTCAAAAAAAGAATTGGTTCTAATAACTGTCAATCATATTTGAAACATTTTTTGGATATGAATCAAAGACAATTGTAGTCCAAGTTTTTGGAAAAAATCCATAAATTTATATTAATCAAAGAATTTTGAGATGGCCAAACCTTTTTATGTAAAAATAAATCACACACACATACCACTTATTATTTTAGGCAACATGTTGAATTTATAATTCACTATGTTATTTTATGCCATATTTGTTGTACATTGCATACTAGCAATATTTTGTAGAAGTGTGGCTTAGAAATTTCACCAAAATCAGTCAGATAATTTATTCCAACCATTTTTTGTGAAAGACCAAATAGACAGTTCTTTTATAATAAAACATGTTTGGATAAAAATTACATTAGTTGTGGTGGATTACCAAAACTAAAAAATTGTATCCATAAAGATGAAACAATTGTAATTGAAAAATAATTAGTTGGTTTGAACAAATACAAAACTGTGAGTTATCATGTAAAAGATGACAAAAATTTTAGAAGGTGTGAGCTTGTTACAAAATAGATACCTATTTTAGAATTCATGGTCAAATTCAGAGAGAAAATTATTTATGAGTATGTAAGGCACACACCCACAGCTAGATGTTTGGATGAATATTTCAAGATAAACAACGAAACATTCCAACTTGATTCAATCATTTCAGTAGTTGAATTTGCTAAAAATTACACATTCCAACCATAAATAGAAGTTCAGTCATAATATTATAACTCATCATAAGTTGTCATATTCATGCATATAATATTCATACATACACCTAATAGTATCGAATAAGATTAAAAACTATTAAGGGAGTATCATTTCTATGTCAACAATGACCGATCACATTGTATAGAGTACGTGAATGTCTATTTTGAGAAGTTATATGGACAATTAACTGAGAGGAACATTCATTTCAAACAGCATTACATTTGGTCAAATAATTACACATCATAATTCAAAAATGCATGAATATTTTATTGGTTGAGCAAGATGCACATTAACACTGGTGTAGGACATATTTAGAGTTTCATTGAGGCTAGCCATAGAAAAAGGGGGCGTGATGGTGTTGGAGCATGTGTAAAAAGAGCCGTTACAAGGGAGGAATTAAAATTTGATGAGGGTGTCAATTTTACTGTTGCACAAAGCATGGTTAAATGATGTAATGAGAACATGTGCCATGGTGCTCAACCAAATTCTACTATTCATAGACATTTTTATTTAATAGAGAAAGAAACATGGCAAAGTATGACAATTGTATGACTGTAATGAGTTCAAATGAGATCCACTCATTTCGTCCCTCAAATGTAGGCTCTTAGATTATTCATACGAGACACTTGATATTATTTTATTATACATGCATGAACTCTATTTGGAATGAGTGTGAGTCTCGAGAGTCGGTGGATGAATGGAGTTCTAGACTTTTGATTCCAATCAACACATATCATGTTCCACAAGATTTGCAATTTATAGATATGGCATCATCACATGACTTTGATTATGTATCTGATCTAGTGCAGCCAGGTAAAATATTATTCATTATATATTATTTAATCCTAGTTTTTTATCTTGATATAGTGTCATTAAAATTTGTTTTTTATGATACAGAGCATGTTTTTACATTTATTGAAAATGAAGACAATGAAGAGGGGATAAATTACTACTTATGTTAGTGTTTAGAGGAAAATAAAAAATTGATTTTCAGAGTCATAAATGGAGAAAACATTGAGTATCCTACTGGGTCTGCAGTAGTCACTGAAACTTGTCTTCGATGATATTCAATCAAAAATTTAGATATATGATTGTTTGAAGACTTTGAAACACACAAGAAGATACTGCACTGTTCAAATTTGGCTCTTACAACAAATATTCAATTAAAAAATATCATGGGAGACCATTTAAAAGGAATCTATGGAAAGTTTGTGATTCAGACCATAAAGCTATTTTTGCTACTATTAAGATTAGAGTAAATCTTAGTGTTTTGATGGATTGATATGTGCAAGTATGTTGACTCCTAAAATGTATATATAATTAATTTTACCAAATATTTTTAGTTTTGTAGGTAGTACATACAAGTTTTATTTTTAATTACTTACTAACAAAATTTTGTAGGTTAGTGGTGTCATATAAGCTTCCACCTTCACGTGGTTGGAATTGTTAGTGAATAATTTCATATTCTTGAAGCTAAGAGAACATGACTTACAATTACTTAGATTTTTTCCTTCAAATGAGGTTGCCTTGAATGAAAGAAGGTGTAGAAGGAGCATCATGGTTGTTTGAAGTGTTTGATGTGGTCAAATGCATTCATGAGTTGAACTATATTTGGGGATGGTTGTATCTTTGATTCCAATTTTATCTTAACTCACCATGTCCTTACCTTCAAATTCTTCAATTTTTCCTCAACTAGCTTATTTTCAACTCCTATGAAGTAATTCCATTATTATAAGGTAGTTTGAAAAACTTTCAATGCTTTTATGACTCAATCAAATGGCTATTTTCTTGCTCAAGGCGTAGGGGTAGCATGTTTGAAATTATATAAAGACTATTTTCTAGGAGATCATGGTAAAAATTTATCCCTATTCAAAATTTATTCCTTCTTACCTACATGTAATTGATTGTCAACTCCCAAATTGCCACTCTCTAATTATATTCACTAACATCTTCATGATATTGCATGATTTTCAATGTAGGATCCACACTTATGTACATTCCTCCACCTTGATCATGTAAATAAATTATATGCATATTTTTAAGTCTTATTACATCTCAAAATCTAATAAAAACCTCAAATTAGAGACCTCTTTCCTTGGAGAGACAAACTAGCTTCTCTTAATTTTGAACTACACCAATCCACTTCATTAGTGTAGCCAAGGTGGATAGTTTATAGATAAATGTTCTAATAATCAACACGAGGTGTTCCATATAAAAATATATATAATTCATGGCTTTAATCATGCTAACCTCTCACCTTGGGTCATTATCACTTTGCTTGTAAGAAGGTTCACTAGGCCACCAGCTTGCTAGGATTGTTTAGAGGTGGATGAAGAGTAAGGTTGGATATATAAGATAATAATCATATTTAAACCTATTAACACCATTTATAGACTCCTTTTCATCCTTAATGTCCATTATAATATTCAATAAATTCATAAAGTGATTACTTGCTACTCAACCTAGCTTATTTAGGCCTACAAACAAGGCCATGTTTGTAAATAATCATGTAAAAATTAATTTTTATTGCATTTTAAGCCTTTATAACACCCAAAACATATTAAATACATCATAAATAACTTTAAAATAAAATTTTATATCATTTGGATTAATATATCTTGACTTATATCACTTTTGGTCCTCTCTAGATCTGATTTTCCTTCATTTTTGAATGTGCAGGTCTGTGTTTTTGCATTTTATCTCTATATAGGTATAGTAAAGATATTATACCACTTTAAATTTTTCTTAAATTTAAATTCATACATTCAATCCAATTTTAAAGTCATTTGGAGGTATAAAATTCAAGTTATGGCTCTTTTTTGTTAGGTTGTGGAGCTAAAAGCTTCACTGATGCAGATATGGAGGAGGTCATTGGAGGAGTTTGTTGTTGTCATAGTCGTCGGCGTCGGTCAGGCCAACCGACGTCGGTAGGGAAGAGAAAGGAAGCAACCAACGTCGGTCATGGATCGACCGGCGTCGGCACCCCCCAGGCAGACAGGGACCGACGTCGGTCACCTGTGTGGTTCGACTGCGAGTGTTTTATGGGCAGTTAGCTAACGAACCAAGTGTTTGCATGTCAAGAGCCAATTTTAGACTAGAAGCTGTGGATCTAATTATTGTAATTAGGTGTCTAATTATTGTTTGCATGAGATCTATTTAAGAGACTCATTGGTTGCATTGTAAACTTGTGCTAGAGAGTAAGAGAGCAATAATATAAGCTCCTTCTGTGTGTGAGGTGAGCATGGTGTGTTCCTCCTAGTGCCACAGTACCAAGTGTGGGTGCTGGATTGGAGAATTAGCAGGGTTCTTCATGTATGTATGATCTTGGTCATCAGGTGAGCATGGCTTCTTTAGGAGATCTGCATGGGTACGTAAGATCATTGATTTGCAGGTGTAAATGTGTGCAAGGTCAAGGTTCATAGGTGTGCAGAACCAGATTGATTTGCAGGTGTGCAAGATCAGAGAAGACAGCAATACAACAGGGAGCAGAATCAGGTGGGATCTACTTGGAGTACTGTGTGTACTCGGAGTACTGTGTGTACTCAGATAGAGCAAAGAGGAAGGAAAGGAAGATCCTTCCATAAGTAAGGTCTATTGAGATGCAGGTTGTTGCAGGTTCAGGAGAGATCTACTTGAAGTATGATTGTGTACTTGTGGAGTGCGTGGAGCACTTGTGGAGTGCGTGGAGCACAGGTGTAAGGTGAACACCAACTCTGTGTTGAGTTGGGTGTTGGGACCTAAGGGAGAGAGCTTTGAGGGAAGATTTATTGTTTATGCCCTAGAGGTGTGGGAGCCCTAGAGGTGTGTAAGGAAGAAGAACTGTGGCAGCCTTCTTTGTTGTATTTCCTTCTGAAAGAGTTTTAATACAAGTTGTGTATTGTCTCTCATATCATGTGTTATTTTTGGATTCTAGTTACTTGTTGATTCTGGTTAATTCCGCATATTAAGTTGCTTGTATTTGGTAATCAATTGTGTGCTTCCGTTATTTATATCCCAACATTTTTGTGAAAACTAGGATCTACATGGCAGTAAGCAAGCTAGTTTAGAATTTTTTTTGTATCTTGATTTGTGTAGGGTCTCAAGATATATATATATATATATATATATTCCAACCCACTCCATAACCTCAAATCATTTTATGGTAATATTCAATTAATAAAAAATGTCGGCATATCCAATCAATAAAAAACACCATAATCATACATTCTCAGGCCTGCAGGCCCTCTTTGTGATTGTGTGCATGCATTTGGGATTGGAATTGACTTTGGAGGCCTAAATGACATGGAATGTCTCTTTTTATAGATATTAGGATTGTTTTATGCATTGAATATGACCTTAAAAAATGTATGAATCACCATGGAGTGCTCCCAAAGACTTAATATCTCCAACCATGCACAAACATGTTGACAACTTTCATTTTTCACCTTGTGTACAAGCATAAAACTGGTCATTTCACCTTTGTTCATGGCAATCACTTGTTTATGTGATTATTTGGTCCTATCCAATACATCTCCATTTTTCTAAGGACTTGAACATGCTTGGATCAATAATAAACACCCAAACTTGTCTATTTTCAACTAAGTATAGACCTCTTCATGTGAGCTCGTATACATGACAAACCATATTCTAGGCCATACCTATAGGTTTGATAATTTTAAAGGTATTAGGTATTTGTAGGAATCTCAATATAATATCTCCATTCTATCTTGATCATCTTTAAACTCGTCCAAACTTGGTATGCTCTAGTATGAGTACTTTGTAATCCATGCCAGAATAAGTGGTGGATTTATTGATTGGGTGTGTCAAGAGGCCAAGAACATGGTCATAGATGTTATCCACCCATAAAACTATGTTTTTTGTGCCAATTTACAATTAAGAAACACTAAAAATTGAGTTCTTGAATAACAACTCAAACTTTGACAACATTTATTGTTAGTGTTTCTACCCCCTAAATAGTAGTGAAAATGTATTTTTGGGTGGATTTAGATGTCAGGGTCACGGAAACACATGTAATTTACCTATATATATATATATATGTTATAAGTGATATATTTCCAACTGGGGGTCCTGGAGATTTAAAAAAAAATAAGAACTTGAGAAGTTGTCTCTTCCCTGCCAAAAAGTTGTATTTTTGGACCCGTTACTCCAAATTATGCCACAAATTGCTCTCGAAGGTTCAGTGAAAGTGCTTCAGGGTAAAATATTATTTTTTTGAAATGAATAGGATGGATCTTATGGTTCAAATAAATAGATTGTAGTTTTCTTTCTATGCATGTTTGAAGTTAGGCTAAAATTATGCATTTTTCTTGTATTGGGAAGGGCATTTTTAAGGCTATAATGGATGATGGGTTTGTCAACCAAGTGTGATGGGAGGCCAAAAAAGTGGTCTCAGATGTTATATGCCCATTTTTACATGTTGGAAGTGCCATTTTTTAGTGAATAAGTACTAAAACATGAGTTCTCTAACAATAGTTCAAACTTTGACAACATTTGTTATCAATGTTTCTACACTCCTACACAGTAGTGAAAATATATTTTTAGGTGGAATAGGATGTCAAGGTCATGGAAACACATATAATTCACCTATTTATACATTTTTCAAGTGATATATTTTCATATAGGGGTCCCATAGGTAAAAATACCTATTGCATTTTAAGACCCATTACTGAAACTTATGCCACAAATTGATCTCAAAGTTTCAAAGAAAGTTATCCCAAGTGAAAGAATATTTTTCAGACATGTAGAGGATCTTATGGTTTTTATAAATGAATTATATTTTTTGTTCTATGCATGTCTAAATTTAGGCTGAAATTATGCATTTTTCTTATATTAGGAAGGGTATTCTTGAGGCCAAACTAGGTGGTGGCTTTATCAACCAGACATGATAGGAGGTCAAGAATGTAATCCTAGACATTATCCACCATATAGACATGTTAGTGGTTCCAGTTATAGTGAATAAGTACCAGAAATAGAGTTCTCAAACAACAGCTTGAAATTTGACAACATTTTTTGTCAGTCTTTTTGCATTCCTGAACAGTAGTGAAAATATATTTTTGGGTGGACTTGGATGTCAAGGTCATGGAAACACATGTCATTTAGCTATCTAAATATGTTCCAAGTGATATATTTTCACCTAGGGGTCCCATATGTAAATATGCTTGTTGAAGCTTGAGAAGTTGTCTCTTCACTACCAAAAATTTGCATTTTAAGACCTCTTACTACAACTTATGCTACAAATTGCTCTTAAAGTTTCAGCCAAAGTGCTCTAGGGTGAAATAAAAAATTTCAAACATGTAGAAGATCAATCTTATATTTTATCAGAATGACTTATAATTTCCATTCTATGCATGTCTGAAGTTATGCTCAAATTTTATGTTTTTTTATGTCGGGAAGGGCATTTTTGAGGATAGAATGGGTGGTTGGTTTGTCAATATGGCATGATAGGAAGCCAAAAACATGATCCTAGACATTATCCACCCATCCATACATGTTATCAGTGCCAATTTACAATGAAGAAGCATCAGAAATGGAGTTCTTAAACAATAACTTGAACTTTGACAATATTTGTTGTTAGTGTTTTCGCCCTCCTAAACAGTAGTGAAAATCTATTTTCAGGTGGACTTGGACATTAGGATCATGGAAACACATGTAATTCATCTATCTAGATGATATATTTTTACTTGGGTATGATATGATACAGTCATACACAGTCCACTAGAACTATGTTTGAAGGTTTGCACAAGATTGATTATACTATTGGTGAAGTGAGAGAATGTTGTTTACCTTCCTCTAAAGGTGTTAGTAAGGTTAGATAGCCCTTAGACTCTATGAACAACTTCTGAGAGTCTCACAAGTCTTATGGAACTGTATAAACCCTAAGATAGACATATGAACAAAAATTCACCTTAGAAAGAAAACGATTGAGAGAGAAGGTTTAGAATTTGATATGTACTTGTTTTTCTTATAATAAAGTGGGTTCCATGTTTCAAATAACCTTTGTATGTCTGATCTAAAATTATAAATGTTATAAAACCTATAGGGGTTCAGGGACTCAGGGTTTAGTATAAATAAAAGGGTCATATCTATACATATGAGCCTTACAAGTGCAATGAAACTCTATGTAAGAGTATAACGGAGTGTGATAGATGATTTAAGAAAGAGTAATAGTCTTGGTAAGCTAAAAAGAGCTTGATATGAGGATAAATCTCACTGGTCTTTAAGAGACCAATATAAGAGGATCTATAAGAGAGGATAAGAATATCTAGTAGAGGCCATATATAGATTATTGTTAGTGGTGAATGGTTATGTAATCAAAGAATTCAAAGTTAGTTTTTACAAACAAATTATTAAGGGTAGGGGCCTAGTTTCATGAATTGGTGATAGATATTTTGGGAGATTAACATCTGATGGCAATCTCATACCTTTCAAGGACTATCCTAGGATACCTTGACTTATACCCTTTTTATTTGCTTAGATTCACCATTCAAGAACAATTTACACTCCATTAGACCCATTATGATTATGGATAGTTCATTACCCACTCTAATTATATATTTTTAGCCTCTTATACTTTACTTATGGCTATTTATAAACCATTCTACTTCAACTTAGATTTCTATCCATTTTAGGTCTATATTTTCATTATATTAGTCCTCCAAGATCAATCTATTTAAACTATTAATTAAAGTTTCTTATTTATATCAATACCCTCAATTTACCTAGATTTTATCTCATTCATTGATTTGATCCTTCACTATGGATCCCTTGGTTACCACAATTGTATGTCAAGAAGGATCTTACAATTCAGTCAATCTTCTAGTGGATCTACTTAGAAGTCTTCCACTTTATAAAATCTGCAACTTTAACCCTATTATTCTTGATTCAATCACCTCATAAGTCCTATGAAATTCTCAAGACAATGATATTAATATTATTAAGGCTTTTACAAAATTTCAAAACACTAATTAGGTCTCCAAATGACCAAGAAAACTTGACTTAATCCTAAAAATTGTTACAGGACTGTGTGTAGGCCTTTTAAGTATTAAGAAAGATGTTTATTATTCTATTTTCCTCTCAATATCTGATTAAATGATATCTATAATGGATATATATTTATATAAAGGTGATAAACCAATCTTTGTTCTATTGGTTTCTCAAAACATTAACTTAATAACAACTCTGCTCTCTTAAGTTTGTGTAGGCTTAATTTTGCCTTCATGAAGGAACTTGGGCTTGATTCAATTTCCTATTGATTTGAACTATCTATTAAAATATTTTTTAGTGATCACACAACCTCAAAAAACATTCATATTAAGGTTTGAGCTAAAAAACAAGTCAAAACAATTGAATTCTTCCCTTTTGGAACCTTTTTGGTGACTACCTACAGGGAATATTGCACACAATCAACTATAATTAAATTTATAAAGGTCCATTTAACTTAAAAACAATTTTATTAGTTCTAAAACACCTTATAACAACTTCCTACAAATTTTGGAAAGGTTTTGTAGGTTAAATCTTTAGTTATGGGTCTTTTTCTCCATGAAATTCTTGTCTAGGGTTTTTACTATTCATTCAGAGCCGAGAGCTTATTAATGATGGTTCATGAATATATTTTATTTTTACATCAAACCAAAACATATAGAAAATACCTAACAACTTCATCTTACCTTCCAAACTGATAAATAATCTCATGCACTTGTTTATGGCTAACTGTATATGATTGTGTACACACAAACATAGGTTTTTGAAGGGTTTTAAATACAAACATCGAATTGGTTATCAAACCCTTACATAAAAAATGAAACCTTAATTTAATCTTAACAAATAAAAAATTAAACCCTAATTTAATCTTATAAGTCAACTAAAACATGTATCCAGTAACCCAAATCCTTTGTATCCCTACAATAAAATGATGATCTTTACATACAGACCTCAAAAGTCTTAATGACAGACTGTCAATAATTCAAAACTTGCAAACCCTTGAAACATATAATAAAAATCAAGAGAAAATGAAATATTTCACTTACTCATTTGCTAACTTGAAGAGATTATTTACACACAATATCATCCTTTTATTAATCAGTCCTCATACATACACTTACAATCCTATAAACTACCAAGATAATACAGGCCTAAAGGCCTTATTCCCTCTTATTCTCCTCTTATATCTTCTAATACTTCATGATTTGACTTTTATACATGTTTTCCTTGCTTTATTAAAATCCTTGATTCAATGTTGATCTTTTTCTAACAACCATGTTAAACATAGTTGTTTCTCCAATATATTTTCCTCTAAGCCTTACATGTTAAAACATGACTTCAAAGTAGGATATAGCTTCTAGATGAGGTTCATAGAATGGTTTAAATTTACCTAGAGTGAATATATGTTTTTAATGAGATTACAATCTCTTATGATCATGATGTGTAATTACGTGTCTTTTACAATGAATTATACCCCTTCCAACCTTATACAATATTTCAAATATTCAAATGTTCCCTTTTTTAGAGGGAAAACCCAAACTATTGTTAAATTGACCTATGAAAAGACAATTGAAGAGTCTAAGACTTCTTATTATCTTTGCAAAGACCCCTAGTATCCTAAAATACTATGAACAAATACAAATTTAACATATTTAAATTGTTTAAATGGTTCATAATCTGATGCTCCTACATCACCATCAGAATGTAACTAGTATAATTAAAAAAATATTTTTATGAAAAAATATTGGTGTAATTTAAACTAAGTTTTTTAAATGAGGAAGTTCTCAAGTTAGGTATGGATAGAGAATCATGCCTCAGAAATAATGAATTAATGTCTAAGCTTGAAGAAATCCATTACAAAGAAGATATATTTTGGAAATAGAATTCAAGGGAGAATTGGTTAAATGAAGGAGATAAGAATGATTGTTTTTTTCAAAATCCAGTAAAATAAAATTAAAACTCAAAAATCATACAAAATTTGTAGTGAAAAAACTCATTAGTAATATTTTGCATATAACAATTATATTTTTTCCAATATCACATGACTTTCAATCATCGAAAATTATCAAATGTGTATCAATGGTCAAACATTACACTTCATTGTTGATAATGGAAGTAAAAAAAACCTCATTTCTCATAAATTAGTTTTACAATTCAATAATAAAATACATAAAGGCTTACAAAATAAAAACATAATAGAATGTCAGGTGAATGCCATGTATGCACATGTAATATGTCAATAATACATATATTGCCATATAGGCAGAAACGTATATTATGTAAGACATGAGCTAATCATCAAATAGCCTCCCTCTCTTTGCATTCTTCAAAGAAGACCCTCCTTGAGATGTCTTGCTAGTAGATGGAGATCTCACAAATGCCTTGGATTTCTCCAAGGTCCAACTGCAAGTCCTATACTCATAGCTCGCTTGTAGTTGAACATATTCAAATGCAAGTATTATTAAGAAATTAACATAAAATACATGCAACCAATTTAATAAATTAATTTTAAAATAGAGTAAAAAATATTTAAACATGCACTTAATGCAATCCCATGTTCCCACTCAATTTGATTTTGATGCTCAATTGGATTTGTGGCAGGTTGAGATGCACAAACAAATGTCTGAAATGAGGAAGAAACATGAGAAATTTTCCTACTAATTATCTAAATGGGAATATTAGATGTCTTGGTACAACCCTGCATATACAATACATTCACATAAGTTATTAAACCAGGAAAGTATGTAGTAAAATTATTAAAAAAACTATTTTACAATTCAAAATTATAAGTAAATATGTACCTTTGTGAGGCCTGTGAAGATAACATTGTTGTAGTAATGTCTATGTCTATCTCCACTTGAAGTGATGGAGGAGTGTCTCCTCAAGACATCCACTGAACAAACTAGGTCTCACTTAGTTTTCTATAAAGTATCAGAGATATATGGTAATTTTTTCTCCTTTATTAAAAACAAAGTGTAAGATTAACTCAAAAGTTTACCTATGTGTAAGTGAAAGGTGTCGTGCTAACATAAGGAGGTACAATAGTGGATGGGCTAACCATTGTCTCCACTCACAGTGATGGAGGAGTGTCTACTCGAGACATCAACTGAACAAATAAGGCCTCACTTAGTTTTCTATAAAGTATCAAAAATATATGGCAATTTTTTCTCCTTTATTAAACCAAGAGTGTAAGATTAACTCAAAATTTTACCTCTATATAATTAAAATGTGTTGTGCTAACACAAGTAGATGCAGTAGTGGATGGGCCAATAGCTAGCTCCATATATGTAAACACTGGTTGCATAAAATCAAATCTTGTAAACATGGATTGTCACAATGAAGGCACCGTTTTCCTCCTAGAACATAAAAAATACATATATATTATTCATTTTTTGTGTAAATTAATTATTAGATTTAAAATTTATAAATATAGCTTAAATTTGATATTATATTTATATAAAAGATACCTACAACCATGTAATGTCTAATGACTATGAACCAAATGTGCATGCCAAAATCTCTTCACTCAAGACTATAGCATCCAACCCCTCTAAATCACCAGTGTCATCATCATCAGAAGGTCTAGTATATATAACTCCACAAGATCTTCAAGGATGGGGTTGGGTATGCACATTAGGTGGCATATCTCCAACATGAGTTGTTGAAAGCTTATTCGTATATTTAGTGAGTTTATTAATAAGTGCATATAGAGTGTCGATATCCATGACCTCCTTCACTATAGAGGGAATCTCAAGATAAAGTGTATTTTTGGTAGGGATCTTTGCAGGTCGATTAGGCACACGACATGTACCTAGTCAATCCTATGCAAAGCCTTTTTTTAGCCCTGAAACTCACCATAATCAAAATAATTTGAAATCTCATTGAGGATAAACTCAAAGTAGAGCTTCCTCAAAAAATACAATGGGACCTCATGGTTGTTACACGATGGATATAATCAAACACCATCCACCATCACTCCAAAAAATTGGCTTTAATAAAATTATGTTGGCACCTATGGATTAGGAGATGTTTATAAGTTATTGGAAATGGTGCATTGGTGGTTGGGTTAGTGAATAATGTACAAATTGTTATTTTTTATATTTTTTTAATTTTTGACCTCATATGTTGATAATTTGTCAGTATAATAAGCCCTCAACTATCTCGATATGATTCCCATCTATCAATTTGACTTGTTATCGAATCAACTTGACCTAATAATGATGCTAAGTTATTGGCTAGATAGGTGCAATGGGTGTTGGTGGATGTGGGATTCTTCATTCTCCTGATTACTTGCTCAATTTCATTTTTTTATATAATATGTGTAGCTAGATACTTCTAGCTACCTGGGGGATCTTGTGAAATTATAAGAGGGTTAGGTGGAGGGTTAGCCAGATGATTAGGAGGGTTAGGTGGAGGGTTAGCTAGAGGATTAGGAAGGCTAGGTAGAGGGTTAGCCATAGGAATATCAGGGTCAGGTGGAGGGTCAGGAGGATGGTTATGGTCTCTTAAAGTGGATTTGTTTGATTAAAACAAATAATTTACAAATTAAACAATATAAAAATTAAAAAATAGTAAAATACAAGGTTAATAAGTGTAGTTTTTTATCACTTACCTTGTCTACGTGGAGACATTATGAAATTTAGGGCATGTCAAGCTTTCCAATAGACTTCTGACAATTTTTTAGGTCTTTGGAAGAGAAACGTGGTCATGGAATAACACTTGGGAGTTGGAAAAATGGTAAATGGTAGTGTTAAGCTTTGGGTTTAAAAAAAAGTAGGTAACGTGAACATGTTATAATAACGTGTACATGTTAGAATAATGTGTATGCATTATTGTAACATGTACACATTATCATAATGTGTACACATTACCATAATGTGTACACATTACCATAATGTGTACACATTACCATAATGTGTACACATTACCATAATGTGTACACATTACCATAATGTGTACACATTACCATAATGTGTACGCATCATATTAATGTGTATGCATTGTTATAATGTATATGCATTATGGGTTGACAATTTTTGAGCCATAATATTAATAAATTGTATACGTTAAAGGGTATGTCCATGGAATTATCCCCCAAATCCATGCACATACCCTACATTGTAATATTACAAGTGCATCTTAAAAGTATACAAAAGTGTATAAGTAATTAAATATGCTAGCATCCCCCTTAAAATGTACTTTGATAAAGGTAAAGATGGAGGAATCGTTCAACTATCCCCTTTTGATGACACCTTTATTCACTCTCAAAATAAATTTGAGTTAAACAAATCAAGCCTCAATCAGGGTATTAATAAAGATGTGTGTGATCAAATCATTTGTTTAGTAATACTTAAGACCAATAACATTATTATGTATCAATTATTGGATATAATACATATGAATCTCAATATGCCTTTTGTGTTTGTGCTCCTTTAGGTTAAGAGAGATGGGGATAGCACTTTGATTATCACACCAAAGTGTTTTGCGTTGGGTCTACAAAATTTTAAACTAATAAAAAAATGTACCAAATTCAAACTAATTCATAATCAATAGTAATAGTTATATTATACTCAGCTTCTATAGTATACAAAGCAATAGTAGTTTGTTTCTTACCAGACCAAGTCACGAGACTTGCCCCAAGATGATAGATGTATCATGCAGTCGACTTGAAATCATTTAGATCTCCTTCCCAATCATTATCTATGACCTATAACTATTTTTATTCCATCATAAGTGTAATTAAAATTTGAGGCTTTTCCACCTAACAAGTACTCACTCCCATAACTATTAATACCATGAAGATACCGTAGAATGCACTATGTAACTTGGTAATGGCTATCATAGGGTGCTGAAAATAGCATGACACCAAGTTCATAGCAAAAGAAAGAACAAGATGAGTATGAGTCAAGTATATAAGACTTCCCACCAATTTACTATAGATTTTACCATTAATTGAATCAGAATACTTGACATAAATATTGAATCCAAATTGATGAGTGGAGGCAGACTTGAAATTTTCCATTTTGAAGTAGCAGAGTATGTCTTGAGCATACTTGGATTGGTTAACAAAAATTCATTTTTAAAATTGTGAAATTTGAAACCCAAGGAAAAAAATATAATAATTTCAAGTCAATCATCTCAAATTCCTTTATTAATTTTGATTTCACATCATGAACCTACTTGGTGAAACTCCCTATAATAATTAAGTCATCAACACAAAGGACCAAAAATCAAGAGTTTCCCAACTACTTTCTTAATGTAAATTGTGGGGTCATAAGGACTTTGTGTAAAATCAAAGTTGATTAAAAACATGTCAATATTTTTATACTAATCTCTAGGAGATTGCTTTAAGCCATAAATGACTTTTACAACCTGCATACGTCATTGGATTTCTCTCTAGAAATGGACCTTGGAGGTTGTGTTGTGTATATTTATTTTTTCAAGTCACCATGCACAAAATAACTTTTGACATCCATCTGATGGACTTATGATCTCTGTATTGTAGCCAAGGAGAGTACCAGTCTAATGGAATTCATATTTTTATTTGGATAAAAGTTTCATAGTAATCGACACCTTCAACCAATGAAAAATATTTTATTACATGCTTAGCCTTGTACCTATTATGGACCCATCTGCTACATACACAATGCAGTGCATCCACTTTCAGATTACTATTTTAATTCATTTTATAAGTATAAAAAAACTCATGTTTTAATCTTCCCAAAAGAAATAAATTCTTTTGCCATAGCTTCCTACCATTCAAGATGCTTAGAACTCTCATGATAAGTCTCTGGATCCTAATTCATTACAAATTACGCTAAGTGTGTGACACCAAACTGATGTTCTGATCTAGTCTTGTGTGGATTTTTATGATCCTCTACATATGCACCAATTTCATTGTAACATGTGTAGATCCATTTTGGTTGAGGCTATGTTGGTTGTGTAAGTGCATTTTCAAATGACTTGCACATTGTTGCAATATTCATGTTTAGATTTAGTTTTAGTATTCCTTTTTAGGGTTTAGTTTAAGAATAGTACAATGAAAGGGTAATGTAGATGCCATAGTTGGAAATAAAACTAGTTACTTCGAGATAATTAAAAAACTATGCTAACAATGGTAGAAAAAAACTAATTCTTACCAGTTCCAACTATCTCAACTAGAAAGGGTGTATTAAAGTTGTGCTTCTTAGTAAGAGTTTTATCGAATGGTAAAAGGTGAAAAATTTGATCCTCTTAACTCAATTTAAACTAATGAAATGTAAAAATTGTTGTGATGAAGACAAATGTATCCTACATTAGTTAGCATATCCTAAATTGAAGTTTCATTTTTATGGAATTATGGAACCATGGGAAGTTTAGACTATCTTGGATAATATTTTTAGGAAGCATAGTAAGATGTAGGCATGTCAATTTGAAAATGAGCTTGGCACTCTTAGTCTATAAAACTATCCATAGATTAAGGAATTCATCACTCAAGTCAACCATTTGAGAATTTTGCGTGTTGAGATAAGTGTTTAAGTAATACTGGTGACCAACTCATTATGAGTGTTTTTTCAAAATTAGGTTTCCCATTCTCAATCTTCATCTCAAACCACTACAAACAACAATATTCTTTGGGCAACATGTGTGGCATATATTTCTTATAAGTTATGTGAGCAACTTAAGATTGATTTTTTTTTCATTGGTGACATTTGACCTAGAGGTACTAGTTGTCAATGATATTGATGCGACATCACAATCCATCTCTAGAAAAGGTAAGGGCCTTGCCAAAGAAAAATGGAAAGCAAAGCCTTAACTAAGGGAAATAAGCTAACTCAACATAATTTTACCCCGTAAATACAAAGGTAAATGGAAAATGAATACAAAATTCAACAAAGAGTGTTGCATTTTTTGTGGTAAACTAGGCCATGTTGAACATCATTTTTTCAATAAAATGGCACACTAAAAAAAAGAGATGAAAACATACAGCTCCCTCCCTCTGAAACTAGAGAAACACTTTCTATAACAATAAGTATATCACCTATGTTTTAATGGATTTAGGATTTACGATCCTCTCACGATATGGCACATGAAGACTCTTTAATTCACACTCTTGATGAAATTTGTACAACTGAAACATTTGTAGGCAACTCTAGTCCTCTAGTTGTTGAGAGCATTTAGGGTCTATTGAGATGGAGAATGGTGTATTCAATAAAATTTTTCACATTCTATACTTTTATGTGAACCCTCTAACCATTTATCATATCACACATTCAAGGGAATACAAAATTATTGAGTTTACACCTACTGATGTGGTCATCAAAAATGTAAAAGTCCAATCTACTATTGTATAATCTATCTTTGTGTTCACTCAACCTTCACAAGTCATGATTATGCATGCAAATGACATGAGTAAACTTTGACATGAATGTTTTGGTTACCTGAACTATCAGTCATTACAAGACCTCAATAAGCATAACATGGTTCTTAGTTTGTCAAAAGCATCTTTCAAAGATGGAGTTTGACTAAGTTGTTCACTTAGAAAACAATATAGGGATCAATTTCCCAAAGTTAAATATTAGAGGGAAAGATATTGATTACAATTAGTTCACAGTGGTCTCATGTCATTCTATGATGTTTATTTTTAGAAACATATATACGTGCTTACGTTCATTGATGATTTCTCTCACAAAACTTGAGTATATTATATGAGAAACAAAAGTGAATTCTTTGAGTACTTTCAAATTTTCATGGTCCTTGTTGAAAACCTATCAAACACAAAAATTTGGCTCTCAAAATATAAAATGGAGGAGAGTTTTTTAGTAATCAGATGATCAACATTTGTGAACAGGGATACATTTAACTTCAGCATATTGTGTCCTACACCCCTAAGTATAATGGTGTAGCTGAACACAAAATTTGCATACTTGAGGAAATGGCCAATTACATGGTGCATTTTGGAGACTTGCCTCCTTAGTTTTTGGGCAAAGGTAATCTAGTGTGAAAACTACATTCAAAATCACAGTCCCCATTCAATAGTACAAGACATGACTCTTAAAGAAAAATGATCTAGTGTCAAACCTGATGTCTCTAACTTCAAGATTTTTGGATGTAATGAATGGGCGCATATCCTAGATGATAAACACAAAACAATGGAAAGAAAGGGTTTTCCTTTTATTTTTGTTGGCTATTGTGAAGATGTGAAGACATATTGTTTTATTATTTTGAGAACTAGTGATTTACTGTTGGGATGTATTATTTGATGAACAATCCAAACCTTATGAATAAACATATTCTCCTCCTCCATTAGTTTATGTTGAGCCAGACAAACTTTTGATGTTTTTTCCAAACCCTTACTACCCTACTATGTTCACCAATTTCTTAAGAGTGATGTGAGAACATAAAATTGAGTATTTGTATTAAGCCACTAAAATATAGGCTTGAAACTCAATATGTAGAAAAAAAACTACAAATACAAAATTTATACCTACTATGGACATGGAAATATAAAATCTATATACTCCACAAAAATATCAAAGGGGTTTATGAGCCTTTAGTAAAAATAAATAAGAGATATCTTCTTAAGCATGTCACAACCACAAATGCTAAGAACACCTTATCCTTAAATTTGAGCCAATGAAGTTGTGTCCTAATATAACAAGAGTTCAAGAGTTCTATCTTAAGAATTGATGTCACAATGGAAGTGGACCTTTCAAATATAAAGGTTAATTAGTTGAGGATGGGTATGTTTACTTATTCTTTCTTTTTTTCGATAAATTTATAAATAAAAAAATCTTCTTATGGGCTCTCTCATCAATCAAGGTACAATCAAGTTTATTGCTAAGTTTGGGGAGCCTAAAGTTATTATCATCTAGAGGCCCATCACCCTTAGTAATGTGTCTTATATAATTATTGCTAAAGCTCTTGCCCTTAGAATTAAACACCTTATCCCCTTAATTTTTAGGTGTGAACAAATAGGGTTTATTCAACATAGATACATTTTGGACAATTTCATTGTTGTTTGGGAAGGTATGGAATGGGTTAGGATTTCTAATCAGAAGACCTTATTTATCAAGATTGATTTGGAGAAGGCGTATGATCTAATTAAGTGGCCTTTCACTATATCAATGCTTCAGGCTCTTGGGTTTGGCCTCAGGTTTGTGTAAGCTATCAATATGCTTTTCTAGGATGCTAGTGCCTATATTACTATCAATGGTACTCAATTTTAGTGTTTTGATCTTCATCAATCTATCAGGGAGGGTTGCCCTCTAACTCCTTCTCTTTATGTGTTGGATACTGAGAGATTTAATTATCTATTGGCTAATTATGCTTCTAGGGGTTTGGTGAAGGGTATTTCCGTCCACAATTCAGACCATTAGCTTATTAATGGGTATTTTGTACATGAGTCCTTTCTCACCCTTTAGGAACAAGAGGATTCTGTTAAAAATGTTATGGAATGCCTTGACACTTTTTGCCTTGCCTCTGGGTCTTCCATCCAATGGAAGAAGACAATGTTATTTCCAATCCCTTTCTCCCAAACCTACCTAGTTAGAGGGATATCAATGGAAGTGGATACCCTCGAGAGTTTAATTTAAATTCCTTTGCATTCTCTTTGCATTTAGAGCCTTGCCCGTTGATTTGTGGTCTTATATGGTTTAAAGGGTTGAAAAAAAAAAACCTTCTGGATCACCAAACCCTTGACTTAGTAGGGAAGTTTCAGATTTGATATAAGGTCCTGCCTGCTACTCATGTTTATTACTCTTCCTGTTGGGATCCATTTAATGCCTTATATGCTAAGTTAGATAAAATATTAAGGGGCTTTCTATGGGCTAACTTTGAAGGCCATCGTGGTTTTCACAAAGTCTCTTGGGCTATTTTTTATCGACCTAAAGAAGCTAGAAGCCTTTGGATTATTGACATTAAACTCCAAGGTTTTTCCCTCAGTGTCAAATGGATCATCAGAGGCTTGGAAGGTGATGAATCTTGTAAAATTTTGTTGAGACATGGCATTTCTCAAGGACTCCCTCTTGGCAAAAAGGCCTGGCTTACACAACCTTCTCATTACCCCTGTTCATGTTAATGTCAATGACACTTTTGTTATGCAAAACATCTAGAAAGCTTGGGAGAGGCTCAAACCTCACCTCATTTGGGTGGGGGGAGGGTTTCAAAATGGTCTTTCTCTAAACTCTCATTCCATGTGGTAGTCTCCTACGCTCAATTCTCACAAAGTTCCCTTTGCCATGGTTCCTTGGATCAAAGGTTCGAGACTATTTAAAAATGTTATTAAAATGATTGGAGATTTGTTTTTCAATATAAACCAAGACTGGCTCATGTGGAATATTGTGAGGGAAAATCTTAATCTTAATAATGAAAATACAGAATCTATTGTTGAGTTGCAAAGTTTCACACATGAGGAGTACTTACTGCAAATTGGTGTTACTTCCCTTACGCCTTAGTGGAAAGATTGGCACTAGCCTACAACTATGTCTTTTAGTCATTATTCTCCTCATCTAGCGTATAATATGTTGGCTCCTCAACACATTGAAATTGAAACCCTTAACTATCGATGGAATCTTAGATCTCTTCTTTCTATATGATCTAGAAGGTTTGCTAATATGTGGGCAACTTTCATTGAGCCTAAGAAAGCTCATTTTCTTTGGTGTATTCTTTATCAGGGTTTCCTTGTTGGTGACCAACTCTAGCACATGGAGGTCGCAACCCTATTTTCCCTACTTACCACCAATTAGAAAACCTTAAACACCTTTTTTGGTTTTGTCCTCATGCTTAGTCTACTTGGAGTTAGATTCACACTTTCTTCAAGCCCTTCCGACTTGAATTATTCACTTGGAAAATGGACCTCTTGGGGGACTTTGTCTTGCTTCCTTCAAGATACAATAGATTTTGGAAGATTTTTCATGCTGACATTCTTTTTCAAATTTGGAAAACTAGAAATAAAGCATGTTTGAATCATGAAGATATGGAAAAAACTTCTCTATAGTTAACAAATTTGTTGTGATTTCTAATATTACCCTCCAGATCTAGAGTTAAACAGATAAAGTTCAGCTAGAATTGCATCACCTACAAATTATCTTGGGCCATTGGGGGAATGCTTTGTGTGATGTCAGCCATGAGCCCCCTGATCTCCCACGCCACCACCCTCCCCCTCAAGGGCATGGGCGTGGGGGTTGGCATCATCAATCTCGTAGTCAACGGTGTCATAGCTAAAGGAGCCCCTCTATTCGCTTATGTCGGCACTCCCTGCCCCATGGCAAGACTAATTGGTCCAACAAAAATGGTGGTGGAGGGGGAGGTTGCCTCCTCCCCCTCCACAAGACAAATTTCCTTGGCTAGCTCTTACCATTTCGCTTGTCAAACAATATGAATATGAAAACAAACAACATAATGATGGTTGGAATCTTTTACTAACTAATGAGGATCTCACTACTCAAGGGGGATGGGAAGAAATTCACAAGATCCTCTGCCTGCTCCTCCTCCACCGACCACCATATTTGTTATTGTTACTTAATGAGCTCCTTATTCTTTGTGCTTTTGTTTACCCTTTTTTAATTGATTTGAATTAATTTAATTTTGATTCATATAACTTTGAATTGGCCCTTTTATAATTTTATACTCAATATAGCTTTACTTTTGAGATGTACCTTTTCCACCTATCTTTTTTATATGACTAATATTATATTATATATTATTATATTAATTAAAAAACACTTTTCAATTTAAACAAATTTTCTTCCTAATAAAATTTTTAAATTTTCCAACTTCATTAAAACAAATAGCCCTAACCTATATATGTTGAAATTACTTGTTACACAAAAATTCTCTCTAAAAATCAATCCCATAGTGTTCATATTTGTTGTGAAATGACAAGAGAACATTCGGTTCTTCAAATTCATCCAAAAAAAAACAAGATCTACCTTCCCCATATAAATCCCATCGTCATAGAAAGTAAAAACTGTCATAATGTATTAAGTAACACCCATGGAAGGGCCCATAATTCAAGATAGGCGTCGCCATTCAAAATTCATGACAGATACCCAGCTGTATGTCAGGTATCGTAACAAGTTGAAAATGTCTAAGTCCAGCCAGACCATAAGGTGGAAAAATCCAAATCAAACATTCCTATCATCTACCCCACGTTTTTATTGTTTATTGAAGTCCTGGGAATTAAAAAAACTAAGCAGATAATCATGATCTCTATTGCTTAAGAGGGGGACGTTTCTTTCTGTAGTCCACAGTATTGGCATTAGAATCGCTTCTATATTTTTGAGGTGAATAAAATTTCAGAATAGAAATGGATGCACCAGGTGCTCAAGAAATGTCTTATTATGAACATATTCAGCGAAGAAAGGAAGAGAAAGGCCTTTTGTATAGTTGGTATGTAATAATCTCACTTTTCTGCAACAAAACAAAAGGTTATCAGTATTAGAAATTATGGGTCTTTCCTTCCAGTTTATTTTATGCTTGTTTTCAGATAATCGATGGGATATGTATCCATTTATTAAAGAGGGTTATTTTATGATAAACTGTGTAACGGAGGTTTTAGATTTCATTGCTAGATCTATTTTTAAAGAAGAGAAGATTGAAGCCAAACATTTCAGATTTCAGTACGGTATCTATTTTCAGGGACTTCCCTTAGTTGAAGATGGATCCAGTCTAAAACGTGAAAATAACTTTGTTATGTTGTTGATTACAGTTCAAATCTCATTATAGCATCCATTTTCAGGGACTTCCTTTCCCTGAAGATGGATCCAGTCCGAGACGTCAGAAAATAATTTTATTAGGCTGTTGATTACAGAAGAATTCTATTTAATAACTAGATATGAATTTTAATTTCAATCTTCTCTTCCATGAATCCAGTAAATGTTAGTTTTGAAAACCAAGTTTGGTCCTGGCTAACAAAAGCAATTTATTTATTTATTGTTTTTGCAGCGCGTTCGCATTGTGCTGCTGCTTCTGCTGCTTTGAGACCTGTGAATGCTGTCTTGACGTCCTCTGCTGTTGCTGCGTTTAAAATGGGTTTCTCTATCATTAAATAAATAAGAAATAGTATGATACAGATTTAAGATTATGAGAGTTTTTTTTAATTAGTAAATGAATAACTACTCTCAGGGTACCAGATCTATTGGGAAGTCAACTTTGTTATTTAAGAACATTAATTATTTTTTTCTAAGCTACAGTGGAAAGATATGTATGTTATGAATAAGTTCTACATTCTGATCTGTAATTGTGCTTACAGGGCCCTGTAGATTCTTCTGGACAATGCTATTGTATTTTTTAATAGTTAATATGAATTGGGTGGAGTTTGGTTTTGAATTCCATGGGATTTTGTTCTAGGAGACGGCATTTTCAACTTTAATAACCATATTTATTCTTTTGTTTATGAAACCCTATTATAAGAAAGTGGATGGTAAAGTATTCTCTTTGGTTGTATGGGTTTTCTAAGTTATTGTAGACTAGAGGTTAACGCGGACATACCAAACCTTCAATTTGAACCTACTAAAATTAGAAAATTAATTGTTTTTTAACAAAGAAGAATGGCGTTTACTCTTTTAAAGATGTATAAAAAATATGCAAACCTTTAATTATGTATTTTAAAATATATATTGATTAAATAATTAATTAGATATAAAGAGAGGTTTTTATTTTATTTAGGTGGTGTTATTGAATTTTTAGATATAAATTAAATTTATTTATGCAATTTTAAAATTGTTTGTCTTATTGTTATCAAATTTAAAATTGATTAGAAGAGGATGTTGTTGTTGTTGTTATTGTTGTTGTTTATGTTCACAATTCATTGGTCTCAACACTCTTACATTGTTTTGGTGGTTTGCCTCGGTTTATCTGTGAAACTAGGGTTCGAAACCATCATTGTTGGAAAAACCACATCCATGTGAGAAAAATTCATATATAACACTTACCGTGAAAGGTGAGTTTTGACCTCCAAATTTGTATTTGACCCTGATTCTCTTAGCTATGTTAGTTTCTCCAAAACATGCAAAAAAAATTTGCTAATATCTTTAGTTAGGTCTATCTTCGCATTTTTTGCCAAATGCTAGTTTTATTCAAAGTTTTTGGGATAAGTTTGTCTAAATTTTAAAATTATCAAGGCCCACACCTAATCATCTTGGGGGGTTTGTTTTTAACTAGCAGTGTTAATATGGTTCATTTCCCTGATTTGGTCTTGCTTGAAAGTTCCTAAGTATGCTAGTCCTAATCAGGTCTCCAAGTCTTGATTAAGTCTAGATGTTCCTAGTTGTTCGTTGACAATACTAACTGGGAAAATTTCTTTGAACTAGTCTAGTCAATCAAATGGGGGTCTTTGTAGTGTATTTCATGGCTTTGTCCGACTTGGTCTTAAGTTGTGTCCCAACAACACCAAAGCTTTGGTCGAGATTTTCGCAATGATTTCCCCATGGTCTTTCATTAGCAATTAGTTCCCAAACTCTGACTGGGTTTGTGGGGTTCTGACATCCCAACAAACACTTCTCTATTTGGGGTTTGCCCCTGATTTCCCCGACACTTTATTCGTCGGGCTTCCATAACCAATTTTCCTGACACAACATTTTGGGGTTTCTTCCACCTGAAGCTCCGACAACCTATCTATTTGGGTTTTTTACCCTAGAACCACAAAACCCCACCGAAAACTTCAATGACAATGTGAATAAGTAAGCCAATGGTGTTGATCAAGGGTCCAACACCCGATTAGGTCTTAGGCCCCCTTCAATTCAAAATTTGAATTTTTCCCATCATTTTTGGCATTTGAAACATGATGTTTGAACCAAATAAATTTTTTGAATTAGTTTCAAAATGGAAATTTTTGTAAAATTGCCCATCTAGTCAAAAAGGACATGTCAATGAAAAATAGAATCCTAGGGTCCGTTTTTCGCATCAAGTCGCCTCGATTGCTTGTTGCTTCGGGGGCATAACTTTCATTTTGTAAGCCCTTTTTGAAAATCGTTCACACCATCAGAAAGCTCTTTTCACCATAGATGCTTTAGTCCTACTAGTTCCACTCAATTTGATTCGAGGTAAAAGTTACTTGCAACTGATTTTTGCACTTCTCTGACCTGAATATGTCTAGTAAGTGCCTTTTTAGACCACTTGGCAAATTTTTGATCGTAACTTGGTCTCCATTAATCCATTTTTAGAATCGTCATAGTTGTTGAAAAGATGACTCAACCACGGGCATCTTCGTGCCTTTAGTTTTCTAAAATTTATTTTGTGTATTAAAATTTTATGTTTATAAGTTCCATTTGGAACTTTTGTAAAAAGTAACTCATTTTCTATATTTTTACAAGCTAAAATGGAGTGAAAAAAACAAAGTGGTAGGAATAGAAAAGTGAATGAGCATTAGAGCAGGAAATGAATCGATGAAAAGTCTATAAATAAGACCAAATCTGCCTATTATAAAGGTTGGATTTTTATTGCTCCAAAACTCTCAAAGTCAATCAACTTTTTTTTTACTTTCATAGTGTTAAATCCTATCCCTCTTTCGTAACCCTACCATTATGCTGGGAAAATTTCAAAAGATTGATTATAATAGACTCCAAGTTTGTGTATCAAAATGATGAATGTTGATTAATACAAGAGTTGGATCATTTGTTTACAACTTACATGAGTATATGGTGGTTGTGGCTGCTCTTTCCTTGTCTATCGTCCTCAAAAGCTTGCATTAGCTTTGAATGCAATTATGTGTATGTCGGTTGGTTTAGTGTCCAAGTTGTGGAGCTATTATGATCATGATATCAATTTTTCAACCATTATTGCAGGATTTTATTTCCTCATTTCCTTCTCTTTTATGTTTTTTATCAAGTTGTTAAAACTAAAATTTCATTCGATAGCATTGTGTTATGTTCGTATTATCTTGAATGCTTGTTTTATTCAATTCATATAGTGTTGTTGCATTATTGAATGATTCATGTAAGGGAATGAAAAAGTAAACTTAGTATTTTTAACCATTTTTATCTAAAACCCTAACTTTGATTTGGGTAAATGTATGCATATACTTTGTTGTTTTCAATTTCTACTTGAAATCCAGTTGAATACAACACATAGCCATAATTACCATCTAGTTTTTTCAATGATTAGAACACTATCAAAATTCAGTTTTAAATTTCAAAACAGTAGACCCCTTGATTGGAATCGTCACAACACACTACTAAGTGAAGATTAGTGTGCCATGATCTGGTACATATGGACCTTGGGAAGGCCCACCTATGCAACGCTCTTTTCAGGAGAGGCTTAATGAACTTCATCACCCCTCAAGTCTAATGTTGGCATTGCCATGCCAACAATATGTCAACAATTTGATGAAATTGAAAATAACAAAGTATACACATACATTTGTCCAAATCAAAGTTAGGGTTGTAGATAAAAAAATAGTTAAAAATGTTGACTTTAGTTGTTCATTATGTTATATTAATCATTCAATAATGCAATAATACTATAGGAATGGAATAAAATAAACATTCAAGATAATACAAGTATAACAGAATGTTATCAAACGAAACCTTAATTTTAACAACTTGATAAAAAAAGGATAAAAGAGATGGAAAGCGGGGAATAAAAGCCTATACAAATGGTGGAAAACTCGATATCAAGATCATAATAGCTCCTTCAATCAGCCATTGAACCAAATAGCATTACATAATTGCATTTAGATCTAATACAAACCTCTAAGGAGAATACACAAGGAAAGAGCAGCCACAACTATTGTATACATGCATAAGTTGCAAGTAAATGATAGAGATGTTTTTCTAATGAATTTTCTATAAAAATTTGCAAGGCCATGAAAACTTATTACTTGTCTAGTTGGGTTGGGAGTTGGCCACTCCATTATGGCTTTCACTTTGTCCCTATCCAATTTTAATACTCTTTGATATATCACAAATCCAAGGTACAACAATTATGTCTCCATGAATACACAGTTCTTGATGTTTATTAGTATCTTATCCTCTTGTAATCTTCCCATAACCAAATGAAAATGATGGAGATATTCTTCTTTACTATGACTATAAATCAGTATGTCATCCAAATAAATTACAACAAACCTACCTATGAATGGCTTAGGAACTTCATTCATGAGCCTTATGAATGTACTAGCTGCATTAGTGATGCCAAATGTCATGACAAGCCATTCATGCAACCCTTCATTAGTCTTGAAGGTTGTTTTCCATTCATCTCCATGCCTAATTCTGATTTGGTAGTATCCACTTTTGAGGTCAATCATGGAGAAATAGTTTCACCCACTCAAACAATCCATCAAGTCTTCAATCTTTGGGAGAGAAAACATGTACCTTATAGTGATCTTGTTGATTGTTGTTGAATTTGTGCACATCCTCCAATCTCTTTTTTTCTTAGCCACTAAAACTATTGGCACTGCACATGGACTAAGGTTCTCCTTAACCAACTACTTGTCCAAAAATTCTTGAACTTGATTTTTGATCTCATCATTTTCTTGTGGTGTCATCTTGTATGTAGCTTTATTAAGCAAGCTTGCTTCTATAATGAAGTCAATATGATGACTAATTTTTATTATGGGTGGAATATCACTAGGTAGTTTATTTACTATGATATCAGTATAGTTGTTTAGCACAAATTGCACTTATTGAGGCCACTGATTCATCTTAGTTTTTGTTATGGTTGTTCTAGGATTGAATACCACTGTAAATCCTATCTCTTCTTCTTTCATTACATTCACAAACTCCTTTTCACTTACTAGCATTACACTAGAACCAATATTTTGTTCACCGTCTTCTTCTTTTATAGGCAACAAGGTATGGCTTATAAGATCCTTTTCCAAGGTGTAAATGTTTATCCTTCCATCATGTGTTATCTTCTTGTCGTATTTCTAAGGCCTTCCAAGTAACACATAGCACACGTCCATTGGCATAATGTCACATAGGACTTTCACTTTATAACTTCTAATTTGAAAGTCCACACAAAATTATTCATTAACCAATACTTGCTTCCATTTTGCAGCCATGAAATCTTGTAGGGAGTTGAATGGGGAAGCCTTTCCAATCTTAGTCTATCCACCATTTCAACTAAAACTAAGTTATTTATGCTACCTGAATCAATAACCACTTTGAATCACTTACCTTAACACTTGCATGAAGTCTTGAAAAGAGTCTTTATTTGATTGGGTTCCTTCTATTTAGGTGTCTTGATCAGCACTCTCCTCATAATCAAAGATTCACCTACCTCTGGTTCTTCCACATGAGATGGAGAGCCAACACTCTCCTCTTTTATGGCTTGAACAACCTAATTTTTATTTTCAATTCGATAACTTTTTGCTTTTTGACCCTCTAGACACTCTCAAAACCTATGTCTTGCAAATTTATTACACTTGAAGGACTTACCTATGAAACCATTGGATCCTCTTCCTCTTGATGCATATCCACCTCTGAAATATGGCCTTCTACCTCTAAATCCACCTCTAGGATTAAATGACTATTCTTTTGAAGTGTTATCCTCTCCATGGTTTATCTGTGAGGTATTTCTACTTCATTTCTAACCCTTTCCTCTGTAACTTTTGTCTCTACCTCTATTCTACTATGTTTGTCTTCTCCTAAGCTTGGATTCATCTTTCAATGCAAGTTGATTGCATTCTTCAAGAGTTTTGGGGCTAAGTAGACTTAATTCATCTTGAAAATTGTATCTCAATCCAATAAGATATCTAGCAACTTTTTATTTATCCTCCTCTATATGAATTGATCTGATGACCACCTTATAAAACTCCCTTGTATACTCCTTGACAGTCATTTCTTTTTACTTCAGAGTCTACAATCTTTTGAAAAGGTTTGTTTCATAATCACTTGGAAAGAATTTACCCTTCAACTTGGAGACTATCTGATCCTAAGACTTGATTTTTGACTTGTCTTTCTTTCTTTTTTCTTCTTGGATAAAATCCCACCAAAGGGATGCATGCCTTTTCAGTTTTGTGTGAGCAAACTTCACTTGGTTCTCCTCTGGAACACTTTCATAGTCAAAGTATTTGTCTAGTTTTGTAATCCAATCAATAAGTTCTTCTCCATCTAAGGTTCCTGAATATGTAAGAAGTTCTAATTTTGGTTTGAACCCTTATTTCATTATTTCTTTTAGTATTCTCTCAATGCCTTGTTCATCATGGTCTCCAACTTTTCCATCTTCCTCTTCTAGCTCTTGAGTTTCTTCCTCTCTATGACTTTCATCCCCTGTTAGGACTCCCCTTATTTGAGTAGCTTCTATTGATGCAATCCTAGCATCAAAACCAATCCTTAGGTTATGTAATTCCTCCAATACAATTTGAATATTGGCTCTATTCCTTCTAGGTGGCATCTTGTCTTCTCACTCTCCAAGCTATCTAACCAAAAACCACTCTTCAAGCTAGCTGACCAAAAACTATCAATTCACTCTTGTTATCTAAGAATGTACACCTTATTTCAATCTATTTTAGGTATCAAACCTGATCTGATACCAAATTTATGTAGAGGTATTAGTACAAACAACATTGAAACAACTTACCTTCTCAAGGCTTATGCCTACTAGCCCTCTCAAAGCACTATTTTGGGTGATTTGACAATTTTATAAAGCTTCCAGGCCAAATAATTAGGGATTAAAGTACCCTCTATCTTCCTTGAATAACACACAAAATGTAATATTTAAACTCAAAAGGGAAGTATTCTATTTTCAAGGATCTTCACTCTTTTAGATCTCTTTCTAGTGTCCCTCTGAAGGCACTTTTTTTTAGGGTTTGTCAAACATTCAGGGTTTCAAATCAAATAAAGGACATTTTTAGATACCCATTAATGGTTTAAAACACTCTATTAATTTTGAGGATCCAACTCTCAAAATAAGCCCATTAACTCCAACCTTTTCTCTGTCAATTAGTTCTCTAATTAGGTCGCTTAGGCTTAAAACTGAGTTTTTTCTCTAACAAGATCGAAACATGCCAAGATTGAAAAATAGTGTTTGATTCACCTTTATAATTAAAATCCCATCATCCATTCCAAATTTGAAAGTTTGAATCACTCTCTAACTAGCAAAACTATGAAATGGTCAACACTTTTCACTAGGTCTTTTTGTGTAGGCCGAGAGAGGTAAAACGAGGGTTTCTAAATCAATTAAAGGTTTAAATGACTCAAAATGGATGAAAAAGGTCTGTGAAACCTCAAAAAATACTTAAGAATAGATAACACTATCTTTTATTTTAAAAATATTCAAATATAGGTAAAACTCACCTAGAGAAAAACCTTCTAAAGAAACCTATACAGGCCTGTGTGGACAGAACTGTAGGTTTTGAGGAAGATTGAATCCTTTTTGTGATTTTTATTATTAAATAAACTTTTTCTTAAAACCTCATTCACTGCCTTTCCAATACAATATTAATCCAAATGAATGCAAGAATTGTCCCTTTTAACTCAAACTTGTTGGCAATGCACAAAATTTATGCAAACTGAGTTTTCTTTTCCTGTTTTGCCTGAATATGGTTAAATTTGTCTTAATGCATCAAAAATTTAATAAAATTAATATCATCACACTCATTAAAATTTCATTTACATCACAAATACCTTCAAAAATTGATCTTTATCATTAAAAATTTATCATTGTTATGAAATGGCATGTAATCCTGTTGTGACTTTCTTCTTTCTTATAACTGCCACCTCTCTCTCTCTCATTATTGGAGCTTCAAAGCCTACTTCTCACCTAAATTATGATGATTTAAATCTTTTACAAAATAATACATATTCTTCCAAAGTCTTCAACTATCTAAGATTGCTCCAACATAGGTCTTGACTAGACTTAAGATGCATTTTTAAACTAGACCATTGACCAAACATGACAAATGATATGATCAAAGGTAATCTAAACACTATAAGTCACATGAAGACCCTATAGACTCATAAAAAATGAAAAAACATAATTAACATTCACTAAAATTTTGTATAAATATTCTAAACTAAATAAAATAATTCAAAAATTTGAATTTGAATTTTGATAGGAAAGTGCCAAATTCTAATTCTAAACAACCTTCTTTTACCAACCAACAATCTTCTTTTACCTGCTCTTTCTTTCCATAGGACCGTAAGTGACCATCTATGCTTTTCAACTCCTTCATTCTTAGCTTACTCTCTTCTATCATTACTCTACTCCCACTCAAACAGAAACCCCTGTGAGTGACATGTAACCAAACACAAAACTTGCTCCCTGTAACCTTAGCTCTGATACCACGTGTTGGGATAAATAACGGAAGCACACAATTGATTACCAAGCAACTTAACATGCAAAAATTAACTAAAATACACAAGTAACTAGAATTCAGAAATAACACATGATATGAGAGACAATACACAACTTGTATTAAAACTCTTTCAGAAGAAAATACAACAAAGAAGGCTGCCACAGTTCTTCTTCCTTACACACCTCTAGGGCTCCCACACCTCCAGGGCATAAACAGTAAATCTTTCCTCAAAGATCTCTCTCCTAGGTCCCAACACACAACTCAAACACAGAGTTGGTGTTCACCTTACACCTGTGCTCTACGCACTCCACAAGTGCTCCACGCACTCCACAAGTACACAAACGTACTTCAAGTAGATCTGCCCTGAATCTGCAACAACCTGCACCTCAATCTGATCTTACTTATGGAAGGATCTCCCTTGCCTTCCTCTTTGCTCTCTTTTTGAGTACACACTGTACTCCAAGTAGATCCCACCTGATTCTATTCCCTGTTGTGTTGCTGTCATATCTAATCTTGCACACCTGCAAATCAATCTAGTTCTACACACTTGTGAACCTTGACCTTGCACACATATACACCTGCAAATCAATGATCTTACTTACCATGTAGATCTCCTATCATAGCCATGCTCACCTGATGACCAAGATCATACATACATAAAGAACCCTGTTGATTCTCCAATCCAGCACCCACACTTGGTACTGTGGCACTAGGAGGAACACACCATTACTCACCTCACACACAGAAGGAGCTTATATTATTGCTCTCTTACTCTCTAGCACTAGTTTACAATACAAGCAATGAGTCTCTTAAATAGATCTCATGCAAACAATAATTATACACTTAATTACAATAATTAGATCTGCAGCTTCTAGTCTAAAATTGGCCCTTGACATGCAAACACTTGGTTCGTTAGCTAACTGCCTGTAACATTCGCAGTCCAAACCACACAGGTGACCGACATCGGTCCCTGTCTGCTTGGGGGGTGCCGATGCCAGCCGACTTTTGACCGACGTCAGTTGCCTTCCTGCCTCCTCCCTGCCGACGTCGGTTGGCCTGACCGACGCCGACGTCTATGACACTCTGCAACCCTTCTGCAACCTCCTCCATGTCTACATCAGTGAAGCTTTTAGCTCCACAACCTAACAATCTCCCACTTGGAGATAAATAGCTGCATTGTACCTGTACCCCATCTAATCTGTTTTCTGGCTTGTATCCCTCTTCAAGCTCAATTCTGAAGACAACCCACCACATAACCTGTGGTGCACCCCTTGTCATTCGAGTACCCTACCACATCTGAACCTACAATCCCATGTAGTGAAGTCCTGACCCTGAATAGCATGAATCCGTGCTGCTGGTCCCTCTCACATCCCTGAGAACCCACTTCTTCGAATTGGCTCCTAACTCTCTGACAACACCCACTGCTTGGGCAAACTCAGGTCTATACCAGACCTCATGTGATTTCGAACACTGAATTGTCTAGCCCTTAGTGTGCTCCGATTCTGCATCCTAAACCTCGCCAACACCTGATTCACATCAGCTCCCACTGGAGACAAAATCAACCTGTGATCTCCCATGTCTCTCATGCTAAAAAATTTCGCTGCTCCAAATTCTTCATAGCAAACCACTGAACTAATCTTACCCTTAGCTCAGCAAAACCCTGTATCTACAAACTTGCTAGAAAACATACCATCCACATACAGTAACAGGATAATGTCATGACCATCATCCACCTAGTAAGACAAACCACAATAGTTACCTTGACATTGACTAAAGCCATGTTTTGTCTTTTACCTGTCAAAACCTGTACCACTGTCCTGCAGCTTCTTCAAGACCATATGACCTGGTCTTCCGTCTCACGTGTCCGTTCTCTCTATTCTTCAACTAAGGTATCCATTTGTCTCTATACTTTCATACCTACTGACAACCCTACCAAATCTCCGCTTGGTTCTGCATACTATTCCTTCCATGCTCCCACTATTTTTTAAATCCTTCCTGCTCTGCAATCAGTAACAAGTATAAAGAAGAGGAACAACGAATTTGAGGCTTACTTACCACTTCAGTCCTCCATATGGGTGTTTGAAACTCCTTGACAACTTGTTGTTCACCCAAAATCCGTTACATTGACCGATCTCGATCACCACACAGTCTGCATCCAACCGACATCGATTCCTGTGCCTGTCTTGACTACCAACCCTGTCGACGTTGGTGTCCTCCTTCTGCCGACGTCGGTCCTCCTGACCGACGTCGGTCTTACCTAATGCCGACGTCGGTTTTCCTGCCGATGTCGGTACCTGTGTTTTCCTGTGAGTGATGGCTTTTCACCCGCAAGCTCCTTTGAATCAAAACCCATGTCCAAACTGCCCTGCTCAGAAGTATCAAGTCCCATCCACTGGTCTCTGTCCGCCATCTCCTCCATAAACACCAAGGCTTTCCAGTTCTTAAGCCTGTCAAATATATCAGTCTTCCTCTTAAAAACATGCATCTCCTTCTTGCTCATGTGACCAAGCCTACAAAGCCACGTCTCTGCAACAGAAGAAAAATCAGTAATATAAACAAGTAGATAAAGAGTACTAAAATTTTGTATAAATATTCTAAACTAAATAAAATAATTCAAAAATTTGAATTTGAATTTTGATAGGAAAGTGCCAAATTCTAATTCTAAACAACCTTCTTTTACCAACCAACAATCTTCTTTTACCTGCTCTTTCTTTCCATAGGACCGTAAGTGACCATCTATGCTTTTCAACTCCTTCATTCTTAGCTTACTCTCTTCTATCATTACTCTACTCCCACTCAAACAGAAACCCCTGTGAGTGACATGTAACCAAACACAAAACTTGCTCCCTGTAACCTTAGCTCTGATACCACGTGTTGGGATAAATAACGGAAGCACACAATTGATTACCAAGCAACTTAACATGCAAAAATTAACCAGAATACACAAGTAACTAGAATTCAGAAATAACACATGATATGAGAGACAATACACAACTTATATTAAAACTCTTTTAGAAGAAAATACAACAAAGAAGGCTGCCACAGTGCTTCTTCCTTACACACCTCTAGGGCTCCCACACCTCTAGGGCATAAACAGTAAATCTTCCCTCAAAGCTCTCTCTCTTAGGTCCCAACACACAACTCAAACACAGAGTTGGTGTTCACCTTACACCTGTGCTCCACGCACTCCACAAGTACATAAATGTACTTCAAGTAGATCTCCCCTGAACTTGCAACAACCTGCACCTCAATCTAATCTTACTTATGGAAGGATCTCCCTTGCCTTCCTCTTTGCTCTCTTTCTGAGTACACACTGTACTCCAAGTAGATCCCACCTGATTTTACTTCCTGTTGTGTTGCTATCCTATCTGATCTTGCACACCTGCAAATCAATCTGGTTCTGCACACCTGTGAACCTTGACCTTGCACACATATACACCTACAAATCAATGATCTTACTTACCATGTAAATCTCCTATCGTAGCCATGCTCACCTGATGACCAAGACCATACATATATGAAGAACCCTGTTGATTCTCCAATCCAGCACCCACACTTGGTACTGTGGCACTAGGAGGAACACACCATTACTCACCTCACACACAGAAGGAGCTTATATTATTGCTCTCTTACTCTCTATCACTAGTTTAAAATACAACCAATGAGTCTCTTAAATAGATCTCATGCAAACAATAATTAGACACCTAATTACAATAATTAGATCCGCAGTTTCTAGTCTAAAATTGGCTCTTGACATGCAAACACTTTGTTCGTTAGCTAACTGCCCGTAACATTCGCAGTCTGAACCACACAGGTGACCAACCTCGGTCCCTGTCTGCTTGGGGGATGCCGACGTCGGTTGCCTTCCTGCCTCCTCTCTGTCGACGTCAGTTGGTCTAACTGACGCCGGCGTCTGTGACACTCCGCAACCCTTCTGCAACCTCCTCCATGTCTGCATCAGTGAAGCTTTTAGCTCCACAACCTAACACAACCTAACATACTCTAAACACTCGGATATGATTACAAAGTTAAATTCAATACCTATAATACCTCTAAAATAAAATAATCAAGCCAAAATTGATAATAACAATCCAAAACTAAAAATTAGGAGTGATGTTCATGCATCAATTAGGCCAAATGGCATTCTTTTTTATGCGAATGTACCCCCTTTTTTGTGAATGTTGTCTTGATATGGTCCTCATAGGTGACCATTCCTTGATTGTAGCCCAAGTAACCATCAAAAAATGACATCATTTGAGATTCATTCATTATCTACAAGACTTTATCTAGTGAAGGCAGTGGGTAGTTATCTTTCTTTGAAGCTTTGTTCAGGTTACATAAGTCCACACAAAGCCTTATTTCTTTGTTTTTCTTATGAACCAAAACCAAATTAACCACTGACATGGAGTACCTGATAAATAAGATGATTCTTATTGAAAGCAATTTCTGCACTTCTTTGAATATCGGTGGCTCTAGCAATGGATTCATCAACCTTTGCCTCTAATGGAATGGTTTGACTCCCGGCTTGAGAGGGATAATATGCATGAGAATGAAAATGTTAAACACTTTTAAGTCCTCATAAATCCATGTTATAAACTCTTTTAATTCATTTACAGCTTGAACCAACCCTTTTTTTTCCTTCTCCATGCATGTCATTCCTATAATCACATGTTTTGATTCATTCACATTATCTGAATTACAACGTTGGTGTAACATACCTTTGGCAGGGGCTAGTTTATCCTTTTCACCTTGGTAATCCATGTCAAACATCCATTCTAATGAGACCATGCCCTTAGGTATACCATTGGTTTTCAGATTTATCACACCTTCCTCATCCATTTCAAACTTTTCTATGCCATCTTCATCAATGATTTGGAACTTAAATACATTAGTGTTTGTGATGAAGTCAACAATATGTTGATCATTGTTGAATATTTAGAAGTTCATGATATTATCATAAATAGAAGGAATAAAGATTAACTCCATTGATAACCTTTTTAACCTGGAGTTAGCTATAGGTTCTAGAGTGTTCACAACTATTGTTAATGCATCCATCGTATAGTTCATTTTATGAGGCAACATTTGAATGTTGAATGCTTCTAAATCCTCTATCAAGTTCCACACTCAGTTGTGATATCTAGATAAACACTTGTCATTACAAGCATATTTTATTCTCACTTGTTTGACCACTAGTTCTGAGTCACCAAGTACCTTGAGATTCTTGAATTTCTTCCTTAGATCAAATTGGAGACCGATAACTAGTGCCTCACTTTCAAAGATGATATTTGTGAAAGTAAATTATAGGGTAAATGCAACTAAGTATGACTTCCATCATGGGTTGATGAGCTCTACACTAACACCACACCCTTTTTTAGAGTTTAAGCTATCAAATTTTAGAATCCACAAGTGATTTTTAGTTGTGTATGTAGGATTTTGATAAGTAGGTGTTGCTTCCATATTAGTTTATTCACTTGCTTTCTCAACCTCTAGAAGGAATATGCTTAATTTCTCATCTGATAAGGCCCTTCTAGTTAGATCATATGGCAAAAGTAGGTATAGGGTTGTCTAGAATGGTTATTTTCTCATCACAAGAACTTGAAAACTCCTTGTTTTCACTTGGATCAGCCCATTTTACATCCTCATATGTTATGGCAGCACTATGGACTAAAGGTATTTCATGTGCACAGAGGATATCCTCCTCATATAATTGATCTAACTCCTCATATTATAATGCAAACAACATGTTAATGGAGAGTTTATTATAATTTGTTGCTTCTTTCTCAAGTGTATAAAACCCAAGTTCAGACTCTTCATACAATATCTTAATCATTTTATTATATTATGTGATCATGTGAATCATTTTGGCTCATGCTCAATTATGATCTAATTGGGTATGCCTCGCCATGGGAGCCACATATGAGAGAAGTTGGTTTCCATGTAACCATTCAACATTCTCAACTAGTCTCAGTTCATGGGCATACTGTAAGCATGAGGTATATCTACTACCTAAATATCAATAAATTATTGTACTCTAGGATTGGAGGGAAACTGCATATGAATGTGGTTCAATTCACGGACAACCTTAACCTCTAACTTGTCCAACTAAAAAACCTTTCTATTTGCCTTTGTAGGAGTCAAACCCAACTGGTCACAAACTGTATAAGGTATCACGTTGCTAAGAGCACCTAAATCCACCAAATAATTATGTAAGTTCTTACTAAAAATATTTTTTTTTAGGAAGAAAGGAAGGGCTTTCATATTTTCTTTATAAATTTTAACATGGGCATTGGCTTTCCTATTAGCTTCTTTCCCTTTGGGAGCAGATAATTATTTTATTAAAAAGGCCTTTCTGGTTATAAATATAGAGAAAATCAAACATTGTTATATTGGCCTTAGTTCATTTTAGGTCATCTACAATGTTATATCCATGTTCACTTGGTTCCACTAGTTTTTTAGATTGTGCGGGTGTATAGTTTTTCTTGGATTGATAAGATGTGATAGGTACTTTAGGTGGAAATGGGTTGTTTCTCGAGTTCTCATCAAGAAAAACTTTCGTATTGTTTGGAGTAGACGTAGTTAATAGACTTTGACACTTAATCCTCAACTAATATATGTTTCCCATTTGGAAATTTTTAAGTGCATGGACCTCATCTAAATTGTCCTTAGGCTCATTGTCTCTCTTGAATGGAAATTCATGAGTCTCCAAGACTAGAGTTGTACCATGGTTTTTTATGCCTCGGCTTGAGCTATCATTATCAAGTACATTCACTATATCTAGGTTGCCCATCTCCCTCTGGAAGATGTTTGAGGCTAGGGTGAACTGGGCACCATTGATTTCAGCATGGTCATCCATGTTGTGCAACCTACATTAGGTGGGTAATGTTAAATCAACTAGGTGCACTGTGTTAGAGGCATTATTGTTATTGTTCTAGCTTTCATTATCAAATGGACTAGGCACCCCTCCATTATTATGCCTCATGTTCCATTTCCTATTAGTTATCTGAAAGTTGAAGTTCCTATTTTTTGTGGGGTTATTCATGTTTTGGTGAGTGTTTTGAGGCATTTACCTACGCAAATTGACCATGTCATTTGTCATCCATTAAACCATTTTTTTCAAGTTTGCTACTTCAAGGTTCACGTTGTAGAGTAAGATTACAAAGCAAGTTAGTCCATGCATTAGTAGAGAAAAACTCAAAATAAGCATAAAGAACATAATGTGCTAAGCCTACTCCCTCAAGTGGTGTTGATAAGGAAATCTAAGAGATATTTAAGAAATGCATATACCATCAAACCTTTCAAAGATCATCTCTCCTTCCAAGAACGGCCAAGAAGCATGATTTTCCCAAGATTTGGTGCTCCAAGTCTTTGTTAATGAAGAGTCGCATGTTTTTCCATCATTTCCTAGTGCACTAATGGCTTAGGCTCATGAATTTGATTAATTTGTGCAAATAGGTGAAGCTTGTCTATTGCATTTTCTGCATAATAAGTTTGCATGAATGAAGCTTAAAAATGGTGGTCTTGGCCCTATTATTTATAGCTTTTTGAAAATGATCAGAATCAACCATGACCATCCATTTTGAGATCAAGATGTGTGGCCATGAATAAATTCAATTTTGGAGAGAGAAGCCATAAACATCCCCAATAATATTTATAAGAATGGGGCATTAATGAGTCATAGGAGGGCTTAATCTTGATGTTTGTTCTATTAATGGTTTATGGATACCACTCCACTGATGATGTCATAGGGTGATGCAGAATTGAATGATGAATTTCCAATAAATAAATATTCAACTTCTATAAATTTTTCACTTAAGCTCTTAGTTTGGTTTAATTTGCTTAAGTGGGTTTAATTAATTTTTTGCAATTCTTTAGAAATTAGTTGTTCATTTAATCAAACTAGTCAAAATATCAATTTACTAAGTTATAATTTGACTGGAGCATAATTAGAAGAAGGTGTCAATTGCTTACAAAACAATTCCCCATCTAGAGCATTGTGGAAGTGAAATAACAAATGCATGTGACATGTGCTTCTAAATTAAAAGAATTCAATGCTCTAGAGCATCATTTTACATGATCACAATTTGACTCAATGTGATTTGAGAAAAAATAATAATCACATAAAATGCATTACCCCATTCAGGGATATATTAACCTAAAATGGCATCTGTACATGACATGTTCAAACCATTTAGCGCATTTTAATTATTTTGGTCCAGATTATGCATTATTGTAGAATATTGCTTAGATTGACAATTTTAGCACAATAGTGATAAGAATTGGATGTCTACATTTTTTCCCTATTTGAAAAGGTGTGGCGAGACATTCAATCAAAATAATGTCTTTTGAAAGAATGAAAGAGTTGTTAAAAAGAAGTTGGAAGGTAATGATTGAAGAAATGACCCATGATGCCCCCTCGAGAGGGCATGAAAGAATGAAAGAGAAGGATGGACTCTTGAAAAAGAGATCAAGAATGAAATTAACCCATGCAGGAGAATTTATCCGTATGAGCTAATGCTTGCACATGTTGATTCCCAATGACAAAAATAGAATAAAACATAATGGGCCCCAATGTGGGGGGAAGTGGAAGGAATGCAATCCCAAAATATAAGTGGCACACTTTCACATACCCAAAAGAGGGCAAAAGTTACGGGCTTAGGCAATGATCGATCTCAAGACAAGTTGCATACTTTAAAATTGCCAAAATGAGGGCAAAATCTATAGAGCTTGGAATTAAAAGAACAATGATAGCATTGCTCTAGAGAAAGGAGGGAAATGAAATAATAATGTGCCATAGTAGAGCAAATTTAATCATTTAATAAATTGATTTTTCCCCAGTAGAGCTGAGTTTGACCATTGATAATTAAGTTTTGCCCCAATAGGGTTGATTGGATTGGTGATTGGTCTAAATATTGTGTCCTAGTAGGGAAAATTGGTAAGCATATCTCAAAGATATAACCTAATCCATAGATTAAATATGAGCGAGCACAAAATTATATGCGAGGGTCTAATGACTGAAGAAGCCACAAGAAACTAGGCATACACAGATGCACAAAGTGATGAAAGAGATGAGTGTAAGAATGAGGGTGGTTGAGTTGACTTGATATATTTCATGTATCCAAGCATTCCCTACATAGTCCAAATGGACCTCCGGCCAATGTACTTCTCCCAGGATGTGGGATAAAATGGAACGAAGAAAGAAAAATAGAAGAAAGACATACCAATGTTCAATTATGAAATCATTTTAGGTAGCAGATATGTAGGAAAGTGTCTTCACTAGATGTTATAATATAATTTAGGAGATGCACGTACCAAACTAATCATAGAAATAGTCAATTAGACTCACAGTGTATGTCCCTCTTGGAGTCATAATATTACCTTCTAAGGATGAATTATGGAGAAATAAAGTCATGTTTTAGAGTCATAAAAGGTCTAAAATGTGAATACATAACCAAATAATCAAAGGGGAAGTGTCTAATTCTACCTTTCTTTTGAAGTATATAGACATGTGTCAGTGATATTTTGGCAAAGGGTGGATTTCAAGCAAGGTAAGAAGATTTCCAACTCCTCTAGAGGGAAGATATATGAGGCAAGAGGTCACTTTTCGGTGTGTGGATAACATGAATGTCCTTTCTATGTTCTCAAGGGCAGCCACATACATGTTTCCAACACTTTCACACATGGAGGGCATTATCAATTATACAAGTGTTGAAGAGAAGCAAAGAACTCTTGTTTTGACTAATATGTTTGTGTTTTGTGTAGGTGATGATATAGGGGCAATCAAGGCCTAAAAATTTGAAGATTTCTTTGTTCGAATACATTTTTCTAGCCACCACCATGTTATCATTTCAAAGAAGTTGTTACCTTTTAGCATCTTTTTGGCACATTTGAGGTATGGGACCTCCATGAAAAGGGAAAGGAAGATTGGAAGTTGTTATTATTTTATTTCCATATTATATAAACAACCAAGAATCTTCACATATAGCAATAAAGAGCTTCATCAAGTGGTCTTCTTTTTATGGAAAGAGTCAAGGATCAAGAGTTGCTTAAGGCCCATAGTTAGGATGGCCCATTGGTTGTTTATATTGATTGGGGATAATCAATTTTGGGCAGGGAAGATTGTCATGTCCCCCTTTTAGACATGAAGCTTTTGAATACCCTTAGCCTATTTATTCTTTAATTCTAAGGGCTAAAAGAAGTTGAAAAAAATATGTTGTTCTCATTGTAAAATTCAAAAAGTTGCTTTATTGTCTGACTTTCACTTAAGTTGTGGTCTTTTGAGAGTCATGGGCACCCAAGACCTTAAGTAAGGTTTATAGTTTAATTAACCTTTTCTTTAAAATTTGAGTTTCCCTCCAAAAATATAATACCCCTCTTGGAAGGAAGATTATAAAAAGGGATGGAGATTTCATTGAGAGGTTAGACTATGTTGTGATATTGAATTTTCAAGTTGGAGCACGAAAAGCTTTAATTGTTCACTTTAAAGATGAAAACCTTCAAGGTGTTGGAATTGAGGATGAAAACCCTCATTCTTATTAAGGCAACTTCACCTAGGAGCTGCCATTGAACTGAATTATTCTTCTAAGGGTGTTTTGAACACCATTTTGTCATTTCCAGGTATAGTGATTCGGTTGAGAGGTTTGACGAAGTGTTTGGAGGGCTAAAGAAGGGTGAAAAACCCCATTGGGAGCTTGGTGATTCCTCTTGGACCCTAGAAAACCCTTCCTAGGGTTTGGCAAAGGTATTTTGGGGCCTCTCTTGGCTTTGGATGTGTGTGGAATAAACACAAACATTTTTTATATTTTTCTAATGATTTTAAGCCCTTGAACTTGGCAAAAATTAGGTTTTTGGATGGCATTTGTTAGCTGAATTATTGGACTATTTTCTATAATTTTGTGGAGCTTTGAATAATTATTTTTATGCCAATTTGGAGTATTTTTAGAGTTCTAAAATTATTTATAGTGGCTAGTATTTGAATAATTTATTTATAAATTATGTGAAAGCTTGTTAATTAGGGTTGCAAAAAAAATCAAAATTTCATGATTGATTGGTTAGGGTTTCATATTCAAAATTTTGGCTTATTTTGAATAGGGTTTGTTGGTAAACCGTTGGATCCAAAAATATCCCCCAAAAGGGACATTTCACCTCATCACTCCCCCACTTTGTTTTTTGGATTTGTTGTGGTTTCAATCTTTCACGTAAACTTGAGCTTTTAATCCTCATTTAAGTAATCATTGAATTTTGATTCTCCTCTCCATTCAAATCAGTGGTAAATATTGTGACTTGAGGCCACATTAATATATTGTGACAGTTGGCGAAACTTTAAATTGTTGAAGGTTTTTACACGTTAACTTGCTCTTAGTGGAGTCTTGACACGTCAAGATGGATAGGGAGATGAATAGGGAGGTTGAGCTAGCAATCACATAACCATTTCTCATTGTAAAGCAGGTGAATCATGAAATGGATTTTTGGGGTGAGGTCTTGAAGTGTAGAGTAAAATCAATTTTTTGGATTCCTATAGGTCTTATCAGAAAGGCCATTTGGGAGATTGTGGGCTATGTCTCCATTCATTCCTTTGCTCACAGTAGGGTCAATTCAAAGATTGCATCAATACAACAAGCGATTCACTAAAGATTTTGCGGGATAAGGTGGTTACTCAACAAGTGGTTGAAAATTGTAATCGTCTTGAAATCTATCTGGCATGTTGCAGGCTTGGGCAAAGGTTGACATGATGTTCCACCACATTTGTTGTTCTGAGAGGCTAAACAAAGAGGCTTTATACCCCTTGATGGATATGGTTGACTAAATTTATCACATTCAAAGCTTCTACCAAGATAATTATTCGAGACATGGGGAGATCATTCTTCAACAATAGTGGCAGTGGCAGCCAATTATTTGGTAAGAATGTGTGAGGGAATCTTTGTATCTTCAAGAGTTTTGGTGGGTGAGGCATCTTGCTCGAAAAACCCTGACAACATTGATTAATTTCGTTCCTCATCAAATTAATCAGAAGGAAGGCGTCGAGCATCCCAGTCTACTCCAAGGTTGGGTGGAATCTTTACTTATTCTAATGATAAAAATAAGATGTCTTACTGTCGTGAACAAACATTTCTTGGTGGAAGTGGTTGTAGTTTCATCTATTACTAAGTGGGATGATTTGAAGATATTAATAAAGAAGAAATATTATCCCATTTGTTATGAGGCAAAGAGGTCCATATATTACAAATATCTTGGGCAAAAATATGTAAGAGTACAGAAGTGAGTTTTGTAAGAAGGATATCTAAATGGGCAAAGATATAGTGGATTGTGACATCTTCATGAAGTATGTTGATGGACTTTATATCCATTTGAGGAGACATATCCAATTGAATAAGCTTATGGATGTAGATTAGGATTATTACTAAGCTTACTATTTAGAGATGGATAATAAGAAGGATCCATCTACCTCTCAAAACACTCCAAAGCAACAAGGTGGTTCTAAGCATAAGGGTAAAGGAAAGATAAACATAAATATAGTTTTGTTTCTAAGAAGGACACTAAAAGACAATGTGGGTATTTTGATGTTGATAGTCATTTTGAGGAAAATTCTTGGAAGTTACATCTAGAATTGCATTTATTCAATACCGATATGCCCTCTACTAAGGGTTAAGATATGTTTTGCAATTACAATGTGGATGAGACTTTGTGTTGTACCTCCATCAATTGAGAGGTATTTTTGGGTAGTATGAATGCTTATGAGAGTGAATTTTATAAAATTTTGTATATTAAAATTCATATTAATATAATGAAAATGGATACTCATTTTTATACCTGTTCACAAGAAAAATTGATAAGCAAGGAGTTAGTAAATAATTTAGGGATAGAGACTTACAATCATCCAAGCCCATATGCTTTTTGTAATCATATAAAATGCAAAAATTGGTAACTTGAGTGTGGCTAATGACACCCAACCCTTAGGTCCCTCTTGTTGCTCTCATGACCCTCTTAGGCTTATTTTTACTAATTCTCAATCATCTGTAGCTTTTTAGACTTGATCCTAGCTCACCCAAACTACTCTTTCCAAGACAAATCAATCCCCCCAAGTCTCGTCTTCTCAAAATAATAGTGTCACTCTGGGACTATAGCACCGGTGCCACTCCTATCTGCTTTTGGCACTACTATCCAAGTCCATTTCTGGCCCCAAAGATCAATTATTTTTGGTTCCCCATCTTTATCCTTTTCACCCTAACATGAGTACATTCAACCCATGACCAATATATCCCTATAAAATCCCATTCAAAGATCATTTAGAAGGGGTTGGCAAATATCACTAAGCAAGCAAGAATACAAGCAAGACTACTCAAGCAATCTTCTCTATTTTTTGCATAAAGCCAATCAACACACTTACAAATTCAATCAAATCCTTACACCAGTCCCTAGCCACCTCAAGCACATCTAGTTTTAGCATTCTATATTTTCATATACACAATTGCACAAAACACATCAAGGGGGAAAACTACATGTGGCTTGATCCCTCTTTGGAGTACTGGTATATAGGCAGCGTGCCCACACACGGGGTGTGAAGCACATCCAGTGCATATTACACACACTAACCCCCTCCCTCTTGCTCAAAATTAGTTAAAACACAATAGAAGATAGGGTTTAAAGAAAGAATTTTGTTTATAAGAAGCTATATAGACTTTCAGCTACTGAAACTTTGCAGATAGAGTCATACGAACATAGTGAATAAAACCTAGAAAGCTCAGACTTCAAAACAACAATGGCAGAGGTGGACTATATCGTCAATGCCACTATTGTCCAATTTTGGCGCTCCTATCCAATCACAAAATGAAGTTCAGATCTCAGTTTGTGATAGTATCTCAACCCTGCACATTGAATTACAACTTCTGTCTCAGTTAGATCAATCAATTTCCAACTAAGTTTCATTTTCTTCTCCTTATTACTATTTTTAGAAAAAATTGAATTGCAATTAATTTACACAAATCAGTAGCTTAATTATTGTCTATTTTTTTACTGATTTTACTAAAATCCATTAACTAATTAAGAATAATACACCAATATTTCCAAAATTGTTAAATCATTTGGTGAACCTGACTTACTTCGTTTGCATATAAAAAACCTAGAATCCCTAGGGTGATTTTCTTACTGATTTTTTTATATATTTTGTTGATTTTTTACCTGCATAATAAAATTAGAAAATCGCATTAAATTTTAAAATTTCATAGTAATTTTGAAATAATTTTCTTTCAAACCCTAGTTGCTCATACTAAGTCCCAGTAATTTTTCAATAATTTTATGATTTTTTACTATCATATTTAAATCAAAAAATCCATTCAAATTTCAAATTTTAATAGTAATTTTTGAAAAATATTTATTTTTCAAAACCCTAGTGGCATCTACTAGGTCTCTTTAAATCACAAATTTTTCAATAAATTTTTGATTTTCTACTTGCATATTTAAATCAAAAATCCACTTTCATTTTCAAAATTCCATAGTATTTTTCAAAAATGTCAGTTTTCAAACCTTAGTTGCATCTACTAGGTCCCATTAAATCACAAATTTTTCTATAAATTTTTGATTTTTTACTTGCATATCTAACTCAAAAATTCACTTTAAATTTCAAATTTTAACAATAATTTGTTAAAATATTTATCTTTCAAACCCCAATTGCATACACTAGGTCCTATTGCTTTTGAGATATCACCTTATATTCTAAAATTAGATTTCAAAAATGGATCTCACGTATTTACAAAATTTTCTTACATTTCTTGTAAAAAATAAGGAGTCCATCATTGGTCCTATCATGTACATGAATGATGAAATTTATCATATTAGTACAAAGCTTCATTCTTTGCATTTCATGCTTACTCTTTATAATAAAGGATGATATTACAACATTTATTGCTAAAAATGCACAAGATTTCAATATTTGTGTTGCATATTCTCTCTCGCTCATGAGGAATAATGTTCAACTCTATTTTGCTAAACATGTTAGAAATATTATGTCACAAGTCAAAGCTCTTTATGCATTCATGCACAATTTCATGCTCTTTGCCCTTCGCTCTCTATCTCTCCTATGGAAAAAATTTCAAGTTTGTCTTGCTACACATATTAGACATATCATAGTACATGTCAAAGTTCTTTATGCATCAATGCACAGTTCCATACTCTCTATCCCCTGTTTGTTATCTCTCATGTGGAATGTTCTCAATAATCATATTGTTATACAACTTATAACTCCACTTAAATGCATTTTAACCCATATATATGGTTTCTACCTAGATGTATTTAACTCCTTGGCTACATGGTTTTTACATAAGCTAACTACCACCTGTCAAGTTTCAATGTCATATTTTATGCACAGGAAAAGAAAAATCTTCTCCTCCTCTCCCCTAAGAGGGTGATAGCTACTTTCCCTCTAACCAGGTCCATGTTATCACCCCTCCAAAAGGTGATGCAGCCTATACAATTATTCCTAATGCATACATTCAACCTATAGCTTCTTCAAACCCTCTTCAACATATGTGTTTACATGTTCAATTGGAACCAACTAGGGTTTGCACTTGTGAGACTCTATGGGATCAAATCACCAGTATGAACAAGTTAATTTCAGATTTACAAATGCAGAATTAGCTATTACATGACAAGATCACAACATCAAAAAATTAGATTATAATACAAAAGCATCAAAGGCATCATAGTGTCAATCATGTATATGGACTTTCACCTAGTCAATTGGTTGAAAGCAATATTACATATCAAAACAAAAAATCACAACAAAGTAACTCTACAACTAGTGATTCAAAAAGCATATAAAGATAAAATAAAACTTCAAGCGAGGTACTAATAGAAATGATTAAATCTAAGTTGATCAAACTACCTCCTTTACATCCAGTGAGAAGATCCAAATATTATTGTGCATATCATAGAATGCATGGGCATCATACAGATTCATGTTTGGCATTGAAACAACATATACAACAAATAATTGCTAATGAGGACCCTATACAAGGTAAATCAATCAAGCAATCCACAGTGACACAGGAATACATTCACAAAGGGTCAAATTTAGAATTAGTACAAAAGTGGTTACCAAAGCATAACTCGAACAACAAAAGGATCAAAAAGCAAAATAAAAGCAACAAATAGTAACACAAGCACAGGTAAAGCTTGAACAAGATGCAAATCTACCTCTCCAAAATGAGGCTCAACTTTCAAAGCAATATGGGTTTGGTCAAATATATCTACAACAGTTTGATTTTCAAGGTCAAGGGTTGGAAAAGCATGCTCAAGGCATCAGTACTCTTATTCTAGTAGTTGATAATGTTGGTCACCAATGTTTGGGATTTATTGAACATCCTAAGGCAAATCATTCATAGACACAATTTATAAAAAAAGATCCAGATACAACAAAAGTCAATGCTAGCATTCCATTGGTTCAAAATCAAGAAGATAATGATGAGTGGAACAATACAGGTTATTATGATTTCCAAGATATCAACAATGAATCTCAATATTTAGAATCATATTTTCAGCCATTCCCTTGTGCTTCACAATCATGCATGATTCCTTTAGTTGATATAAGATACCATGATAGGGAGTCTCTCATGAGACTCATCGGTTAGTATCGTCTCTCCTCAGCCTCACCTGTACATAGTTTCTTTTTGCTTACTTGTACATAGTTTCTCAGTTTTTCTTGTACATAGTCTCTTCATGATTGATTATACATAGCTCAAATATATCAAAAATTCAAAAACATACAAATAACTCTAAAACACCTAAAATATTTTGATTGTATGCATCATTCATGATTTACACTTCTACTACAATGTTATACTTATATTTGCTATTTTATGCTATTGTTTGTTGATTTATCTACATTACCTTGCTTCACTTGATCTCTTTTGAGTGTGTGCACTGACATCCAGCTCTTTGATTTCTTCACTCTACCCATCGAGGGGGCACCTTATATATTCAAGACATACATCGATATACATACCCACTGAGGGCATCTTCGACATGACTACACCATCTAGGTTATATCATTCCTACACCACACACTCTAGTTATCATGATGATGTAAATTATTTACTAGCTTACACAGATTACTCTATCAACACTACACTAGTATATAGCACTTATGTATATCTTAGCATATACCTAGTCTTGTACTAACATGTCTTGCATACTTTCCCTCTTGCTTTGATTAGTTAGATGTGATTGTACTTCCAGTTCCTTACATGCTTTATTTTCTTGCTTTGCATAGCTAGATTGTTTGCATTTTTCAGTTCTTGTTCATCTCCTATATGTGCCCTAGGACATTTTCCAATGTCCTTTAATTCTATTCATGTGTGTGTGTTAGGACATTTGTCAATGTCCTTTGCATGTACTCCTCTATATGATTGTGGCTTCCATGTCAATTTTGCTTGTTTCAATTGTATGTGTATGTGGCATTTGAACATGCTTTGGATGATTGCTTTCCAGTTTTAATGACATGTTCCCATGTCCCTTGTTTGCTTGGCCCCTTGGCCACCCTTGTATACTTCTTACTTCTTGCCTTGTGTGCTTGTTGCTTGTTTGCAATGTCATGCTTCACATCATGCATTTATCTTGCTTTCTTGGATGCCATGATGGACATCATGCTCCATCCCTCCAACTAACAACTATCCAGACTTCTTATTCCAGTTCCAATTTAGTACATTGCATTATATCATTATATCATTATATCTATCTAGACATACCCCTATTGATCTAACAATCTCAATACAAATCATGTTATATATTGAGATATCTTGTCAATTATCATTATTATATCATGTATCTTTGCAGCATAACACACTTGCATGGCTCTTTCTTTTTTAGGGTAGTCATTGTAGGGTCTTCATTCTTACTTTCAAAAAAGGAAGCAAAAAATAAGGGTTTTATCACAGAGATCATAGCTCCTAACGATCAAAAAAGTAGCATTCAACACACTCAGAATAGCAACCAGAAATCAAAATAGTTAGAACAAAATAAGCAGACAGTCAAAAATTTAGAATAGTTACCAGATTTGGCCTTAGACAATAGTGTCCAATGTGAACAACATCATTAGTGACACTAGTTTCCACTTTTGGTGCTCCTGTCTAAACAACAAAAAAACCAATTTTTTTAGAAACAGGTAGAAAAGTAGGTTTAGTTATATTTTTGTGCAGCCAGACCAGTTCATAATCAATAATTTTTAGTACACTTTCGCTTAGAGAATCCAGATATAGGGGGAATCAAGCGCAGTATGATGGATCTCACTTCCAATTTCAGATACGACAATTGATATAACTTCTATATTAAAATCTATGTTTCAGACACTAGTGATTGGGGGCAATGTGCATGGCACATTTATTTTCTTTTCTTTCTGAGTTCAATATTACCCAAGCATTCTCAGTAGTTGCATGCCTTATTCCATCTACAGAGGGTTGGCATCATTTTAAAATGGCTTTCATACAAGCCTAACTTCCTGATTTCTCAATTTTCCAAGTGGCTTTTATACAATCCCAGTGCCCCAGTTCAGAGTGGCTTTCATACAAACCTAATCTCCATCTTTCGGAGTGGCCAAGAGTGGCCTAGTTTTTAGCATACATTCGATTATCCATGCCAATATTTTTAGATCATCGTACATTCATGGGATTCAGAGCCATCTCATACGACACATTTCATATCGGTATCAGTTCATAGCTTCACTTCACGGGGTAACAATGGAGCCAGAGGACTAGCTAGCCTTTGTATTCTTGAGCCACCTATTCAAAGGGATTGGACACACAGTCCAAACATCAATCAATACATGCAAGGCCAACTAGCTTCACTTAGTGGGTAACGATGGAACCAAAGGGCCAACCTTTGCATTCTTGAGCCACTCTCAAGAAATCGAGCACTCAGCTCCATTCACGATATTACTCTTGGTACAGCACCTTCCAGCATTACTCAGCATCACTCAGCATCATAATATATTTTATATTGGTTTGTGTACTCAGTGAGGTGTATTCATTTATTTCTCTTCCTCTCTCTCTTACCCAACTTTGTATGTTCTTATTTTAGATATAGTGTATCTAGTAAGAACTTATCTACTCTTTATTTTTATTTTAGATTCATACTTCACAACGTGCTCTCTCTATGCACACCCAACATGACATAACTTTATGAGCTTCACCCTTGAAGGTAAGTTCAAGTACACTTTTTATTTTTCCTTTATCCTAGCATTTTGCTTTGTTGCATCATTAGAATAAAGTGGGGGAAATGTGGTCATATAAAATGCAAAAATTAGTAACTTAAGCATGGCTAATGACACCCAACCCTAAGGTCCCTCTTGCTTGATCTCACGACCTTGTTAGGCTTATTTTCACTAATTCTCAGTCATTTGTAGCCTTCCAGACTTGGTCCCAGCTCACCCAAACTACTCTTTCCAAGACAAATCAATCCTTCCAAGTCTCATCTACTCATGATAATAGCACCACTCTAGGACTATAGTATTGGTGTCACTCTTGTCCTCTTTCGGTGATGTTGTCCAATTCCATTTCTGGGCCCAACAGATAATTTCTTTTGGTTCTCCATCCTTATCCTTGTCAGTCTAACGTGATTACATTCAACCCATGACCAATAGATCCCTATAAAATCCCATTCAAAGATCACTTACAAGGGGTTGGCAAATATCACCAAGCAAGCAAAAATACAAGCAAGACTACTCAATCAATCTTTCCTATTCTCTGCATATAGCCAATCAACACACTTACAAGCTCATTCAAATCTTTACACCAATCCTTAGCCACCTCAAGTACATCTAATTTTAGCATTCTACATTTTCATATATATAATTGCACAAAGCACATCAAGTGGGAGAACTATGTATGACTTGATCCCTCTTCAGAGTATTGGTATGTAGGAAGCATGCCCACGCATGGGGTGTGAAGCACGCCTAGTGCATCTTACACACACTAACCCCCCCTTTTGCTCAAAATTAGTCAGAATAATATAAGATAGGGTTTGAATAAATAATTTGCTTTACAAGGAGCTATATAGACTTCAAGCTACAGAAACTTCATAGACAGAGTCATACAGACACCGTGAACAAACCTCAGATCCTTAGGACATCAGCGGCAAAGGTGGACTATATCGTTAGTGCCACTACTGTTTAGTTTTGGCACTCTTGTCCAACCACAAAATGAAGTTTAGATCTTAGTTTGTGATAGTGTCTCAATCTTGCACAGTGAATTTCAACCTCTGTCTTAGTCAGATCAATTAGTTTCTAGCTAAATTTTCTTTTCTTTTCTTTATTACTTTTTTTTTTAAAGTTTGAATTCTAATTCATTTACACAAATCAATAGCTTAATTTTTTTTATTTTTTTTACTAATTTTACTACTCAGACCCTTTAACTAAATTAGGAATAATACACCAATATTCCCAAAATTGTTAAATCACTTTCATTTGGATGAAGAAAGGTGTAGAAATCAAGGCAAAAAAATAATGTAAAATTATGTTTGGTATTAATGCACATTTTGTTAATGAATTTATAGTGGATTTTGTGCCTCTTTATGTGTATGGTGTAGTGTATGGCAGCGCTTATTTGTATATCTAGGATGCAATATTCATGAGAGCCAATCAATACCATTTTGTTGAAGGATGGCACAAGATACATTATTTGATCCTCTAAAGGTGACTCTAAAATCTCTTTGGTAGGTGCCTCTCAACCTAAAAGGCTTATTAATGCAACTAAGAAGTTTGCTTTACTTTTTTTCGAGATATTCAAGATAAAAAAAAGGTGGTTGTACATAAAAATTCTTGTACCATGTTTTCTAAAAATGAACATAAACATATGGGAGAATTGTTGTAGCAAGTCAAGGAAGTCTTTCATGAGCCCATGGCGATGCCACCGATGATGCTTATTGAGCATGAAATTATGATCTAAAACATTTTGGATGCGTAGAATAAATCTAGGCCTGCAGATCCTCATGGATATGTCTTAGGATGTATCTGGAATGATACATAGGCCTCCCATAGATCTTGAACATATTTGGCACCCAAAATGTTTTTTTTTCAATTTCACTTTACAAAAAGTCAAATATGGACTTCAAAAAACAATTAAAAATAAAATAAAGTATAGGGGAAACTCTAAAAGAAATTTTCACACTCATTTTATCAAAATAAAACAACACCACATTTTCATTTCATTGCACTTTTACATCTCATTGCACATTTATTCTCTCACTTTCATTTTTCCAATTGCTTACGACTGAAACTTCTTCCTTTTGCTAATGCTACACTATTACAACTACCCATTTTTCTCGAATGAGTTTAAGGAGCTTTCAATGAAGAGGATTGTTGATTTAAAGTAAGTTTTCAATTTTGCAGTTTTTTTTTTAGCTTTTTTTCAGTTACAAACTTAAAAACATTTGTAACTAGTTTTAATTTTTTTGGTTATCTTAATAGCAATATTATTATTTTTTAACTAGGAGCTATAGGGATTTTCTAGAATGACTCACTTTTTAAGTGTTATTTTTGTGGGCCAAGTGGCAGCAGTCAAAACTAATCCATGATTGCCCCTTTAAAAGCATGTGACAAGGTTAGAACAAGTCCTAGGTGGAGGGTGTTACATTTGTGTTTGCTCATAGTGTAAAGTTAAATATAAGATCTTGTATAGTTAGGTGAAATCCCATTTATATGTGATTCCTGGTTCTGGAATCAAATCTTGTGTTGGGCCAAACATAAATAGAAATCCAATAAATAGTTTGCCACATGAAAACATCCTTACAAACATTAGAGAGAAAGAAGCAGATGAATTTGTTTCCCTAAGATCAAAGCATCATTTTGGAAAAAAATATATAAAAATCTACTAAGCCACCTATTGTTCCATCTCATGCTAATATTATGACCCCATCACACCCATTCATTTCTACATCCATCATGGTTGTATAAGAACAAGATTCAGCTATGTTACCAGATCATAGACATATCCAGGGAATATCATGTGCAAATATAGATCTGAAATGTTTCATATTGAGATCCTAGGGCATGCATAATAAGATCCCGTAATATAGGTGAATCCTCTTCCTCTAAAACCATGGCATCCCATATTTGGGAGGATCTGCAGGCCTCCCATAAGATTCAAGATGTATCGTGTGCCTAGAGTTTTTTTTTTAATTTTCAGTTTATGAAAATTCAATTATGGACCTAAAAAATAATTAAAAATAAAATATAGGGGAAACCCTAAAAGCAGCTTTCACACTCATTTTATCAAAAGAAAACAACACATTTACCTTTCATTGCATTTTTACCTCTCATTGCACATTTATTAGCTCACCTTCATTTTTTCAATTGTTTATGATTGAAACTCCTTCCTTTTTCTAATACCATGCTATTACAAATAACCAATAAATTTCAATAGTAATATTATTATTTTTAACTAGGGGCTATAGGGATTTCCCAGAATGTCTCGCTCTACAAGTGTTAATTTACTTAGCCAAGGGACAGCCTTCAAAATTGATCCATGTGCGCCCTTTTGAAAGTATGTGATGATGTTAGAATAGGTACTAGGTGGAGGATGTTACATTTGGATTTTGTTAGAGTGTAAGGTTAAATAGAATAGCTCGTATAGTCAAGTAAAATCCCATTTGTATGTGACTTCTAGTTCTATAATCAAATCTTGTGGTGGGCCAAACATAAATGAAAAGCCATGGAAGGGCTTGTCACATGCAAATATCCTTTCTTACATCAGAGAGCAAGAAGAAGCAGATGCCTTTGTTTCCCTAAGATCGAAGCACTCTTTGGGAAAGGAATAATCTACATATACTAAGCCACTTGTTGTTCCATCTCATGTTAATTTTGTGACCCCATGACACCCATTTATTTATACATTCCTCACAGTCACAGAGGAAGAGTATTCACCTCTTAGTCACAAGAAAACAAAATATGTATGCCCATTAAAAAGGCTATTCCAAAATTAATCCAGAGACATAACAGATCAAAACATTGCACATTGCGTTTACACATTTGGGCTACTATTTAATGTTTTTAGATCACCATAATGGTGAGATATGGTGATATATTTTAATGAATCCCTAAAGGGTTCACCGTCCTAGGGTATGAAAAGGTGTGCACCAACTTATTGGCAAAATAAAGAAAACATGTTTAAGATGTCTTGAATCCCATCAAGGATTTGTGGATCGAAATAGGAGTGTCCATATTTTTTGATGGATGAAAAGATATGTAAAATAGGCCATTGATTAATATGGTCACAATAATACTTAAAGGGCCAATGTTTTCTAGGGTTGTTTATTGTGAAGGATAAGTGAAGGATTGAATTAACTTTTCAGGGTTATGGAGTGTAAGCCATAGGTTGTTAAAGGGTCTAAGTGCAGTAAATTAGGGTATAAAATATATAATAAATACAACCACTGATTTTTAAAATAACTAAGCTAAAATAATATTTCTATAATAGCAATTAAGGAGATAAATGAATAATTAGTTGGAAACTGCCTAAGACGAAGGATTCAAAATCTAAAAATTGGTACAAGAACTTGTCTAAATGTCATAAACAAAATCTAGGTCTCAAAAACCCTCCTAGACAAAAGTGCCTACCCTAAACAGTAGTGTTGTGGTGCTAGTGTCCACTTATGGTGCTAGTGTCTTTTGTGCAGCAACTAATCTGAGCTTTTGGGAGCACATGTGTCTCAGTCTACCAACCTTGTTTCTGTGTGGACAAACCCTACTTCACTAGCTTTGACCTATTGTGACTAATTTTATATGCAAACCCTAGATATCCATGTGATTAGGGCATTTGATTTGGCATAAATAGTGAATGTGTAGTGTTAGTTGGATATGTTGGATATCCTCAACACCCCATTGTGATAAGAGTTGCCTACATCCAATACTCCGAAGAGGGATCAAGCCCGATGTAGTTCTCCCCACCCAAGTGTTGGTGTTGGTGTAGGTGCAAGTGCAAGTGAAGCTAGTATGAATCCCAGTTTGAGTGCTTTGAATGAGGCTTAAGATTGAAAATCTATGTATCTAAGATTAGGAGGGTTGTTGATGATTGCATGCAGAAGTAGGTCAGAATAAGAATAATAACCTTGATTGTGCACAACTTATTCTAAGTTTGTGTATTTGCATTTGATTTTCATCTAGTGTATAAAGAGATAAAATTCATGTATATATACTAATTTGGTGCTTGTGCATAGATTGAAAAAGGTTTAGGTCAACCCTAGGTGTCTTAGGAATTGAAAATATATATGGTGGAGCTAAAAAGAGGGAAAAGGACAATAGCACCCAAATAGGACATTAACGTTGTGGCGCTAGTGTTTAGGGGGTATAACTTGAGGCACTAGGGGATTGGATGCCTAAGAAAAGGTCTAGGATTGACTTTGAGATGCTTATAGATGTGTGTGGCTCGCACAAAAACTAGATAAGTGTCTAAATAGGCTCTAAGATAGGTCTAGGGCTAAGTGAGGAATGGATGATCTCAAAAAACACTCTTAGTACTCAAGTCACATTTTTAGAGGACTACATTCCCCCCACTTTACTCTAGAAATGCAATAAAGCGAAATGACTAGGATAAAGGAAATATAAGTGTACTTAGACTTACCTATGAGGAAAAATCTATGAATTTAGATTTGAGTATGTGAAGCGTACTCCATTGCATGTCCTGCAAATAAAGCATGCATAGATAACTCCTTACTTAAGAGATATAAAAATCAAAGACAAAACTGAGTAAAATGATAAAAAAAAAGAAATCAATGAATACACCTCACTAAGTATGTGAACCAATACATAAATCCGATGACATCATGTGTGTGTGCATGTAGATAGTGATCAAATAAGTGAATAGTTTGGACTAAGTTGATGGCTTACTCAATCCCCATGTATAGATGGCTCAAGAATTCAATCCAATTTTGGCTCCATCATTTTCCACCCCTGCCTAATGGATTATGACCTATGAATAGCTTGGATTAAACTGATGGCTTGTCCAACCCTCTTATGTAAATGGACCAAGAACTCAAGTAGACTATGACTCCATCATTGCCTATCCATGTGTAGTAGATGTATCTCTAACGAGATTGTGCAATGTAACTGGAGTTGTATGATTGTCACTGAAGCTATATGATTGTAATTGAAACTATATATAATGGCTTTGCAACCAATCAGAAACTCTAGAATAAAAATTAGCCTAAGGGCCTCTCGAGCACTTGATTATGTAGCTCAGGGACTATGTGGTAATGCCAACCATTGCAGACAAAGTAAGGCATCAATATGGTGCATAACTTGGAATATAGTGGTTGTTGTGTATAACATAAATAATGACATGGAGTTTGTCATTCCATTTGTTTAACCGGTGCACAAGTGAGCATATGGAAATAATGTGTCATGCACATGGCCCCAAATATGATATCTGAGCATATGGATTTTAGAGTGAGTTTTAATAATTTGTATCCAAGTATTTGAAATTGAAATGAGAGTGCTTATGTTGTGCATGATGCCCCCAATATGATTAAACTAGTATGATTTTGTGCAAAATGAAGCAAAATTGAGCAAAATTTGATAATTTGTAACTAAACCTATGCAAACCTAAACTTTAATTAATGTCTTTGTCACAATCTAGATTTTTCTACTTTTGGGGCTACTAGACTATAGTGCCATACCTTGGGTAGTAGCATTGTGTCCCTAGTGTCCAGCTATGTTATTTTTTGCTAAACTGAATCTGATCTCTATTTGACTATTTTCCACTATGTTTTCCTAAAACTAAGCTCTGTATTTTGTGCATGCGTGTTGGAAACTATACTCTGAGTTAATTTGGATGGTTTGATCTCTATAACAAAACTCTATAAATTCCCTCTTTTGAGGGTAGTTGTTAAACATGTGCAAGAATTGTCCTCAAAAGAAAAAGCTCTACATGATATGTGTTAGCCTGAGCATATATGATATTTGTGTAATAAACCAATATAATGTAGATACCTAACATTGAAATGTAAGATAATATGAGCATTAGTTTGTAATGTATGATGTATGTTAGATCTAACATTCACAAGGATGTCAAGATAGATATAATAATGTGAGCATATGTATGAACACCAGATCTGAATAATTACCTAGGGGGATGGGACATGATGTCCATCATGGCACCCAAGGAGGAAAGGGAGATGCATGAGGACCCTCATAACATCTAATATTGGAGTGTGTAACAAGCAAGAGACAAGTGTCATGGCCATGATGCATACATTAAACCATACATATAACACACAGGAGGCGTGCAATGTAGGTCAATGGGCCACAATACAAGAGACATGGGCACATGTCACTAGATCTAAGAAAGTCATACATACAAAGACATGTTCAAATGTCCACATACACAAAAGAGCAAACAAGGTTGGCTTAGAGCCAAATGGAAACACATGTTCAAATGTTCGCATACACAATCAAGAAGGCACACACAAGGAAACGGGCACATGTCCAAAGAATACATACAATGAAATGAAGGGACATAAAGTCATAGAACAATGACATATTTAAATTCCCTCAAATAAATGTAGAAGCATAGAGACACAATCAAGTCTAAACTAGTAAAGCTAGAAATGAAAGTATGCATGAACATGTGGTAAAAAATTGCATAAGATAAAATATGTACATAAACTAAGTCTATAGTAGTATTAGTTAGCAAAAAGTTTGACGATGATCAATATCAAAATATAAACAATGTTAAATCTATGATATAGAGTTTAGAAAGATGTGACCTGGCAATCAGAATTGTGTATAAGATGCCCCAAAATGGGCAATGTGTCAAATGAGGGCCCTGTGTATCTGTGTATATTCCTCTAGTGGATGGATAGTAGCAAATTTGGATATGTGTGATGGCATTGGGTCCTAGGTCTTGGAAGCATTTGTGAACATTTGAAAAGAACAAGTGAAGCATGTATGTGTGATAAAACCAGCGATATTAAGATAGCTAGCATATGTAGTACCTAGCAAGTATAAGAAATGTAAACATTAAAATGCATATAATCTATAATTTGTATTTTCTAAATAAATATTTGAGTGTTTTTGTGTTTTTGACATATTATATTATTTTTATATTTTTGACATATTATATTTTTTTTTGTTTTTGACATGTTATTGTTTTTGTGTTTTTCACATATTATATTGTTTTATATTTTTTGAGTATAAGTTATGTACAAGCAACATGAAACTAAAATTATATACAATGAGAAAGAATAAATTAAACTATGTACAAGTAGGGAAGAACATATTAACTAATGAGTCTCGCAAGAGACTCACTATCAAGGTGTCATGTATCAAACAAAGGAACAATGATCATGCATGTTGTGTGAAAAGGTATATGTGGTCTAGGAACCGACTGTGTTGAGTGATATGTAGTTGACATTGCATGTAGAGTAGGGATAAGACTAAGAATCTGATTGAATTAGCCTCTGAACTGTGCTCTAAATTTGTGAAGAAGGATGAACTAGCCTATGAACTGTAGGGTTATTGGGGACCCATCTAGTAGAATATATTGTAGCTAACATGGATGCTCTATGCAGATAACCTTGGGAAGGCAATAACACTGATCTCATAATGAAAGGGGTAGAGAGAGGATCTCTAGAATTTAGAACATGTCTTTGATGTAGGGGTCTCTCTAATAAAGGTCTCTATGGAAGAGTATGTGTATGTGGTCACATTGTAGAAGTAGACATTGCATGCACTGGTGGCTCAACTGAAATCTATGGTGTACTAATAGAAATTGTACTTAGAATTATAACTGGTGGCTATTGTGTAACTATCTATAGGATATGTAAAGGATACTCATATGGAAGGCCCTCAACTATAACCACCTAATTAGCATGTATATACTTGAGGCATCTATGTACGATGGATGGAATGGCTCGAAGTTGTTGTATCCATAGCCTACCCAATAACATGTCAAAATTACTTGCACTAGGAATGACTAAGAACCTAGTGGCCACATGTTCTGGCCCAATCTGTAATGGGAGTATAATATCCCCAATGGAGCTCTAATGTGGCCACTAAAACCATGAATAATTGTATCGATAAATAAATGTCATGTTTTGAATAACCCAAATGTTGTACAAGTGTAATGGTGCACATGTTGACACTTGACCCATTGTCAACCATGACACTCTGAATAAGATGATGATTAATATAGGCTCATATAAAAAGTGCATATAAATCTGAATCATCATCAACAATCTCATGCTCTAAGAAAGTGATGAGAGGTCTAGCTGACATTGTAGTATGATATACCCCAAATATACTATGTAAGGGGTGAGTATCCTCTATATCAGTATGATAGGATGTCGGTGGTGGATGTCCTTGATATGTGTAGTGAACACCTGAAGTGCCTCTTGCCTCATTAGTTGTATGTTTTATAAACGGATCCAAAACTATTTTCAATGTCATAGCTTTTGTTTGTTGCACTTTAGGTGCCTTTATAAATGTGCCCACATCAATGATATTGGCCTCTATCAAATCATGTATCTTATGTCTCAAACTAATGCATCTATTTGTAGTATGGCCTAGTGCCCTGTGATAATCATGGAATGCATTAGAACCATAGTTCTTTAGAAGAGGCCTAGTAGTATCAACCTCTTCAATTGGAGGGAAAGATATGACATTGTATTCCAACAACTATTGTAAAACACGTTCCAATGATTCTAGAAGATTTGTGAAAACTCTCCATGGAGGAGCTGATAAAACCAAACAAAGAGGTGGATCTGAAGCTGCATTAACTATGGCCTTTTGATCATTCTAGTTTTCACTAGGCTTCACCTTGTATTGAGGCTTATTAAAACTCTTATTAGTTGAATATGATCCAATTGTCTACTTTAGTTTGCCCATAGAGAGAAACTTTACTTTCCTTTCTTTCACTGTGTGGCATAAATCAGTGAATATTGGAAACTTCTTGAATAATATAACCTCATGCAACGCTGGTAGTAGACTTTGTTTGAATATGTCTTGGAACTCTCTATCTGTCATGGGGCTAGTCATCTTTTCCTATATAATTTTATATCGTAAGACATATTTTGCTATAAGATCATTGGATTTTTTATTAGGTTGAGCCACTTGAGCATATGAAAACTTATCATTGATGTTGACTAAAAAGTGTGCCAAAAATATGTCTTACAATGGATTGAATGCATTGATGGAGTGATTTAGAAGATCATAGAACCACTGCAAGGCATAGTACTTTAGACTGCATGGGAACAACATAGTAAGGAGCCAATCATTGACACATAGTCCAAACATGTTGCATGGAAAGCTCATAGATGGTGCTCTAGGTCACCCTTACCATCATACAAATTAAGCTTAGGTGCCACAAATTAAGATGGTAAAAGAGTTTTCGCTATGTGTTGTGTCAAAGATGTATGTAAAAGAACATGAGAATCCAAGGTATGGGATGGCTTAGTAACACCCTACTGAAGATGTAACACCTTGGCCTGTAGATCATGGATCTCATACAAGATTGTACATCTGGAGAGGAGGAACTAGCCATAGGATGTGTTGTTATTGTTGAAATTTGTCGAGTTAAAACAGGTTGTTATACAAGCTAATTTGCCCTCAAAGTAGGTGTAACAATATTGTTATCTAGGGGAGTAGACGATTGACCATTATTTGATTTGTTATTTATTCCTATTATGACTTGCAGAATTTGTGCATGATCATGGGGTTGTTCCCTAAGTCTATCTTTGAAACTATGTAAAATCTCATTCTTATTGACTATAATATTTTCATTGTTAAGTGGGGGGAGAGTGTATCGATTCCCATCTTGTGTATCATTTTGATCTTGATTGTATTGCTCATCTTCGGATGCATTATCATTGAAGTCCACATAATCAGGGTGTGAAGGATCAATGATGGAGGTTGTAACTTGTCCTTTGTCCATGTTATAAACTCAAATGGAAGGAATCTGATGATGCTCAATAGGATTGCCACTAATCCTAGCACTTTTTCTTAAAGGAAGAGATATAACTTTTTGAGATGACATATAGCAAAAAAAATTAAATAGTGTTACTAAAACAAAATATATAAAATCTAAAAATCCTAACACAACCAAGGGAAACAGGGAAAAGAAGGGTACAAACCCTAATAGCATCTAGGACTAGGGTTTGGGTAGTATTCAAAGTAAGTAAGGTTCACATCAGTTTCACCAAATGAATTAACTTTTTAGGGTCATGGAGTGTAAGTCCTAGGTGTTAAAGAGTCTAAGTATAGTAAATTAGGGTATAAAATATGCAATAAATATAACCACTAATTTATGAAAGAACTGAGCTAAACTAATTTTTTTAATAATAACAATGAAGGAGACAAATGAATACTTAGTTGGATGTTGCCCGAGATGAAGGATAAAAAGCTACAAACTGGTACAATATTTGTTCTAAGTGTCTTAAACAGGGTCCAGATGTCAAAAACCCTCCTGAACAATAGCACCCTATCTATACAGTAGCACTATGGCACTAGTGTCCAATTATGGTGCTAGTGTCTTCTATGCAAGAACTGATCTGAGCTTCTAGGATCACCTATGATGAGTCTAACATGCATGTTCCTATGTGGACAAACCATGTTTCATTGTTTGTGACCTATTATGATTAATTTTATATGCAAACCCTAGACCTCCATGTGATTAGAGAATTTGATTTGTCACAAGTAATAAACATATAGTGTTAGTTGGGTAGGTTGGACATCCTCAACACCCGTTTGTGATGATAATTTCCCACATACCAATACTCTGAGGAGAGATCAAGTCCGATCTAGTTCTCCCAACCTAAGTGTTGGTGCAAGTAAAAAATAAAACTAGTATGAATGTCAATTTGAGTGCTATGAATGAGGCTTGAGATTATAAATCAGTGTATTCTGAGGTTAGGAGGGTTGTAGATGACTGTATGCAGAATTAGGATAGAATAGGGATTAATAACCTTGATTTTACACAACTTTATCTGAACTTGTTTGTATGTATTTACATATGATTTTCATCTAGTGGATAAAGGACTAAAATTCATGTATATATACTAATCAAGTGGTTATGCATGGTTTGAAATAAGTCTAGGTCGGCCCTTGGTGTCTTAGGAATTGAAAAGATATCTATTGGAGCAAAAAAGAGGGAAAAGGACAATAGCACCCAAATAACACATTAATGTTGTGGCACTAGTGTCCATTTATGATGCTAGTGTCTAGGTGGTAGAACTTGAGACACTAAGGGTCTGGATGCCTAAGTAAAGTTTTAGACTAATTTTAAGATGTCTAGGGATGTGTGTGGCCTACACAAAAACTAGATACATGTCTAAATAGGCACTAAGATAGGTCTAGGGCTAAGATAAGAATGGATGGTCTCAATTAACACTCTTGGCACTCAAGTGACATTTGTAGATGACTACAAGGATGCATGATTAATTGTTGACATCTTGATAGAGTCTATTAAGGTGGTGAGGCTTCAAAACCTTGTCCAAGTTATAACAGATAATGCAAAAATTGCAAAGTTGCGGGCATGTTGATTGAGGCAAGGTATATGCACATATTTTAGACACCTTGTGTCATTCATTTCCTCAACCTTATGTTTCAAAAACCAAAATTAACTATATCAAACAAGTCTATGAGGAGGCGACCAATATCCAAATGTTCATAAGCAACTATCACATGTTATAAGGCATCTTCAAGTCCTTCTCAAAGTTGTAGTTATCTAACTTTTATTTTCATCATTCATGAATCATGTATAATTTTAATTTAATTGTAAGTTTGTAATTTTTAAGATTTTTATTTTTCAACATTTTTTTATTTTATTTGTTTTAATTGTATTTAGATTGTTGAGACTCGATTTACCTCACACACACTCATCTTAAGATGACTTGCCAAGGTCCCTGAGCATTGGGTGACATGGTTATCAACCACCTTTGGGGTGTATGAAGACAATCGAATATTGAGAGAGCCACAAATGTGAAAGGGTTTATTCTTGATGATATGTAGTGGGAACATATGGAGTATTTCTAAGTTTTATCGAGATCATCATGAGTATGTTGAGATTTGTGGATATGTATCATCTATGTTTGGGTGATATTTATAATGGAATATAATCAATTATTGAAAAGATTAAGTCCATCATAAATGCCAAAGAGCAAGATCTTATGGAAAGGTTCTACAAAGAAGTGTAGTTATATCTCATTGAAAAGTGGAACAAAATGACCACCCCATTACATCTTGATTTTGCCTTGACTCCCAAATACTAAGATGTAGAGATCCTTTCTTTACCCAAGAAGGTCCCACCATATAGGATATTGAAATTAGTGAGGAATATATGGCAAAATTATTTGGACTCTTCCCCAATCTAAAAGTAGAAGATAGTTTCAAGAGAGTTTGGGCATTTTATAACCTCCATAGGTCACTCCCTTAGTGCTCTTCGTGATAAGTAAAAGAAAGCTCACATGTGGCGGTACCTCCATGATTAAGCATTCACCTACCTCTAGCTACGTGCAATAAAAATTCTATCACAAGTAGTATTTTGATTTTTTTAACTCTCTATCTTTATTTTCAATGTTTTGTTTTAACTTTATAACTTTTCCAAAATTCAATTGACTTTGTGGCTTGCCTCAATAGCTTGCAAGTTACTCCTCAACTTAGTGAAACTAGGGTACTTACACCTTTATCCACTCATTTAATTGTAATACACAAGCAAGTTGAGTAGAAGCAAGAGGCAAAAAAGTGTCAAGATGTCAACCTAAAGACTACTAACTTCGACGCCTCTATTGCTTACCTTTCATTGCTCGATACAGAGCTAGAGGGTGCTTGACAACTTGAATAGTGGATCTAATGGGAGTGGCACTAGTACTACTTGCGGTTCTAATGAACTACATGATGTTGTTTTCAATGAAGACATTGAAGATTGTTAGGTTTATCATTTATTTAGGATAATTTATTTTATCCTAAGTTCTTTTTTTGTGTGTGAAGAATTTTTATTTATGTGAATTATTAATAAATCCATATTCTATGAGGTGTCACCTTTTTGTGCTCCTTTAAGATTTGGGAGTTGCTTGAGTAACTCCTTCCCCCACATAGCACACACCTCTCTTCTCTTTCTAAGGAACTAAGACACAAGTGGCACACACACAGAAGGTTTGTAAGGTAATAATGATATTCCTTGTAAATTTCATTCTCCTCCTCTAGCTCTATAAAAGAGCCCTTCCTCTCCTCATTTCTTCACTATAAACTCATAACTCTTTCTTCTTCTCTTATGTTTTTCATTCATTTTAGAGATTTTAGTTGCAAGCCTTCTAATAAAATCACATGGGTTTTTCTTTGATACATTCGGTTTTCCACTTAAATTTTTTTATCTCGTTTGTGGTTTGCACCTTGAGAGGTAATTTGTCTTGTAATTTCTTTATTTTCACACTTTCATACTTTTTCATTGATGATTATTCTTGGGATAAATCTTTCATGGTATTAGAACTAAGATCATTTTATTAACAATTTTTTTTATAAGTGTACAAAATTTTAGGAAGATTTTTTTTGCAAAGGCTCCACCCTTACTATTCATTTAAATCTATTTCTCTCTTTTTGCTTGAAATTATTGCTCCCTCACTCATTGTTACAAGTTACTTAAAAGGACTAGGTTCTTTCTTTCATATGGTTGAGAGGCACTCCACATCTAATTTTATGTTGCATGCATCTCAAGCTATATATATATATATATATATATATATATATATATATATATATATATATATATATATATATATTACAACTTTCTGGTTTTAATTAGATTTCTTTATTAGTCCTGTCACACTAATATTTATTTTTAAAGTTCCTTTCTGTTATTCTGAACATATATTTCTATTTTTTAATATTCTTGAGTTTATTTCTCAATTATTTAATTCTTCTTGGGGACACATTTTTTTGTTTGATCATTAAAATCAACCAAAATAAAAAAATATGCTTGCTTGCTTTAATAGACTCATAAGTTTTTTTCTCTCTCAGATCTGTGACTCACTTTCTAACGTCTCTCACAAGAGTTTTGGTCCAAAAAAATTGTTGATTTTTTTGCAGAAGTGCACTGCCCTCTACCAGTTCGCCATTATGTACCTATACATCAACCTTCACCTTTTTTTTGTCTTTTATGCTACTTGGCCTCATCCAACAAGTCACCCAATTGCTTTCTCTCCTCTCTCATGGCGTCTGACATCCCAACCTCCTCCCAGATCCCCCTGTTGTATAATGCCCCCCTTAAGCCATACGCTTCTCTCTACACAGGACGTTTTCTTTACCAAGTGCGTTATTTATTTTCTTGTTGCTCATAATAATACTCAATCACCATTTTATGATCAATATTTAGTTCAAAATTTTGGTCTTTCATCTTTATTAAATCATCCATTAAGCTTTTTTAAACAAAAAAATTAAATAGATCATCCCTTTATATAATTCGCTTTTGTTTTAAGTTTTTTTCAAAAAAAAAAAAAAAACTTTTTTTAGTCTCTTGAATTCAAGAAATTTTACATTTTTTTATCCCTTCAAATCATTCAAACCCTAATATGAATACACTAAATAATGAATATGTTGATATGTCTTTTTTTTTTTTCCATAAATTGTAACATTTCCACTATATACTTGTTCTAAAACTAATTTAAATTTAACAATTGAATACTATGACATTTGGCATTCGATTATTAATATGTTTTATGATTATTTAACTTATTTTATTTCCTCTATGCATATGTGGTTAATTTTGATTATATAATTATATTTTTTATATTTTAAATTTTTTTAATAAATTTTTGTACAGTCATATCCAAAAATGTATACATGTACCAAAAAAAAGCATGTCCATGTATTTGAATCCCGTATCCATATCCGTACCAATATCAAGATTGGCTACATAGTAAACTTATGGTTGTGGATTGAAAAAATTAGGAGTCACATTACACAACTCAGACAGAGTATGAACTTTTTTGTGGGGCTTGGGTGATTAAGAGCAAGAGATGACATCTCACAAAGAGTGCCCACATTACATGGCAAAAAAGGGGCCACATGCCCCTGAGGAGAGCTTTGGTGACGCCCTTGGCGTAGTTGCTTCTTATGGATTTGAGGAATAATGGGCACACACTCATTGTTGATTTTAATGGGGCCCTAATCTTTGCTTCCAATTGAAGCAAACCTGACCAACCTTGCTTGAAAGCTCATAATATAGGGTTGAATCTCAACCTTAGTTTTTTTTCCCATAAAATAAATTTTCCAACTCTTATCTACAAATTGATAGCATGTACATTTATAGAAATAATAAAGATTATTTGTAGCCAAATCCCTCATCTAGAATTGTTCCTTAACTTAATTTGTATCATATCCGTGTTTTCAAGCATTAGATTATAGAGCTGGAATGAAGATCAATCACACAATAAAGGTCTTGACAGAGAAAATACAACTGGATACTGCAAGTTACCATTCACGTTGAGTAAAACAATAATGAGTCTGACATGGTTCACTAAGAACCTTGATCAAAGTTATTTATAAAACTTAATGATACGTGTGTCAATAGAAATATCATTTGCAGGATCATGCAAAAAATAAATTCATTATGGTTCACAGTTATTAGAGCTGTAACCATCAAGGAATTCAATGGGACCTCTTTTCTGGGAAGTTGAGCTTTGAACTAAATCATCTTAATATAGTTGGTTAGTGTTTGAGTCCGGAACCAAACCAACTCAAAATAAATTAAGAACATGCTCAAGTTACTATATTCAAAAGGTGTTTTGTACATGCATTTTGTGAAATGCAAAGTGTGCAAACTAGTTACACTTCATACAAGTATATCAAGTAGAAAAAGTTTTTTTTTCCCTTAGCTTACTATCCTTACATCCTAAACCTTCCAATCCTAGAATGAGACATACATTGGCTAGAATTTGGCTTCAACGTTGATCACTGCATCTAATACCTGACCTTAATTATTATTAAAAAATTAAAAGTATGATTATCATTTCAAATAATTACATATTAAATTGTAAACCCTTAGCTTTCAATTGTATCAAAAAAAATTGTGTGGTGTCCAAGTGATTATGGTGTAATAGTGATGGGCATACTCATAATAGCATGACCCAAATCAAATCCTCCATTGCAATAAAGTATGATTAGCATTTCAAATAATTACATGCTAAACCATAATCCCTTTGTTTTTTATTGTTTCAAAAACATTTTGTGTTGTATAAGTGGTTATGGTGTAATGGTGATGGGCACACTCATAAGAGCATGACCCAAATTTAAATCTTTCATTATGATAAGGGGGCTTTATAACTCCGGCGCACATGTGATGAGATTGTGTTGTAATGATTAGATTCATTAATCCATGTTTACAAAATTAAAAATGTATTCCAAGCATACTCGACATAACATTAAAAGTGTTAATGGGGAACGTAATCATAAGAGTATACCCTGTACAACATTAAAAGTGGTAGTGGTGAACATAATCGTAAGAGTGCACAACTAAAATTCTAATTAACCATTTCAATAGAAAAGTTTTCTAATTACAACACATAAATAAAAATATTATAATGTAACGAAAGAATACATTAACCCATTTTGAAAAATCTTAAGAATGTGATCCATAGCATATCTCATACCCATTTAAGATGATTCATAACCTCTACAAAATTTTACCAAAAAAATGAAAGAGGTGGATGTTTCAAAAAAAAAAGTGAATAAATGAATGAAATTTATATGTGTGTTTCAAAAGAGTGAATAAATTAATAAAATTTCCACCTGAATGTTTCAAAGAAGTGGATAAATGATTAAAACTCGAGTGTGGGTTTTTCAAAAAAGTGAAAATGATGCCCCTCCAGTTCAAAGGGGCTTCTCTACTACCCTTTTGTTGGTAGGGTTTTCTTCCTCCGCCTCGTGTGAGAGTTGACGTCATACCATGGTGACGGTTTTGGAGCTCCGTTATGACACCCCTGTGCACGACAGTGTGGGCTGTCTCTGTGTGGATTGTTTTCGGGTGCCTACATTTTCACCTTGGAAGGTGAGCATGGGTAGCGTGACGGCCTCTGCGTGGACTATGACGGTTAAGGAGGGTTTTTGATGGGTGGAAATTCGAGGAAGAGTTTGACGGGGATCTGTGGAGAGGTATTGACGGCGTAGAGAAGAATGTTGAGCTGGAGAAAGAGAGGGATTTCGTAATAGTCGTGTTTTTCTTATGTTGTAGAGGAGAGTTTAGTGCAGGAAGGAAAGAACTTTATCCACTTCTGAGATGTCAGTTTATTGTTGATAATTATGAAGTTTGGTTTTTTTTTTGGGTCCATGGGATGGGTTAATTTTCAATTGGAACGTATTAACATATCATCTCGTAGTTGTCTCAAAAGCGTGAGGTAGTATTTAATTTTTTATTTTTGTTAAGTTACGTTTGTAAAGTGAAGGAGTGTAAATTTACACTGGTATTTCATTTGAAACCAATGACTATTGACTTTGTCCGTGTTTGTACATAAAGAATTAAGTAACAATACTCTTATATTTATGGTAGAGGTGACAATGAAAATGAAGTGTTGTGAACATGAGGATGAATCCAATGAGGTGAATGCGCATTGAAGCAGCGAAGTCGTACAGGGCTCCACGTATTTTAAGCTCCCTGCATACATGTATTTCAACTTTACGTACAACTCAACCACATGTCCCTGTTATTTGGCACTATTTAATTCGTTCACAGTCAAAACAAAGTTCGAAATTTGTCAGAATGTCATCAGAGAGATGCGAACCTGGACTGGTCCTGGGCAACGGTACTTATTGTTGTTGAGATGCATACAACTGCGCTCATCTATGCCCTTGAGTGCGCTCAATGATGATTTTTGGATGCATGCACGCAGCGTATGAGATTGTGTGTTTCTTCATACAGAATGGCAATGTTTTTTGTGGCGAAGAAGTGTTATGTTTCACAATGAGCTTGAGCAATGGTGAAGTATTGAAGAAAGACATTGTTGTATAGAACATGCAAGTTGCGAAATATTTCAAGGTGAGTTAGACGACGATGATGAGGGATAATGATAACATATTTCAAGAAATATTGTACGCCAGACTTGGATTCAAGGTAGCAAATGGATTTACATTCCCTTTACCCATTGCAAAGGGGTCCACACTTGCAAGGTGGTGGTATCTTTGACTAAGCATTTTCTACATTCATGGGTGGACAAAGATATCATGATAATTAATTTTGTTGTGACAAGGCTCCACATCTAATGTGCAACTCGAATCAGCAATGCAATGTTACTGACATGGGATAAGAAATTGAAGTTTCAGAATCTGTATTTATATATACTAATTATGAATATAATATAATATAATTTTGTATAGTATATATTATATAATTATATTATATATTTATAACTACATATAAATTACTATTACTACTTAAAATATATATATATATATATATATATATATATATATAAGTAGTAATAGTAATTTATATAATATATATAAATATATAATATAAATTACAATTACTACTACTACTATACAATGCAATGTCACTGACATGGGATAAGAAATTGAAGTTTCAGACTCTGTATTTATATCTACTAATTATGAATATAATATAATATAATTTTGTATAATATATATTATATATTTATAACTATATATAAATTACTATTACTACTATATATAGAGAGAGTAGTAGTAGTAATATATATATATATATATATATATATATATATATATATATATATATATATATATATATATATATATATAAAATTGTTACTACTTATATATATATAGTAGTAGTAATAGTAATTTATATAATAGTAATAATAATTTATATTACTCATTAATGGGTCAAGCGTAGTTGCTCCTTGTCTATTATAGTAGTAATAGTAATTTATATAATAGTAATAGTAATTTATATAATAGTAATAGTAATTTATATTACTCATTAATGGGTCAAGCATAGTTGCTCCTTGTCTAAGAAGGGCAGACTACTCAACCTGGATTCCCCCCTACGATGTTCAAATTGAATTGTGATGGTGCTACCAAAGACAATCCAAAGGCCTCAAAGGTTGGTTACATTATCAGAGATTACTCTAATTCATTTATTAGAGCGTCCTCCCTAAAGTTGATTAATGGGACAAACAACGAAGCCGAAGCTCAGGGCTTGGCTTTAGGGTTGGATTTAGTAATACAGTGTGGGATTGAAAACATCATTATCGAAGGCAATTCAATGGTGATGATATGAGAACTTCGTAACCAAAAAGCAAAATCTTAGAACATTGAAATTATCTAGAAGTATTTATGGGTGATCCTCAACTCTTTTTTGATATGAAAAGTAACTCAGTGCTTCCACGAAGTCAATACAGCCATTGATCTTCTTTCTAACCATGGAACTTCTCAATCAGATGAACTAGTAACTGACAATCATTTGGGCACTTGGCCTTGCCTTAGTAGTTTGGTGGATGAATTATTCTAACAATGCCCCTCTTGGTTACTTCATCCTTAAGTTGTTTTGATGGATCATAGCCTCATGTCATGTCCCCCTTTTGGACATGAAGCTTTTGAAGACCCTTAGTCTATTTGTTCTTCGTATCTAAGGGCTAAGGGAAGTTGAAAAAGAAGAAACATGTTCTATTTGTAAAATTCAAAAAGTTGCTTTATTGTCTAACTTTCACTTAAGTTGTGGTCTTTTGAGGGTCATGGGTACCCAAGACTTTAAGTGAGGGTTATAATTTAATTAATATTTTCTTTATAAGTTGAGTTTTACTCCAAAAGCGCAGCACCCCTCTTGGAGGGAAGATTATAAAAAGGGATGGAGATTTCATTGAGAGGTTAGACTATGTTATGATATTGAATTTTTAAGTTGGAGCACAAAAAGCTTTACTTGTTCACTTTGAAGATGAAAACCTTCAAGATGTTGGAATTGAGGGCAAAAACTCTAATTCTTCTTGAGGCAACTTCACCTAGGAGCTGCCATTGAACAGAATTATTCTTCCAATGGTGTTTTGAACGCCATTTTATCATTTTCAAGTGTAGCTATTCAGTTAGGAGGTTTGGCTAAGTGTTTGGAGGGCTAAATAAGGGTGGCGAACCCTCTTGGAGCTTGGTGATTCCTCTTGGACCCTAGCGAACCCTTCCTAGGGTTGAACAAAAGTCTTTTGAGGCCTTTCTTGGCTTCAGATGTGTGTGGAATAGCCACAAACATTTCTGATATTTTTCTAATAACTTTTAGCCCTAGAACTTGGCAAAAATTAGGGTTTTGGATGGCATTTGTTGGCTGAATTATTGGACTATTTTCTATAATTTTGTGGAGATTTGAATAATTATTTTTACACTAATTTGGAGCATTTTTAGAGTTCAAAAATTATTTGCAATAGTTAGGGTTTGAATAATTTATTTATAAAAAAATTTAAAAGTTTGCTAATCAAGGTTGCAAATAAAAATCAGAATTTCGTGATTGATTAGCTAGGGTTTCATATTCAGAATTTTGGCTTATTTTAAGTGGGGTTTGTTGGTAAACCCTTGGATCTAAAAATGTCCCCCAAAAGGGACATTTCAGTGGTATCAAAACCATAAATTGGCTAGCCATGGGTTTTTGAAGTGATTCATGCACAAGGATGACAAAGAACCAAGGTATGCCTTAGAAGCAAGAAGAAGGTTGAGAAAAATCAGCAAGAAGAACTAATGGCTCACTTGGATCAGCCAAGGGATGAGGCTGAAAATAGAGAGGAGCTAAGGTTTGATAAGTACACACAGGATCAAAAATAAATGACAACTATGATGGCGAAATTTGTCTGCACTATGAAGGAAATGAAAGGTGACAAACCATCCAATTGAGATGGTAGTGCTCTGGGAGTCACAACCTCACGGATCAGCCCCCTAAAGGGAATGGAGCCACACGTAGGCCTAACCAGCCTACTTTTCTGCAAGAAGTTGCCATTCTGTAAAAGGGAATAGCAACCCACCTTGAGAGATAGTTTATTGAAGGATTATGATGAGTACATGACTTATCCTGCGCCTTTCAAAGATCAAATGGATTTTTCCACATTCACATCTTGGAAGCATGGGCAAAATGGTGGCAATAGGGCTGGCCAAAGGCATAAGGGAAGCCAAGAAGGACTTCATCATGCCTTGGGAAAGTTTTCACTTTCCAATTTTGATGGTTCTCCCAAGAGCTCAACTAGGGCTTGGATTCAGAAGGTGGACACCTAGTTTTCACTTAGGCCTGTGATGGAAAAACAAGTTATTTAGTTTACCACCTTGTATTTAGAAGGGGATGCCCATGAGTGGCGGTATCATGGGTTGATCACCCAAGGGTATCGACTCATTCAATCTTATGAGGAATTCAGTAAAAAGATCATTGAGAGGTTTGATAGGGCTAATCCAGAATTACATTTCAGAGAGTTGGCTCAATTGAGGCAAAAGGGCACATCAAATGAGTATGTGATAGAATTTCAAAGTCTTTCGATCATGGTAACAAATATTTCGGAGAGGAAATTGGTAGTTTTGTTCATAGAGGGGTTCGTTGATTCCATTCGGGGTTTGGTCAAGGCTTTTGACCGACCTTCTCTTCAAGGAGCCATTCAAAAGGCCCTTGATCTTGAGTCTTCAACACCTCAAGGTAAAATTGTGCCTTTTGTTCTAAATAAAACTAACTCTTGTGGACCTTTTAGACAACAAAGAGACAATAAATGGGGGGAGCCAAAAGGCAACTCTTTTGGGCCACAAAACTAGCTCCTTTGGGGCAACTTGATAGGCCAAATCAGCAAGGTTTGGGGCAGTTTGGTACGCCAAACTAGTAGGGTTTGGGGCAACAAAGGGAATTGTCAAGATGGGGCAATGAGACAAGGAATGAGCTGAGGGAAAAAAATTGTTTTGATTGTAGAGACCCTTGGACACCAAATCATCATTGTCGTGGGAAGGGGCAAGTACACTACATTGAGATGCATTCAGATGGGGAAGAAAAGGAAGGGGCAACCACCTTTGAGGAAGAGCATTTGGAGATCCTTGCAAGAGAGGACATAAGTGGCACCTTTGCTTCATTATCAGGGACTCCTAAATATTACCCCTTTCATGTGAAGGGAAAACTGAAAGGTAATGATATTACAATTCTAATTGATAATGGGCCCACCTACAATTTCATTGATAAAAGCTTGATTTTTGCATGCGGCTTTCAACCTATTGAATTCAAGGGTTTTTATGTGACTATGGAAAATAGAATCACCATCCCTTGCACCACCAAGGTTCCCAAGCTTAGCATCATGTTGGAGACACACTCCATTGAGAATGAGTTTTATATTGTTGGCATTGGAGAAGCCAACCTTGTCCTATGCATCCAATGGTTGTACTCACTTGGAGAGTACACATAGAATTACCAAACTATGGAGCTTACTTAAATTCGAAAGGAATGGGAAAAAGGTGATCTTGCATGGTTTGAGTGATAAGGTACCATTGGAGGTGACATCAAAGACCATGAAAGGAGTCTTCCCCAAGAAGAATTCGATAGGGGCAACAAAAAAGAATGTTCCTTCTAATTTGGAACAACCAATAAGGTATGCAAAAGAACATTTATTTCCTTGTTTTGGGGGCTTAATAAATTCTGGAAATGAAGATGCTAAGCAAGCCCATGGAGAGGAAAAATTTCAATTGACAAGAAAGGAAAGTAGGTCTGAATTTTACATTGTGAAAAGACCTTGGGTATACTCAGAAAAATTAGAACCTTGTTGCTCAAAAAAAACAGAATTTCATGAGATAATTTAGAATTGTTGTTACTAAAAAAAAACAGAGAATTATGTGAATAATCAGCGTTATTCACACTTAGAAAATTCAGGGAAAAAAGGTAAGTTGAAGCTCCTAATAAATTCTGGAAATGCAAAGGAGAGTTGGTTTTTTCCTTGTGATAAGGGACTGGAGTTTGCAAAAGAAGGGCAACACTTCCAAGAGCCTACAAGGGAAGAAATAATTCAGAAATGTGACACAAAAGGTATGTGTCCAGTGTTGTTCCAAGTTGTTTTCTTAAACTAAACTAGTTAGTCATACTTTTGGTTTGATGAAGAAGTGTCAAGACATGTTGAGGACCTTAAAGGGTATTGGGTTGCATTCCAAGGGATCCCACGTTCCACGGTACACTTACAAGGGAGAGAGATCATAAGGGGCAGCCTTAGTTATGATAGTTCCAGCTCTTTTAAGGTGGTACATAGCTTCATTTTGACCCCTCTTGGGATTGTAAATGTGGTAGGTTCATCATGGAGCAAGTTGGAAGTAAGAACGCTGATTTTTTGGCACGCCTGCAACAGTGTAATGTACAAACACAACCCTCAAAACTTAAGGTACATATTTCTTTTTGAAGTAATTCCCTCTAAGGTAAGGTGAAATGGTGAGTTTGAAGATTTTTGGAAGTTTGGCGAAGATTGATTACATAATATTACCTTCTAAGGATGAATTATGGAGAAATAAATTCATGTTTTGGAGTCATAAGAGGTCTGAAATGTGCATACACAGCCAATTATTCAAAGGGGAAGTGGTTGGTTCTACCTTTCTTTTGAAGTATATGGACATGTGTTAGTGGTCTTTTGGCGAAGGGTGGATTTCAAGCAAGGTAAGAAGATTTCCAACTCTAGAGGGAAGATATCTCAGGCTTGAGGTCACTTTTGGATGTGTGGATAGCATGACGTCTTTTCTATGTTGTCAAGGGCAGCCACATACATTTTTCCAACATTTTCACACATGGAGGGCATTATCAAGTATGCAAGCATTGAAGAGAAGTGGAGAACTCTTGTTTTGACTAATATGTTTGTGTTTTGTGTAGGTGTTGATATATGGGCAATCAAGGCCCAAAAATCTGAAGATTTCTTTGTTGGAATACACTTTTCCAGCCACCACCATGTTGTCATTTCAGAGAAATTGTTCCCTTTTAGCATCTTTTTGGCACATTTGAGGTATGGAACCTCCGTGAAAAGGGAAAGGAAGATTGGACGCTGTTGTTATTTTATTTCCAGATTGTATAAACAACCAATAATCTCCACATACATCAACGAAGAGCTTTATCAAGTGGTCTTCTTTCTATGGGAAGAGTCAAGGATCAAGAATTGTTTAAGGCCCATGGTTAGAACAACCTATTGGTTGTTTCTATTGTTTAAGGACAAGCAATTTTGGGTGGGAAAGATTGTCATGTCCCCTTTTTAGACATGAAGCTTTTGAAGACCCTTAGCCTATTTGTTCTTTGTTTCTAAGGGCTAAGAGAAGTTGAAAAAGAAGAAATATGGTGTTCTCATTATAAAATTCAAAAAGCTGTTTAATTGTCTTTCACTTAAGTTGTGGTCTTTTGAGGGTCATGGGCACCTAGGACCTTAAGTGAGGATTATAATTTAATTAACATTTTCTTTAAAAGTTGAGTTTCCCTCCAAAAATGCAATGCCCCTCTTGGAGGGAAGATTATAAAAAGGGATGGAGATTTCATTGAGAGGTTAGACTGTTATGATATTAAATTTTCAAGTTGGAGAATGAAAAGCTTTACATGTTCACTTTGAAGACGAAAACCTTCAAGATGCTGGAATTGAAGATAAAAACCCTCATTCTTCTTGAAGCAACTTCACCCAGGGGCTGCCATTGAATTAAATTATTCTTCCAAGGGTGTTTTGAACACCATTTTGTCATTTTAAGGTATAACGATTTAGTTGGGAGGTTTGGCGAAGTGTTTGGAGGGCTAAAGAAGAGTGGCAAACCCCTTTGGGAGCTTGGCAATTCCTCTTGGACCCTAGCGAACCCTTCCTAGGGTTGGGTGTAGGTCTTTTGGGGCCTCTCTTGGCTTTGGATGTGTGTGGAACAACTACAAAGATTTGTGATAATTTTCAGCCCTTGAACTTGGCAAAAATTAAGTTTTTGGATGGCATTAATTAGCTAAATTATTGGACTATTTTATATAAATTTGTGAAGCTTGGAATAATTATTTGTATGCCAATTTGGAGCATTTCTAGAGTTCTAAAATTATTTGCAGCAGCTAAGGTTTGAATGATTTATTTATAAATTGTGTGAAAACTTATTAATCAGGGTTGCAAAGAAAAATCAGAATTTCATAATTGATTGGCTAAAAGTTCATATTCAAAATTTTGGCTTATTTTAAATGGGATTTGTTGGTAAAATCTTGAATACAAAAATATCCCCGAAAAAAAGACATTTCACCTCATCACTCCCCAGCTTTGTTCTTTGGATTTGTTGTGGTTTCAATCTTTCATGTGGGCATGAGTTTTTAATCCTCATTTGAGTAATCATTGAATTCTAATTCTCCTCTCCATTCAAATCAGTGATAAAGATTGTGACTTGAGGCCACATTAAATATTGTGACGGTTGGCACATCTTTAAACTCGTGAAGGTTTTTACACATTAACTTACTCTCAGTGGAGTTTTGGCAAGTCAGGGTGGATAGGGAGATGGATAGGGAGGTTGAGCTAGCAATCACAGAGCCATTGCTCGTTGTGAAGGCAGTGAATCGTGAAATGAATTTTTGGGGTGAGGTCTCGAAGTGCAGAGTGAAATCAATTTTATAGATTCCTATAGGACTTATCCTAAAGGCCATTTGGGATATTGTGGGCTATTTCTCCATTCATTCCTTTGCTCGTAGCAGGGTCAATTCGGAGATTGCATCAATCTAACTAGCCATTTGTTGTTCTTAGAGGCTTAACAGAGAGCTCTGATACCCCTCGATGGCTACGGTTGACTAAATTTATCACATTCAAAACTTCTGTCGAGATAATTGCTCGAGACATGGGGAGATTATTCTTCAACAACGGTGGTGGCGGTAGCCAATTATTTGGTAAGAATGTGTGGGGGAATCTTTGCATCTTTAAGAGCTTTGGCTGGTGAGGCATCTTGCTCAAAAAAACCTGGCAGCATTGATTACTTTCGCTCCTCATCAAATTAATCAGAAGGAAGGAGTCGGGCAGCCCAGTCTACTCCAAGGTTTAGTGGAATTTTTACTTACTCGAAGTATAAAAATAAGATGTCTCATCTAGGCACATGGAGAATTGTGAACTTTCCAATACAGCCCTATGTTTTATTATTATTATTATTATTATTATTATTATTATTATTAATAAGTGTATATATAGCCAAAGAGAGGTGGGTGAATTGGTTAAAGTGGTTCTGTTGTTTCAAGCCTTACGTAAGTTTAAATTTTCGGAAAGGTATATGAGGTTGATTGTGGTCAGTGATTGTATTTTTGAGACCATTAATGGTTGTTGGTTATTTTTGAGGTTGATGATGACCGTTGTTGGTAATTGTCAGTATACATCTAGCAATATATGGTATATATGTGGTATTGCGTAAGGATCTGGGGCCCCTAGTATATTATATAATTATGTCGAAGGCATTCATATTGGGGTGCTAGCGCCTTAGATTCATCCATGGGTTGGGAGATGTGAATCTTGATGCTGCCCCAGTTTTAGAAGTGGTGGATTGGCGGGGAGAGCGATTTCATGACAATTAATTCTTAGACGGCATGGTGTCCATGTTTTGCACTCTTCCTCCATGCAAACAAAATATCATGCCAACATTTTCCATCAACTTGGGATTAATGACAGCGCCAGCGAGTGCGAGGTGAGTGAGTGGCCTTTAAAAGTGTTAAATAGCCTTATGTAGAGAGCACTAAGCAAAGCTTCGGATACGACGCAAGAAGCATTGTGCAAGTTCAATTTTCACACCAAATTTTGTATTTCCCCTTTTTTATTGTTACAACTAACCCATCATGAAGCCACAACTTCAACTTTTTTTTATTTTAATTTGGTTTGTTGTCGAATTGACAAAATACAATAGAACAATTATTACACTGGAGATTATAAAAAATCTATTATTTTTGAGCTTGGATGTAGAAGTTTCTACGACTTTCCATTTATTTGTCTATGCTTATGCATTATGTAGTCAAGAGCTCAAAGTCATCTACACCCATCTTGTGTCATTTTAGATGCATGTATTATGTCTCCTTCTATTCTAGAGATTATATAATCAGAAGTGTAGAGAATAATAGGAGATTTACTAGGGTCGCTTGCACTAGGTCCATAGGGGTGTATCTACAAAATTATTCTACATCTGAGCTACGAATATGAGTGCCTTGATAAACATGGGTTATGTTTGAGCTACAAAACATCATCAACTCAAAATAAAAAAAAATGTAAAAGAAACCTACATACTCATCCTCAAGATCCCAATAAATAGTGATGAACCGCTAGATAGCTGTAATTTCAGCATTGATTTTATAAATCCTAAGTTATATTTATGTTAAGTTGAATGTGTTCGTCGTAGTACTTGGAGTAAGGAGTAAAGATTCATGGTCGTTGGGTTGCCAAAGAAGCCACATTTGTTGAGGTAGGGTTTGAACCCCTCTAAGGACCTACCACCCCGTTTCCTTAACATGTGTTGGTTTATTAGCTACATGGCCTAGCTGGAACTACCAAGCCGGCCAGCTGGGCTCCTCTGAGTTTTGTATTTGTAATTTTTTTTGGGGTCGCATGATGTTAAAAATATTCTATATGATTATGTATTTTCTAATCATGGATATTTATAAACACATCCTATCAAATTATTAATAAAATTAAGTAAATATTAATTATTAAAATTAATAAATATAAATTATATAATTAAACTATTATATTTATTAAATTGTTTAATAATTGTTTATGTATATGTTTTTAAATAATTATAATATTATAAGATAGTAAACATAATTTGATTTTTAAATCTTTAAATTAGATGAACAAAATTATTAAATATAAATTTTGAATTTAAAGGATAAATATCCCTTCACAATAAATAAGAATAAATTATTTTATATGTAATGTTGGTAATATGATAATAGATGATACTTAATGTTGATAATATCATACTAGGTTATATTTCTTCTTGGTAATATGATAATAGGTTATAATTTATTGTTTCACCACTTCACTAACTTCTTTGCTTTTGTAGTTTGCAGTAAGTCGCAAGAGGCAGGTATAGGTAATTTCATTAACAGGTTGCACCAGGGCCCTTCATTTGCACAGCTCATTGAGATCAACATTCAAATCCTTCAGACCCTGCAACGTGTGATGGAGCTTACAGGGAGGAGCTTCTTCACCCCAACAAGGGCACTGGGATGTTGTGCAATCATCGCAACAAGATCGTCAACAAGTGTGCAAACTCATTCGCCAGAAGTTTCATGTGGGACATCATTCATGAACATAAGGACACCTCGATCATCCTCATGCAACAATTCCCTATTGTCATGGAAGTTGTGTCGCTACAAGACAACAAACACCACCTCAAGATTGCCCACAAACAAAGCCTTTGGTTACTTATCCAATCGACAATGCATTGGGCGACTAGATTGATTTTAGCTCAAACGCTGAAGAGCACCATGACATCAATGGTTGGGGCACCTAGGCCCGTGTTATAAACGTCCTAACGTGGGCCGGTTGTAGGCCCCAAATTTTGATACACTCTCCTTATTATACTTATACCACTTTGTGTACTTGAGGAACTTATGTTATGTTTTTGACGGGCATTATGTGCCAATATTATACTTAGGTTGTTTAAAGGATAGTACACTATCCTATTGTAAATCAGCGTTATATATAATTGCCACCTTGCAAGAAATTAGACTATCATAACATTTACAACAATTTAGCAATTATAGTTTCTATTATGATCATTGCAAACATTCATGGGGAGTGACAAATCAAATAAAAGAGCTTGTTTTAGCTATACAATGCACAAGGATCAAATAAATGCATGTCGGTGACTTAATCACCATGAACGAACAATAAATATTGACCCCACAATTACTGATGATGCTACTAAGCAAAATTAAAAAATATTTTGTGAGAGGGTAGATGGTTTGTTCTAAATATGTCCATGCTTCATTTGTAAGGAATTGTATGTAAGTATCCAAACAATAAATTATGATAGTGACCATAGTTGTCGTCAATGCATTGCCGAAATAACAATAATCACTTATATGCTTCACATGTCACGCAAGCCCTAAATTAAAAATTGGAGCATGACCCATATCATAGAGACGCCCAACTTGACCATCAAACACTTGACGCCCTACCATCTAAACCTACTAATATTTCCTTCAACCTTCACCACACTACAATGGATCTTCTAGATATGCAAATCAACAATATAGACTTGAATGATGATATAAATGCACCTACAGGCCTTTAACTCCTTGAGATTACGCTGGATGGGAATCATATACGACACTGAAGATGTAAAACTGATTTTGAACGGCGATTTTTGTCGCCAACTGGCAGCAATTTGATGTTGAACTGACAATTGGTAAATAGCAATGTGGATAATCGTTGACAAATAGTAAATAGCGATGTGGATAGTTGTTGATAGCTGGTAAATAGTTGTGTGCATAATTATTGTTATAATTTGAATATGTGACAGTTGGTAAATAGCTACTACATAATTGTGTGCTCCTCCTTCATAGTATACTTTGTTTTCACACAAACAAATTCCTCTTTCAAATCTTAGAGGTTCCTCCTCAACTCTTCAAATATATTAATACACATTCCACCACTTCCCTAACACATTTACAACTCATCCTCGAAACTTACATCGCATTATGGAGCATATACTTTTGACACCATTGGCACTGATAAGCACTTACATCAATATACAACTAAACAACTTTTGTTTGAATTAAGTTTTTTGGGTAACTCGAAACCCATCACCACCGACCCCATCTCACCAAAAGTCTATATTGTAGCTTATGTTTGTCTATGCTGTGAATATATTGACCACTTCAGAAATTACATGCCAGTAATGATGAGAAGCAATGATAGGGTATTTCAAGTTATATCGTACACCATAGGGCCCATATCATGGACATGCCCCGACTTCAAGGCAATTGTTGGATTTACATGACCTACACCCATTGCAAAGGGGTTTGTAGTTTGCAGAATGGTGGCATATTTTATTGATTGCTTTTTATTTGATTACGAAAGGAATCCATGTCTAATGTGCAGATCAAAGCAACAATGCAATGTTGTTGATGTGCAGCGAATACATTGAAGTTGTGGAGTCTATCTCATTGGTTTCATTAAGGTTGAAGTGAGCACCAAAGTGTTTTCAAAGTGCATACCATGTTTGTGTTTAAGGGGGTAGCGTTGGTGATATAATGCAAATGTCATGGTGGAGTACGGGTTCAGAGAAAGGTGATTGATAACCGATCGGTCTTAGGTGGCAAGTAGGGTTGATAGGTTTAATTCTCATGCGTTAGTGGGTGTCCACATCATATGGTTAAATGGGGAATATACTCCTATAATATCCTACACCATATCCGAACTTAGGGCAGTCGTTAGATTTACATGACTTGCACCCATTGCAAAGGGGTACACAGCGTGAAGGTGGTGGATTCTTTGATTTGATGTTTGCTATTTTCAAGGGTCGATGAGGAAGACATGAGGATGATTTGATTTAAAAAAGGTTCCACATCTGATGTGCGACTCAAATTAACACTGTAATGTCATTGATGTGGAGACAAGACATTGAGGTTTCAAAGTCTATATTTCGGCTTATGTTTGTCTACGTTGCCAATATATTGACACCATTATTATACCCATGGAATAAAGGACAACACCATACAAAACTTGCAAGTGGTGTAAGATTTCAAAATGATTTGAGCGGTGATGATGAGGGACAATGACAACGTATTTAATGTGATATCATACACATGCCCTGACTTCAAGGCAATTGTTGGATTTATATGAGCTACGCCCATTACAAAGGGGTTTGTAGCTTGCAAGGTGGTCACATCTTTTATTACTATCTTATATTTGATTACGGAAGGACTCCTCGTCTGATGTGTGAATCGAATCAACAATGCAATCCCACTCATGTGAAGGCAATAAATTGAGGTTCTGAAGTCTATCTTGTTGTTTTCATTGTGATTGAAGTGAGTACCGAAGCTTTTTCAAATTGCATGCCACATGGGTGCATAAGGGGACATCATTCGTGAAACAATTTGAATGTTGTGATAGAGGAGTCACCGATTGAGAGAAAAGGTGGTCAATTGTCGATTGGTCCCAAGTGGCAAGGAGAGTTGGTAGGTTTAATTCTCAAATAGTAGGGGGTGTCCACATCGTACACTTACAAGGGGAATATATTCCATAAATGAAAAGATAAGACTTACCAAAAAAATCACGAAAATTAAATATATATTTCTTCCAATGTAACTTGCAACATCGGGGCAACTACTAGTATGTATGTATGTATGTATTATACCTAGTATTGTCATGGATGCAATTTCTTTTACCAAAAGCAACAAGGTTTTCTTGAGTACCCTATTTAGAGTTGGAAAGCTAAAATCATTTTTTGTTAGGTAATTTTTAGTTCTTTTTGCCATAAGTAGGTATTTATATGATATATTATTGTTTGTGGGGTTTTATGTACAATATTTTGTATGTGATGAACAAATGAGGGACACAACCAAGGGTGCAATCAAAGAAATGGGAGACGATGTCAGTTTCATTGTAGAGGAGGCCAAATTGAAGGTCTAAGAGCCCTAACAAAGCATGAAAGGCACAAATGAGAAGGTGAAGAACATTGTCACTGCTAGAACAGATGAAATAAAGGAAACTTTGGAACAAAAACAAGAATGCCATGCTTAAATGTAAAGCTATACTAAAATTTATAACTATTGTTAGACAACCCTGTTCATTTTCCAAGCATTAAATTTTATTTTTTTCTTCTTTCTTTTACAAAATCTTTGCAGGATTTCATCACTATATTTTGTTAATTTTTTGTTTTAATTAATTCTTAATTATTATATCATATTACGAAATATATAATATTATATATTATTAAATATATTTAATACATTAATTATTACCATAATATAATATAATAGTATATTCTTATAGTGTTATGTGTGTGTGTGTGTGTGTGTGTGGTGATCAAGGGTATCTCGTTTTATCTCGGACAACATTAACACCATTGTGAACCCAATGACCTAGCGCACACTTAGGCATGTGAATGTAGGACGATTCCAATAGACTAATCCCTTGGACATCACACTAGTACCCCACCCAACGTTCTGCAAATTCAATCAAGATTTGAACCCGTGACCTAGTAGTCACCAGTACAACACCGTACTCTTGAGACCTAAGCTTGGGGGCTTATGGTAATATATATTATATATTATTATTATAATATCATATTATATATTATTATTATAATATCATATTATATATTATTATTATTTTGATAGGTAAATAAGGGTCGATGGGTCCCTCAGATTAAAAACCACAAAATGCCAAGAAGTGGAACAATTCCACACAACCAAAGAAAAACAAAGACACCAACATAGGGTATCAACCCAACAACCAACCAAATGAACCCATGGAACAAAATTGACCACCCATGGGAGAAATCTCCTATGTCAAAGTACCCAAAAACCCATCCCAAACAAGCTCCAACAAGCCACACCACCCTACCACTAGCAAGCCACAACCACTAGCACTGAAACCCTTAAAACCCTCCCTCACCATCTCCACTATGGAAGTGAAGTGTCATGGAGGATGATTCAGGAACAATTCGGCCTTTTTTCTTCTTATGTATTACCACCCATTCCTCTTTATCTCTAGAGTCCTATGAAACATGATTGAATGGGGTGAGAACTTCGATTACTTTGAAGCGCTGGAAATGCCCAGAGGCAACTTCACTCTTGTCTAAAACAACAGTTGAATACACTAAGGCAACATTCTCAATAATCTTCACCTTCAAATAGATCAGAGAAAGTAAGGGAATTACGACTTGAGTCACAAGGGCCTTATGATCAACCTCTAGAATAGCTTCTACCACTTCTCTTATGGGCATATCATGAGTACTAACAAATAATATTGTAAAAGAATCGGGAAGGGTGTCCTTCCACCAAGAAGATTCCACCTTTCACTTGGAAGTAAGACAAGTCACGACTAACTGACCTATGTCAAAGCACCTACAACCCCTGAAAAGTAACCCCTCGTGGTTGAGGGGTTGGAGCCAATAGCGGTCCTTGAATTTCAGCTCAATGGTAGCTAGAAGATCAAGAGAAGTATCCATGCAAACAAGGATACGAGTGAAGATGGTGTGAGTAAAATTTGTATTAGAAGTGTCCATAGCCAACAACTCGCCAAAGGCACTATGATAGTCGAAAGGCAAGAATTAGACCAAAACTTTCTAGGAAGGTGTGGTAGGTAGCCAAATCCAATTGGGCCTGGTGTTGAATATTTTTGCCAGAGTGTTGAAAGTAAGGAACCAAGGCTTCATGAAGAGAAGATGTTGATCCCAGATTCAGATCTTATCCCGAAAAACCTTGTTTTAGTCTTCAACGTAATCAAAAGTCATAATGAAAAAAACCCTAGCATAAGGGTAAATCTCCAAACTATCCTCCATTAATGGTTGCCAAGAATCCAAGATCCATTTATGAAGAGTAAGGAGGCTTAAACGGCACATGAAAAGTTCACAGGTTACCCGTCTGTGAAAAAAAATTGGTTTTACATGGTTACCGGCAGGTTCTAATATAGAAGCCCAACTAACTCACTCGGTCTTCTAATCGGTAGATGATCTCTATCTCTCCCCATTTGTGTAAAATGTTATTTACAATGTCTTGGTGATGCACACTTCCAATGGAAACCATTTCGATATATGCTGTGAAGCTTCTTGATAATTATGATGATGAAATGATGGAAAACATTTTTTTATTAATGAATATAATCATGAGATGCTAATGATATGATGCTGCAAAATGTGTTTATAGTACACGGGCATGGTTTCCCAATAGGTGTGATAACTGATCCCTAAGAGTTGATATTCAAGGAATTTTTGTGGAGTATGATGCAATGAGGATATGGAATTAATGTATCTGTGAAGGCATAAGGTGTTATGGCTCATGCTGGTCTCATTAGTCACCTTAAGCTAGACTACATACCTACCATATGGACAATCCTTCTAACCTATCTTGATTTTTCATAGTTAGCATGTGCACATGCAGATTAATGCACATTCCAAACACTTATGTTTATGGTTCTATTGTCCAAGGGTTATAGTGATACAATGTTTCATCCTCAGGGTTATAGTGTGCAGCGCTTCCTATTTTTCTTATATATAAGAACTAATCTACATGCTAGGCGTGAAAGGATAGCCTCTCCATCTATGTTATTACCTTGTTTCTTTTTTGGTAACACTTAATATTATTGTTTGTTTTTTTTTTTTTTTTTTTGTAAAACTTAATATTATTGTTTCTTTTTTTTTGGTAAAACTTAATATTATATTCCATCATTTGATAAAATATTCACAAAATTTCTATCCAAACCTTGCCCAGAGATGGTCTGGGGTTTGGAAAAAAAGTAGAGCTGTTACATGTACATTCACCGTGATTTTGACAGCTCCCAATTAGTGCAAAAAGTAACAAACTTATTGAAATTATAAAAAAACCTACTCAACAAGAAAATGCCAGCAGCTAATAAAGAACAGAGTATTTAATTTTCCTCTAATTAATTTTCCAACACTTATTTACAAATTGAGAGCATGTACATTTGTGGAAATAATAAAGCTTATTTGTCACCAAAGCCCTCACCCGGCCTCCTTAACTCAATGTTTATCTTATCAGTGGTTTGAAGCACTTGATTGCAGATAGATCTGGAATGAAGATCAATCAAAGTAAAGGTCTTGACACAGAAAATGCAACTGGATACTGCCAGTTGCCATCCATGTTGAGCAGAACAACAATGAGTGTGACAGGGTTCACTAAGAATCTTGATCAGAATTATTTATAAGCTCTGATGAAAAGTGTGTCCGCAGAAATCTCATTTTCACGATCATGCAAAAAACTAAATTCATTATGGTTCACCGTTGTTAGAGAGTTGTGACCATCCAGGACTTCAATGGGCCCTCTTTTCTAGGAAGCTGAGCTCTGAAATCGGGCATCCTAATACAAGTTAGCTAGTGTTTGAGTCCAGAACCAAACTAGCTCAAAATAAATTAAGAAACATGCTTGGGTTTTATATTCAAGAGGTGTTTTGTACACGCATTTAGTCAAACGTTTTGTGTGCAAACTACATTATCCTGCAGTGACACTTCCTACAAGTCCATGAGGTAGAAAAAGTTCTGTTTGTGCCTTAGCTTACTGTCCTTACTTTCAAGACCTTCCGATCCTAGAATAAGATTAAAAACGGCCAGAATTTGGCTTCAGACCTGATCACTGCATCTAATACCTGATCTTAATTATCATTAAAAACACTTGAAAGGTATATATAGCATTTCAAATAATTACATACTAAACTGTAATCACCCCTTTGCTTTCAATTGTGTTAAATAAATTGTGTGGTGTCTAAGTGGTTATGGTGTAATGGTAATGGGCACGATCATAAGAGCATAACCCAAATTCAAATCTTATATTGCAAAAAGGTGGCTTTATAACTCCAGTGCACGTGACAAGGTTATGGTGAAATGAATTACTACATTAATGATTAATACATGTTTACAAACCTTAAGAATGTGATCTAAATATAACCGGCAGAGCATTAAAGGTGGTAGTAGGGAACACACTTATAAGAGCATACCCTGCACAACATTAAAGATAGTAATGGAGAACACACTCATAAGAGCACACCTCAAGTTCTAATAATCCATTGTATTAGGGAAGTTTTCTAATTGCAGCCTGCAAGTGACGAGGTTGTAGTGTAATGAAAGGGTACATTGACCCATTTTAACAAATCTTAAGAAAATAGTTTTAAGCATATCACACCCCATTTAAGACGATCCATAAACTTGACCAATTTTTTTTAAAAAATGAAACAGGTGTGTGTTTCAAAAAAAGTGAATAAATGAATAAAATGTCCATATTGAGTGTCTCTGAAGGGTGAATAAATTAATAAAAATTTCCATCTGGGCGTTTCAAAAAATTAGATAAATGCTTAAAATTCCAGTGTGGGCGTTTCAAATTAGTGAAAAAATGAACAAAATTACCGTGTGGGTGTTTTAAAAAATGAATGAAGTTCCGGATGGGTTTTTCGATGCAGGTGTTCCAAAAAAAATTGAAATTTCCATGTGGGTGTTTCATTAGAGAAAAGTCAATAAGTGAATAAATTAAAAAGACTCGCCTGATTCTTCCTCCCCGTCTTTCTCATCCTCCTCCTGAATGGCTGAATTCAATCCATACGTCTTATTGAGATACTCCACACCAGCCTTGGTAAAAATAAGTTTATCAGCCCTCAAAACGTCATACAAATTCAAGCTCCTGGGTGTCAAAATCTTCAGACTGCCAACATTCCTACTCGAAAGCCTCACATCCTCCGACACCTCGGTAGCAAAAATGAGCGCATGATCTTCGCTGGGCTCCACGCCCCACTTCTTCAGCGCAGCCACAAAATCCCTGGATATAGATATAGATAGAGATAGAGATAATGATTGTTTGTAAATAGGAGGTGTTAACTTTTGTACTGAAACGCATCGATGGAGATAGAGATAGAAATACAGATAGATACAGATATAGATGTCGATACAGATATTAAAAAAGATGTATTAGTAAGATTCATATGCAATTAAATAAAAAGAGTTAAATTAATAATTGCATTAAAGATATAAGTTATGTTGGGAGGGGTATAAGTTTTAGTAAAGTGGAGTATGTGGACTTATTATTGGTCTTATTTCACGTTTTGTGCATGAAATATAAAATAACAATAATTTGAAATATTAAATAATAATAATAATAATTTGATATTTTTGAAAAAAATGATGATAAAAAATAAAATGGTATGATCCTTCACATAATCTAGAAATGTATTGTGTAGGAAAGAGTGTTCTAAAAATAATATATAAGAAGATATAATAATATATTATATATTGTTATAATATATTTATATTAATTATTATTAATATTATATGTTATATAATATATAATACTAATACATAAAGACATTAATAATATATAAAGTTATTAGGGTGTTTTCATTAACATTTTCAAGTTTATAAAAATTTATAGTAGAATCATGAATAAAACCTTGGCTCTAAAATTCCCTATAAAAGTTTTACAATGTTTTGATAGCTATTTCAAAAAATTGATGAAGCTTACTGTGAAATCCAATCTCAATGGTTGATTGTTTTTCATTGGCTTTTTTATAATATGGGAGGAAGGACTAATATTGAAGTCTCCTCTTGATTGTTGGTGTCTTGTAAGCAAATCAGTATTTTTGAGCTTTGTGACTTATGTGGTCCTTGTTTATGTGTGTGTTTTCGAGTGGAGGCAAAGAATGTCCCTATCAGAATGCCTTGTTATTAGCTAGTTTGTTGCTCTTTTGTTTTTTGCCTTTTATGGGGCTTGATCCTTGGCTAGGGTTTGGATGGCAATTGTTTGACAGAGTGACACAATCCCATTTCAAACATTTTTTGGCTACATTTTCTTTTGAGGTTTCAGCTTGCAGTTGTCATTTAGGGTTGCTAGGGAAACACTTAATGTTCCTCTTTGGTTTCATTATTCTTCTTCTTACTTGGTAGTTCGCCAATTAGGGGGCAATGAGAGGAATGGGAGAAGAATGAAAACTCTCTATTTTGTCAGGATCTTGCTCCTCAATTAGAGCACATATGATTACTTCTTGTATTAGCAACTAAACACGAAATTATACCAGAATCAATAAGTAACTAGAAATATGAAACAACACAGGATTTGAGAGACAATACACAATTGTATTAAATACTCAGAAGAAAATACAATAAAGAAGATGCCACTTCTTCTTCCACCTCAAAGGCTCGCCACACCTCAAGACCTTCTTCCCTCTCTCTCTCTCGGTCCCAACAATCAACTCAAATATAGAATTGATGTTCACCTCTCCAACCAGTCAGTAACAATGCTGCCAGTACACCAAGTACACAACCGTACTCCAAGTAGATCTCCTGCTCTCTGCTGCTACCTGCAAATCACTAGACCTTACTCACCATTGTAGATCTCCAAAAGAAGCCATGCACACCTGCTGACCAAGATCATACATAAACAAAGAACCCCTCTGATTCTCCAAACCAGTACCCACACTTAGTATAGTGGCACTAGGAGGAACACACCATTGCTCTCTTACTCTCTGAAGGAGCTTATTTTGCTCTCTTACTCTCTAACACTAGTTTACAATACAACCAATGAGTCTCTTCAATAGATCTCATGCAAACAATAATTAGACACCTAATTACAATAATTAGATCTGCAACTTCTAGTCTAAATTTGGCTCTTGACATGCAAACACTTGGTTCATTAGCTAACTGCTCGTAACATACTCGCAGCTCGAACCACACAGGTGACCGACGTCGATCCCTGTCTGCCTGGGGGGTGCCGACGCCGGCTGACTTCTGACCAACGTCGGTTGCCTTTTGTCTACACCCTGTCGACGTCAGTTTTCCTGACCGACGCCGGTGACTGTAACACTCATCAAACACTCTGCAACCTCCTTAACTCCTCCTGTTTGCATCCTGGTGAAGCTTTTAGCTCCACAACCTAACAATCTCCCACTTGGAGATAAACAGCTACACTTGTACCTGTATTTGTACCCCATCTAATCTATTTTTTGGCTTGTATCCCTCTTCAAGCTCAACCCTGAAGACCAACCATCACACACCCTATGATGCCTTTCCTGTCATCCAAGTAACCTGCCACATCTGAACCTACAAATCCATGTAGTGAAGACCTTGACCCTGCATCGCATGTCGACTTGCTGCTGGTCCCTCTCAGATACCTAAGAATCCACTGAACTACCCTCCAGTACTTCTTCCCCGAATTGGCTCCATACTTTCTGACAACTCCCACTGCTTAGGAAAACTCAGGCCTGCACTAGACCTTATGTGATTTCGAACCCTGTTCTAAGCTCTGCTTGAACTGTCCAGCCCTTGGTGTGCTTACCGATTCTGCATCTTAAACCTTGCCAACACCGTCTTCACATCAGCTCCCACTGGAGACAAGAATCTCCATGTCTCTCATGCCAAAGAATTTCGCTGCTCCAAATTCCCCCTGCCATACCTCTAAACTAACCTTACCCTTAGCTCAGCAAAACCCTATATGTACAAATCTGCTAGCAAACCATCCACATACAGTAACAGGATAATGTCATGACTCATCATCCACCTGGTAAGAACAAACACAATAGTTACACTGACACTGACTGAAGCCCTGCTTTGTCATCCACCTGTCAAAACCTGTACCACTGTCCTGCAGCTTCCTCAAGACCATATACCTTGGCCTTCCGTCTCACGTATCCATCCACTCTCTTCTTTAACTTGGGAATCCATCCGTCTCTCAGTGTTTTCTTCCAGCTGACAACTCTACCAACAAACACCTGTTTGGTTCTTCTCCAAGGACTCACACTCCTCATCCATGCCAAGCTCCCACTGTATTTGGATTCTACCTGCATTGCCTCTTCACACCTTCCTGGTTCTCGACCATCAGTAAGCAACAAGTAATATAAAGAAGGTGAACAACGAATATGAGGTTCACTTACCCTTTTTGACCTCCATATGGGCGTTTGAGACTTGTTGACAGCTTGTTGTCTGCCCACTATCTGTTTTAGTGATCGATCTCGGCCATCTCCCAATCTGTTCCTGACCGACGTCAGTTCTCTACGACTGACCCTGTCTGCCAACGTCGGTCCCCTGACCGATGCCAGTGTACCTTTTGCCGACGTTGATCATTGTATGACCGACGTCAGTTCCTGCTTCCCGACACCACCGACTCTGCTGATCTGCACATGACCGACGTTGATGCCTGTCTGTTTGACGTCGGTTCCTCCTGACCGACGCCGGTATCTGTGTTCGCCTGTGAGTGATGACTTTTTACCCGCGAGCTCCTTTTGGGTCAAAACCCTATTCAAATCAACACAGCCCTGCTCAGAATAATTCAATCCTCTCAGCTGATCTCTGTCCGTCATCTCCTCCATGAACACCAAGGCTTTTCAGTTCTTAAGTTTGTCAAAGATATCTGTCTTTCGCTTAAGAACATGCATTCCCCTCCTACATATGTAACCAAGTCTACAAAGCAACATCTCTGTAACAGAAGGTGAATCAGTAATATAAGTAGATAGATAAAGGATACCTACTTTCTTACCACCGTCTAATTCAAGTGCATCCGCTGTGAGAGTTACTGTGCATCTCCCATCACCTAACTTTCCTAAAGAAATTAAACTCATCTCCAAGACTAGTACCTGCATAACCTCATTCAACCCCTGTGTGTTATCCGTCTGCAATTTCAGCTTCACTTCCCCTTTGCCAATCATTTGACAAGGCTCTCCAGCTCCTAAATAAATCTCTCCAAAGTCTCCAAAGACATACCCATGAAAAGATGCTCTATTTCGAGCTGCATGGAAAGAGGCAAAAGAATCTGTAAACCAAGATTCTACTTTATCCAGAACATCATGTGTAACATCCCCTACAACATCTGCTCCTCCCTGCTGATCTACTACCAACCAACAATCTCTTTTTCCCTGCTCTTTCTTTCCATCAATCAGACCATTCGTGCTATTCAGTTTCTCCATTCGTAGCTTACTTTCTTCTGCCATTGCTATACTCCCACTCAATCAGAAACTCCTGTGAGTAACCTGTAATCAACACACACTATCCAGATCTGAAACCACCTGTTAGTAACCCAACCAAAAGATCTGATACCAACTGTTAGGATCTTGCTCCTCAATTAGAGCACATATGATTACTTCTTGTATTAGCAACTAAACACGGAATTATACCAAAATCAATAAGTAACTAGAAATATGAAACAACACAGGATTTGAGAGACAATACACAATTGTATTAAATACTCAGAAGAAAATACAATAAAGAAGATGCCACTTCTTCTTCCACCTCAAAGGCTCGCCACACCTCAAGACCTTCTTCCCTCTCTCTCTCTCTCGGTCCCAACAATCAACTCAAATATAGAATTGATGTTCACCTCTCCAACCAGTCAGTAACAACGCTGTCAGTACACCAAGTACATAACCGTACTCCAAGTAGATCTCCTGCTCTCTGCTGCTACCTGCAAATCACTAGACCTTACTCGCCATTGTAGATCTCCAAAAGAAGCCATGCACACCTGCTGACCAAGATCATACATAAACGAAGAACCCCTCTGATTCTCCAAACCAGTACCCACATTTGGTACTGTGGCACTAGGAAGAACACACCATTGCTCTCTTACTCTCTCAAGGAGCTTATTTTGCTCTCTTACTCTCTAGCACTAGTTTACAATACAACCAATGAGTCTCTTAAATAGATCTCATGCAAACAATAATTAGACACCTAATTACAATAATTAGATCTGCAGCTTCTAGTCTAAATTTGGCTCTTGACATGCAAACACTTGGTTCGTTAGCTAACTGCCCGTAACATACTCGTAGCTCGAACCACACAGGTGATCGACGTCGGTCCCTATCTGCCTGGGGGGTGCTGACGCCGGCCGACTTCTGACCGACGTCGGTTGCCTTCTATCTGCACCCTGTCGACGTCGATTTTCCTGACCGACGTCGGTGACTGTAACACTCAGCAAACACTCTGCAACCTCCTTAACTCCTCCTATTCGCATCCTGGTGAAGCTTTTAGCTCCATAACCTAACATATTTTATGGCTAGGGTTTAGTGGAGCAGGCATTGGGGGAGCACCGTCAGGCAGTTACTTTAGGGCATATAATTGTTTGACAAAATGTCTCAATGCAAATTGAAACATTTGGTTGTATGAGAACTATTTGTTATTATTACTCATTTTCTGATCAACTGGTAGGTGTTTTGAACAAGATTTTTCAAATATATGGGCATAAAATAGTTGCAATAAGAGCTTTTTGAGATATTCCTTTCATATGAAGCTAACTAATTGTATCTTAGGTTAGATTTACTGGTGGTCATGATGTATGATGACATTGTGGACTATACTAAGGATATGTTGGAGAAATATCAAAATTTTCAGGTCAAACCTGGGGGTCGATAGCTTCTTTGTGATCAAGGGGTTAAGCAGTCAGTGGACAATATGGAAATGGGGATTTTGTGAGAATGCATAATTTATGGAATGATGGTAACAAGGCTAAGACAAAAATGGACTAGTAGGGACAAGAAGTTAGCGGATCCAAAAATAATATGAGGTCAGTTATGGAGCAAGGGTAATGGAGTAGGTTCTATCTGGAGCCCTATTTTTCATGTTTCTCCTACATCCATTAATTATTATTCAACTGTTGCATAGGGTATATCATCCTTATCATTATTATTATAGTAGGAGGAGGATCATGGGATCAAAATTTTGGCTTCATTTGGGGGAGTTGAAAATTTGGATACTATAGTCATTCCATAACTATTTCAAGAATCGAAATAGAAGAAGAATGAAGGGTTAGGAGCGTTGAAATATCCTTGTGAGCTCAGCAGTGAAGTGAGGGGGAGAGAGAAATATAGATAGTGATGAATTTGATAAGAAGTAAGAGATGTGTTCTAAAGAAGGGAATTCATAAATGGTTGGTTTTGGGGGATGATATTAAAATGCATCAAGTGGTCAGTTTAGTTGAACAATTCTTAGTAGGATGATTTCAAGGTCTTAGGATGTGTGATAGTACTCTACAAATTTGTCTTTGTCAGGTTCGAGAATCATTTCTTAGATATATCAACCAACAATTTCATATACTTGTTGGAGAGTGGATGGCCTTTGTTTTGAGGGATGGGATTCAACACCTTTGTCTCTTAAGAGACGGACACCATTCTTGGATGTTAAAAGAGAGATATTGCATTGTTCATGTTTGAATAAAGCTCCCTAATTTACCTTTGGAATTTTGGTCTATGGATGTTATGAAGGAGATAGGCAACTCCATCAGGGATTTCTTAGAGGCAGACGTGAGTTTTTTGGAGACTGGGGTCATGACAATATGTCGTATTTTGGTTTGTTTGGACCTTAGTGAGGGGTTGGCAGAATAAATGATCATTCAAAGGGGCTTTATCTCCCACTCACATATTTTATATTATACATGTATCCCCTTTCGGTGCATTAGATGTCATAAATATGGACACATGGTGGCATATTCTACTAAGTTTCAAAATAAGAAATGGGTGTAGAAGGGTGCTTTATTCTCTAGGGAGGAGGTAAGTGAAAATTATAGGAAGGAGGTAGTGGTTGTTAGTGCTTCTTAGGTGGTTAAGGGATTTCAAATGAAATTAGTGGAGGAGGTGTTGAATATAGGTGCAACAACTCAAGAAGACATGGTCAAACAAAGGTCTTATGGTTATGATCCAACACAAAGTAAAATGACTATGTTGGAAGTTTCAGTTTTTACTCGTTTGCCACAACACATCTCCTCTACAACAAACAAAACTATACTTGAAACACCTCTTGATTATACAAAAAAAATTGATCAATTTAGAAGCAAACATGGAGTTATTTTAGACAAGAAGTGAGATCAACCTTGATCTTATGAGTTATGTGGATGCTAAGTAGGATAAAGTGGATGTTCCTCTTGAAGTTTTTGAGAACATAGCCAAGGGGCATAAGACTTTTGTTGAAATGATTAATAATGTGAATGTTAATAGTATGATGCATACTCTTTGCAACTCAATGGAGGGTGGAGGAGGTTCAGTTGACTCCCACAAGTATGATCTTAGGCCTAGAACTACCAGGCTAAATACTCTAGATCAAGTGTTTGAAGGTGGTTTGGGTCATAATGTAGTTTTTGGCATTTTAGGTTCTAGCAAGGCTAGAAGGGGAAGGAAGTCTCATTTGGTTAGGGCACATGAGAAAGCTCAGAAAGAGACTATGGTAGGCAAACAAGGTACCTTAGATGGGGTTCTTAGAGCAACTTTTACCTTGGGCTTGGTGATTAATGTTTTTAATGACTTTGAATGTGAGAGGTATGGGTAGTACTTCGAAGTAATTGGCCCTTCGTAGATTAGTTTAAAGGCATAAATTGGATATTTTTTTGTTACGGGAGATAATGGGAGATGGTCATATATGTGTGTATGAGTTGGCAAAGTTTTTTGGCGATTGGGATTTTAGTTGTTTGGATTCTAAAGGTGCTCAAGTGATCTTGTCACGACATGGAGAAAAAAAACTTTAAATGCAATAATCTCTTTTCTTTTGAATTTAGTTTAGGTATTGTTCTCTATGATCAAGAGATTGGAGAAGAGATCATTGTCTTAAACATTTATGGGTCATATGCTAATCAAGTGGCCTATTGGGATAATATTTTGCCAAGAACTTTCTTAAAAAAAGGTTCTTGAATGTTGGAGGTGATTTGAATTTCTCTTTGGGGAGAGAAAAAATATGGGGTAAAACTAGAAATATTGATGTCATCACTGAGTACTTTGTGAGGAAATTGGATGACTTGTGTCTTTATGACATAGAACTGGTGAAGTTGAATCATACTTGGAGAAACATGCAAACTAGTGATGGAAGAATAGATTAACAGATTGATCATTTTCTAGTCAGTCATGCTTTTATTAAGGAATCAATCAAAATTAGAAAGTGGATTCGATTTGGTGGTGAGTCTGACCATATGCATGTTTTCTTGGAAATTTCAACATTTAGGAAAAAACGTTCAAGCCTATTCAAATTTAATTCAAATTGGTTGGAGGTGGATGACTATGTAATGATGATTATGGAGTCTTGGATCTAGTTAGAGGATTCATCTAGAGAATCTGCAATCATACGGTTTGTGAGGAACCATAAGTATATTAAACATTTGTCTGATGATTGGGCACAACAAAAAAGAATAATGGATGCCCATATGCTTGAGGATGTTGAAGCTAAGTTGGAGGAAATGTCTAATAGCGAATATGCAAGTTTTTTGGATGAGGATTGTAAATAAGAGGTTAGGAGGATAGAGTAGATGAGGTGAAAAATCTTGACGGACAAGGAAGCTACTTAAAGGACCAAAGTATGGCCATTTAGCTAACCAGAGGAGATGACAATACTAAAAAAAACACAATTTTATTATCATCATAATAATGTTAACACTATTTGGAACATACCAAATAATGATGGATTGGTTATCTCTAACTTTGAAGGCATTGATCAACTAGGGGTGGATTATTTCAATAATATTTATAAAGAGGAGAGTCAAGTGTCAATAGTTGAGGTTGTAAAAATGATATATTTCTTTATAAGTTTTGTGAATGTTAAGGACAACCAAAGAATGATGGAAGAAGTTACTAGAGATGAACTTTAAATGGATATGCATAGCTTTTAGAAGGATAATAGTCATGGTCCAGATGGGTGGCCTATTGAGTTTTATCTGGGATTTTATGAGACTCTTGAGGAATACATACTGAGGGCTGTTAACAAACCTAGAGCTTATGGTTTGATTTCAACTACCTTTAACTCCAATTTTATTTCTTTGATTAGTAAGGTTGATAACCCAATTTCTTTTTATCAATATAGACCCATATCTTTATGTAACTGCATCTATAAAATCATATCAAAATTCATTGCTTCAAGAGTTTCAAGAATGATCCCAAAATCCATTCCTAATGATCAGTTTGGATTCCTTTTTGGTAGGCAGATACATGAGTCAATTGGGTAACTTAGGTGGGGTTGCATACAATAAAAACTAAGGAGTCCTCTTCTATGGTCATAAATTTGGACTTGTCTAAAGCATACGATATAGATAGTTGTCTATATTTGAGATTGGCACTGATCCATTTTGGTTTCAATGTCCATACTATGAATTGGATTATGAGTTGTGTTGCTTTAGTCTCTTTTTTTATCTTAATGAGTGGATCTACCTCTACTTTGTCAAATCGGGCAGAGGATTATGACAAGGATGTCCTCTATCTTCCCTCTTATTTGTTATAGGTGTTGAAGGATTAAGTAGATCCTTGATAGAGATTAAAATAATCGACTCTTTTAAAGTCATTTTTATAGGTGGTCCTATGCCTCTCCAACACCTTTTATTTGTTGATGACATCCTCCTTTTTTTTATGGCAATGTTTTCACTCAATATTTCACCCTAGAGAGGTTGTTCAAGCCTTTTCTATATTGAGTAAAACATTGGATTACCTCTAGGCCTATGGGTTGCCTATAGCAGAGGTAAACCTCTAGGTTTAAGGGATATCTCCCTAGATTAGTCTTTGATAGCTTATCACCTACACTATTTGCTTGCTTTGATGAAAAGGGATAGAAGGAACATAAAAGTAACCTATGCTAATGAGGTGATACACTAGATTGATCTCCACTAGACTACCATACACTTGCGACTCACAATACTAGTCTCATCATCCTAGATTGCTCTAACATAAGTGTTTCAAACATGGAGGTGATATGCATTGCACTTCTCAAGGTGAGTGAATAAGAGGTCAGATTGTAAACACTAATGTTACTCCTTACATTTAGAGATAAACAAATACACTAGCTACACTTCATGGCCCTGTTAGAGGGAGAACTACTTGCACCAAACATGAAAGAGTAAAAACAACACAAGGAGAGATACTAATAACTTGTCATTCCACTATTCACTACCTCACACACTTAGACAAGAAAGATATGAACTCAAACTTGATTGGAAATCTTTATTTCAAAGGCAAATATAGTATTCAAACTAGCAGGGCTTTGCCAACCAGGTGTGTACTAGATACAAATGCCAAAATGGCTTGCATATATATAACATAGGAAAGGAGAGAGAAGAAGAGAAGTGGAAGGGTCACACAAGGCTAAGTGTCAAACTATGAGAACTAGTTAAAAATCAAGAGAATGAAGTGTAAAAGATGTCAAGAAGTCCTCTTAAATAGGTGTCCATCATAAACATGACACATCTTTCAAGTTGGCATAGAGGCACTCCATGGTTCCTGTTGAAACTACCCTTCTTAACATAGATTATAATTGACAGTCAAGAACTGTTGTATTAGTCATTGACACATGCATCTAACCTAAGGAGGTGAAAACATGATTGATGCAAGTCATCAAATCCCTTTAACTAATAGCCTCCTCCTTAACACTTATTGTTCACTTTTTGTAACTGCTCACTAGCCCTTGTAGGCTTGTCCTCACAATTGTCACTCAATTGACCTGTAGTTGCTCAAGAGAATCCATTATAGATGTGTTAAACACATGTCCAAGATAGCCTTATCCTTTTGTCAATCATATAGGTCTCAAGAATTTCAATGTCATTCTTCTCATCTTTTAAACTTAGGCATACATGTTCATTATCATTATCTTTTTTAGGACTGCCTGTAGTGATCAACTCAACAAAGAGCCTCAAGCACAAATGAGGTGAGAGATGAATATGAGGTGTTAAAACAAGTCCCTAAGCACCTTTTGGCCAAATTTGGCCTACATACCAAATCTACCTAATCTATAATAAGAAGCTGAGTAGGGTCCTAATTGAAGAGGGATCCAATGTCATAAGGAGCATATGGACTTCAGGAGGAAATCAATTTCCATTTACAAGCTTTTGAAACACTTTAAGTAGGTTTAAACTTTGAATTTGGTGATCTTGAGGAATCGGACCATCACAAGCACGTCACAAACAAATGAATGAAACAATTTGCTTGTAAATTTTATAAGTATGTTTAGGAAGCCTCTCAAGACCAAAGGACCACACGGACATGAATTTCTTCATGCCTAAATCATGCTCTACAAATTTTGTATCTTGATGAGCTTGCTATCTCAAGATATAACCCTTTAAAGTCAGACTTGTAGAGTAAGATGTGCATGGGGATGTTAAGTTAAAGTCATGACAAATATCCATTTGAATTCAAATGTTCCAAGGATGAACGCATGACTGTCAAGTGTCCAAATCTTGGAAGCTAAGATTAAATCAAATGGTGAGCAGAAACCTGACGATGTCAATGGGTCCCAAAGATATAATTACATGGATTTGATCTTACATCGAAGATCAATGATGAGCATCAAGTTAAAAATTCAACATCAATGCATCAATGACAAGTATTAAGATTTTGGGTACCTAAACAGAGATCTAACAGTTTGCATCTACTGATAAAGCTAGTGGGCCTAAATAATCAATGGTGTGCATTTAATTGTACCAAAGCATATTAATTATAAGTGAGAGGTCAAAGAGTTATCATATCTCGAAGGTGAATGAGAAGCAACCAAATGTCAAGACTATAGTAACTACCAGATAGATCAATAGAGTGTTTTTAATCTATACAAAAGCATATTGATGATGCACATAACGTCAAAGGGTCAGAAAGATCCTTAGAATGAATAAAGAGTTGCCATATGGCACATTCTTAGAAACCAAGATCAAGATCAAGGGCCAATATCAAAATTCAAAGCCAAATAGGTCGAGGTCAAACCAAAGCAAATATTTCAAAGGGAGACCATGGAAGTAGACACATCAACTTCAATGTGTTTGTTGCTAAAGCCAGTAGCATGATTATGACACTTTTTTCCATTCTTACACACCAAAGATGAACTAGTAGGGAACAATCCACATTAGAACAAGATCATAATAGATTGATCCAACTATTGTAATTACTTCAATGCTAGATTTAAACTTTCAAATGACTTGATCTCATCATTGTAACCATAAGGAGCATCAATGCAAAATAGAACATATAGAAACGGACTAATACGGTTGTTGTATCCATTTTCTAGAAGTAGTCTTAGGCATTATGATCTTTTCTAATGGCATCAACTCTGGAATGATTGGAGATCTTGGTCATTATGCTCCCTTCTCCATCCTTCTATGCATAATCCATGTCTCTCTCATCCCATTTCTGCTATAAATATAGGCTTCTAAGCCTTGAAAAGGATCTCTCTCTTTGGCACGACTAGATTATACCAAGATTTGTATTGTAACACCTATTTGATGCAATAAAATAATGAATCCCTCTATTTTTAAGCTAAATTGAATTGTGTTTCATGTGTTCATTGATGTGGTTAAGTGAATATATGTTTTCCTTGCCTTTGAATAAGTTTTCTCATCTTTATGTAGTGTTTTGGTAGTTCTCATAGGTCATTATAAGTGCATATATAGTTTTTGGTCAATGTGGAAGTGGATAACTGCCCTTCCATGCTAGGTTGATATCCAGTCAATGCCTTGTTGTGAAATACTTATGTGGGAGCTCATCAAAGAGTGAATGAAGTGATGTTTAATAGTCTTGAATGCATCCTATAGTGTGTCTTATGCAAGTATAAGGATCCAAAAAAATTGGTCCATCACCCCCCTTTTACATGCTTTTATAATCGATCTCCCCTTTTCCTAGCAAGAAGTTAGTTTAGGTTTAGTGTAGGTGATATACCCAAAAGGAATTTGGCCTTCTCTGGAGGTCTGACCCAAGATTAGTTGAACCATAGCCTAGGGTCAGTCCTATGTTAGATTGGGTTTGAGCAAGAGGACCTGAGCACTCCCCTTTTTAGCTAGGGTGCAACATAGGATGCCAACAATTCTAGAATACCCGATGGGACCCATTCTCCTTGGCATAACTAAAATTTGGAGAAAAGGAGAAGAATCTATAGTAGCAAAGGAGATCCATCATCATCAAAAGCTAAATATCTTTAAAGTTGTAGAGTTCATAGCACTATCTAGACAACATTCTCATGCCAAAGGTTAGCTACTAAAGGTATTCCTCTTGAATTCATTAAACTACCTTTTGTTTCATATAAGAGAGAAAAAATTAATATGACAAGACCTTATAATATTCATCTCTTGGTAATCCTATTGTTTTAAGCAATGTAATCCCAACTACCCAAATACCCATTAGGAATCAAGTGTTCATCCAATTCAATAGGGATTGTCCACTGAATTTGTCCCATTTTGATGACATTCTTGTGTCTACCCTTAATAGTATCCCATTCTTCTCAGGATAAGATCAAGCAACTACTATTGAGCACATCCAGGATATTGTCAACCTTTATTCCATTAACAATGTTATTCAAGATAATGTGGCTATCAGACTGCTTGTTGCTTCCTTCAATGGAAAAGCATTGCAGTGATATAAAAATCTTCCATTTAATTCCATTAATACTTGGAATGAGTTAGGTGCAACCTTAGTTAGACAATTTGAGGATAAATATGATCACCTATCTTTAGTTGAACAACTAACTAACATAAAGAGAGCTCCTCATGAGTTCATGTTTGATTTCAACCTCATATTCTAAAAAACATGGACTAGAATACCTACATTGATCAGACCATCCCCTGAATATGCCTTCTTGTATTATTTAAGAGCCCTTAATTCTGATATTAGTGTGATGATACAGTCCATGGGTGGTAATACCTTGCCAAATGCTTATAACGTTGCAATAAGAGCAGAAAATAGTTTGATATAAGCTGGTAAGATTTCTCCAAGGCCTCCAATGCCTATATTCCCAAAGTTGAAATCTATTCCACCCCCTCAAGTTCCTCAGTTTCCATCATTATCCCCTATTCCACCTCCTAAAGCTCAAGTTACAGCCTATTCTACTCAAGCCAATGAGCTTGGTGAGCTAAAAGGTTTGTTTCAATCTTTTCTAAATGAAATAATATAACTCAAGAGGCAATATTACCAAACCAATAGGAACTATCAGCAACAAAATTATACTACTTATCATCCCTTCATAGATCAAAGGCCTCATTATCAAGGAATTAGAGAAAATAGACCACCCTACCAAGCACAAGGGGCCATAACTCAAGCTAAACCATATGTAGCCCTTAATCCTAATGTACCCTCCAGTTCAAGAGTTATTATTCCCACACTTCCTTAGAATAACTTGATGCAAGATGCAGGTTGGTATCCATCTAATCCTAATGATGCTCACAATCAAGCCTTAGTGTCTGTAGAGTAATTTCCTACTCTATGTCATATTTAATTATTTTTTATTTGAGCACTGCAATTTTGGTTCTTCGGGTGAAGCGGCAAAATTTTGAAGCAGAGGGCCAGTTCATTTTGCCCAAGTGTTGAGATGCAGCGGAAGCTGCCAAGTGTCGCCCTCCGAGCAGGTCTTTTTCCCCTTCTTGTTTCCTTCATCTCATTTTTGCTCAAGTATTAGTTCAAGCGGATGCTGCCAAGCGTCACTTTTCAGGAGACAAAGCCGATAGTTGGCATCCCCCGAGTCACCTTTTTTGTAACCTTCGAGAACGACATATCGTGCCACATACCCAGTAGTAGTTAAGTGGAACGCACCACGTGTCAGCATCCGTGTCTCATATCGGCGTCCACACTTTTATCAGAGACTTTCACCATAAGGCAGTAGAGAAGATGAAAAGTGCCAAGTGGCAGTTGTGGAGGCCCTAAAAGACCTTTTTGGAGAAAAATCGCAAGCCACCACGTGTCAACATTCGGGAAGCCATGAGTCCAATGCTTTCCATTCAACACAAAGGCATCATTTTATTTTGCTTAAGCGCCACAAAGCAACGGATGCTGCCAAGTGTCACTCTCTGGGTCCCCCTCTACTCCATCCATAAAAGAAGCGGAAGATGCCACTTATCTTCCTCGAAGCCACGGAAGTCTCCACATGTCAACGCCCGAGAGAATCATTGCCAAGCTCTATTAACAAATATTAAACAGCATTGGGTCCCAGGTGTTACTTCAAAAGTCTACGGAAGCTGCCAAATGTCACCATCCATAGGAGTCTGATATATGCCCCTAATGATACTATGGCACAGCTAAAGGGGAGCGAAAAGAGCCGTGTGTCTTCGATGAATCAGGCGGAAGGTACCAAGTGTCATTTTTTGGTGTATTCTAGGTGATCAAGGGGATTTTAAGAAAATTGACTAAGTGTCCTCTCCTATTTCAAACATAGCAGAGTGTTTCGTGTATCGGTTTCCAAAAGTGAAATGGAGGGAAAATCGGCTGGAGTTAATTCGAGTAGATGAAACAATTCATCGGGTAGATTTTTGGAGCCACCCACAGCTTGAAACTTTCCATTGTTATTGATATAGATCTAGCACCATTTTAAGACATCAACGTTTATGGCATGCCCAGTGGGACCAATATTTTAAGGAGTTGAATAATTTTGGTGTATTCTTCAGCCAATCTGCCTTTGGAGGTTTTTATCGACACCAACAACGACTTTGCGTCACCAGCTAATCAAGCAGTATCATCAAGAAATCCCTTTGGTATGTATAACTCTGTAACTCATAGCTATGAGTCTTATTCTCCTTCAAATATGTTTTATCGAGAATAAGCTTCTCCTAGAATCATGTCAAGTAATGAGGATGCATATTGTTATGAGCCACATCAGTCTTATACCCAGTCCCCCCAATATGTCTCATCCCATGTTGAACCTAACCTTATTTTCACTTTCAAAAAAGCATTGCTGGGATTTAAAAAATATGTGTTAGAGCTTGATAACAGAAGGGGATGTGGTCAAGAAATTCTTTGTCAGGTCATCTATCAAGTGAGGGAGTCAATAGAGTTGATCAAAAGTGAGTGGGATCCCATTGAAAGGGCATATTGGCAAGAGCTTCCATACGAAATGTTAGATGTGTGTGGATTGACTGCATTTATAGAAGAGAGGCTAGGTGTTCATGAGAACCAGCCTTATCAAATCTACCAAACTTCATATCCACCACCACAAATTCCAAATCAGGCATATGCCACCCCTATTCATGGGCAAGGTCAAAATTGTCAAGGTCAATTCCCCAATAATGCAGAGCCCTTGTTAGCAGCAAGTTAGGATGATCGCGGACCCTCACTTCTTCCTCAACTCTCCCCCACCATTCCTCAAAAGGCTCCTCACTTCTATGAAAATTCCTATGATCCCGCTTTAGAAGAAACTTCTTATACCATTCCCCAGATCTTTCAGCATGATGACAAGTCTCTAAGTTTGACCGAAGAGGATGATGAAGCAGCTGAAAACTTTACAGAGGAGTGTGTTCAATTCATGGCTAGTTAAGAGGATTTCATCAATACAAAGGAGGAGGAGATCACCATAGACTCTCCTTTTGATGAGCAAGAGGATAAGCTGCAAGCTTTTTCTTTAACTTCTGATGAGGAGGATATCATTTCTAATTTTTTCCTCACTCTGCAAGAGGATATGAAGGAACATGGACACTCCCTCGACCAAGTCATTGAGATAGGAGGCGCTGAGCTGGTTTCAGATGAAGAAGAAAGCCTTGAAATTCAAATGAGTATGCAAAAGAGATGCCAGCCTTTTAATTCATCCTTGCAAGAGGATGAAGTCATCAAAGAGCATGATGATGAAATAAAGCTAGAATATGAAGAAGATGTGCCAAAAGATAGTGGATATAAAAAGGCACAGCATGAAGAACCAATAGCCCATGATTTCTTGATGACACCCGACAACATGAAGAACCAGTATTTGACGAGCATTCAAGGACAAGAAGAGTTCATAGGTGTCGAATACACGTTTTGCTCAGACTCGTTCGAGTGTAGGCAGACCTGTGTGGCTAGAGCAGAGAACATTCCATCAATGACATATTCATTGCAATCACTGGTATGGAAACGCAAGTTGGCTTGTCATAAAGAGGACGTGGGAAAGTTTGTTTTTGATCTCGAAGGAAAATAAGGATTTGTAATCAATGTAGTTGGGTAGTTTCCATTCCCGCATTGCTTTGTTTTATTTTTGCTTTCCCGCTTTTCTTTTAAAATAAGCATTTTAAATGCAGAGTCGGCGTCTTAGAAATTCTTTAATTCTTTATTTTTTGCTGCAATAAATGCTTCCCCAAATCTTTCAAAATCTCTAAGGTACCTTGCGTCGCATAATGTGTCTGCCTCGCTGTTTCCCAAAGATTGAGTAGGATTTGCTAACAGTTGCCTTAATTTAATGCTATTTGGGACTTGATAGGCCCATAAAAATCCCTTAGCAAATTTTAAAGTTTACAAACTCTCAAGCATTCCTGTGAAATTATCTTGCTCATTGTGATTGTGGCACCTAGTGAAATTTGTTGTAGCAAGCGTGTTTTTATCTTGCGAAAGGTTCATACCAGGTTATTATACAAGAGATTTAGAGATGGCGAGAACATCAAAAACACCCAAGAAGAGAGGAAGGGTGCAGTCCCAATTGGACCCAGAAGAGGAAGAACAACGCTCACAGCACCCAGTGTAGAGCACTGCAACTTCTCCTCAGGTAGGAATTACTCCCCCTCCTCCCTCTCAATCCATGCCTCCACCCAGCCAAATGACACCTCCTACCACTGCTGTCATTCCCATTTCACAATTCACTTCATCCTTGATGCCTCAAGCCTTAACGTTACCCTATTTCTCCCCCTTTGTTCCCAAAAAAATGCCCCTTCAACTCACCCCCAGCCAGCCAATGGTTCTCCAATACGGCCTGCAGCAAGGATTTCCCTTCGCAGGGGGATATATTGCGTCCCCTTCCACTTTCTAGACATAGGCTGATGTCGTAAGGAAGGCAAGAGAAGCTTGATTAGAGAAGAAGAGGAGTAAAGTGAATAAAGCACTGGCGGTGCCACATTTGAGGTCACAATTTGACCCCATTCAACAGCAGCTGACGGTGACCCATTTGTCGCCCAACGTTGCCAAGCCGAGCGAACAAATGCGACTGAAAGACTACACCATGAATGCAGTGGCCATCAACACGTCCCTGTTCAGGCCTCAAGATAGAGTCGAGCTCATGACCGAATCCACTTCTGTGGTCATAGAAGATTATTTGAGGATATCAAGGAGACTGCAAAAGATGGAGGCCGACCTGGCCATGGAAAAGACAAACTACAATAGTTTGGCCAAACAAATAAACCAGAAGGACAATGAGATAGCTAGTCTGTAGAAATAGTTGCAACATACTGTTTCCCTCCAGACTCAATAGGTAATTCAGGCCCAAAATTATTCTTTGAAAGCAGAGCTTGTACTTGCCAAGGGTGTAACAACAGCTCTAAGATGAGAAAATGCAACATTACAGGGAAGAATCGAAGGACTCCAACTGCAGATTACCCAATCACAGCAAGGGTTGCTGGAAGAACAGAATAAGGGTGCAGCTTTTTAAGCCCAGCTCCAGGCAGAGCATCAGCGGACTGCGCAACTAGCAATTGAGCTGGCTAATAGGCCAAGAGGTATCAAAATGGTGCAGCTGGTGAAGGAACTCTACAAGTCAGCATGGGAGAGAATCTCTTTGGAGATTCTCCAGCTTAGGCCACTTTTCACCTTCCTACGCCACACGCAGTAGCTGTGCGAGATGGTCGAGAATCTGGTATAGAGCATTTTGGCCATGATCTCCCAGAGAGTCACAGACTCTCATTCTTTACTGGAGAAGCTCTACAGCTCAAGGGATGCAACATTGGCAGCCGCAGGGATTCTCAATAGAATGGCTGCCACAAAAAGGGTCAACGAGGAGCTCAGTCGTAATGCCGCAACCAACAACTGTAGAAGCTGTCTCGATGTCATCAAAGAAGGCATCGGCAAAATGAGGCAACACATTGAAGATCTGGTGCAACTAGGCCTTCCTTCCCCATTTCTAGATGCAAGGATGATGCTGTTGGTGGATCAAATCCAACCATTGATGCTAGCCAGGCAAAGGGATCAAACAATTTTTCAGAGCTTGCGGGATGATTCTCCAACCTCTGAGGTCAAAAATGTTCTAATCCCTATTTTTTGGCTAGAATCCAAGCTGAAAGCCACTACCCAGATCCTGCAAACCTTTTCGCACAAGGATCTCATTAGCTTGGATTTAGCTTTTGACGAGTTACAAAGAAAGGAAGGATTATCCAACCATGAGTGGTCTATCTTCCAGACAGCTCTTTTGAAGCTGTAAATTTTGAAATTTTGATCAAGCAGGAGTCGGGTTCTTTTTGAGCAAGCTTAAAAGCCCTGATGGTCACCAATAATTGTAGAGTAATTTCCTACTCTACGTCGTATTTAATTATTTTTTATTTGAGCACTGTAATTTTGGTTATTCGAGTGAAGGAAGAGAATTTTAAAGCAGAGGGCCGGTTCATTTTGCCCAAGTGTTGAGATGCAGTGGAAGCTGCCAAGTGTCACCCTCCGAGCAGGTCTTTTTCCCCTTCTTATTTCTTTTGCCTCATTTTTGCTCGAGTATTAGTTCAAGCGGATGCTGCCAAGCGTCACTTTTTGGGAGACAAAGCTAACAGTTGGCTTCCCCCAAGTCACCTTTTTTGTAACCTTCGAGAATGGCAGATCGTGCCACATACCCAGTAGTAGTTAAGCAGAATGCACCACGTGTTAGCATCCACGTCTCATATCAGTGTCCACACTTCTATCAGAGAATTTCACCATAAGGCAACAGAGAAGACGGAAAGCGCAAAGTGGTAGTTGCGGAGGCCCTGTAAGACCTTTTTGGAGAAAAATCGCAAGCCACCACGTGTCGACATTCAAGAAGCCATGAGTCCAATGCTTTCCATTCAACATAAAGGCATCATTTTATTTTACTTAAGCACCACAAAGTAGTGGATGCTGCCAAGTGTCACTCTCCAAGTCCCCCTCTACTCCATCCATAGAAGAAGTAGAAGATGCCACTTATCTTCCTTAAAGCCACAGAAGTCTCCACATGTCAACGCCTGAGAGAATCATCGCCAAGCTCTATTAACAAATATGAAATGGTGGTGGGTCTTGGGTGTTACTTCAAAAGTCTATGGAAGCTGCCAAATGTCACCATCCATATGAGTCTGATATATGCCCCTAATGATACTACGACATAGCCAAAGGGGAGTGGAAAGAGCCGTGTGTCTTTGATGAATCAGGCGGAAGGTGCCAAGTGTCATTTTTCGATGTATTCTAGGTGATCAAGGGGATTTTAAGAAAATTGACTAAGTGTCCTCTCCTATTTCAAACATAGCAGAGTGTTCTGTGTATCAGTTGCCAAAAGCAAAATGGAAGGAAAATTAGCTGGAGTTAATTCGAGTAGATGAAACAGTTCATCAGGTAGATTTTTGGAGCCACCCATAGCTTGAAACTTCCCATTGTTGTTGATTAAGATCTAGCACCGTTTTAAGACATCAACAGTGTCATAAAATATTACTATGACACAAGAAGAATTTTCTCTTCAAGGAGGTTAGTATTAAGAGACAAGTTTAGTACCCCAAAGAGAGGCTCAACAAGTTCAAGGGAATCTTGATGCCATTAATGTAAATTTTCAAATGGATGATTATGTTGCTTTTGATCATGGTGGTGAGACTAGCAGTTCAAATGGTTAAGTTGTAGTTGTCACTAGAGCTAAAGGAAGAGACATTGATGGGGCTCAAGAGGTGACTAATGCTTTAAGTAATATTAATGTTGTTTTTGAGAATTCCAAAGATCAACTTGATACCCCTACAACATAAAAAATTTAGAATGCAAAGGCTGGGAAGGTCCCTCAAATACCTCTAGTTCGTGAATAACCAGTGGTTCAAAAGGTGCAGCCAAAGATTAGTGGAGATTCATTAAATATAGTTGATTAGATGGAGAAATCCATTGTTAGCATTAGCATGTGGGATTCCCTTACTATTCCAGGATAAAAATATATGTTCATCCAAGAGTTTTTAGCTCTCAAGGTGTCTCTAGAACGAGTTGAGAAACAAGGAGTTGTCCTAACTAATTCAGACCAACCAATGAAGCATCAAGTACATTAGGTACATAGAATAGAAAAAAGGACAAATCAAGTAAAGTCAAGGAAAATTCATCCCTTCTACCTCTCTTTGATAGTTGGTGAGTATTTAGTTCATAACTGTATGGTGGATAGTGGAGCTAGTAGCATTGTCATGCCTAAGCAAATTGCAGATAAGCTTGGTCTTGTCTATGAGACAAATACTAAGGGTGTGTTGCAACTATATGGGTCACCAAAAAAGACATTGGGCATCATTAAGGGTATGAAGTTGATACTACATGCTTTTCCCAATGTTACTATTCAACATGATGTAGTTGTGGTGGACTTGCCTCCTTATTTTGCCATATGTTTGTCAAGAGACTTTACCTCAAAGATTGGATGATAATTATTAGTTGATTAGACATATTTGATGTTTAGGACCAGGTATGGTACCATGGTAACCATAAATTTTGAATCTATTGCATGATTTCATTTGGAACCATATATGCCACATGTTGTGAACACCAATTGCCTCATCTCAGATGAGGTTATAGAAGATAGTGTAGATGAAATTGAATCACCTTTAGATGGGATTATAGATTTGTTCCTTATTGAGTGGGCCTCTAGCTCACATGAATATTATCCTTATAAGCTAATTTAAGAAGAAGGTATTGGTGTTTATTTCCTCTATGATAAATCTGCACCAATAATATCCTTGATAAGTATCGTCCAATACCATCCTTGATAAGAAGAAGGTCTATGGAAATTATACTTTGATAGATCAAGGAATAAGCATGGTACTGAGGATAGAATGATGTTTATTTCTCCAGCAAAGCAAAGGTATTTATCATCTATTAAGTTTTAATTTGGTTGTTTAAATAATGCTACTAAATATGAGGCACTAGTTCATGGTTTGCAATGGGCTAAAAAGATGAAAGTCAACACCTTACAAGTCTTTGGTGATTATGAAATTGTAGTTCACCAAGTGAGAGGTCTTAATATATGAAAAAACCCATTGATTAAATATTATAAGCATAGGGTATGGGACTTACTTGAAGATTTTTAGGCCTTCAACAGTCAGGAAATACCAAGAGATGAGAAAAAACATGTAGACGGGTTGGCTACCATTGGGGCACAATTTAGTATCTAAAATGATGTAAGAAATGAAAAGGTCTAGTCACACATTAAGGTGATTGTAAGGCCTTTTGTCCTAGATAATAATGATAATTGGCAGGCATTTGAAGATGACAATTAGATTATCTGATTCTTGTAAGAGGAGGCTGAGTTTTCCTCAATAAATCAGTCAAAGTACTTACAATAATATGATGATCAGATTATGCAATAGAAAACAAATAAATTCCCAAGAGATTGGTCACACTTGAGAACATATTTTGTGGTGATGATGAGCTGAGGAAATAAAATTCAACCTTATCAACAAAGGAAGAGCACTATGCTAATGTGGAAGTTGCCCCTAGTAATAACTTAAAGTTGGGTAAAGTATGCACTTATTCAGAAAATGAAGATTTCATTGAGTTATGTGCAAGTTTTGCTGATGTATTTGCATGGCAATATAGTGATCTCAAGGGGTTTGACCCAAGTCTAGCTCTACCCACCATTGAGCTATAAGATGGGACTAAGCCAGTAAGACAAAGACAAAGGCCTATTAATCCTAAGCTTGAGCCTTTGATGAGAGCTGAGCTTCATAATCTCATTGAGTTATCTATTATATTTCCAATCAAGTACTCAACTTGGGTGGCAAACCTTGTTTTAGTACATAAAAAGAATGGTGAAATTAGACTATGTGTTGACTTCTATGACCTGAATAAGGCTTCTCTTAAAGACCACTATCCATTGCCATCTATGGAATAGATTTGATACTTGGTTTTAGGTTCACTTTATTAATGGCTATAGTGGTTACAACCAAATTTTGATCAAGGAAGAAGACCAATTCAAGGCAGCCTTCATCATAAAGTGGGGGACATTTGCATATAGAAAGATTCCCTTTAGTTTATCTAGTGTTGAAGTAACTTTTCAGAGAGCCATGACTATGGCATTCCATGGCCTTCTTAACATGGTTGTGCTAATCTATTTGGATGATATAATAGTGTTTTCAAAGAATTCAAGTGAGCACATGGTTCACTTTGAACAAGTGTTTGAAAGGTGTAAACAAGTTAGGGTATACCTAAATCCCAAAAAGTATGTTTTTTTAGTTCATGAAGGTAAGTTCCTTAGACATATAGTTTCAAAGCATGGTTTAAGCATAGATCTTGAAAGAATATCTTCAATTCTTTCACTTTCCTTGCCCAAGTACAAAAGGGCTTTACAAATTTTCTGAGGGGAGATCAATTTTATTATAAGATACATCTTAGATTTTAGCACTTTAGCTAAGCCACTTACAACCGTGTTAAATAAAAATTATAGATTCAGCTGGTCCAAGGAAGGAGTAAGGAGTTTTGAGGAAATTAAGAAATCCATGACTAGTGTTACAATGCTCATGAACCCAAATTTCTCAAAGGACTTCATTTTGGACACCTATGCTAACATTGACACCATTTCAGGCATTCTTATGCAATATAATCATGAAGCCTTCGAGCAACCAATAGCCTTCTTCAGTCAAGGCTTGGAAGAATATGAAACAAGGTACTCTTTTGTTGAAAAGCATGTACTTTCATTCATAAGGTCTCTCAAGAAATTTAGATACTTATTATCTAACAATAAGATACACCTAATGGTTGTACATCCAAGTGTCAAGGAGTTTCTCTTGAATAAGGACATAAATGAGAAAAGAGTTGGTTAGATAACAAAGGTAATGGAGTATGATGTGGAGATGAATGTCACAAATCTGATTAGAGGCAAAGTACTTTGTGATCATCTATCCTAAGACTTACAAGAAGCCAATGAGGTGGTTATGGTGTCAATTGATGAAGAAATTGTAGTTGATCATACCTCACCTTCTAGTTGGTATCATGATTTGGTAAAACATCTCCAAGATGGTCTTTATCCCTCTCATCTAACTTCTTCAAAAATAATATATTTTAGATTCCAATCCATTCATTTCCTTATGGTTAATGGTGTTTTGTTTAAGAAAGATATAAATGGTATGTTGTTAAGATGCATTGAACCACATCAGACGGAAAGACAACTTGAAGAGTTATATGATGGACATGGTGGAGGGAATTAATCAACAAGGAATACAACCCATAAGATCATGATAGGTGGGTATTATTGGCCAAGTATATTTGGTGATTTTCATGCATGGGTTAGGAAATGCAGACAATGTGTTATGTTTGTAGGAAAGGTGAAACTTGCAGCCTTACCTCTCCAACCTATTATAACAGATTAGATCTTTTTCCACTATGGATTGGACTTTATTAGTCTCATTAACCCCCCTTCAGGTTCAAGTCATAAATAGACACTAACTACCATGAATTACTTCACTAGATGAACAAAAGTAGTGGCATTGAAGGAAGCAAATGAGATCAATGTTCTATATTTCTATGAAGGTCTGTTTACTAGGTTTGGAGTCCCTTCAATCATTATTTTTGATAATTCTATGGCCTTTATGGGGTCTAAAATTAGACAATGGGTAGTTCAACACGGGATTTATCTCAGCACTTCATCAAAAAACTATCCCCAAGGAAATGGTCTTGTTGAGGCCACTAACAAGAAACTATTGAAGATCATAAGAAGAACAATTGAAGATAATCAGAGGTCATGGAATCTCAAATTAAAGTCACCTCTATGGGTTGATAGGATCACCTACAAAAGGTCAATAGCCAACTCTCCCTATAAGCTGGTATATGGTAAGGAAGTGAGAATGCCTATTTCTCTTGAATTTCCTACCCTAGAACTGATGCATTAACTTGAGTTATTAGAGAATGAACCTATGGAGATCATAGATACTAAGCTTATGGAATTGGAAGATACAAGGCATCAATCCATGCTAGCCATGGAAAGCCATCAATCAAAAATTGAAGAGAGATTTTAACAAAGGATCTTCTTCATGAAGTTTCAAAGAAGGAGATTTGGTCCTCAAGTGGGGTGAGAACAAAGCTAAGACATGAAGGCATACGAAGTTTGAGTCTTTTTGGAGTGGTCCATACATAATATCTAACTGTAAATCTCATAATGCCTTCCAACTTGTAAATTTGGATGGCAAGGAACTTCTTATCCTAGTCAATATGATACATCTGAAACATTGATATTAAGGAAACTAAGTTCCCTGTACATAATTAATTGGTCTTGATTTTTTCCAAGTGTTACCCTAGCACATTTGTTTGTTTGATTTTACTTTGTTTAGTTGGCTTCCCTATTTTGTGTGTTTCCTTCCCTATTTTGGTGGAATTCATTGTCTTTGCAAGTCAAAATATTTATTATAGTCATGGATCAGATTCATCATTATTGGTGAGTCCAAGAGTCGTGTAAATGGTCCAAGTTCTCAAGCATAGCAGGCATACTACCTAACTGAGTAGCCAAAGATGTTGGCCAAATTTGGCCTACATACCAAATCTACCTAATCCAAAATAAGAAGCTGAGCAGGGTCCTGATTAAAGAGTGAATCAATGTCACAAGGATCATATAGACTTAAAGAAGAGATCAATTTCCATTTTCAAGCTTTTGAGACACTTTAAATAGGCTTAAAGTGTGAAATTGGTGATCTTAAGAAGCCAGACCATCATCAAACATCACATAGAAATGAACGGGTCAGCTTGATTGTTTATTTAATAAGTATGCTTAGAAAGCCTCTCAGGCCAAAAGATCAAATAAACATGATGTATTTCATGCTTGGATCATTCTTTGCAAATTTCATATCTTGATGTCTTTTCTATCTCAATATATAAAGCATCAAAGTTAGACTTATAGAGTAAGACGTGCACGCAGACGTCAAGTTAAAGCCACGATAAATAGCCATTTAAATTCAAATGTTCTAAGGACAAACACACATCTAAAAAGTGTCAATATCATGAAAGCTTAAGTCAATATCTAATGGCGAGTGGTGACTAATATGTCTGATGGGCCTAAATATATATATGGTGCATGTTTAATCATGTGTTCATAGATCAATGGTGAGAATCAGGTTAAAAGGTCAAAGTTCCTAAGAATGAATATAGAGCTGACAAGTGTCAAGATCTCAAGTTCCCAAATAGAGATCTAATGGCATGCATCAACTGACAATGTTAGTGGTCCCAAATACATTAATGATGGACATTTAATTATACCAAAGTAGATTGATAGTGAGCAAGAGGTTAAAGAGTTAGCAGATCTCAAAGATGAATGAGAAGTAGCCAAGTGTCAAGACTATGGTAACTACAAGATATATCAATGGATCACATTGAAACCATGCAAAAGTAGATCGATTATGCACATAGGGTCAAAGGGTCAATAGGATCTTGACAATGAATGAAGACCTGCCAGATGGCACATTCTTAGAAACCCAGATCAAAATCAAGGGCCAATATCAAAAGTCAAAGCCAAATATGATCGAGGTTGAACTAGAGTAAATATTTCGAAGGGAGACCACAGAGGTAAACATATCAGCTTTGATGTGTTCGTTACCAAATCCAACAACATGATTAGGACCCTTTTATCCATTCTTACATGCCAAAGATGAACCAGTAGGGAGAAATCCATGTCGGAACAAGATCATAATAGATTGATCTAGTTATTGTAATGGCTTTAACATCAGAATTCAACTTTCAAATGACTTGATCCCGCCATTGTAACCATAAGAAGCATCAATGTAGGACATAACATATTAAAAGGGATTGATATAGTTGTTGTATCCATTTTCTATAAATAGTCTTAGGCATTATGATCTTTTTTAACGGCATCAAAGCCTGAATGATTAGAGATCTTGGTCATTACACTCCCTTATCCATCCTTCTACACATGATCCCTGTCTCTCTCATACCATTTCCATTATAAATATAGGATTTTAAGCCTTGAAAAGGATCCCTCTCTTTGGCATGTCTAGACTTTAGCAAGAGTTATACTGTAACACCTATTTGATGCAATAAAAGATTGAAACCCTCCATTTGTAAGTTGAATCAAAGTGTGTTTCATGACTTCATTAATGTGCTCAAGTGAATATATGTTTTCCTTGCCTCTGTCTGAGTTTTCTAACCTTCATGCAGTGTTTTGGTAGTTCTCATAGGTCATTATAAGTGCATATATAGTTTGTTGGTCAGTTTGGAAGTGGACAACTACCCTTCCATTCTAGGTTGATAGCTAGTCAGTGCCTTGTTGTGAAATACTTATGTGGGAGCCGATTAAAGAGTGAATGAAGTGATGTTTAACAGTCTTGAATGCATCCTATAGTGTGTCTTATGCAAGTATAAGGATCCAAAAAAATTGGTCCATCATCCCCCTTTTACATGCTTTCATAGATTATTATTAATTTCTCTCCCCTTTTCCTAGCAAGAAGCTAGTTTAAGTTTAGTGTAGGTGACAGACCCAAAAGGAAGCTAACCTTCTCTGGAGGTCTAACCCAAGATTAGGTGACCCATAGCCTAGGGTCAGTCCCATGTTGGACTAGGTTTGACCAAGAGGACTTGAACACTCCCCTTATCATCTAGGGTGTAACCTAAGATGCCAACAACACCTTCTACAATGATTGTCATCTATCCATCCCCTTCTGCACCTTTAAGACAATTTAAAACTTATAGAAAACCCTAAATTAGCCATGTCCATACAAGTGATAATACAGATCAATTACATGTCAAGGATCTTAGGAGAGTGTTAGATAATTCCAAACTAGTTTCAATACCAATTGACTCCTTCTTAAAGCATTTCTCACCATGTCTTTCCCATCGAGTTCACACAAGGGTTTTAAGATGGTTTTGGGTCATTTGGAATGTTAAAAATGGTTCATAAAATTTAGACATCCAACCTTAGAATTAATTCCATAAATTTGGAGTATAGGACCCCATTCAACTCTTTCCAAGTGATTGAGATCTCATGCACATGGTATGTACAAATGTGAGCAAAATAAGTTGGCCTCTCGAGCTCCTTCTTGCATTCTGAGTAGCCCTGATAAAGTTTTAGGCCAAAATGGTCAATTTTGAGATTCTCTCTACAAACCAAAGGTTCAAGTTGGCCTTATATTCTCATCTAAAGGCCATCACATGGTTTGGAAAGGTCATATGGCCTAATGGATAAATTTGGTATCCATTAGGGTTTAGGCTTAGTACTAGGCCTAGTCTACAGGGCTATGTTTCTTGTATGTTTGAACACCTAAATGGTTTTAGTGATTGTATATAATTTCTTCCTCTTTGTTCACCCTCAATTCAAATTTATAGATCATTATACAACGTTCCAAGACACTATCATCTCATCCTCTCAACATTCATATACTAAACCTACAGGTTGTGTTGATTATGGAGACAGAACAAAGAACACCTCCCTTGTTGGTTTGACCAAAAAAAGATCATGAAAGGCTTGTTTGACTCATGAATACACCCTAAAATAAGTTTCAAGGCTTGATTACATCTCTAGAAGTCTCAACACCTCAAATTCCTCAAGACTAGCTTTAAGAAAACATGATTATATGCAGGGTTTAGTTTGACTAGGCAAGGAGTTAGAAACCTAGTTTATATCTATCTAAGCTTTGTTTCCTTGATTATGAAGATCACCTGGAAGTGTTTCATTATAATTGAGTGTTATTAAATATGGAGATCCAACTTCCATCACTGGTCACAAACCAAACTATATCTCCATAGCCTAGACTAGTGTATGACTATGTCAACCTGTAGGTACAATTAGAGACAAAGTGAAGAGTTTCCTATAGATTATCATTCATGAGAAAACATTGTGTTTCACCCCTCTAATTTTCTCTGAAGTCATCAAGACTATTTCATACATGGGTAGACCATTTTTTCTTTGAGAACATGCAGTCATTCCACTACCAATGCATTATAGATTTGTAGGTCACAAGTTTCTCTTTTGGCTTCAAAGTACTGTAGTTTTATTATCTTAGTGAAAACTTGACTGTATCTAAAACTCATTCAACCATTAGCTTCCATGACTTATAAATCATCTTCCCATGTCAAGATGTGGCATTTATGTCTAAGATACAAGAGAGACACCATTAGGCTTGTCTATAACTCAAGACACTTCACGATGAGATGGCACATTGTATAAACAAAACCTTATTCAGAGAAGTTTGTTCCCATTAGAAAAATCTTCAATTCTGACCTGTATGTGTTACTTGGAGTGGTCTTGACTAACTATAAGTCTGGAAATGATTTTCTAACTAAATTATAACCTCTTTCATGGCTCATTGAAATTGTTATTACCTTGAGAATCTTCTCACAACTTTGAAACTCAAAGATTCATCCATATTCAAACCTCTATGGCATCTTTACCTCTATTTGTGTCCATCTAGGTTTGATTGTAGCAAAAGGTTTCATTGTTTAGGAAACCCAATTCTCTTCTTGGAGATGATAGAAACCTTGAAAATGTTATAGGCCTTAAATATGTTGGGTGCCTATCGCATATCATATAATTTGATTCTCCAAAATATGATTGACACCTTCAATCCTCAATGACATTACATATTTAATATACATTATGCCTGCAATAGACAATGAGGATATAGATCTATGATAAATTAAAATGAGATACATATATGATTGATTAAGGTCTTAGAAACACACTACACCATGAAGCCATTCATTTCAAGTTATTTTGGAAACCCCCATTCCACATATCTACCTACAACTGTCAAAATATTACTATACAGATCTCAATGGTGTTCACTTCAAACTCAAGGATGATCCTTCCTATCTCTTTTTATTCACACATGAAAACAAAGTTATAAACATCATGAAAAGGATTAACCAGCTCTACAAGAACACATACAACTCTTTATTTTCATAGACCAATCCAAATAGAGAAGGAAACAAAGGTGTTGGGGATGAGCAAGAAGTTTGAAGTCATCAACAATCTTAGTGATTATTCATAGAGCATAGACCACCAAACTAGAAACTATTTTCATAAAAAGGAAGTGCATAAAGGCTAATAACTTTCTGTAAATGAATTTTACCTCAACTCTCCTCCTACTGTCCATACCAAGAGTAAACCAATTGACCTATTTGACCATGTCCAAGAGAGCGATGAGGAAGATGGACCATTTTTGCCAAGTTTGGAACTGTTGAAACTTATCAAGCCTAAAAAATATTTCTGGGGGATTTTAGATATCCTACTAAAGCCTCCCCACATGCCAAGTGGTTGTCCTTATTTGTATAAATACTCAAAATTGCTTGATCTTCTTGAATGGATGTTGAACCTACATCATGCAAGTTATATAACAATTCCTTGACACTCAACTGACACTTTGGAAATTAGAGCAAACTTTGACACATTTGTACTGAGTGGGAAGTCATATAAGTCACCTAGAATGACCAAAAAGGTGACATAAAGGAAATATTAAGACAATGACACATATGACAAAGATGAAACATATAATGTGACCCTAAACATGACCATGTGACCATTTTATGACTTATCAAGACCTAATGGAAGTTTGAAGTTGAAGGAGGGTTGATTTTTTTTATCAAGGGGTCAAATTAGTCAACATTTTTATGATTTCCTAAGAGTAGCAATCCTACTATGCTAAGGACCAATTGGCTTCTCCTATCCATTGGGATATGAAGTCACCTAGATACCACATTTGACATTGAAATGCCTCTAAAAATACCACAAAACCATACCACACAACAAGAAAATAAATACACAAGACAAGACACCAAATCAAACATACTTTTGCTCTCATAAACACTTAGGGAAAACACACACAAGTCAAATAAACTAATTTATGCACAAACTAACTTGAATATAACTCTTCCTCCTGGATCAAAGGGGAAGTTTAAACCATTATTTGCTTTATGAAGTGAAGGAATACATGAATAATGTTTCCCTTTGAGCATTGGCTTTGATGTCTTCAATTTCTTCATGTTTGTCAATCTCTTTAGCATGACTTCAAATGCAGTGACAACATATGTAAAGAAATCACCTATGAAGGTGAATTCCTCTTGTGACTCAAATGTCTCCTCATGGTACTCTTCAACTAAAACTTGACCAGGTTTTGCAAGGAACTTTGCATCATTATCTTCTAAGTACATGCCTTGTTCAAACTCTTTATAAGTTGGCATATCTAATGACATGAATTGAGATGAATCTTGTGATTCATTTGTAGGAATGGTTGAAATAGGAACAACCTCTTGCTTATTTAGAAATTGAGACTAATAGAATTCTACTTTGTCCTTCAAGAGTGAGCAAGAGTCTTCCAATTGATTGAAGAGATGATAGCCCATTTTGATGGCCTCAAACATATCATCATTGAGTGTATATGCTTCTTGGATGTTCACTTGCTTGCCAAAGTTGCCTTCTTCACTCTCGACTAGATTATAGCTTCATTAAAGAGGAGTGTAACTTGTTATTTTGATTTCAAACAATTATTCATCATCTTCTATGTCTTGATCAATCTCTTTGTGAACATTACCTTCAACTTTGAAAAGACCTTCAAGCTCTTGGAGAAACTCAACATGCTACTACCAATCATCCTTGCCTCATTTCTCTTCAAGAACCACAACCTCTTCAAATTCATCCTCTTGGTCCTTGAGCACTGGATCAACTTCAAAACTGGCTGCCACTTTAATAAGTTTGGATGGCATAAGATCTTCTTTCGAGAACACACCATCAAGAGGCAAGGTAGCTTCAAGAGTGTCTTCTAACTGACCAACAGGAGGTATAGGCATTTGAAGGGCCTCAAATTCACTACATACCTCATAGAACCTTTTCCACAAGTCATATTGTTCCATAGCAGTAATAACATATTCTTATTCTTTTGTTTTTTCATGTTTAAGCTCCTACTCATGTTAAAATAAAATAAAACACAGATTTATCCCCAAATTGCATCTTATAGAAATTATGAAATGAATCAATCAAACATACAAAAAATAATCATAAATATGCACAAAATAGGAGACACCAGATTTAATGTGGTTCACACAAGATGGGCTACATCCACCAAACTTATCTAGTATATTATTTTCAGCAATACAAGGGAGAAACAAATCCTATAACAGACCCTGCTACACATCTCTACCTCTTTCTACCTCCTCTCTGTGTACGATAATTTTTTCATCTTTCATCTCAGCCATGTAACAATATATTTTAGGTTGAAAAACATTTACACATAAACTCTACCATCAGATCTAGAAACCTTTAATCAATGGCCCATATTGACTATGAAATTACAATTTTACAAGGCAATTTTAATAAAACTTTTGCTTTAGGGGCAACACCCCTAAACCCTCACTAGGGCATGCAGCCCTTGGACCCGCCACTAGGGGGGTTATCCCCCCTGGATCCTGCAAGGGGGGTTCCCCCCCTTGAAACCCCTTACACCATAATGGATACAAAACCTAGCTAAAATAACATTAAATTTTTATCCTCTAATCGGCTCCACACCTAACAGCTCATACACATGAACATCAACTAACTCAATAAATGTGAAGTCCTTCTCAAACATCTCTCCTTTCGTGTCTTGACTAAACTCATTGTAGACAACTCAAACATGACCTTCAACATCTTTATCTTTACTCAAGAAGATTGAATTTCACTTGTATTCACCAATGGGAGTCCCTATGGTGATATCTTCATCATAGATGCTCATGTCATCTTCTTGATCAGTTACAACTTGAGTTTTCTCTTTTTATTAATCTCCCATGATATAAGTTCTTTTTCAAGAAGGGATGAGGTGTGAGGGTGGTGAATAAGCTCATGAATGGGTTTGGGAATGGATACTTCTTAAATAAACTCATGGGGAGATGATAAGTTAGATTGAGCAATAGGAGAGACACCTTCTTTAAAAAGAGTTTCACTTTGCTCATAGCCTTCTTGAGGCTCTTCAATAGTTGCAAGATCATTTTCAATCTCTTGGTTTTTCCATCTTTCTAGTCTATCTACCCACCATTGGATATAACATCTCATTTCATGCAAATCATCATTGATGATATAGTGGGCTTCCTCTTCAACCAACCTCCACTCATTCATAAGGAACTGAACTGACTTCCTCAACTTCTGTATGAGATGAATAGGGATCACATCAAGTTCTTCATCCCATTTCTTCATCACTCTTTCTGTTTTTAACATGTTTGGCATGAGTGACAACAAGGATTTATCTTGATTTGGAATTGAAGTAGGAGGACGAGGTTAATAATAGGGGTTTTAGTGAACTTCAATTTGTTGAATTACTTGCCTAACTTAATATTGTAGGAATTTATATCTCACTTTCTAGTACTTTATTTTCCAATAGATGGGATCATTTGTTTCCTCGTGACAAGGCTGATAGGATTCAGGTTGAGATGGATATGGAGACACTTCTTAGTACTCTTATTGACAAGCCTCTTCATATGCTTCTTCATAGGGTTGTTCAAGAACATCATCTTTATATGGAGAAGGAATAGGATGATCATTGGGATATCATGGCTCATAGGACTGATAAAAACTTTGATAGGGTTGTTGAGGGGTATACCATGAGTCATAATAAGGTTGATAGGGAGGTGCACAATAGGTTTTCTCAACATAACTAGCCATATCAACTATATTAGTCACATGAAATATAAGAATATATCAAAATATTTTACAAGTACCTAGGATACTTACAACCAGATGATTGCATTCAGAATCACCATTGGTGTTTTCTTTAATGATTTCAAAAGTTGATAAGAGGAAGAACACACCGACAATCCTTGCACTCCTTTGGACCTTTGTCCCACCGAGCGTGCTAGAACTGTTATCACTCAATCTTAAAACCTAGAGAGGTTGTTCAAGCATTTTCTAGATTGAGTGAAACATTGGATTACCTATAGGCCTGTGGGTTGCCTATAGTAGAGGTAAACCTCTAGGTTTAAGGGCTAACTCCCTAGATTAATCCTTGATAACTTATCACCTACACTATTTGCTTGCTTAGATGAAAAGGGATAGAAAGAACACAAAAGTAACTTATGATATTAAGATGATACACTATATTTTTCTCAACTAGAGTACCATACACTTGCACTATGAAATGTGTCTCACAATACTAGTCTCATCATCCTAGATTGCTCTAACATAAGTGTTTCAAACATGAAGGTGATATGCATTGCACTTCTCAAGGTGAGTGAATAAGAGGTTAGATTTTAGACACTAATGTTACTCCTTACACTTAAAGATAAACAAATACACTATTTACACTTCGTGTGACCTATTAAAGGGATAACTACTTGCACCAAACATGAAAGAGTAAAGAGAACACAAGGATAGATATTAATCACTTGTCATTCCACTATTCACTACTTCACACACTTAGACAAGAAAGTTATGAAATCAAAACCAAATTGTAAATTTTTATTTCAAAATCAAATACAATATTCAAACTAGTAGGGCTTCACCATACTAGGTGTGTACTAGATACAAATGTCAAAATGGCTTGCATATATAGAGCATAAGAGATGAGAGAAAAGAAGAGAAGTGGAAGGGTCACGAGTCCAAGTGTTAAACTATGAGAACTAGTTATAAATCATAATAATGAAGTGTAAAAGAGGTCAAAAATCCCTCCTAGATAGGTGTCCATCACAAACATGACACATCTTTTAGGGTGGCATATAGGCACTCCATGGTTCTTTAATCTGCCCTTCTCAATGTAGATTCCACTTTATAATCAAAAACTATTATAGTAGTCATTGACACATATATATGACCTACGGATTTGAACACATGATTGATGCAAGTTATCAAATCCCTTCAATTGATAGCCTCATCTTTAACACTTATTGTTCACTTCTTGTAACTGCTCACTAGCCCTTATAGGCTTGTCCTCAAATTTGTCACTCAATTGATCTGTAGTTGCTCAAGAGAATCCATTAAATTTTTGTTAGACACATGTCCAAGATAGTATTTACCTTTGGTCAATCATATAATCCTCAATAATTTCAATGTTATTCTTCTCATCTTTTAGACTTAGGTAGTCATGTTCATTCTCACTGTCTTGTTTGAGACAGATTGTAGTGATTAACTCAATAAAGAGCCTTTCATGCAAAACTGAGGTGAGATATGAGTATGAGGTGTTATCAAAAGTCTATAAGCAACTTATACAATTACTATCATCTTTCCATCCCCTTCTTCACCTGTAAGACACTTCAAAACTTGTAAAAAACACTGAATTAGGCATGTCCATACAAATGATAGTATGGATCAATTTGATGTCAATGAGCTTAGGAGAGTGATAGACAAGTCCAAACCATTTAATTTACAAGACAAATTTAATCCTTCTAAAATCATTTCTCATCATACATTTACCATCGGGTTCACACAAGGGTTTTAAGAGGGTTTTGGGTCATTTGGACTATTAACAATGGTTCATAAAAGTTAGACTTCCAACATTAGAATCGATTCCACAAATTTGGTGTATAGGACTCCAACTCTCCCCATGTTCTTGAGGTCTCATGAACATGGTATGTACTTATGTGAGAAAAAGAAGTTGGCCTCTTGAGCTTCTTCTTAAAATCTGAGTAGGCCTAATACAATTTTAAGCCAAAATGATCAATCTTGAGATTTTCTCTACAAAATAATGGTTCACGTTGGCCTTATATTCTCCCCTGAAGTCCATCACATGGTTTGGAAAGATCATATGGCCCAATGGATGAAGTTGGCAACCATTAGGGTTAAGGCTTAGTGTTATGCCTACTCTACAGGACCATGTTTCCTATGTGTTTGACAACCTGAATGCTCTTAATGTCTATAGATGATTTCTACCTCTCTATTCACCTTCAATGCAACTTTACACATCAGTATACATTGTTCCAAGACACTATCATATCATCCTCTCAACATTCATATACTAAACCTATAGGTTGTGTTGACTGTGGAGTGCCCTCTGTCTGAGATAGAATAGAGAATACCTCCCTTATTGGTTTGACCAAATAGATATAATAGAAGGCTTATTTGACCCATTAATACACCCCATAATAAGTTTCAAGGCTTGGTTACATCTCTATAAGTCTCAACACCTAAAATTCCTCAAGATTAGCTTTCAGAAAACATGACTGCATGTAGGGTTTAGTTTGATTGGGCATGGAGTTAGAAACCTAGTTTAGATCCCATATATGCTTTGTTTCCTTGCTTATGAAGATCACCTGGAAGTGTTTCATTATCACTGAGGATGTATTCAATATGGTGATCCAAACTCCATCACTGTTCACCAACCAAACTATATCTCTATAGCCTAGACTAGTGTATGATTGTGTCAATGTTACATCCTGATTCCTCATTGAGCAAACTATTTGACTATGTATGGATATTTATAGTTGACACATCTAATTGGGTTATATTTTGAGGATAAGATTTGAGATATATGTTGTTATGGGACAATAGGATATTGCTTAGGTACATGTTTTCACTGCTATGAGTTAGTTGTAGTGTGTGTTTACATTACAAACATGTGGATGTGTTATTTCAATCATATTTTATGTTGTATGGTTATCATGATGATATGATTTAACTACTTTTTTTTGTGAGGTTGATGCAGGAGAACCCATCCCTCAAAGTGTGCCAGAGGGAGAGCATCATCAAGAGGATGACATAGATGGAGACATCAGAGGATGACTGAGAATTGGTAAGCACCTTTCACATGCCATAGTAGCTAGCACATGATTAGATGCATCATAATGGTTAACATATCATGTTTGATATTGTTTGCATTAGCTAGTTTAACCATAGTTGCTAACATAGTTTAGTTGGTTATTTAAGATTCATCTTTTGTGACTTGCGTGTTAGTCCAAGTTTATGTTTGGGTGATTTTATTTTGTGTGATTCTATTTATGTCCATTAATATTTTGGAGATTTGCGTAATTAAACTTTATTGATCTTTTTGTCATTAATCCATCATGACATTTGAAAATGTTAATTTAATTAGTAAGTATACTAGTTTTTATAATTAATGTTATAAATTATTTGATGGCATCTAAAAAATTAAAAAGGAATAAAAATAATAATTAAAAGAAATGAAAACCATGCTTTAAAAAAAGAATATTAAAAGATCTTTCAAAAAAAAGAGAAAGAGACAAAAAGGAATAAAGCTGAGAGAATTAAAAAAAAGAGTTTTAAAGGGAAAATAAGAAAAAATCTTTAAATCGAGAGAGAGAGAGAGAGAGAGAGAGAGAGAGAGAGAGAGAGAGAGAGAGAGAGAGAGAGAGAGAGAGAGAGAGAGAGAGAGAGAGAGAGAGAGAGAGAGAGAGAGAGAGAGAGAGAGAGTATGCCTCTTTTTAGAGGGAAAATGAAGAAAGAAAGGGCATCATAAGAATTTTAAGAATGGGGATTAATTAAAAAGAGGCATGGCACATAAGGAGGGAGATGTGTTAGAGGAGACAGAAGTCAACAAGCACAGAGAAATGAAGAGAATATGATTCAATTGCCAAGTAGGAGCTTTAGCCATAATGGAAAATAATAATTTGTGTATAACTATTATTCTAGCATAGAATTAATCTAGGCATTTCAAGTACAATTTATTTGATGTAAAATCTCTCCTGCCACACTTAGGTGTTGACCCAATCCCATCTTACTTGTATAAACAACAGTCCTGAAATGATAAGTCTTTATTGTGTTTATTAAATAGAACAAATTATATTAAAAATTGGAAATGTAAACTTGCATTTTACTTATGAAATAATTAGATGCCCTTTTCTAATAGTCAGGACCAACTGTGTATATGCTTGTATATAATGTTGGGTTAGTATTTTATTTTTAGCTATTTCTATATTCTGAGCCATAGAGTAACTAAATAAATCACTACATAAGTAAACTATTGCTCTTTAGTGATGGTTATTACTCAAAAAAACTATCAGAGGTCTCTTATGGCTTCCAGTGTTATTGGTTGCATATAGTGATCGTAACGATATCCCTCATAAACTAATTGATTTAGGTTGATGCTATTGTATTGCATAGAGATCCGATCTATATACATTATATTATATAATTACCAACTATCATAACCTATTTTTTATGTTACTATCTATACATTAATTTTATTTTCAGTCTTATATATTTATATACATTGTATTGTGTAAACAAATTGTTGCAGATAACACTCAGCCAGGGCAAGGAGAGATTAAGTTGCTAAAAATATATAGGTGTTGTAGTAATGAGTTGATTTTCTTAAATAACCAATATATATAATGAATGTTATTTTTATTTGGTTACAATGCATTGTTATTATTTATTGCGTATCAAGTTTTCAGCATGTTCCTCATATTTATTCATTTCTTTCCTAAATACGAATATAAAGTGAATTCCAAACATGATATCATTATATCATTACTAATTATATTTACCAGTGTTGATATCATTGCTAAATATAAATCAAATTCTATGTGCAAGATATAATTACATGAGTAAACCAAGTAGCCATAGCCTAAAGAAAAAGAGATATATTAGAAAAGTAAACTTTCAACCTGAATAGTGATGGAATGGCATCACCCTATTTGAACTCACAGCTAGAGTTTTATGTCACACATTGATGTCACTAGAATTAAGACTAAGTCTTTTATAAAGTAGTTAAGTCATTGGCTATTGATATTCTAGCAGTATAAAAAAAAGAATAGATTGGATTCATTGTTTTTGACCTATAGCGCCTCTACTAAGATTGAATCACAAAAATGTGAATCGTATTACTAAGGCATCACCATTCTTAGTTCATGCATGGGGTACGTCATTGTAAAACATAAATCACAACCTGTATCTCTTTTTAAGTCACTAAAACTGCATTACAAGGGAAAGGTGTTTGATTTCATTATTATATTACTGAATATTATTATTATACCTTTTATTAAGTTGCTGAAGAGTAGTAAGTTATTGAATTTTATTATTTATGAAACACTAAAATATTATTATTCCCCAGCTGTGTGTTTATTGGCAGTGATTATTAACTTTATAGGTGGGTTTCTGAAATTCCCAATCGTTTGTTTTAGTGTCACCATGTTTTAGTACAAGAATAACATTATTCTGCTCGATAACATAAGAGGTAATAAAGCAATGAGTTTAAAGGGATGCATTTTGAGATATATTGGTCATAGTGTAGATTATAAAAGGTAACTATGACTTGGAATTCGTTATATATATATATAGTTTTATAGGGACCTCAAATTAGATAAACATGAATGATAGTTTATAAAACATAGCCAATTTTCTCAATGGAATAATCTCATAAATTCTCATTTGAAAATCTATATAACCATAGGTGTTATGTGAGATTAGTATATCGAGAATAATTTTAGAGTTTAATAAGACATGGGAAGGATATAAAACCCAATAAAGTCTTCATTATGATAGGTACAAGTAGCTTATCATATATAACTTATAAGTTAAAAATATGTGATGTAAAAGTAACATTTAAATAAGTTATGGGTTGTTGAATGCCAAAACATAGGTAATAATGTACCTAAAAGCATATATATGAACATTGGGATGTATTCTTTCGGTTATAGTTCCACGAGTGGAGTATGAACTACAATAAAAAATTAAATATAATTAAGTTAACGAATGTGTGCATTCAAACCCCCTAAAATGTATAGCAAGTGCTAGTTAGATTATCTTGTGTTTCTTGAGTGTTGAGTTTTATTTTGCTATATCTATGCATGGATTTAAGTATGCAGTACAAGTATATAATGAAATTGGTTTTTTGGGGTCATAAGCCGAAGCTCCTATCTAGAAGTATAATTTTATCTAATCATCAAGTGTCTAAAGGATCTAATCATAACTATATTAAAATAGTCTTCTACAAAATAGAATGAGATGCTTAAATAAAATTTATAATGGACTTTAAGTTCTATGTTTCTCTATAAATGATTGATTGACTTTTAGTTATATGTACTCATTATCGAATACTTGTGTATGGTACATATTATGAGAGTGTTAATATGTATAAATATTTGGTTATATTTTGCATATAATGGTGCATCGTGATGCATACTTATAAGTCATATATCTATAAATTTTAGTATGTAGTTTAAACTTAGGGTATACCTGAGTGGTATAATCTTGTGCTTACATGATTGTTATTATGTATATGGGTCGTTTGATTCTTGAAATCATAAGTTTGGTTATGTGTTTTATGTAGTTGTGAACTATGATAGTATGGGATATCATAGAGAAGTATAATATGAATATATGATATACCCAGATGGTATAAACTATAATTGTTATATTTGGACTTACATATACGTGTGATCAATTTAAGATATGCATATTGGTCGTTTCTATGAGTAGCATGTTTTGTGACAATTGATAAGACCTTTTGTATGTGTGTATATAATCTTTTGCGAGTGTAGTGTATGCTAAGATGAAATATTATGTACTTCATGAAAACTGTGACTTATTTTGTTATGTTTATTTGTTTGAATATAAGCTTGTCTTTCCATGTATTTAAGACTACTTTATATGATTGTTTGTGTAAATTAATAGTTATGTCTTAGAACATTGGACTATGATAATATGGGTTATCATAGGGTATAGTATGTTTGGAAATAAATTATGGTAGTTGAAATCAACAGTTAAATATGTATTTTACTTGGGTGGTATAAACTACAATCATTATTTTTAGTATAGGATAGAAAATAATTTAAGATTCATTCATATGTTTGACAAAATAAATACATGTTTTGGTTACTCCTATGATTAACAGGTTATATGAGGTGTTGTGGGTATGATGTAAATTATATGAGTCTTATGGTTAAATTATATTGACCAATCTACGTTATTGATATAGAGTAAAGAGTGAGATGGACTTCAATGGCTTACTAGTATCATAATGATAGATGAAGGTAGTTTGATCAAGTGGTGTGTATAAATTTGATCGATCTATAGATTATTATTATTTATTATTTGTAAAACTTTAGACCAAAGTATGTTTAGTGAGAAATTATCATTTCATGAGTATAATTTACATGTTTATGTGATATCTTGCAATAGAATGGTTTTCTATGATAGACTGCATGTTTAGTATATAAATCATACAACACACAGGTACTTGCTTGTCTTTCTAGATTCCTGCACTATCACTATCTACTCATTCGTGAAGGGAGAGTCATTTTATGATGGGATTAGTGTGGAGGATTTTTGGTCTGTGGTTGGTATGAAAAATCACTCAGATGATGATCTTATTCCTCATAATAGTACTACTTGTCGAGACAACACTTAAGATTGCCATAAATACTTGAGTTTGAGAACTATGCTCTAGGGGAACCATGTATCTTACATGTACATTGTATTGTATTGCACTTATTATTAAATATTGTCATAAGAGTTTTAATTTCTTGTTATTCTATATTGACAATGGTGGTTGTAGACTTGTATTAGTTATGGTTGAATTAATATAATTACTTTCTATATTTGCATCATGATGTGCTTTCCTGATATTAGAGATTAGTGATATGTGATGTAATATGTTTATTTGTTATTATCACACTTTGGGTATTTCATACGATCTCTATAGATTCTCATGGTGTAATCTATTTCTAGTATTTGTATTTATTTTTAAAAAATCACGTATTTATAGTTGACCCTAGTGTGGTTGTTACAGTCAACTTGTAGGTGCAATCAGAGAAAAAGTGAAGAGTTTCTTGTAGATGCTCATTTGTGAGAAAGCAGTGTGTTTCACCCCTCTACTTTGCTTTGAGGTCATCAAGACTATTTCATACATGGGTAGACTATTTTTGCTTTGAGAACATGCAGTCATTCCATTACCAATGCATTATAGATCTATAGGTCACAAGTTTCTCTTTTAGCTTCAAAGTATTATAGCTTTACTGATTATCTTAGTGGAAACTTGACTATATTTGAAACTCCTTCAACTATCAGCTTCCTTGACTTAGCAATCATCTTCCTATGTCAAGATGTGGCATTTAGGTCTAGGATACAAGAGGGCCTTTAGATTTGTCTAGAACTCAAGACACTTCACTATGAGATGGCACATTGTATGAAAAAAACCTTATTCAGAGAAGTTAAAGAAATTATTCCCATTAGCAAAATCTTCAATTATGACCTGTACGTGTTACTTGAAGTGGTCTTGACTGACTGTAAGTCTGGAAATGATTCTCCAAAAAACTTTTAACCTCTTTCATGGATCATTCAAACTATTAATACCTTGAGAATATTCTCATAATTATGAAACTTAAAGCTTCATCCATATTCAGAACTCTGTGGCATCTTTACTTATGTTGGTGTCCATCTAGGTTTGACTATAGCAAAAGGTTTCACTATTTTGGAAACCTGGTTCTCTTCTTAGAGATGATAGAAACCTTGAAAATGTTATATGCCTTAAAAATGGTGGGTGCATATCATAGATCATATAATTTGACTCTCCCAAAGATGATTGACACCTTCAATCCTTTGTGACATTACATATTTGATATACATTCTGCCTACAATAGATAATAAGGATATAGATCTATGAGGACTTCAAAATAGATACCTACATGATTGATTGAGGTCTCAAAAACACATTACACCATAAAGGCATTCATTTCAAGTTGTTTTGGAAACCCCCATTCCACATCTTCACTTGCAACCGTCAAAATATTACTCTACAGATCTCAATGGTGTTCATTTCAAACTCAAGGATGATCCTACCTATATCTTTATGTTCACATGTGCAAAATAGGTTAGAAACATTATGAAAATGATAAACCATCTCTGTAAGAAGACACACAATTCTTAATTTGCACAGACCAATCCAAATAGAGAAGGAAACTGAGGTGCTGGAGATGAATAGGCAATTTAAGGTCATCAACAATCTTAGTGATTATTCATAGAGTATAAACCATCAAACCAAAAACTATTACCATGAAAAGGAAGGTCATAAAGGATACTAACTTCCCCAAATGCATTTATCTCAATTCTCCTCTTACTGTCTGTACCAAGAGTAAATTGGTTGCCCTGTTTGACCTTGTCCAAGATAGGGATGAGAAAGATGGACTAATTTTTGACAAGTTTGGAATTGTTGAAACTTTTCAAGCCTAAAAAAACTTGTGGGGGCTTGTAGAAATCCTCCTAAAGCCTCCCCATGTGTCAAGTGGTTATCCTTGTCTATACAATTGCTCAAAATGGATTGAAGCTACTTGATCTTATTGGATAGATGTTGAACCTGTATCATGTTAGTGACAGAATAGTTCCCTGACACTAAATTGACACCTTGGATGTTAGATCAAAATTTGACACATTTGTCTTATGTGTAAAACCATACAAATCACCTAGAATGACCAAAAAAGTGACATAAAGGAAATATTAAGACAATGACACATATAACAAAGATGAAACATATATTGTGACCCAAAAAATGACCATTTGACCATTTCATGACTTAGAAAGACCCTATGAAAGTTTGAACTTGTAGGGGGGTTAGCTTATTTTACCAGGGGGTCAAATTAGTCAACATGCACTAAAAGGGATGCCCTCTAGGTTAAACAGGGTTTAGACCTTTTTATTACCATTGAAATGATGGTGAATGTACAAAAAACCATGGTTTCTTTTTTCGATATTTTTGATGAAGAGATCAATTTCTTCATTCAACTATTTCATTTCCAGTGGATTGATTATGTGGATGGGCTAAAATATTTGGGTTTCTTCCTAAAGCCAAATGCATCTATTATCAAGGATTGGAATTGGCTTATTGCTAAGGTGGAGAAACGTATTAATATGTAGAGTAATTAATGGTTTTCATGGGGAGGAAGGCTTATTTTAGTCAAATATGTTCTTGAGGCCACACCAATCTATTGGTTTCCACTTGTTGATGTTCCAAAGGGGGTTTAGAAAATATTAGATAATTGAGTTTCAAATTCTTGTGGTCAAGGAGTAAGGAGAAAAAAGGGATAGCTTGGACCAAATGGCAACATATTTCCATTTGAAAAGATCAAGGAGGATGGGGTCTTAAAAATATTCATTTGTTCAGTAAGGCTTTGGCTGTAAAATGTGTTTGGAGACTGATTGGTTGTAAGGGACTTTGGTGTCAAGTCATCATCCAAAATTATATTTGGCCTGATACAGTGGATGATTGGATTATGGATCCAAATAAAACATGTCATAACACTTCTATTATTTGGAAAGCGATGGTTTAAAATTTTATTTTAATATTATATTGGCTTATATTGCGGCTAGGGGATGGGATGAGAGTAAGGATTGGTTCTAACTTATGGGTGGGTAATGGTGATGGTCACAAACTTTTGAATTTTTTAGTTTTTAATGTGCATAAGAAAGTTTTTTTCTTTCTCAATCAAGTAGGCCATCATGAATTCTCTACTATATGGAGGCAAGAATGGAAATCGATAACAATGCTTGGGTTAGAAGGTAGATATGCCTATGAGTGGGAGAGTTTAATTACTATTTTAAGGACTATCCATATGAGGTTTAAGGATGAGGAGGATAAACTTATTTAGAGTAAAAATTATATGGGACGGAAGTGCACTCCAAAAACTAGTTATCATACATTAATTGATGATATAGGGGTTGAGGATCACATCTAGTGGTGGAAGCACATATGGAAGTTTAGATGTCCATTGAAACCCTATATCTTTATGTGGTTTGCTTTTACAAATAAATTTCTCACTTGGGATATCTTACAAAAAAGAGGCAATCATGGTTTTGGAAGGTATAGTCTTTGTAAAGACTAGGAGGAAACTATTGCTAATTTACTTTTATTTTGTCCTTTCACTTTGGAAGGAATTAGAATATTGTTTGGGTTCAAAGGTGAATTGTAGTGGCATTGATATTGAAGAAGGCTTGCAAACATGGTGTAATAATCTAGGTGTTAAAATAAATAAATCTCTACCTTTAATTGCATCTTAGGGAGTGGGGCTTGTGTGTAATGCTCAGATATTTGAAGATAAATATATACCTCCTATTCATTATGTTGTACAAAATTTGTCCATTCTTGAAATTTTTGATCAAATGAGTAAGACCGAACCACCAAGACAGATTAAAGAGGAACAACTTGATAAAAGTGGTGCATGGGCATACTTCGATGGAACATGTCAAGGGAATCCGTTGATATGTGGATTGAGTGGTGTTTTATATTTATTTGATGAACATTGTATTAGATTCAAAGTTAGTTTGGGTAGATGCACGAATAATCATGTTACACTTATGGTGTTAAAATTGGTTTTAATGTTGTTAACTAAAAAAGGAGTTTTAAATCTTCAAAATCTTGGGTGATTCCCTTGTTAAATGGATGATTGGGTTATTTTCTATGTAAAACTTCAATCTTCATCCCATTTTAGAGGAGTTTCAACTTGCTAAGTCAATATTCCATAATATCTCTTTTTGTCATATATTTAGAGAAATAAATGTTGAAGTGGATGGGTTCTCAAAAGAGGGATTATAATTAGATGCTAGACTAGTTTGGCACATAGAGGAGAGGTTGGATGGTCATTCTATGGAGTATTATCTCCCCTCTTTTTATTAGTGATCATGTGTAATGATCTATCTAGTGGGCTTTTAAAAGACATTTTTCTCTATTTGCCGCTTTTTACAGATATGTGTTGTTCTTTTGTGTGGTTTTTTGCCAGGGTCTTTGTTTTATAGTATTTGTGTCCTTAGTGTTTTATGTTTCTTTTTAATTGTTTCTTCTGATTTTTCATTTTTAAAACTTGTTACTATACATATTTTTTACGCATATACGGATTGTAATTTGTTATGATATAATAAATTACATTATTTTCCAAGAAAAATAATATAAAGATATTAATTACATTGAGAGCCATTCTATAATGGAATCCAGGGAGTGGTGGGCTGTAATGAAATGAGTATGATCACTTTTAGTTTCAATCTTAGATTTGACGTCTAATTAACTGTCACGTAAAAAATTCCATTTGAAAAAAAAAATACCAACATTATTATGCCATATTAACATTTATTAAAAATATATATAAATTTTCATTACAAATTAAATGTCTTAAACAATAACCTCAATGAAATGATTGAATTTTGTTTAATAGCTGCAACTACATTTCACTCATGATTGTCTATTGCAATGAACTATCCTAACATTTAAAGACAAATTTTACTAAAATAATTTTCATATAACAATTATCTGATTAACTAATTATTTTTAATGATTTGCTGGAAACATATAAGGAGTAACAATTTACAACTCTCATTACCCTTAAATCACTAAGTTTCTAATATGAGGAGTAACAATTTTCAACTCTCATTACCCTTAAATCACTAAGTTTCAAATATGAGGACTAATAATTTACAACTCTCATTACCCTTAAATCACTAAGTTGTGTTTATGTTACTTTGATTGATCCCCAAGGGACCAATTATATTTAAAACAATTAAGTGATCTTCTTTTACTCTTATTCGATCACAACTTAATTTCACAATTCCTAAATAAATATGGACGTTTATTCCATTGGAAGAAGGTATAAAAATGAAGCAATGTTTGATTTGGTTCATTTTCATAATGTCACTTTAAAAAATTGTCTCACTTTTTTTATATATTTTTTAAATTATATTCAATATTTTATTAAATTAGTGATTGTTTAATAATTTATTGAATCAGTAATTGTTTGGTAATTTATTGAATCAATAATTGTATAATAATTTATTGAATTAGTGGTTGTTATATATATATATATATATAAAATTAGAGTAAATTTAAGTGAGTGCCCACTACACATTCCAAATGTTATAGGGGTTCACCCTATATTAAAACAAATAGCTTCAAACATTGAGCTAACTTAAATTTACTCTAATTATATATATATATATATATATATATATATATATATATATATATATATATATATATATATAGACTAAATTTAAGTTAGCTCAATGTTTGAAACTATTTGTTTTAATATAGGGTGAACCCCTATAACATTTGGACCATGTGTAGTGGGCACTCATTACATATTGCAGATAAGTTAGGAATTGAACCTACAATCATAACTACCTCTACAAGGTACCAAGATCAAGTGAGCTAAACCATAGGACATTGCTTCTTATATTTTTAAAATAATAATATATATAAACATACAAATTTCTTGGATATATCTATATAAAAGACAACGAGAGATATCATTCTTGAGATACATATTTTATTAATGTAAGAAATATAATATAATATAGGTGACTCAAGAGTGATATTTTTCAGTGTTTTTACATAGATTTATCTAAAATATATATATTAGTATATATTATATATAATTTTTTATTTTAGTAAAGTTAGGTTTTGTAAACAAAAAGAGTGTAAATAAGTAGATACTTCATTTGAAACCCATGATCGTTGATCTCATCTCATGTTTTGTGCATGATGCATTAAATAACAATATTTTGATATCTCAATTACATATATTTTACTATTTCGGTAAAGTGGGGTTATGTAAAGAGAAAGAGTGTAAATCAATAGAGGTACCACAATTGAAATCCATGGTTGCTGAACCCATCATGTACGAAATGTTAAGCAATAATAATTTGATATCTCTAATAAAAGTGATTATAAAAAATGAGATGGTTTGATCCTTCATATAACTTGGAAATGTACTATACAAAGAGGAGGAAGTACAAATATAATATATAAAATGATATAATAATATATTATATGTTACTATATTATATATATATATATATATATATATATATATATATATATATATATATATATATATATATATATATATATATATATATATATATATATATATAATTTTGTATATTATTAAAAATATTATATTATTATTACATCGATAGGTGTTGCTACAGTGGCAGCATCTGATGAGGATAATTTTGTGTAATGACGTGAGTGTGTTAACATTTAATTATTTTAAAGTCAACATTAAAAAAAACTTATAAACACTTTTAATTTATTTATTTGAACTGTAATTATTTAATAACATGAGAGATGAATTATAATTTTATTTACTTGAAGTTAATTATGTATTTATATATTAGATGAATTATATTTATTATTTTTATAATTTAATTTACCTCAAAAAATAAAAGTATTTAATTATTATTTATTTATATATATTATATTGTATTATCCCATCACACAAAGGACAATACAATATATATAAATAAATAATAATTAAATTATTTTATTTTTTAAGGTAAATTAAATTACAAAAATAATAAATATAATTCCCTTGATATATAAATACATAATTAAATTCAAGTAAATAAAATTATAATTTATTCCTCGTGTTATTAAATAATTACAGTCCAAATAAATAAACTAAAAGTGTGTATATATTTTTTTAATGTGGCACTAAAATAATTAAATGTTAACACACTAATGTCATTATATAAAATATAAAAATAAATTGTAAAATTAATTAATTTATACATCATATTTATATAGACGTTACTGCAACATATTTATAAATAATTATAACTAATTTATATCAAATATATAGATTTTACCACATCATATGTATAAATAATCATAATAGTAAAATTACAAAAACAAATTATTATAAAAAATATTATCACATAATAATAAATAAATAATATAGATAATCATAATTAATTTAAAAATAATATATAGATTTTATTGTTATATATTTATAAATAATCACAATAATAAAATTTTAAAACTAAATTATTATAAAAAATGTCGTCACATGATAATAAATAAATAATATATAGATAACCACATCATATTTATTTATAACCATAACAATGAAATTGTAGAAATAAATTATCATAAAAAATATTACCACGTCATGATAAATAAATAATAATCATAACAATCAAATTTTGAAAATAAATTATCATAAAAAACATCACCACATGATAATAAATAAATATAATCATAATTAAGATATAATTATAACTAATTTATTGGTAATATATAGATTTTATCGTATTATATTTATACATAATTATAAAAATGAAACTGTAGAAATAAATTATCTTAAAAAATATTACGATATCATGATAAATAAATAAATAATATAGAGATAATCTAACTAATTTATAGGTAATATATAGATTTTAAAATTACGTCAAATATTTATATTAAGTATTTTTTTATGAACAATAAATATTTATTTTCACTTTACGTGGGGACAAGTGCTACTACCATACATATCTTAGATAAATCTATGTAAAATACATCAATAGATATCATTCTCGAGACACTCACAATTCAATATGATATAGGTACTTCGAGAATGATGTATTTTACATAAAGTCATCTAAGATATGTATGCTATTATATATATATATATATATATATATATATATATATATATAATACTGATAATAATATAATATATTTAATAATTAAAAATAAATCATATATTATAATATTATATAATAATATGATTATATATAATAATATGTAATTTTTTTTGGTTGAGATAACTAGGACAATGTTCTAGATCAAAAAAATATGAAAACCCCTTGAAAAACCTCTCACAAAGAAAAATGAAACAAATTTAGCCCTGTCAAACCGGTTAGCAAGGCACTATTTGTTTGACAAGATCAAAAGCCTAAATCACCCTTTGTTATTAGAGGTACCACAACTACACACCAATCGTTGAATTAGGAAGAACAAGCCAAAAAACTATAATAATATATAATATTATTATAATATATATGTATTAAATAATTTATACTATATGAATATATTTGTAATATATATATATATATATATATATATATATATATCATGAAGACGAAGAGAATAATGTGTGTGATGTCATCATTGGGTCATGACCACCTCATCCCCTTCACCGCCAAGGGGTTTATTATTAACTAGACATCCATCTTCTATAAGTGGAGGCACTGGACAATCGTTTAACAGTAAAGTTATTTGCACAATTCTATGCTAGTTTTAAAATTCTAGCATTCTATTTTCCTATATTTCATTACATCAGAAATGATGACTTTGCCCCTCTATCATTGTCTTCACAATTTACATTCTACATGACTTTACTCACCTTAAGATTATTTACCTTCAAATGCATCATCCTTTTATATTTGAGAAACGAGCATAAACCCTCCTAAGAGCATAAACCCTCAAATAAAAAAAATCTGTAAAAAAACTCACCAGACCTAATCCACTCACATTAAAATCCTAACCATGTCAGCCTAGAGTTACATCCATGACTATGATGATGCCTTGGATCATCAATAACAATAGTAGAAAGAGCCTAGCTATGACCCCTCCATCCTAGACACCATGAAAACCTTTGTGGTCTTTCTCTGGTGCCAAATCCATAATAAAAATGTTTATGAAATCCACCAAATGTAAGAAGTAAACTTCTAGAAGCTCAACAATCACATGTTCAAGGAATCCCCCTGGCCTTCTGTGGAAGCCATTATGCCATACATCGATAATGGTTATGTGTTTTGTCTTCTTTATATAGAAATGTGGTACATGCATCTCTATGCTCACTTGCAACCCACACTGAAGTAGTGGTTCGAGTCATGGGATAACTATTATAGTAACCACATAAAATCCTATAAAATAAATATTGACTCACACTTTTTAACTTGTGTGTGAATGTAAACACTAATGATTATAAATATAAATACTAACATAAAGGTGGCAGAAGAAGCCTTTAAAGTGTTTAATGTCCTTCAACAAATTAATAACTTGTATAGGGGATGTATTCAACCCATGCATGCTAAAAATGCTATCGGGGTTGAGTTCAAGTTCTAGATATGTCGAATGTATAAGTTGAGTGATTATACTAACCAAGTAGGTGCATACCACAAAGGAGCTGAAATTAAAATGAAATAACAATGCAAGAATATAACACAAGACAAGATAAGAGTCAAAATCAAAAGTTCCATTAACAAAGCTCATAAATGTGAAGTAAAAATAGGAGAGTGTTGAGTAACTCCTCCACAAAAAGTGGCTAATAGGCCCCTAGAATAGATTAGTAACTCCCATACCTGGAATAGTTAGTCAAGGGAGTTACTTTCTAGTCACTCGATCAACCTACACACATAAGCAAGCTTCTTTATGAAAGTAGAAAAACTTCAAGTGAGAAAAAAAGACTATACTAAATAAATATGAGAAAAAAGAAAACCTTTATTCTAACACCCTTTCATAAGCACAGCTTAGGTGGGTAGTGTAAAAAAAAGGGTCCTAGTAACTAGGCCTGATGAGGTACCCATATACATAACAATCTCTCATAAATTAGAGAAAATGAGAAAATCCATAAGAAAAACTCCCTTCCAAAATAGAGACATAAAAGAAGAGGCTAGAAGGCTCCCTTAGAAGATGATGTTGTACTGTCCCAAACCTCAAGAAGAACCTGCAAGTGAAGATACTTGCTCTCCGTGAAATGTTTGGTGAATATGTCCATAATCTACTCTGTCATCTGACAATATCTCAAATCAATGATCTCCCCATGAAATATCTCTCTAATGAAATTCATGTGAATTTCTATGTGTTTGGTCTACTAATGTTGGACTAGATTCCTACAAATTTGAATGGTACTCTAATTATCATAGTAGATGATGGTAGGTTATCTAAATTAAAAACCAAACTCTGTGAGAATTCCTTGATGCCAAATGGCCTCAGTGGTAGCATCGATAACCCCCTTGTACTCTACCTCTATAGATGATAAAATAATAGCATTTTACTTCTTGCTTGACTAATGAAACAAACCTGAACCAATGGAAAAACTATAACCTAAAATGGATTGCGATTTTGAATACTGACACCCTAGTTTGAGTTAGTATAACCAGTCAAGTCGATGTTAGTTTTATCTCTTTAGTGAATCTTGAATATATGTGTGCCCTAAATGTAGTGCAAGATCATATTAACTATTTTTAATGCAACTCATGGGGTTCCTGCATGAATTTGGAGACTAAGCCCATTGCATATAATATGTCAAGTCTAGTGTGTGTCAAGTAGATAACGTTGCCCATAAGTTGTTGATATAAGGTAACATCAACCAAAGGTGAAGTATAATCTATTTCAAGCCTCATTCCAGGTAGAAAGGGAGTCAGAGTTGGCTTACAATCAGCCATGTGAAATCAAGCAAGTAGATCAAGAGCATAATTAGGTTATGCAAGATTAATCCATGAGTCTAACTAAGAAATATAGATTCTAAGGAAGTGATATAGTAAGCTCAATTCTATCATGTAAAACATGTCTTGAAGAGCCCTTTAACCACTACAATATATGAAGAAGAGGTACTAGTGATCAAAAGATCATCAACATGAAGAACCAGAATCAAGAGTGAATCATCCTACCATAAGAGATAGACAATTAGATCTGAATGGCATCTAATGAATCTTGTTGAAAGAAGAAAGGAACCCATCTTGGTGTACTAAGCCCAAGGGTCCTGTTTGAGGACATAGATGGATTTTTGGAGTCTGCATACACAAGAAGAATCCTTAACAAATCCTAAATATTGTTCCATGTAAATATCCTACTCAAGATCACCATGAATAAAGGCACTATTCATGTCCATCTGATGAACATCCCAATGATTAGTTGTGACAATATCAAGTGTGAGTTTGATGGAGTTCATTTTGGTGATTGGTGCAAAGGTCTCTATGTAGTCAATCCTAGGCACCTTTGAGAAACCCTTGGTGACCAACTGTGTGTTGAACTTGTCAACAAACTCATATGTTATATATTTAATCTGATATATCCATCTGCATCAAACTATCTTTCCTCATTTAGGAAGAAGTGTCAAATCCCAAGTGTGATTCTTGATTAAGGAGTTATACTACTCATGCATGGTAGAATCCCACTCATAAATACCTGATGCCTCCTAAAAAGTTTGTAGATCTAAGGTGGAGGCATAAAAAGAATGTGGCCTACTCTAAAACTTTGAATGTGTCTGCTTGTCATTTTAAGGATCCCCAACACATGTACCTGCACTCTATAGTGTCTACCTATCCCAAAGAGGACAAGAAGTGGATGAGTCAGGTAGAGAAACATCATCATCTAAAGTGTGACCGAATGTGGATGAAGATGAATCCCCATCACTACTATCATTTTCAAAACTAGAAGAAATGCCCTCAACCTCTACAATATGCTCAGGCTGATCTAAATCATCTAAATCAAATCCAAGTGAGTCCAATGAATTGGTAAAAGTCTTCAAGTGTTGATTTTGTGGGACTCTCTTTAAAATGAACACTTCTCTTGATGAACAGCTCATGTGTGGTCAGATGAAAAATGCAATACCTCTTAACACCATCTAAATAACCTATGAAGATGCAAGGCTTACTCTGAGGTTCCATATCTTTGTGTTTCTTATTTGGTATACATATCATGGCTAGAGATCTAAAAACCCTAAAGTGCTCAATTTTGGGTTTTCTATTGCGCCAAACTTCAAAGTGAGTGATACCTTTTAAATCTTTGTGAGTAACCCTATTCTAAATGTAGTAGACATAATTAATGGTTTTGGCCCAATACTAAGGTGTTAATGACTTAGAGTGAATCATACAGTTAGCCATCTATTTCAAGGACCTATTCTTGAATTTTACAATTCCTTTTTGTTTAGGATTGTCAAGAACCGTTCACTACAAACTAATCCCCTCTACTGTGCAAAATTGCTCAAACCTATTATTGACATACTCACCCCTATTATTAGTTCAAATAACCTTGATGCATTTCTTAGATTATTTCTCTGCAAGAACCATAAAATCTTTAAATTTGTCAAAAACTTTAAATTTATACCTAAGGAAGTGAACCCATGTGTATCTTGAGAAAACATCAATAAAAGTAAGGGCATACTTAGCCCTTGCAAAATATAGACTAGGAAAAGGCCTAAATACATCATTTTATACTAACTTCAAAGCTTGTGAATCCCTCTAAGCTTTACCTTTGTCAAAATTATCTTTGGAATGCTTCCCAAAGGTGAAACCCTCACAAAGACCCTTAGATAAATTTACTCAAGATAAACCTATGACCATGTCATTTTTATCGAGTTGTGCTAGGTAGCGGTAGTTAAAGTGGCCAAACTACTCATTCCAAAATTTACTAACACCAACTGAATAATTCAATAATTCAGTCGAAGAAGAATCAAGTACAAAATGTGAGAAGGTTTATAACTAGGCTTGGTGATCTACTCTACCCACTACCATTATAGAATCATTATGCAACTCTATGATTCTAACTAAATATGGTGAAAACTCTACCCTCGTGCCTTTACTGATGTGAATGATTTGGTACACTGATAGGAGATTAGTTGAAAGTGATGGAACACTTAGAACATTATTGAATGTTCCTACATACATTTTAATAGACCTTATCCCTACAACTTATACTCAAGTTTCATCACCCAAAGTGATAGAAGACATGCTAAAAAGATCTAAGGAAGAAAAATCAACTTGTGAAGAGCCCATGTGGTGGGAAACACATGAGTAGATAACCCATGAAGAGGTTGGAGCTGCAACTAGTACAAGTGCCTTGCATTTTTCTTTCTCTTTACCTTTGCCTCTTGCCTTAGAATAATCTCGAGTTGATGAATTCTTCTTGATAGAATCAAGAATACCTATGTTGTTCTTCTCTAGAAGATGAATTAAGTGATCAATTTGTTTCTGCATGCTCTTGTATTCATCATGACCAGTTTTCTTGCAATAAGCACACTTAACTTTCTCTTTCTTAGGTTTGTCATTAGAAGAGGAGGTTTCAGTGGTTCTTTTGGTAGAGATTCGTTATTTCTTCTTCTCTTGATCCTCCTCCTCCTCCTCCTCCTTCTTCTTCTTCTTCTTCTTCTTCTTCTTCTTCTTCTTCTTCTCTTTGTTTGAAGTCTTTGCTTTCCCATTCACAAAAATTAAGGCTTGAGGTTTTGTGTACTTCAATGTGCTCATCTATATTAACTTGTCTTGCTCCAAACTCAAATTGGTAACAAGGGCATCTAAAGAGGGCATTTTCCACGTAGTGCCTAAAGCACTTTTAGTGGCATGGAAAGTAGAGACAAAGACTAAGTAATGAAGACCTAGCTTAGAGAGTATAGAAAGAATAAGTTCTCCATATTTCTTCTCTATTCCAAATTCTTTCAACTACAATCTTAAAGACTTGAACTTGGTGAAGAAATCCTAAAGGGTGTCAAAGTTTCTAAGACTTAGGCTGATAAGCTCATTTTCAAGTTCATGGCCTCTCATCACATCTATCTTCCCAAAAAGCTTTTCTAAGATGGTCCACACTTCATTGGGAGATTTAGTAGGTTTTAAGTGAAAAAAAAGATTAAGAGACACAGAAAGACACAATAACCCATAGACTTCATCATAATGGTTATACCACTTAACTTTTTTTATTTATGTACTAGGTTCAATTTCATTGCCCATTGTAATACGATGTAGACCCTTGATCTTAAATATGATTTACATTTTGGTTTTCCATTCATATTAATTAAATGGTGTTAATAGATTAATTGAACTTGTATCTATTGTGCATAAATAAAGTGTAGTGGTTGCAGTTGAAGTTGTTGTTTCAAAAATAAAAATGCAATAAAAAACAAAGAGTAACTCAAAAAACACAATAGACACCCCATAAACTATGAAATTGTGAGACCCACCCTGAATGTTACAAATAATGCATGCTCAAAAGATGTCAGGCACACTCGAGAATGCGTCTAGAGCAACCAGTGCAAATGTCAAAAAAGATAAAAATTATAAAGTAGAGGACATCAAGCTTGGTTGATAATACATCCAAATAAAAATAAGTACAAAGTGATTAAAAGAGAGAGAAAGTATTGTTTTGAATGTGAAGGGGTTTGGCCACCTGCCAAACCAGACCTCACCCTCTGGTCTTCGACGTATAAAAATATGAAGAGAATTACGAAATGACTTTTCATCTTTAAATGGCCCACAAACTATTATTTTTATTTAAAAAATAAAATAAAAAATATCTCCCCCTTATACAAAGTAGTGTTTTATGAAAACATTAAAAAAATAACTCCCTTTAAAAGGGTGCCACCCAATATGATATTGTTTTTATAAAGCAAAAATAATAATGATAAAAACTACCCCTTAATATTTTCACCATAGAAAATTTAAATATGCATGCTTTCTTTTATAATATCAATGAATAATATTATAAAGTAAGCACCTAATTTTTAAGTTTTCTCACTTTAAAAAGGTCAAAGTACTTTGAAGACTTTGAAAAGCACAAATACCTTAAAAAATAGTAATTAAGCATATAAACCATGATTTTAAAAAAAATAGTTTTTAGATTCATAAACTAGTTTAGATACCCAAAAAAGGGTGGTTTTAGCACATACCATGTTTGTATCGTGCAGAGGAATACTAGAAAACCAAGAGGAGGTCAACATCTCTTTGGAGGAAGGCAAGGCCCTGAGGAAGAAGGTGACTACTCTATAGAGGAAGGAGATGACTTGATCAGGCTATAACTAGACCACCAATGAATAACAATAAACCATAGAAAGATGAACCAAATTAGGTTAAAGTTGAATTAAGTTGATGATGGAAATAATATGGTGTAGTTTATATGATAACCTAACAAATCATGTTAGGAGAGGAGGTCATTGGATGGCTAGAACAAATGATGGGTCGTGGCTCCTAGTGAATCTATGGAATGGTGATCTGACAAAGAACCAACATGTTGTCAGTCTCCACTTTCAGTTATGTAGGCCATGAGTGGTCATGTGGATACAAAGAAGGTTAACAAATACTACTCCTATAAATTTCCTATTTTGCTTGCTTAGAATGCTCTAGTTTGAAAAGTGAGTGTTTTCAAAGAGCTTTGTTTCCATCTTAATGCAATTAATAAGGTTGGATGCTCCTACATTTTAATAACCAAGTGAAACCTTATTGCACAAATACGATATAACTAAGCCAAGAGAAAACTATAACCTAATTTGAGATTTCAAAAAAAACCCTGATTTTTTGAAACCCTCTAAAAAATGCCTCATAATATATACAAATAAACTATAGATTTTAATAATAGCTTAACAATAATGAAAAACCAGACACATGATTATCGAGATGGCTTTGATACCATATCAGGGTTGAGTCTAAGTTTTGGATACGTCAAATACACAAGCTAAGTGATTATACAAACCAAGTAGGTGCATACCACAAAGTAGCTGAAAGTAAAATGAGATAACAGTGCAAGAATATTTCACAAGACAAGATAGGATCCAAAAGCCAAACTTCCATTAACAAAGATCACAAATGTGAGAAGTAAAAATAAGAGAGTGATGAGTAACTACTCCACAAAAGGTGGTCAACAAAACCATAGAATAGAATAGTAACTCTTCCAAAAAAGGTGGTTAATAGGGCCAAGAATAGAGGAGTAACTTCCATACCCGTAATAGCCAGTCAAGGGAGTTACTTCCTAGTCACCCAATCAAACTACACACAAGAAAACTTCTTCATGAAAGTAGGAAAACTAAAAGTGAGGAAAAAATCCCATAATAAATAAATATGGGAAAAAATAAAACCCATAATCTAACAAATTCCTCTTATCCCTAGCGAATGAAATAATGGAAAGTGGAAAAACTAAAAAGCACTGCCACATTTTCAACATGCATCTAAAAGATAGTTAAATCATTGTCATGGATACAACAATGAAACACCTTTAGATTAAAATTAGATTTCAAAGTAATGAAAAATGTAAGCATTAAGTTCAAACATCACCAAAAAAAGGTAGCAATGGATCATTTTTGGGAAGAACAACAATCCAAAAAGAAGCTTTCTTTGAAGGTAGATTTAGAGCCTGAAAATCACCTTGGGCACTATTCAAAGGAGCCAAATGCACAATAGTTCTCTACCTAAAAGGTAAAGGTATTGTTTTCACCAAATCTTGAACCCTATAAGTGGGTGTTCAAGCCTCTTCCAGATTTGGGCAACATGGGAATACTTCTAGGTATGCGGGTTTACCTATAGGTAGAAGTAGACCTCTAGGTTTAAGGGCTAACTCCCTGAATATACCTTGAAATGCTTATCACCTAACTAACTATTTGCTTATGGGGAAATGAATTAAAAATTTGCATGAAATGAAAATACTCTAAGGGGGTGATACACCAAGATGATTTCCAATTGACCATCATACTTCTTTCACTAAAAAATAAGGCATACAAACTAGCTTCTAAGTCTTAGAAGGTTCTAACATCCATGTTTCAATATAGAGGTGATATGCATGAAACAACACAATTTAAATGAACCAGAGGTAATATTACACACTCCAATAATATTTTTACACTTAAAATGATCCTAACACACTTGACTACACTCTATATGTCCTATTATAATATGAACTCTTACATAAACATGAAAGGATAAGGAAAGCAAGGATAGAATATTATCACTAACTTCACCATACATCACTTTGCACACTTAGGAAAATGTTCAAGAACTCAAAACCATAATTTCATTAATGTTCAAAGGCAAAATATAATGTCATTCTAGCAGGGCTTCGCCATACATGGTATGGTATTAGTCTACAAGAGCCAAAGTGACTACAACTTATAGAACTTGAGAGAGAAGTGAGAATAAAGAAGTCCAAGAGTTATAAGAACACTTGTCAAAATGAGAGGAGGAGTTTCACATGCAAGAGAATGAATTATAAAATATACCATGTAAGGTCTCATAGGAAAAATGTCCCTCAAAGTCATGAAACTCCTAAAATGTGGCCTAGGACTCCTTTTGCTTGCTCAAAATTTTGGAACATCCCAAAACTCACTAGGGATAGATGTGATGATTGAAATAAGGGGGAGGGGTTGTATACATGTTCTACCATGCATTGGTTATATCCATAATCATTAGGATTCTTCTGCATATGAGCCATCATTGCTTGTAATCCAAATAACTCCTCTTTCACTCACCCCTCACACTTGGCACCAAACTTGGTTTTAGTTTTCAAATCTGATCCATAAGAGGGATTGAATGACACTTGAAAATACCCCTCCCATCCTTAGATTCCTCATGCAGTCCTTAAAATGCCTTCCACTTGAAATTTTCCCTCTCTCACTATCTTGTTCACTATGCTAGTTTAGACTAGCTGAGATGAAGGCACTTGTAGAAGCACTTGTGATATATTATGATTCAATAAATGGACATGAGGGGTTAACTCAAGTCCTAATATTTCTCCCAATATTAATTACATCCTTTGACTCTCCCTAGAACTTGAAAAACACCAAAAATAGTCAAGAAAATCCTTTTTTCACCATGTCCGTACAAGTAGGGAATACTCAAAGGGATGAGAAGTAGCCCTGAATAGTTGTATATAAGGTCAAATAAATTTAATTCTCATTCCATCCCATCTGGATAGCTCTCCATCTTCATTTTCCAAATCAGGTCCTTATCCAGGGTTTGAGAGGGTTGTAGGCCATTTTGCCCTCTAAGGATGTTTCATGTAGGCTTGACATCCAATTTGTAAATAAATTCCACAAGGATAATGTTCAAGGCCCCATTCAACATTACCCAACTCCTTATCCTTCCATGCAAATCTTCCAAGTAGGTATGAGCATCCTAAGTTGGCCTCACGAGCTTTGTTCCTCATTTTGCATAGGTTGTGGTGGTCTTAAGCCAAAAGGTGGCTTCTTTGTGACCTCCTTTGCATGCCAATAGCTCAAACACATCTTATATCCCCCTAATAAGGTATCTCAATGATTTTTAAAGTTCATATGATTTTGGAAATGAAATTGACCCCCCAATTGGGCTTTAGCCTTAGTTAAGACCTAATAGGTTTGTCTACTCTCATGTGAGTTTGGACTGCCAAATTGGGTTTAAAGCATCTGTGGATAGTTTTACCTATGGTTCCATGTTTCTCATATCTTTCAACACCTTTCAAGGCTCATCAAGTTTCCAACTTATATTGTCATCTTCTTTCTCAAAACCTATCGGGTTTGCATCCTTGGGGAGTACCCTCTGTCTGAGACAAAATAGAGGGTACTTCCCCTATTGTCTCATCAAAAGTGACTATTTGAGGATATTATCCAAGTGTTAGTGATGATATTTACAAATTTTCAGCTCTTTATCACATCATTAGACTCTTAAAATGCATCAAAACCTAAAATAGACTCATAGAAAAGATCACTGTATGCAGGGTCTTTAATGTGAATTGTGGGTTGCATTATTGGAAGCTCTTCTTGCTTAGTTATCTGTTGTATGAGGGTTTCATATGATGAAAAATATTCTCATTATTATTTATATCATGACAACACACTTTGATCTTTACTCTTGACTGAGTACAAATGTTGACTATGTTTCTCGCTTGGAAGAGGCACCTGTAGGTGCATATTACATGGTTGAAGCCTTGATCTATTGCCTATATACCTCCTTAGATATTTTAAGGTCATTTTATATTTTTTTGAGTTCATTCACCTCATGTTTAGGCCATATCAACACCTATAACGCTATGCTCAAGATCTCTGTCAACTATAGTTGACTGATTAGGAACAAGCAGGGTCGTGTAGGTGAGAATTCACTTTGAAACATGTGCCATATGGTTTAAAGTTCCTTTTAAATCTTTGGAGGTAGCTTCCACTAGTAGGTATTTGTGTTTCTATGTCCAATCTTACCTCATGAACCTATGAGAGTTTGTAATCAGCTGTAGGTGAGTATCTCAAGGCAAAAGACACTTGTAGGTGTTGGTGGAGGATGACCCCTTGCATTTCAAATATTATTGATGCATATTTGAGACAAAAATGTTCTCATTACCTTCATAGAATCACCTATCATGTAGATATTTTCTCACCTTTCCATCTTGGGTGCAGAGGTCATTTGGAGCCAAAATCCTATAGACATCATTGCCAAACTTTAGTGAAAAAATGCGCAACTTGAAGGTCTTTAACGTCAAGTTTTGCTAGTCATACATCCATTCCTTTTTGCATAGATCTTCCCCCAAGATAGGGATATAATTTGTGTGCATATAACATCATCTAGGCATCATACAACATTGTCATATGGTATCCATAAAAGTGGTGAGGGCTCTATTTTGGTGTTTTAGGGAACTTATCCCTAAACACAGTCTCTTCAAAATGCAAGTTGGTTTCTTAAACCTGCCTATTCTTCCAATGTTTTTCTCATGACTGCCAAAGTATCTATAACCTCCATAAACTTCAAGGAAACCTAAAAACATGATAAAATCCTCTATGACCATGCTCAGGGCTCTATGGTAGCTTGTAAAGGAACACACTGTAGTATCTAAGGCAGTGAAGGTAAGACTATGGATAGTGTGTATGTCATATAACCTTATAAATAGATCTAAATGCATATTTATCTACTTCAAGCTTTATGAAGGTATTATATATGTTTGAACATCCATCATACAACAATCTAGATCTTTGTGGGGGGCACCTATAGGTGGACATTTCTATTATACAAGCATTAATTGTGAGAAAGTTGATAGTATGCATGATATATAGACATTCAATGATGTTTAGACCTATCTCAACACCTTCAAATGGATTATTAAAATATTGAAGAGCTTCACATGGGATATATGGTTTGTCTCAAAGTAATTATCCTCATGAGATCACATGTAGGTGCAGATTCATGGTTGACTATGTATATATATATATATATAGCATTGACTATCACCACATACTTTTTTGGGCTATGTGGAGGATAAAATTTGCTTGTTCATGATTCTAATAAGGTATAAAAACTCCTTGAACTCTTCATTACCTCCCATGAATGTTTTCAAACCTCAATATACCATGATTGTAGTTGGAGACAAGCAGAAGACTATGTGACACATGTGACTATGTGTTTGATCAAAGCATGAACTTATAGGGCCAAGTATGGAAATAAGGGGATTATTATGACATGAAAAAATGAATAAAAACATATCACATTCATAAGATACCCTTACAAAGAACCAAACCTTCTAAAAGTAGTGAAACTCGACTACAACCTCCGTTTATGACATCCTCCTTCAATCTGAACTAATTAGCTCATGAAATCATCTTTAGACATGGAACCAAACATGAGAAACATGATAGAATGGATTCAAAATCCTCTATAAGAAACTTTACCAATTGAATTATATGTACTATCTCAAACAAGATCAAAACCTATAGTGTGTGGGAAATAATAAGAAAAAATGAACAATCAACTTGTTAAAGATGGTTCATAAAATATAGGTCACCATTCCTCTAACTCCAAGCATGAAATTGAATCTAACTAAGTGTACTATCCACCACCAAGATCACTTGACCTGAAAGTTCCCCTATTGGCCATACCAACCAAAAATTTATTGACCAGTTTCATGTGCATAGTGGAGAGATAGAAGAGTAGGATGGTTTTATCCCATTTTCGGCACTTCAAAAGCATGTAAAACACAAAAATGAGTCTAAAGAAGTTCAAAATCCATCCCAAAACATTCTCCCATGTTCCACTCTCTCTCATAGGCCTTACAACCTTTGAAACTCTTTTTCACTTAATTTCTTAATTTTCAGTTAGGAACCTGCAAGTTTTAGCTAGTCCTAACATTCCTGACAAGGAATCTAACATGTTGGACATTGAAAAGAAGTTTGGAACACGTGGACACCTTGAAAATTATACCACTTCATCTATGACCCATAAAATGACCCCTAAGTGACATCAAATGACACAAAGACTAATTAGACCATAACCAAGGCTAATATGACATTAAATGACATCAAATTAACTATGACACACCCTATGACACTATATTAGATCCCTATATCAAGTTTTGGACTATAGGGGGTTGACACATTTTGACTTCTGGTCAAAATGGTCAACAAGTACCATAATACTAATTTATTCACCACCTTGTAATGGATAGGATCAATGGGACCACACAATGAAAACTTTACCACATGATTGAGGAATCCATCCCCTAGCTAAGAAGGAGGGTAGGAGAAATGGTTGCTCAAATGGCTTTGCCACCATCTTGTCGTCAGTAATGGAAAGGTTATGTTGGTAGTAGAAATTCAAAGTAAAAATCATTGAGTATATATGAAAAAAAAGTGTGTGATATGTTTTATTCTTTATGATGTATATCAGTTTGTTATTACCTTAACATATAGTGTGTCTAAGGATATGTGTGGTTGACTTATATGAAGAAATGGAACCTGGAACTTTCATAATGATCCTAGAGCAAATATCTTGTATGAAGAAATGGGACCTGGAACTTTCGTGATGATGTATGAAAAAGATCTAGAACTCCTTGAGTTAATAGAAGGTGACTCTAATGACATTTGGACTCTAGAATTTGATCGAAGTTGCTTTACCACTAGTTAAGGTGGTGGTGTGTTATGATATCCCCACACAAATAACCCTTTCCTTTCTCATACAAACTTGAGTTTGAATACACGATCAATATTGTTGAATATGAAACCTTGTTACTAGGATTACAAGTAGCTGAAGAAATAGGTATTTAAAACCTCTTAGCACAAGGTGACACAAAGTTGATAATTAAGAAATTTAGAGTTCAATAAAGTCATAAATTATAGACTCAAACATTACCGAAATAGAGTTTGGGACTGTATCGAATCCTTCCAAGTTTTCTCTATAAACGTAATACCTAGAGTTAAAAATTCCAAATCAAATGTATTGGTTGATTCTGCTTCCTTGATGATTCCTCTGCCAAAAATTAACCAATATTGGTACGCCATTGAAATGGTATATCACCCCAATGTGCCAAATAACACCTAACATTAACAAGTATTCAACAATGATGAACAAATTATTGCCTTCTTAGAGCAAAAAGATAATTTCAAGAACCTATTCTTCGATGGAAGTCCTGCTACATACAAAGAATCTTCTACATATGAAGACAAAGAGGGATATGATTCATCAGCGCTTGACATGAAATAAAATCAACCCAAAGGTAACATCATCCAGTTGAAGGGAAATGAAATCCCAAAGGTCTCATCTCTTTAGAATAAATGTTTCATAAACATGAAAAGTATATTAAATAAAAAATTCAAGGAAATTCTCGAGGATCTCGTAGAAATGAGAAGGTAAATAATGGCATATATAAAGAGCTAAGGTATATAAACATTAAAAAATATTGTTCTAAATAATATCATAGAAGATTCATCGCTATATTTAAACTCTATAAAGATGTATTTGTTTGGGGATACACAAACTTAAAATCTTTCAGACCAAGAAGCATGCAGCACAACATTTCGTTAAAACCTAGTATCAATCCATTTAGGTAAAATTTGATGCATTATAATCCAAAGATTAGTGGCATCATCTATGAAGAGATCAAAAAGATGTTAGATGCTAGGATTATCTTCCTAATCTACCATTCAACTTAGGTAGCCAACATCATGTCTATTTAGAACAAGAATGGAAAAGTTAGGATTTACATAAATTTATGCAATCTCAATCAAGCCTCGCTCAAAGATAATTACCCTTTTCCAATCATGGATCAAATTATACAAGACATCATAAGATCCAAAATTATGTTTATGTTAGATGGATTCTTCGAATATAATCAAATTGAAGTGGCCACAAAGGATTAATTCAAAACATGCTTCACTACCCCATGGGGAACCTTCCCCTACAGAAGAATGCCTTTTGGCCTCATCAATGCAAGAGAAACATTTCAAAGGAAGATGGACTTAGCATTCAATGACATGAAGAACAAAATCATTTTGATTTATCCAGATGATCTCACAGTCTTCTCAAAGAAGAGAGATCATCTCAAACACCTGAGAAAAGTTTTTAAAAGGTGTCATTACCATGGTATTTCCATGAATCCCAAGAAATCTGTCTTTGTAGTGACATAAGGCAATCTCTTGGGTCATGTGGTCTATAAATAAGGTACCAAGATTGATCCAAAAAAGAGTAAAATCCATCCAATAATTATCCTTACCAACTAGCAAACCTAGTACTCATTCATTATTTAATAAAGTTGATTTTCTCATGAGACTTATTCCAGACTTTATTGAAATCACCAGGCATATCTTGAAAATGATGAGTGGAAAGAAGTCATTTAAATGGAGTGATTATAGGAAGAAATAATTCAATGAAATCAGGGAATCAATATGCTAAAGCACTAATTTTAACATGCCCACATTTCAAAAAAGACTTCATTGCTTATTGATACTCCTCTAACTCTACCTTGTCTATTATCCTGGTAAAACAAAATGATGAGGGAATTGAGTCTCTTATTGACTTAATGATCTATGTGTTTAAATATCACACGCTCAAGTCTTCATTGATATAAAACATGCCTATGTTGTGGTTAATGTTGTAAAACATTTTAGGTTTTACATTCTGAACTCTCATACAATTGTCATGGTCATAGATTTAGTAGTGAATTCAATCCTCACTCAACAAGAACTTGGATCAAAGAGAGGTGTTTGGATCACTAAATTACAAGAATATGTTTTGTAGATAAATTCTACAAAGTTGGTGAGAGGATAAGGTCTCTGCCTATTGATTGCTGAAAGCACCAATTCTCAAATAGAAGAAAAGGAAGAATCACCATTGGTAGTCTTTGTTAATTCCATTGAAGAATGACATTCAGATATAGTGTTATTATTATCCTATGGTGAATGCCTATCCCATTTTAATCCCAAGTAAAATCAGACTCTCAAGCTAAAATCAACCAATTATGTAATTTGGGATAATACCTTGTTTAAAAAGTCTATGAGTGATGCTTTCCTAAGGTGTGTAAATAAAGAACAACAGGAGAAAATATTGGAAGATTTTCATGATAAAGCCTATGTAGGAAATTTCTCATCCTTGGTTATATCATTAAAAAACTTGCAAGCTCATTATTATTGGCCCATATTATTTAAGGATACACACGAAGGGGTTTCCAAGTGCAAAGCTTATTAATACTTTATTGGCAGGCTGAAGCTTGCCACATTACCTCTCAACCTTGTAATCATCAAAGAACCCTTTCAACAATGGGGATTAGACTTCATTATAACTCTAAATCCTCATTCTATTGTTAGACACATTCATGTCTTGACAACCATTGAGTATTTCACAAAGTGGGTAGAAACCATTCTAATGCGATCTATCACTTCTGAGGTTGTGTGTAGCTTCATTAAGGGAAATATCTTGTCCATATTCAATGTTTCACAAAATATAATTATGGATTATGCTTAAAAAAAATTCTCCCAAGAATTGATCAGTTTTTTTATGGATACAACATCTTTCGATCACACTCTTTAGATTACTACCCTCAAGGTAATGGTCAGGTTAAATTTAGTGACAAGAACATAACTACCATTGTCCACAAGTTGGTCAATGACAATCAAATAAATTGGCATATGAAGATATGTGATGCATTTTCGAATAATTGGATCACTCCTAAGAGATCAATCAGAATGTCTCCATTTCATCTGCTATATTTAAGAGATGTGATTCCTATCTCTTTGGAATTACCAACTCTAAAACTAGCTGAAGTTATTGAAGAGTAATAGTTCAAAGATATAATAGAGAAAAGAGTAATGTACTTAGCCAAGATTGAAGGGGAATGAACCACAATGGTTGATAGGATTGCAGATCATTAGGAAAAGGTAAAATAATTATTTGACCAAAAAGCCCGACAACGTGATTTCTAGATCGGTGATATGGTCTTGCTCTAGGATAAAAGAAGAGAGCCAAGTGGAAGTCATGGGAAATTTAATTCCTTATGGATGGAACCATTTAAAATTTGGCATTTTTATGGTAAAAATATGTACCATCTAGCGTATATAGATGGCATCCATCTCCCATTACCATATAATAAGAAATATTTGAAGTTGTATAAAGAATGATGATAAGTTGTCCCCTACCATTTCCCTCTCTGGTTATGTGTCGTGTGTTTCCATTTATGTTATGTGTTGTGTGTTTCTCCTTTTGTTGTGTGTTATTTGTTTCCCTTTATGTTGTGTGTCATGTGTTTCCCTTTTCGTTTTTTCTTTATGTCTTGTCGATCTTCAAGTTGACTCCATTTCCCAATCGATAAGGTGTTGGTCTACTAAAAACTTGAGTTCTGAGCATTCTTTTGTGTTTCCTTTAGAAGTCACTTCCCCAGCCTGAGCTAGTTGTTGTTCATTAAAATCATCATGCCAATTTTTAGTTGAGAATAACATTACTCTTTTATATTCAAAAAACAATTCAAGAGAGGTTCAGAGAGAGTTTGACTTACAAATTTTTTTCCTACAAATTGTGCCCATGCATCCATGTGGGGCACATCCATTTGGCCCATCCTCCATATACATGATGATGAGATGAAATGGGATACCAAAGTAGCCATGTATCCATGCTCATGCATCATAGTGGGACACGATGGCTAGGCATGCCATCTTCTATAAAAGAAATGATGTGGAGATGTTTGGTGTCTGTGCTTGTGTGTCCTGAAGGGATGCAATGGCTAAGCTTGCCATCATCCATGGCCATTATGATGCTTAGTGTCTGTACCCATGCATCTTAGAGGGATGTAGTAGCTCGGCCTATCATCCTCCTCTGACATGCATGTGTGGGCATGGTGCATTATTATGCCCGCATCCTCTCTATTATGCATGCAAATGCTTCACTTTTACTCATTTTAAACTTTGAGGACATAGTTTTTTCTCTACCCCTACCTTCCCAAAAGTGAAGCTCTATCATAATTATTCTAGAAAACTTGAAAACACTATTATCCCCACATTACTATCACCCCTTCTTTCAAAACCTTGTTTTGAGGGATTTTTCCTTTGTTCCAAAATTACCATATGTCCACTGCCTTGCATTATTTATAGCTAATTTAGCATTTCATGCCTCTTGACTCACTAGATATTTTAGCCCTTGATTTCTAAAAAAAAATTGTAAACCTAAAAACCAACAAGATGAAGTTTAAGTACATGGGATACGAACCATTATTAGTCCTAGGCTATGATATTTTGAAGATCTCTGATGCTCAAATTGGGCACATGGATTTAGAATATTTTTGTAAGAGACTAAATTTCGAAAGCCCAACATTATTGATTGAATGCCTTACTAAAATTGGTTTACCTCAAACAACTACATTTCCCACTTTAGTGAAGTACTCAGATCTGGTATTTGCTTGTGCCAAATACTACAACTCTTAGATAAGAGAAATTAGGAAAAAATCTAGACAACTCATGACAAAATCAAATGAATTTACAATGAGCCTGACATTAAGAGTTCACCTTCATGAGGAGTTGGTTAGTATCAACATCAAACATGGAGAGGAACATTGGGATAAGGATCCCATTAAATAACTAACCCCTATCAACAACTCTTGGTTAAAGCAGAATAGAGAGACCTTCTAAGGTCCCAAAAACCTTATTCAGAGTAGATTTTAAGGAATAATCCTTAGATATGGTTACCCTATTGAAACAAGTAGTAGGTAATGAAGACACTAGGCCTTTTGACGAGCTATCATTATAACTCTCATTTAATCAATACTCAAATTGATGTCTTATCAACCAGGGCTGGTGTCTGAAGCTATCTACAGTAAGGCTTAGGATAGTAGATCTAGATGTGTACTTTGTGGGGGTGTTGTGCTGGTTCTAATCTATCCTTATCTAGAAAGGTTCCTAGAAATAATGAATTTACTCTTGCTGGAAACAAACAAAAGAACTTTGCAAGCCACTCATTTACTGAAAAGGAAATGACACACTTTGTTGAAAAAGAAAGAACACACTTGTTTAAAATAAATAACACACTTGCTGGAAAAGAGACACCACGCTTGCTGGAAAAGAGATAACACACTTGCTAGAAAAGAAATACTTTGAATAAAGGAATACTTTGTGCTTTTTGAATTTGATTGTATTAAAGAAATTCAATTATTACCAAAATACTAATTAACTTAAATTCAAGAATTAACATAAGATTACCTAAATACTTACAGCAATTCATGATTCTGAGTAGAGTGGGCCCTTGCTCCTTTCAGATTCAGGAACATAATTTAATCAACCTTGGAAATAATAAATCATACAAACAATTGCAGCTAGACTGTATTATGTAACACGCCTTCTTAAAGTTGTCTTCTATATTCTCTATTATTTGTTATATGTTGGAATGTAACATGTTCTTTATTATATGTTGATACAACTAACTTAGAATAGATATGCAGTAAAATAGGGATTCCTGGTTAATCCAATCATCCTCATATAAGAGATTGGATTTCCTAGAAATCCAATTATACTAGAAAATAGGAGTATTGATTTATAATAGAACTAGAATCTAGATGTCTTAAAATACTATGAACAAGTCCTTCAAAATAACAAACAACCAATCTTCTTGGAAAACACCAGCTGGAATGATTCTTCTCCTTTTATTTAGTTGCCAGCTGGCTCATTCAACTCCTTGTCTCCATTGAGTCCTTAGAGTTGACCCTACAAAGTAGGAAGAAGTGACCTGTGCGGTTCGTAGATTCTAGCCTATCGAGTCCGTAGATTTCAGCCTGTGGAATCCGTAGATTTCAGCCTGTGGAGTCCGTAGATTTGAGCCTGCGGAGTCCATAAATTTGTTCTTTCTAAGGAATGACGTTGCCTGTGAGTCTGAAACTTTGTCAAATGGAAATAAAAATTGAACTTCCTTTATATGATGCTGGAATCACCTATCTTTGAGCATCCCTTTTAATCAGACAATCACTAAAACATGCAATTGTGTTAGACGTTAATGGCAAAGTGCAAGTTTAGTCTTTGGTTAATCATAAACAAAACAAATATCTATTTTCCATATAACAGTTACTTAACAACCTATGAATTTCATAAGATAGTATCCTATTTGAGATGATTCAAAAGAATTCTTGTGTCAGAATGAGCTATATTATGAGCTCATCACCTTTCCATCATTAGATGTTTCTTCTAATGTAGATCATTTACTATGGAAAGTAATTCATAGATTGGGGTGAGGTAATTAGTGAATCCTTGTGCAATCAGGTGTTAAATGTGCAAACCTCAAAATAGTTCTTCATGACATCCTATCTAGTATATTCCTTGGCCTCCCAGATGGTATAACCCAGGATTTCCCAACGTGGGACCATCATATAATTAACACAAATATTTGAGTGCTTCCCCCAACTCACATTGCAATAAAATAACAAGCACTACACCAAAGTCAATGACTCATTCACAATGAGAGTAGTGCAGTTGTTAGAAGAAAATTGGGGAATGAGGATTTTAGTCAAAGCAACCAAATTGGTTAACCAATAGGCAACTATTATATCCAATTCCAAAAGTTCACATGTATCAGGGTTTGTGGCTATGAAAGGCACCCCTTGAGACTTCCAAGGTTGGCAGGCAACAAGATCATTCTCATTGCTCTTTGTGGACAATTATAAGTTGTTCACAAACATTTTAGAGAGAAACACATATTAGGTATTTCCTTTCCCATTGCATTGGGTCATTTTGTTTACAAATCAATAGTAAATACATATAACATAAAATTGGCCATCTCTAAATTCACTCTTTGGACATATACTAGTAGAGACTCTGTGGATACTAGAGGATATCTAAACCAAAATATTGGAATAGGATGTGTTTATGAGCATAAGCCCCACCTAGAGGACTATTGAGCTGATTACATAGATGAATTTGAAGTATTCTGAAGGGATTGAAGTTGGATGACTCTCAATCAAATAAAATCATTTACAAATGAGTTGATACCGGAAGGGATGATAGATGATAAGTTGGATCTTATTGATCCATAATGCATCAATATGATCACTGATGCACCCTTACCTACTATGAATTAGTCAATCATAGAGCCAACCAACTTACAATGGAGAACACAAAGAGTATGGGCTCAGATGAAGAAGTAGCTGGATAATAAATTGGCCAAAATAATCATAGGTGGTTCAAAGAGAGGGAAAACTTTAGATCCTCTGAATTAAGATCCCCCATTAGCTTCCAGAAGAAATAACTCTAATGTGGTGATTGAGACATCAAGTTCTACTAGTTTGGATGATAATGGAGATGAAGATACCAACCCCAGGAAATAATTTGGAAAGAAATGTGAGGAAAGTCATGTGGTAGGTAAAAAAAAGCAAGCGAAGAAATCAACAAAACCATGGTTTTTTACTAAAGCCTTGGGTGACCCCAACTTGATCATCTCGGATACCACACAACAATACATAGCCTCATTTTTGGGGATATAACAATAGAAAAAATTCAAGGAGGAAAATCCACATTCTCCATTTGGATCCCCACAAGTTTTTCCCCCTCCTCCAAATCACCCCACTCCATCCCCATTAGATACCCATGTGGTTACCTTTAATGATCTTTCATTCCAATGGATACAACCTATGTTGCAGAAAAGGAAACGGGTAGTTGAAGTGGACTTACCAGATTTTGATGTGGTAGTTGATCTTCTAAAGATCCTCATGTCAAAGAAAGAAAAGACCACCTCTAGGTTGGTGTTTGACTCTTTAGGGGCATAGTTTGTGTAAATTATGGAGCCAAATGTCAAAAAAGACATAGAAGAAATGATAGTAGGTGATTATAAGTAGAAAAGTATATCACTCAAAGAAGCAACAAGAGAAGGTGACATTCATAATATTTGATAAACCATTGAAATAATTATTAAGAGGATCGAGCAAGATAGGTTGACTCAGGAACAAATCAAAGGACATATCAAATAGCTAGCAAGATACGTCAATTACCTGCTCAATCTTATTGAGACCGTTGTAGTACGACAAGTTGATACTCCAACATAGGTGCCCAGAATAAGCACTATTGTACCCTAAATTTTGACCTAGTATTGTTCTATTTTGGTGCATGACACGGAAGGATCATTGTACATTTTGGTGTAAGTTCAGCATGGCATGGAAGGACCATGGTGCAGGAGGACCATGATGCATAACTATTAGGCACAGAAGTGTCATGGAATGGAACTTACCAAGAATGGAAAGACAATGGCACAAGAGACCCAGTGTGAGAGGACCTAGTCAAGAGAGAATGTGTAATGAGGGACCTGAGAATAGAAAACTTGGAACAAAAGTAGAAGACTAGGGGAGCATGTAGGAAGCAAAGTGCAAGGGATGTGGGAGAAGTTAGAAAAACAAATCAAATGGGACACTTTGACCCCATTCATCGGAGGATTTGTACCAGCCCATAAAGAATGAAACACTTGGCCATTAGAATATAACATAGAGCAAGTATCTAGGGGTGCATAGACCTAAGTCTATAGGAATAAATAATTGTAAGAGCCATGAATCTTAGTTTGTTAGGAGTCTTTGTTCCATCTATTTATGATAGTTAGAATTATGACATTTGGTTAGGGCAAAACAAGTATAAAAACCCATATTGTAATCATTTGCATGACAACCCTTTGGATAATAGATATAACATTTTTGTCTTATAATTCAGTGAGCGATTAAGGAGAAATCAATGTTTGCCATATTGTGTTACATTGTAATCATTTGCATGACAACCCTTTGGAAAATTAATATATCATTTTTGTCTTATAATTCAGTAAGCAATTAAGGATAAATCAATGTTTTCCATATTGTGTTACGAGTGATGAAATATTCTAAGTGTTAGATGATGGATATGGCTTATTTCAATGTCATTGGTATCTTTTTTCTTTTGTCACTATTGTTAGATGGTGATCCTAGTTATAAGTGGTAGTTAAATCTAGGACAATAAGGATAATAGTAGTATATTTATGGTGTTGAATAATCTTTTAAGAAATACACCATGAAAGATGAACAAACATCCAACATTATGCTACAAAGCCTTCGAGAACCAATTTTTTGTCGCATGCTTCAGGTGAGCGTGTAAGACCTAACTCTCATGTGATAGGGCCAAAGTGCTAGCTTGTTTGGGAAAGCTTCAGCACCAAAGTTGTAACTAACTAAAAGAACCCAACATTTTGGTTCCCTTTTTGGGACGTGAAGCAATTGGAACACAATCATGGGAAAATATTTAAGCATATTACGTTAGAGAATATTGAAGAATGGGTTACCAATGTTGAAGATAATTTTGTAGTTTCATATCTTGAACCAGGAATCTCTGCATGATAGTGGGTAGAGCAGAATATTTATAGTTCTCTATATGTAACTTTATTTTTCAAGGTCCTAGTTCTCTTGCATTCTTGGATATTAGCATATGCTCAAGGATGATATTGAAATCTTGGAAGAAGGCAACCTTGGACACTTGAACAGCAGAGCAGATTAGCATGACTTGGAGTTTTCTGGACATGAGCAATTAACTTTTGGTGGAGAGGCATTCAAAATAGCTACATTTTGGAGTACGTTGTGACCACCTATTCATGTCCTAAGGAAGCAAAATTCCAATTTTTATGAGAGTTAAGGGGATGTTATATCTCATTGTTTGCCTTTGAAATTAATAAATTAATCATTGACCTTGGGTTGGAAACTCTACCCATGGAAGGCTAAATTCTTGTGTGCATGAGCCACATGTTTGGAAGGGGAGACTAGAGGTTGATTAAGGATTGTGGGTTCAATATGGTAGCAAGTTAGTGAGCATTATGGAAATGAAAGTACGATGAGGATCGATAGAGGGTTATAGGAGTTAGTGGCATGGGAAGAGACCAAAAAACCTTGAGGAGTGCTATGAAGATTGTAGGGAGGCAAACATGCATGAGGGACCCATCACTTTTGACCCATGTTCTTTGCCCCTTCTACCCTATGAAATAAAATCGAGCTAGACTTCAAGAATTGAGGAACCAAGTCTGAATCAACCAGGCTCCCCCACCATAGTGTGTGCTCATGTCTTTGATTCAAACATAGTACATATACAAAATTAGGATATAGACAGTATAGAGTTAGAAACTAAATCGGCAAGGGAGATTGAAACTAGGCTGTTAAATGATCATTCAAATTCTATATTATATTTCCCCCTTCAAAGGAATTATATGGCACAACTTGGGATGCCTGGTGGGTCTGGTCCTCAAGGCCAGAATATAGGCCCAAACTTGGGAAACTAATCCTCTACCATGCCTCTTTCTACATGCACTACTACTAGAGGCATTGGAGGAGGATTAGGGGGAGGCATAGGTGGAAGCAAACCCCCTCCTCATGGAACTGGAGCTAGATCTTCCCAGCAACCACTCGTTTAACAACCATAACCTACTATAGTCTATTATGAGATGACATTACACTTACTTGAGTATCGAAGGGTAGAGAATGCAACTGAGCATGTCCACAAGTGTGAATTGATTTAGAGAGCATGCAACATCATATCTTCTAAATGAAAGGCTATGCAGTTTGCAACCATGATTTTAGAGCATGCACATAAATGGTATCAAAAGTTCAATCTTTAGCAAGCAGTGGTCGACTATGACCAAATCAAAGTAGCTTTCCTGTAAGAATTTGATATTCCTGAGTTCGAGCAGAAAAGTATAATGGTGTTGAAGGACATAAAACAAGGACTTTTAGAGAGTGTACGTGAGTATGATGCTTGATTTAAAAACTTGATTTCTAAATTTTCATTTGAAATAAATCCTACTTAGCATGCACAAAGGTTTGTGGGAGGATTATTGTTACCTTTCCGATAGACTCTGTCACAAAGAACCTTCACCAGCACGTGTGAGTCTCTAGAAGTTGCCATCTATGTTGAAGTAGTTAGAAGCATGGATATTGGGATTAGTCCCTTTATGGAGGCACAAATAACATCCATGGCATCATAACTTGAAAATTTGATGGCAAACAATGCACATGAGACACATAGTGGTGTCTGGTGTACCGATTGTGAAACTGAAGGGCATACAAGGAACAACTACCCATGTAAAAACATCCATGTGGTTCTAAAACAAACCTATGAGATCTGCCATAAAGAACATGATGTCTATTCTTGTCCTCTTTTTCAATGGGATATGAACATTAAGGTGTCTGAGTATTGTAAGATTTGTGATGCCTATACCCATGACACCAATGACTGCTGATTGATCAGTGATATCTATGAAGCATGAGCAGGTAGCACACACCAAACCTCTTTCATTAACAATCAAGACAACAGTGGAAACCGTGAATGAGGAAGAGGGCATGAATGAGGAGGTGGACGATTCCCACCTAGGACTTGCTAAAATTTGGTTCACTAGACCATTATCAGTGGGATTGCCCATAATAGCCAACATGTGAGTTCTATAAAAAGGATCATCAACTAAAAGATTGCCATGATCTATATGTAGCCATCACTAAGAAGTGCAATGAAAAGGGCACTAACATGATTTGAATAGATAAACCACAATGGCATGCACATCCAACCATCCCAATAGTGCAACAAGTAAATATCACCACTCGTAGTGGGGGATAGACTCAATCCACAACCAACCTGATTAAAAAGGTACATCAGGAAAAACCATGACCAAGGAAGTACCTTGATGCTCAATAGAAAAAGGATGTCCATCAAGATATAATAGCACTTGTAGGAGAGCTCCAAGGTGAGATTAAATACCTCAAGGACAAGGATGTGACACAACACACCATAGTACAAAAGGAAGCCAAACCTTAACCAACAGTGCGGGATGATTTCCAAGAACTATGCAAGCATATACTGGATGAGGACATTGTTCCCCAGCTAAGGGCTTGAATTAAAAGTTAGGTTTGCTTATCACATGAAGTCCACCCTCATAGTTGGCAAAGTGAATACCACTATTTAAATCATGATCGATGATAAAAAACTCCTAGTTCCTCCACTCTCCCAGAAGATGGAGAGATATTGGTTAATGGTGCTATCAATGGATGGGTAATCCAAGTTATTCTAGTAGATACTAGCATTGAAGTTAATGTTCTCACTAAAGATGCTTAGCACAAAATGTCTAGTCTAGTGCTACAATCATCACCTCATGTCCTATTCATGGCTAATAAGACTCGTGCTCACCTGATTGGAGTCCTCAAGAATGCCATAGTCAACATACTTAGAGTACCATTCAAATTACATTTTGAAGTTCTAGAATTGGCTGAAGCTGATGATTACCCAAACCTACTAGGAAGGCCTTGGTGCTATAAAAACCATGTAGACTTGAGCTTTAAAAATTAATATATTAGTTTTGAGAACACCGATCAGTGCGTAGTAATACCTTTAGACCAAGCACAAGGACCTCCCTATGTCAAGCCTATAATTATTGATGAATATATCAACCACCTGTTTAATGTTACAGCTCGAAGTGATGAGCACCATGATCCAACCTCAGATGGTATTCTACATTAGATAGATACCTAGTCAATCTTCGATACTATAATCAATGCATGTAATTGTTGGGCCCATGGTGATTATGATCTCACTAGGAGACTATGTAACACCATCAAGAGCTGAGAGAACCTCCCACACTCACTCCATAAATATCACAAGTTCATTTGCCTCATGGGTTTAGAAATGGGAGGGCCACTGATGAGACCAACGTTGGAAAGACTTGATGAATCCCCATGGTTCCAAAAACAAATGGAGGTATGTGACTTTGTCCAACACCTCAAAGAGTTCTATGATACCAAGAATGACTGAATGAGGTCATTAGATCACATTTTTTATGGCACCTCCACTAGATGGTGGTGTACTCATAAAGAACACCTCTTGTACTGGGATCAAGTGCGAGATACTCTACACCACAGATTTCATCATGATAATAAGGTTAAGGGAACACTTAATTACAACTGTGTGTAAGAACCTAAACCTCACATTGAGGCTTGTGAGACAATATGGTGGACTGAGGACACATTCTTAACAAAATACCTTTGGGTGCATGCATTCTATGGGAATCTATGCACTTGGGCATGGGCATGGTAGATTTATGAAGAGAGGCACATGGGTATCAGGGTCTGGTAGTTACTAAAGGAGAACATGACATCAATGTTATCCTAATCTTCACCAAAGATGGACTTGTGCCTCAATCTTTAGGCCATGCATGAAGTAGTCATTGGTGACCCAAATCCCCTAGAAGACCGCTTATGAAACATCCATTAAGAACTTGAGGAACCTTTACACTTGTTTGATGAGCCTCTAACACCTCCAATTATTGTGTCTACTTCAATTATTAATAAATAATGTCATGAAGAGATCTATCTAGGAAAGCAAAAACTCATCTTCTAGGTAGATGAAGGTGAAGAATCTACTTCACTCGACCCCTTGACTAACCATCTAGATGTGCTTACAAGTATTAGTTCACAAACTATTTGGGACACAAGTTCTCCTATAGACAACCCTTATCACATGCCCATTCAAACTATTAAACATAAAATTGGCACAGAGAAAGAGCCAAAGATGGCTACAATTAGAAATTATTGGACTGATACGAATATCTCAAATATTTTTGAGTTATTGAAAGAATATCAAGATGTATTTCTAAGGAATTACAGTGAAATAAAAGGAGTCCACCCTTATCTAGGAAACATGAACATAAAGCTAATCGACGACGCTCACCCCATGAAGAAATGACCAATAGGATGAATCCCAATCTCTAGGCACAAGTGAAAGAAGAGATTGATGGCATGTTTCACGTTGGAGTAATTACTCTCATTACTGAATCTGAATGGGTCAGTCCCATGATAATCAGTATAAAAAAATATGGACGTATCCGTATCTGTGTCGATTACCGTGTCCTAAATGCATCTTGTGTGATAGATCCCTTCCCAACACCTTTCATAGAGAAAATCTTATAAGGTATTGCTAGTTATTAAGTATAATTTTTTATGGATGGGTTATCAAGTTACCACCAAGTCCAAATAGCTGAGGAAGACCAATCCAAGACAAATTTTGCTACAGAATGGGGATATTTTGCCTATACCATCATGCCATTTGGATTTAAAAATGCCCCGATAGTGTTTTGATGAATAACAGTTGAGGATTTTAAATATTTCATTCACAAATTCTTTCAAGTTTACTTGGATGACTAGACGGTATATGGGTTGGTCAAGGACCATTGTGCTAATCTAATATTCATGCTTGAGCATTGTCAGGTGTTGAAATTTTTCTTAAATTTGAAGAAGTGCCTGTTTGTGACACCTTTTAGCATACTTCTTGGGCATATTATTTCTGAGGAAGGACTCCTGGTAAACCCAACCAAGGTCTCTATGATTCTCTGTCTACTAGCACCCAAGACTCAGCACAAGGTGCGTGCCTTCCTAGGACATATGGGCTATTAAAAAAAGTTCATTCGAGGTTATGCCAAGATTGCAGTGCCCCTAGAAGAGCTTTTAAAGCAAAATGAACAATTTAAATGGACTAATTCTTGTAAGGCAACTTTTTAAACACTCAAATAAAATTTGGTTATTGCTCATATCCTAAAATTCCTTGAATGGACAAAGCCTTTTCATATCCATGTTGATGCATCTGGAATGGTAGTCGGTGTGATACTTGCACAACTAGGTGAAGGGCACTTAAATCACCCAATTTACTTTGCCAGTAAAAAGTTGACACCAACTGAAAGGAATTATACCACCACAGATCATGAAGCTTTGTCTCTGGTTAATGCTCTACACAAGTTCAGGCAGGCCAATCCTTTTACATTCTATATAGATCATGAGGCCTTGAAATACCTTGTCAAAAAGCCAGTGGTACATGGAAGAATTTATCGATGGATTGTCTTGTTCCAAAAATTCTAATTTTTGGTAATGATAAAACCAAGAAAGGCTAACTATGGACCTAACCACCTATCTTGGATTAAAAATGGGGAACCCTTGTGCCCCATAGAAGATGATATACTTGATGTACAACTCTTTTGAGTTGTACAGGTACTTAAATAACTAGAGGATATCACAACATTTCTCAATACTGGATGCGTGCCTGACTTTCTCACTTTGCAGGAGAAAAAAACTGTGGTCCATACTACATCTTATCAACTCATCACAGGATATCTTTATAAGATGGATCATGGCGAGGTGTTTCACTGTTATGTAATGCAACATGAGCACCCTAAGGTGCTACGAGAAGTCCATAAAAGTATTATTAGAGGACACTATGCTGGAGAGGCTATCACATGTAAGGTGCTGCTCACTAGACTCTGATGGCCAACTTTATTCAAAGATGCAAAGGCATATGTTAGGCAATGTGATGTCTACCAGTGCATTGGAAAACCTAACATGAGAGATGATATGCCCTTACGACCCATTCTTTCTCAAGAACCATTTAAAAAGTGGGATATTGATTTTATGGGACCCGTCACTCTAGCAGGATGATGAATGGGCTCTCGGTACATCATTACAACAACTAACTACCTCACATGTTGGGCTGAAGCAGTACCAACAAAATAATATACTCTAACAACTACCATGCAATTCATCTGGGAGAACATTATAACATGATTCAAATATCCCCTAAGCTTCACCAGTGATCGTGGAACCCACTTTTTGAATGAGATGATTTGTATCCTATTGGTTGAGTTCATGATCATATACCACAAGATGACACCATACCACCTGTAGGCCAATGAAATAGCTAAAGCTTTCAATTGGATCCTCGGTACCACTTTGACAAAAATCTATAATGTTGGCCAAACTAATTGAGATGATAGAGTATTTACAATACTTTGGTCCTATCAAACTACATACAAGCATCTCACTAAAAACACACCATTCAACTTAGTGTATGGCAAGGAAGTAGTAATGTCAGTGGAGTTCTTGGTTCCATGTCTCTATATAGCACATATAGGAAAACTATATGATGAGGCCTCTTTGAAAGCCCAACTAGATGATTTGATGAAACTAGATGAGACTTGATTTCTCATCCATTTGAGTCAGGACGTCGAGAAGCGTAAACAAAAAGCATGGCATGATCGCCATCTAAAGCACAAAGTCTTTTCTCTAGGAATGAAAGTGTTGTTATATGATTCCAAGTTCACATGCCACCCTAGGAAACTTTGCATCCATTGGGATGGTCTGTTCATAATTTATAACATTTGACCTACCAGGGATTATCGATTAAAACAAATAGATGGTTAGTTCCTCCCAAGTCACTATAATGGGAGTCAATTTTGGCCGTATTGTGATTCAGATTAACTGAACTCTTGTAGTCAATAAGGCTTAAATCCATTAGGTTGGGATTTACTATTTTCAATAAAAAGCATTGCCATTGAGGTGTGCATCTTTTATTTAATGTAATCTTGAATTTTTATATGTAGTGTGTTTTCATGGAGGACCACGAACCTTTTTAGTGTAGGGTGATGTTGGCCCCTAAATTTTGACCAAGTATTGTTCCATTTTGGCATCTGGCATGGAAGGATCATTGTCTATTTTGATGCAAGTCTGGCATGACATGGAAAGACCATGGTGCATCGCTATTAGGTGTAGAAGTGTCGTGGCATGGAACTTGTCAGGCATGAAAGGACAATGGCATAGAAGACCCAACATAAGAGGACCCAGTCAAGAGAGAGCGTGTCATGAGGGACTCAAGAATAGAGGACTCAAAATAGAAGTGAAAGACTAGGGGAGCGCATGGGAAGTGGAGCGTAAGGGATGCGAGAGCAGTTAAAAAGAACAAATAAAATAGGACACTTTAACCCCATTCATCGGAGGTTTTGTACTAACCTGTGAGGAACATAACACTTGAATACCAAAATATAGCATAGAGCGAGTATATAGGGGTGCAAAGACCCGAATCTACATGAATAACTAATTGTAAGAGCCATGACTCTCAATTTGTTGGGAGTTTGTGTGCCATCTGTTCATGACAGTTAGAATTATGATGCTTGGTCAAGGCAAAACAAGTATAAAAACCCCTATTGTAATCATTTGCATGATGGCCCTTTAGAGAATAGATATAACATTTTTATCTTGTAATTCAGTAAGCAATTAAGGAGAAATCAGTGTTTTCCATATTGTGTTACGAGTGATGAAATATTCTAAGTGTTAGATGATGGATATGGCTTATTTCTATGTCATTGATATCTTTTTTCTTTTTTCACCAGTGTTAGATCATAATGGTGATCCTAGTTATAAGTGGTAGTTAAATATGGGACAATAAGGGTTGCAATAGTATATATATGGTGTTGAATAGTCTTTTAAGAACTGTACCATGAAAGATGAACAAACATACAACATTGTACTACAAAGCCTTCAAGAACCAGTCTTTCATTGCATGCTTTGGGTGAGCACGCGAGACCTAACCCTCATGTGATAGGGCAAGCGTGCTAGCTTATTACAGAAAGCTTCAATGCTGAAGTTGTAACTAACTAAAAGAACCTAACAAGCAAGGAGGTTGTTACTACAATCAACAAATATAATACTTATGGAAAGACTCTTAAAGCATGGGAAGATGATTTCCTCATAAATAAAATGAAATATATTGAAGAAGTCATAAAAATCTATGATCTCATTAATCAAGAACTATAAGATATCCATGTACAAATTAAAGCTCACACCACCACTTTGAAGGTATGGGAAGAAGTAATAAGGGACATAAAAGAGATGATCATGATGGGGCCAAAGAATGGTAGATGGTGGAGTATTTGAAAAATAAGATGATGACACCTCTTACAAATGGACATAGTGCATACTCCAGAAAATGGAAATCTTGACTAAAGTTATAAATGAGCTGAAAGATAACAAAGACATGGATGAAGAAAATCTCAACTGATCTCCAACATCTAGATGAGATTCATTTTTGTTATACAAATAATATGGGACTATTGCACACCCTATAGATGAACTAAAGGCTCAATTCTAAAAAGTAGTTGAAGATATTTTCAATGAAGGCAAGTTCAACAAAGCCTCAATGAAAACTCGCAGTGAAATCCACATTTCACTAGAAGAGTTGAACACCTAGCTAGAAGAATTATTTAAAGCCCAGTGCACCTTGACATTCATTTCCTAAAGATGGTTCACACGTTGTCATCATGTGGTAGTTCCAAAAAGTAATGAGGCTCTTGAAGCAGTCAAGAGATTTCAAAAATTTAAGGTTACATGTGACAAGGAGGAACCCAAGGAAGATTCGATTGTTGCCAACACATCTGCAACTGCTTTTGAAACTTCTCAGTTAAATTTGTAGTTTCTCTTTTCCATTTTTTCCTAACTTTTATTGCAGAAAATTCATATTTTCTTTTTGTAAAATTGAAAATTGTAAAGGGTAGAATAAGATGAAAAATAGAAAGTGAAAGGTCATTTTTGAAATGTGAAGGGTTATCCCATTCCCTTTATTATAAATATAAGAAATGACAATTGAAAAGGGGCTTTTTGATGTCCACAATTTGTGAATCTTAAAGAGGGAAAAGAAGGAAACTTTGCCTTCTATCTTTATCCAATAATGAGGAATTACTTGAACTTTGTGTCTGGTTATTTCTTTAATGGGTATGCATTTTTCTTACATTAATATATTTCTCATTGTTCCAAGCATGAATTATGTTTGATCTCTTAAGGTAAATTATTCCCATTTGTTTATTTCATCACGTAAGTAAGTGAAATCTACGTTTATCCACTCTTTCATGACTCTTTGTATTCCCCATTATTATTTCTATTTTCAGTTGAATGTTGTTCTTGTGAACCCCTCATTTTATTCAACTTGTGAATATTAACATAATTAGGATAGTTTTTATTGCTTTCAATAAAGGTAACCTCACCTCATAGTAGAGGAGAAACTTTTCGTCTCCTAAACCCTTGTGAAATCCTAATTTGTTAAGAGGTACAAAATATTTCACCAACACCTTGCAAACTTTTATGGACTTTATTGAGCAAATCTACTGAAGTATTTAGTTCACCTTTTGGTATGGCTGAGGTGATCAAATCACTCAATCTTTCCAAATTTTCAAGTTGAACTTTATCATCCAACCTCACCAGGTTACAAGTATCATTGGGTTGCACGATTGAGCTAATCTCAACTGCTAGGTGGCAACTCACTTTCACTCCAAAGTTGGGGGCATGCCTTACAATCTCTCTCTCTCTCTCTCTCTCTCTCTCTCTCTCTCTCTCTCTCTCTCTCTCTCTCTCTCTCTCATATATGTACTTTACAGATTTATGTATAATTGTCTTAATCTAAGTTTCAGATCCTTACAACGATACATCATTTTCAAAATAACTTGTCAGTACACAAGATGGTTACATCAACACATGTGTACTCCTAAACCTTGCTCTTTCAATTCAAATTTATTTCAAGTACTTTCAACCCAGATTATATGCACTAATTTTATAGTATAACATGCTCTTGGTTTCAGGTTAGTCATCAATAAAGCATTTGAGTTGGGTATACACAAAGGCAAAGTGTGGATACACACCCATGTACGCATTCATTTCCTTTAAACTAATAATTTATTGAATAGATTAAAGGGGGGTAAATGTAAATGATATTTTATGATTATATAACACCTCAATCTTGTACACTTGGCAAACTCAAACCTTAGTTATTCCTCTTAGTTCTTTACCTTTCCCATTTTCGCAAGTCTCACATCTACTCTATCTTTGTGTCCCTTGGCCTATATCTCTTAGTCTGATCAGTCTTATGTTGATAACCTAGGTCTTCCATCTTGCTTAGAATACTTAAAATGTACTCATCTTCCATCTCTACAAGTTCTGACCCTTACCTACTTTCTTGCTCCTTGAACACTAACGTCTGGGATATACAGTAACATCGATGCTACTATCCTATCCTAACGCAAGTGTCTGATGCCTTAAAGTCATCTAATTTGTAAATGAAACACAACCTAATGGTCATCCTAAGTGCTCTAATGTGAGTTATTACTACAAAGGGATTAATATAAATACAAGATCAACCCTCGTTCATTCATTACCTACAAGACCTTACATTTGGACAAAAGAGCATTCAATTGAACAAAGCTTCCATATTTATTCATATTTCCATAACAGTCATTAGGATTGCACATCTATAGTTCTGAAGTATTAAAGGAGCAATCCAAGACCCTGATTTGCCAAGTTACAAGTTAGGTCACTATTGTACTTGTTTTGCACATATTGTATGATTCACACGTAAGCTAACACATAGAGGAAAACTACATGAGTTTGAGGCCCTCTTCTGGAGTATTGGCTATGTAGGCAATGCCCTCTTATAGTGGGGTCTTTGGGGTTAGCTTGACACCGTGTGCCCACTAATCTATTTCCCCCAAGGTCACTATGAAGACAAAGAACTATGGTTTTGCCGTTTCACAAGGAACAACTGTCAATGACCTAAATTTGAATGCACCAAAACAAAGGCAAAGTAAAATCTAGAAGCATCCAAATGGTCGCATCATGTTCCAATAGGTATTCCATACATGACACTAGCATTGAACCTAGATTGTAGCGTCAAAGCAACCATCCCAGGGTGATGTTACTGTCCAGAGAGCCAAAAGTGTCAAATATAGAATCTGATGACTATCCCAAATCTCATTCCCACTTGCTTTTTGTCCGTTCTAGATCCACATCTACATTAGCTTCAAAACAAGCTAACTACATCACTTTTTTTATCATTTCTATATCTAGCATAATTATACTTTTCATATTTAGACTATCTCAATATAATAAATTCAATGTATGCTTATATCTAAGTTTAGGATTTAATTGGCCTACTTAGATCTGATTATCACTCTTGTGTCATTTTATTTCTATATACCACTTTAATAGTAATCTAAGACTAACTCCAAGTACTTGATCAAGCATTTTAGGGTTAAACATCAACCTTCCCTTCTTTGATGTCCTCATTTCTATGAAACCGGATGGGTCCTTTTCTCGTCGAGTGTATAGGAAATATACACACTAATCTCTATCTTCATGCCAACTTTCATCCTCACTCATCCCAAAAAGTTGATGTATTGAAAACCCTAGCAACTAGAGCCTTTTGAATCTATGACAAAGACCATTTAGAAGAGGAGATCAATCACTTAACTGGAGTTTTTAATAAGAATGGTTACAATAGGAAACAAATCAATAAAGCTTTTAAATCAACTAGAAATACTAGGGTGAATCCCCAAGTTAGAGAATTTAATAAGGAAAACCCAGTTGTTTATCTCCCTTACATTGAGGGTATTTCCAACAGGATCTCAAAAATTTTAAGGAGGAAGAATATTTGGGCCATTTTCATACCTCACAAAAACTCAAAAATTTGATCAAGTCTTCTAAGGACTGTTTAGGTCCTACTCAAAGAAGCAGGGTATACAAAATTGCTTTTTCTTGTAGGATGACTTACATTGGTGAAACTGAACATTCCATTAATATTAAAATTATGGAACATATAGTTGATATAAAAATATGAAAGAGTGATTGAATCAACACTAATAAAACATTCATTTAATACTAAGCATTTTATTTACATCAAAAATACCAAAGTCTTCGCTATGAAAAATTACTTCTATAAATATCATCTTAAAAAAACGATTGAGATTGGTAAACATGATAACAATCTTAATAAAAAATGTAGGTCTAAATCTCAACCATTAGTCTACCTCTTTTTAAAAAAAAAAAAAAAAAAAAAACCCAATTAGTAATCCTCTAAGCTCCGAATTCTTGGTGTTTTTTTTCCTTTCTTTTATTTTTAGTGGTTCTTCATCTGTTTTAAGTTGGCTTTACTCTCCCACTTTTGGAGTTTGGGATTTTTAGTGTCGCTTTGGATCCACCAAGGCCTTACCTTTTCATTTATTTCTCTCCTCCCATTCTCTAAATAGAGTTGAAAAGTAAGGGCCGACCATCGTGTGAATTAATGATTTGATGAACGAACTTGTCTTATAAACACACCCAACCCCACTTCTCTAAATCTGTCGAGAGGAGAAAATTTTGATCATTTCGCTTCTTCCTGCACTTGCCTTGCTCAGCCATTCTTTTGTGGATTTCCAGTACTTCTGAAGCAACAAAGCAAGGTCAGAAAATAAACACCCTATTTGTTCAGAACTTATGTTTACATTCTCGAAAATTTGGTTCCAAAATTCATAATCGGGTTTGCACTTGCTTATTTAGCACTTTTCAGTGTGAACCCATTTTGAATTTCACTTAGCTTTCTCGTAGGATTTTTATTTAGGGTTTTTATGTGTTTATCTAGGGTTTGTTTTTATTTTTATGGTGTTTATATGTATTTATGTGAGCAGGAAAAGAGCAATTGTGCTTAGCGAGCGGCGATGACGACTGCAGCCCGGCCGACGTGGGCGCCTGCAAAGGGAGGTCATGAGCAGGGCGGGACAAGAATTTTCGGCCCTTCTCAGAAGTTTTCCTCCAGAGATCTCGCTGCCCACACCACCCTGAAAACCAGGTAGGGTTTTTTCATCCTTTATAATGTTTACTTTGGTGTCGTTTTTCTCGTCTCAGAAGTGCTATATATGGATGAGATTTAATTGGAGAAAGCTTGAATAGGAGGGATTTTGATTTAAGAAATGAAAAAATTTAGTAAACCCTAATAGTTAATTGGAAATACGTATGGGTTTGTGATGATTATTGCGCTAGGATCAGGCATGTTTTCTGTTGTGTTAAAAAATCAGAGGAGGTTATCTTTTTCTGGGTTGAAAATGCTGCAATAGCTTCCTCTCTGTCCTTCGGTAAATTCCAAAAATTGCCCGTAGAGGAAGGGTAGAGAAAATATTTGAAAGACATAACATTCCGGTCGAACTTGACAGTGACTACAGACAGCATTGAAGAATAATTTTACGACGTCAAGTTTTTCCCAAATAATAGACTGTCCAATTCACTTTAATATTTCTGATTGAGTTAGACAGGCTGGCAGTGATGAAGAAAAAACAAAATAGAAGACGTGCCTTGATTTAGGACAGTCTGGAAATTCTCTATGCAAAGATTTGTACAAAACCAGATCATTGGTAGATAAGGGGGAAGAAAAACTTAACAAGAAATTCCAACCCTGAGGTAGAAAATCTGCTTGCCATTATTTTTTTCCTCCAACCTGGATAGCTATTATCACTGATTTCCTTTTACTCAATGAGGAAAGATCTTTATATTGGGAGCGTCAAAACTGCAATACATTATTGACTTGTGATGAGCACGACCAGGCAGTACGAGTTGAAACCATCATAATAGTGGCCATCTATTCTTTGGTCTGTTAGGAATTTGTTATAGTACTAAAACTTACAAATGGAATAAATTGACCAATGAATTCTCTAACTGGATTAGCAATCTTAATTTGTAAGATGAAGAATTACCAGCAGATCCATGTTAGAGTATCGGTTTGTGCGAGAGAGGCTGCTGTAACTAGCACATCTTTCTTATGCGACTTAGCATTTCATATTCAGGTAATTCTTAAACAGGCAATGTATGGATATTTATTATTTAATAGTTTCCAACTCACTGTCTTATCAACAATACAAGCGCTAGTGAACTACCTACCACAGGTGCCAAAATGAAAGAAGTTCGAGTTACACAATGGTTTACATCTTTCTAATTGTCTCCCAAGTTTTTAACATTGTTCTTGTGTTAAGTCAATGCAGGCAATTATCAAGACCTTTACCATTCTGTAGTGAATTAGATATTAGCCAGCCACAGGGAAAAGGTTCTTATGGTTTTTATGTAAAGATGGATCTTTTAAAGCATCTTCTCCACACGGTTCTAGTTGGTGATTGTTGAGTTGTCTAGATTTAATTCCTCTTTCAACCACATATTATATGAGCTCTATCATTTGGTTCATCCTGCTTATATTTGAAAGAATACTAGTACAGATATCTTAAATACACCTACTGGAAATATGCTGAGAGATGTCGATCTCAAGGTTCTTATCTTGGATTTTTCACATACCACGTTGATTAATAATTCCATCACCTTCTCTGCCAATTTCCCATTGACTGGTGATAAATGGCGTCAATCCAGCTACACCATTATGCCGGGCTCAAAAAAAATATTTTCGGGAAAAAAAAACATGGGCTCCAAACTCCTCCATGTGGCCAAGATATTATGATTTTTCGACTGACTTCTCCAAGAAAAAAAGAAAAAACTTGTGACAGTCAAATGGATGCCATGATGGGTATTTGAAGAGCTTATACCAGAAATTCTAACTCATACACACCAGGATAATGCTGAATATACAGAGTAATTATAAACACACAATATATTATTCTCTTTACACACAAATCATCCAACACCATACATATATATAGAGCAGGATTCTCCTATAGATATGGAGATTCCTATCTCCCGAATTTCTCACCTACCTCCCATATTATACTCAAACCTAATAAATATAATATTGTTGTTATAACAATATATATGTTTAACCAACCAACAAACGAATAATAACCATTTAACTATTTATCATACAATAACTAACAAATAGTAAATAGTAATTTACCTCAATGTAAATACTAAGTCTGAACATTCCCTCCTTTTAGTTTTTACATGAGGAGAAAGTACATCATGTGACCTAAAAACAAAATCATATGCCAACGCATACTTTTAGGTTTGCATACTGCTGTTTGAATCTTGGTGTCTGGATATTGCTACCCATGATCACCTACATACGAGATTTTATTTCGCTTTTACTTCCAGTTGAATGTATTCACCAGCGGACCATCTTCCAATGAAGTACGACAGTCAGAGGATCTCATATGTACTTGTACCCTGCAGCTAGATAAACAAACCAATGATGCAAAGAATCAAATTCGAAGGGGGATCAAAGCTGAGTTGGGATCAATGCAGACAAGTGGAATAGATGGAAGTTTTCAAGGAATACATAGCAGATATGATAGTAATTGCAGGCAAACGTGAACAGCTTGATATCCAATGAAAGATTGTGGAAATCAGGCCCAATTCGAGCAGTATTCACCTACATACAAGATCTAATTTCGCTTTTACTTCAAGTTGAATGTATTCACGAGCCAACCATCTTCCAATGAAGTACAACAGTCAGAGGATCTCGTATGTACTTGTACCCTGCAGCCAGATAAACAAACCAAGGATGCAAAGAATCAAATTCGAAGGGGGATCAACGCTGAGTTGGGATTGATGCAGACAAGTGGCATAGGTGGAAGGTTTCAAGGAATACGTAGCAGATATGATAGTAATTGCAGGCAAACGTGAACAGCTTGATATCCAATGAAAGATTGTGGAAATCAGGCGCAATTCGAGCAGTATGAAGCACGGCTTTTGCATGAAGCACAATGGCACACCATATGCATAGAGTTGATCTACACACTGAACCACAAATGGAAATACGCTAGATATAAAAGGTGACTTGAAAAATGGCTACCAATTTTTTGTCTCCTGATTTTAGTTCCTTCAACGTTTTGCACAGACCAGTGCCTTTCTATCTTTATACACTGTGCATGGAATGATGCTCGCTGATGTAAACAAAGTCTGCCAAAAGACACTTGTTGAAACTATTTTAACATAATTCAAGAACCCCTCAGGACTCTCATTGTTCACAGGAACAAGACCATAGATTGCTTTGATACCACTGATAGGTATTTGAAAAGCTTATGCCAGAAATTCTAACTCATACACACCAGGATAATGCTGAATACACAATAATTTTAAACACACAATATATTATTCTCCTTACACGCATAATCTGACACCATACATATATATAGGGAAGGATTCTCCTATAGATAGGGAGATTCCTATCTCCCGAATTTCTCACCTACCCCCCATATTATACTTAAAACCATAGTTACCAGGTTCAGAAATCCGGATGCATTCGGGAGGCCAAAAAAATGCGGAAATGCGGAATTCTTGAAAAGGTTTGGAAAAATCCGGAAAAAAATCCGGTTTGGAAAAAAAAAAAAAAAAATATATATATATATATATGTAAAATATTTTAATCTAGTAAGGAATGAAACATTGAATATTAATTTAACAGTTGCAAAATTGAGAAATGCATAAGTTTCAAACTTGAATTACATTAAAAGATAGTAAAATGTCCATAGTTTAGAGCCTAAGCTCAAAATTGATACAAAACTTAAGTTTCAAACATTTTCAACATCAAACCCTTCTTCAAAATCAAAACTAGCACTAGCACTAGCACTAGCACCATCAACAAATCCTGTAACAAGATCATCAACATTATCAATATTTTCTTCAACACTTTCAAAGGATGGTTCTACTTCTCCAAGATGAAGATTGTCATCTTCTTTTGCAAGATTGTGCTCAAGCAATCTTAAATTGCTATGAACAAACACAAGATTTGAGAGCTTTTTGGCTTCTAGTCGGTTTCTTTTGTTAGTATGGATCAAATCATGCGTGCTCCAATTTCTTTCGCATGCAGAAGCACTGGCACACTGACTGTGGACACGCACGACAAGCTTTTGTAACTCTGGAGTAGAAGAACCATACGTTTGCCACCATAAATGGAGATCCATACTAGCAATGTCTTCTTGTGCTTCTTTGAGGGAAAACAAGCCTTCTTGGTTTTTGAATGTAGTCAGCTGCCTTCTCACCTTAGCCTTCTCATTTTCATCTCGAACCAACCTGTCTATTGTTGCCAATACACCATTCTTTACCTCCTCATCTGCACCATGATCCACCTCTATCAACTTTGGATTCAAATAACAACCTGCTGCATGTATAGGTCGATGTAACATGTTCCATCGGATGTCTACAATGTCTCAAATACGTTGAATTTCATCAACTTTATCTGCCAATACTTTTTTGATTTGTTATTTTGCTTGCTCCATGCCCTCATACACAAAACTAATACAAGGTTTCATGCCATCAGCTAATCTCAACAATTGGACTAGTGGCTCAAAAACCTTTAGTGTCTTTTTGGCACCCTCCCAAAATGAACTACTTAAGATAATTCTCTCAATGTCCTTTGCAATGCTTTCCTTAGAAAGCTTAGATTGTGCCCATTCTTCACTAACTACAACTCTTTTCAATGCTGTCCTCTCCTCCACCTCCCTTTGCAAAGTGATAAAATTAGATGCAAATCTTGTTTCAGCTGGAGAGAGAAGTTCACGCTTTGCAAATGAGCGATACAAGCTCAAAGTCAAGCGGTGATTAAGTATGAACTTTGAAATTTGTTTTCCTTCTCTGACAACATTATTTACCCACTCCAACTTTGCAAGATCTTCAAGCAAAAGATCTAAAACATGAGTTGCACATGGAGTCCAAAACAAATTACGAAACCTGTTCATTAGAAGATCCCCTGCTGCTTTACAATTTGCTGCATTATCTGTAATAACTTGGACAACATTTTCCTCTCCAATCTCCAGAATAGCAGATTCAATGCATTTGAAAATGAAATATGCAGTCTTCACATCATTGCTTGTATCAACTGATTTGATAAACATAGAACCTTTAGGGCATTGAGTCAATATATTAAAGAGGGGTCTTCGCTTTGTGTCAGACCACCCATCACTTATTACAGTGCAACCTGATTTTTTCTATTGCTTTTTCATTTTATCTAATTCACTAGATATATATGTCACCTCCTCTTCCAGCAGAACAGTTCTCAGATTTTCAAAAGATGGCATTGTGTACTCTTTCCCAAAATTGGCGATCCCTTCTACCATTGCTTTTGTATGTGGATTTCGAACAACATTGAAGGGGATCACATTTGCATAAAAAAACCGGGCCACCAATCTATCTACCTCATGTTTTTGCTGCGGTTTCCACATATCTTTCAAAGAAGGTTGGGATTGGGACATTTGATGTGCAGTTTCGCTAGCTTGGGTAGATGCTGGAGAATGCGTTGAGCTAGAAAATGAGCCAAATTGTGTCTGACTACGTTGAATTTTGGCTTCTTTGAAGATTCAGACACTGATGCAATTGTCTTTGTTTCATATTTGCTTTTTCTTTGACTTACAAACGCTGCATACATGGGGTTATGTGACGTTATTGGACAAATCTTCACATCTGGGCCTCCAATATAATGGTTTCGAACCCTTGTTGTAGTCCCTGTGATATTCGACCCACAAAGAGTGCATTGCATGTTTCTGCGATTCGCATCTCGCTGAACAATATATTTTTTTTCGAGCGTTTGGCTTGCCATGATGATAGGTTGTACTTTGCAGCTTACCCTGCAGAAGTTTTATAAACATTTTTTATCACACATTTAAAAAACTATAAATTTTTTATTTTAAATTTAACTAAATGACGTATATAAAATAAAATTATATAACTATAAAAAAATAATAAAAAATTAAAACATATCAAAATAATATTAAATTTAATTTTAATTAAAAAATAAAATATATCAAAAAATTATTATTTCTAATATATCAAAAAGAATAAAATCTAAATGTATTTTGATTTTATTTCTAATAGTAATGTTTATTTTAAATATTTATATTTTCTATATTTATTTCTAAATATAAATTTTATTTTAATTTTACACATAATTTTTTTAAATCAAAAAAATTTAAATTGTTAATAAATTTAATTTAAATTAATAATTATAATATTTATTTTAAATATTTTTATTTTTTATATTTGTTTTTATATATATAAATTTATTTTTAATATTTTTAATGTTTTTTATATTTGTTTTCAAATATAAAATTTATTTTATATTTAAATGTATTATTAAATATTTGATATTATATTTATATTTATTTTTTTAATAGAATTTATTTTATTTTCTATTTATATTTGTTAAGGTAAAATTATTTTATATTTAAATCGTAATTTATTTTTTATAATATTTGTTTTAAATATTTTTCATTTTTTAATATTTTTTATCAAATTTAAATTTTATTATATATTTGTTATTTTTTTAAATGCTAATTTTATCAACATATATATATATATATATATATATATATATATATATATATATATATTTGTTTATATAATAAATTATATTTAAATCACAATGTTATATTATTAATAAAATTTAAATATAATGTTAAAACTTAAAACTTAAATTATTTACGAAATATAAAATTAATTTTATAAATGTTAATTTTATTAATAAATATTACTTTATTAATTTTATAAATTTTAACAACATATAATAATAAAATTAATTTTATAAATGTTAATTTTATTAATAAATAAATATTATTAAATTTTTAAATCAAAAAAATTTAAATTGTTAATAAATTTAATTTAAATTAATAATTATAATATTTATTTTAAATATTTTTATTTTTTATATTTGTTTTTATATATAAAAATTTATTTTAAATATTTTTAGTTTTTTTTATATTTGTTTTTAAATATAAAATTTATTTTATATTTAAGTAAATGTATTATTAAATATTTAATATTATATTTATATTTATTTTTTTAATAGAATTTATTTTATTTTCTATTTATATTTGTTAAGGGAAAATTATTTTATATTTAAATCATAATTTGTTTTTTATAATGTTTGTTTTAAATATTTTTCATTTTTTAATATTTTTTATCAAATTTAAATTTTATTATATATTTGTTATTTTTTTTAATGTTAATTTTATTAACATATATATTTGTTTATATAATAAATTATATTTAAATTACAATGTTATATTATTAATAAAATTTAAATATAATGTTAAAACTTAAAACTTAAATTATTTACGAAATATAAAATTAATTTTATAAATGTTAATTTTATTAATAAATATTACTTTATTAATTTTATAAATTTTAACAACATATAAAATTGATTTAACAAATGTTAATTTTATTAATAAATATTACTAAATAAATATTAATAAATAAATATTACTAAATAAATAAATAAATATTAATAAAAAACCCTACTTGTTGCTGCGTCCGTCCGCCGTCGAGTCTTGGATGTGATCCGGGTGGTTGCCTGCGTCTGTCCGCCGTCGAGTCTCGGAGGTGATTCGGGCGGTTGCCTGCGTCCAAGACTCCAAGCTCGAACAATGGCTGACTGTGCCTTCCAAGCGCCGACCGTGCCTTCAAGCTCAAACAGTCGCCTCGCGTTACACTCGCAGTTGTTACACTCTCAGGCGTTATACTCGCAGTCGCTGGGAAATTACCGTCGGATTTGCACTTACCGTCGGATTTCCCTGATGCTTTACTTCTGCGTACTCGCGACGCATAAATAAAGATTTTTAGGGTTCCTGCGTCTAAACGACTGTCCATTTTTAGGGTTTTCGCGTTCGCGCTTTTTAGGGTTTTGTGTTTTTTTAATGTTAAAATTTTTTAATAATAAAAAATAGTCCGAACACTCCGAACCTGCATGTATTAATCCGCGAGCCGAAAAAAATGTGGATTTTTCCGCATTTGGCCCAGATGCGGCCGAACCTGGTAACTATGCTTAAAACGTAATAAACGTAATATTGTTGTTATAACAATATATACGTTTAACAACCAACAAACCAATAATAAGCGTTTAACTATTAATCATACGTTAACTAACAAATAGTAAATAGTAATTTACCTCAATGTAAATTCTAAATCCTAACTTGCCAAATATAAGGTCAAACATAATTGCGAACAACTCTGTTACACTCCCTTGCTGCCATTGTAGAATGCCTATTGGTGTAATAATGTTGGATGCGCTTATACTTTTAGATTTCTAAATTCTTTGACTTGAAGAGGTTGTCTATGACAATTTCATGAGCTGTAAGTTGTTGATTTTCTCAACGTTGCAGTTCTTAGAATTATAAATCTCCGTTATAACTTTAATAGTTTATTTTATAAATAATTGTTTATTTAATTTTGACCAATTATGTTGTATATTTGTTTATATACAATATTACATAATTTTATGAAAGATCAACATATTTTGTGGAAGCATATTAACAATTGTTCATTTCAGGAAGGAGGGTCAGGATACTCAAGACGAAATCCGGAAAAGGAACCTTAGAGAGGAGCTTGAAGAACGTGAACGCAGGCACTTTTCTAAGGATAAGGGATATGGCGGTAATCATTACATTACCTTGTTTGAATCTTGTCATATTTGTCTATATAGAAGTTGAAGTTATTACTGCTGGAATCTGACACACTTGCTTGAATTATGAATTTTTATGCAGATGATAGAGAGCACAGAAAGGGACCAAGTGCAGGAAATCTTTATCTTGAAGGTTGACATTTTTTGTATCTTGCAACTATAGTTTTTACATTTTTTATACACTAGTTTTTATTCCTGATCTGATTTTCACTCTATTGCAGGTGCTAAAAGAGAGCCTGAAGACAGGTTGGCTCCGCGCAACATAGATGCTGATGATTCTGATGTTGATGTAAAAAGCAATTCAGATGAAAGGTAGTTTAGTCTAATAAGGTTATTTTGACCTTGTGTATTATCATGCACTGCAAAGGCTTATTTTTATTGAGCATTGATGACCATTTCTTAATTGTAGTGACAGTGATGATGATGGGGAGGATGATACTGCAGCTTTAATGGCAGAATTAGAGCAAATAAGGAATGAAAGAGCTGAAGAGAAGAAACGCAAGGTAAAATGCAGTCCCTTCTGCTGTGTTCATGTAGTATATTAAAATTTCATTTCTTAAATGATAGCTTCATTTTTCTTTCCCAAACGTATATGGTATTTGGCATTGTTCTAGGATCGACAAAAGCAAGAAGAGGAATTAAAAGTGAAGGAAGCAGAGCTGATACGGGGCAACCCATTGTTAAATCCTACTTCTTTTAATGTGAAAAGGAGGTTAGTTTGGAAATTCCTCCTCTTTCATTCTTATGTGTTATCTCCAAAAGGCTATTATTGGCTTATCTTGGCTTTTAATAATGGAATGGGTTTTGCAGGTGGGATGATGATGTTGTTTTCAAGAACCAAACACGAGGTGAAGCTAAGGTTCCGAAGCGATTCATCAACGACACAATCAGAAATGACTTTCACCGCAAATTCTTGCAGAAGTATATGAAATGATGAAATTGCAAACAATCCCAAGCGATATGGTGTATATTTTCACTTTCATATAAACTCCTCAGTAAATTGAAGCTTTGGATGTTTTGCTCGAGACTCTTAACTTGTGGATTCAGATAATGCGCTAGTTTATTGAACTATAGCTGCAAGATTTGATATTTTCAAGTTGTCAAGTAACTTCTAATTACACACCAGTTTCTATGATTTTAGATATGTGTACGTGCTTATGAAATGGAAACTGGAAATCTTACACACCTTACCATAATTTCTGTTTTATGCTGATTGTTTGGAATCTTTTGGATGGTCTCATGTATTTCAACTTTCTTTTTTTAAGGAGAATGACTGTTGCATGTGGGTTTAAACTATTTTTTTTCAAATTTTGGGTGGACGGACATGACCAGTCTTTACAGAGAGTAACATAATTGAGTGTTTAAATATTTTTGCTTGGATTTCATGTAGTAAATTTTGTTTGTACGAGTAAAAACGGACAGAATATTTTCATGCAATCAATCTGGGAATTTAGATTTAACGGATTGAATTGAAGGAAGAATTTATAATATCTACCTATGCTGTCTTTTACTCATCATTTTCCACAGTTATGGAAAGGTTTGTATTTCATGTTTTTCCATTGCCTACATGCCATGAGTTGGCTGATAGCATACCTTTTTTTTACATATCATCACAAAAAACCGTAAAGGTCAATGTAATCATTTCTACTGTCATAACTTTGATCTATTTGTTGGCAAGCTTAATATTCTCAGAAACTAAACTCTCCATTTTGTTCTTTATTATTATTATTATTATTATTCTCTTGTAGATATTGTGAGGAAGCAAAGGGTACTCTACCATTGTGGAGGAGTGCGGTATATTCGTGATGCTTATAGTTGGATGATAGCACTCCATATGGTTTTGGTTATGAGGTCATCAAGGGTTAATGTGTTTTCATTTTGACGAAAATTTGTTAAAATGTTCAATGTAATGCTATGCTTCTTAATATTTATTTCTTTAATCAGATTAAAGTAAGGATTGATTAAATACAGCTATATTTTGTGAAACTTTCACCTTGCTGGATGCAAACGTCCAGTCATTCAGCCATTGCACAAGATTAAGTGTCAAACATTTAGCACACGAGCAAGGGGAGATAAACTATATAGCTGTATATCTTTTAATGAAAGATGCATTTAAAGTTTTTAATGAGATCGGGAAAAAGACATTGATAAATAGTAAAAAAATTGGGTCATGGAACATCAACGATGATATAACACTCGGGAAAAAAAAAAATTGTAAATAAGGATTTCAAACTTTTGGAATGATGGAAATATATTTAAAAAAAAATGATACTATAAAAATATAATCAACTCCAGCTGGGTAACGAGTAACTTTATTATTTACATAATTAAGTTGGTTTATTTATATAGGTTTTATTCATTAAACATACTTTTAGTAAGGTGTTTGTTGGGGGATAAGGATAGCACTAATGCACATAAGGGTTGTTATTCACAATATCCACAATAAGGGTTGTTATCCACGATATCCATAATAAATGTTTAGATTAGTTAGATTTACACTCTGTATATTTATTAGTTGATTTGAATAATAGAATATATTGATACAATGTAATTATAAAATTTAATTTAAACTCTTCTGAAAAAAATAATGATTGTGAATTCAAGAACCAAGCACATTTAACAAATGAAATAAAAGATGAAACACATTTAGATGTGTTTATAAAAAAATTGTAATAATATCTAGGTTCTTGAAAACTTGAATCGAGACGACCAAAGTCAGCTTGGAGATTTTATTTAGAATCTCAACACCCATTGAAACTAAAAACAGGGAAAATTAATATGGTGCTAGAAAAAATATCTTTCAAATTTTATAATTTTTAACTGTGTTTAATCATTAATTATTTTAATATATTTTTGCTATGCTACTGCCTCTTCACCTAGTTCAATTGGGAAAGAGTGATTTGTGAAAAAGAGTCTCACAACAAAAATAATTTCGAGAAGGATGTTAAAAGTTGTCATAATCATCAATTAGGCACAGAACCAATATTTTCTCTGTCTTACCGAAGAGATGGGGGTGCATTGGTAAAACTACTTGGTTGTTATATACACTACCCAGGGTCAAATTTCGGAGGTATGAAAAAGACCGGTTGTGGTTGTATTAGTATTAATGTCGGTTGTGGTAGGATCGTAAACACCAGTGATGATGGGAATAGTGTAGTAAATGGAATGTAAAACGTCGGTTGTGATGGGCTCGTAAAAACTAGTTGTGGCAGGAATAAGTGTAGTAAATGGAATGTAAAACGTCGTTTGTGACGAGAATATTGGTAATTCCGGTATCTCGCCCAATTATGATCGTTGATATAACCGGTTCAATTGCTTCAGTAAAAAAGCTATGGATATATCTAAAAAAATATTTTCTGTCTTAAAAATAAAACGGGTTTATAAGGACAATTTTGTATGCAAGTCTTGAGATGACACTTACAAAAACTTATTAATATGTTTCCTTAATTTTGTATGTACATTGTCATAATAATTATAATAATATAATTAAGAAGACATTTTATATTCATGAAAAAGAAATACCGGCAATCTTTAGGTAAGGAAGGTATTTATGGATTTTTTTGAATCACTCATGCACTATAATCTTCAAAATACATGAGCATATCAAGAGCTGCCATAGTTGTTGTCAATTTACTTAAATTGTCCAATTTTCAAAATACTTGAACATATGTGTTTTAAAATAAAAGTAGAAAAAAACATTTCTTAGATGCTGCCATTCTTGCTACTATAATATTAAAAGTCACAATTTAAAAATACATAGTCATTATTTAGCAAGTGTAAATTCACATATTTAATCACTTTTTAAAATCTAAAATCTACCCGCTTTTTTTATCACTGTAAAAATCCAAAATTTGGCCACACTTTTGGGTGTGCTTGAAAGTGTTTTTTCTAGTAATTTCCAAATCAAGATGTAACATATATTTCAACAATTACTTAATGACCAAAGAAAAAAGCCACGACAATAGAACTACAAAATCTAAGTCAAATACAATTGTAAAAACAAGGGTATTCAAATTTCTTAAGACAATACAACTATAAAAAGCAGTTCAAATATAATTGTAAACAAAGGGGACTCAAATTTTTTAATGTGTGCATTGACTGTTTACAAGTAGATAATTATTATAAGCTTTAAATTTATCTTATAATAATTGTGAAACAAATAAGGCTTATAAAACATACAATCAACAAAAACTTTGCTAATGTACATGAAATAAAGGTCAAAGAAATGACTATCTCATTAAAAATAATCAATCGTGGTGGTTTGATTATGAAAATGCTCCACAAGGTGAAAAATCCCACAAAGTCTTCAATTAATAATTAATTACTTATCCATTCAATTGGAAATAGTATATGCCAATGTTATATTTGGTACATAATAATACTTTTCCATTCAAAATGTTTTGACCTTAAGCATTGAAATAAGTCAACCTGTAACATTATCTGTTCGTATCTATTTCATGGTCTTCAATTGGACAAAAAAAAATTAATTTTTCTTGTATTGAAAACCCAAATCCTATTAATAAAAAATTCTAACTTGTATTCTAACAAAAGTCCTTTGTTATTATAATTTAGTCATATAACTCTGAAACACAGTTTGATTCCAGGTATAATCATTGTATTTTGACATTTGTCCTAGCATACTTGCAAAAACCTCTTAACAACCTGTAACATTATCTATTCCTATCTATTTCATGGTCTTCAACTGAACAATTTTTTTAAAATTTTTCTTGTATTGAAGCCCAAATCCTATTAATAAAAACTTTTAACTTGTATTCTAACGAGTCCTTTGTTATTACAATTTAATCATAGAATTCTGAAACGCAGTTTGATTCCAGTATAATCATTTTATTTTTGACATTTGTCCTAGCATACTTGCAAAATCTCTTAATATAAACAGACAAGCTCGATTGTTTTTCTATAATATCCATATGGTCACTGTCTTCAAGAGGTATGGGAGTTTTGCAGTGCCCATAAATACAAGACCGTATGGCCCAAAGTATTTTGATACGACTACATATGAGATAGAACAGAAAAATATAATTTTAAAAAGCTAAAACATAACGCAAACTTTCAATGCATATAAGCCCAAGAATCATTACAGTTTCAGTTCTCAAAGCATGTCAATTTTGATTTTCAGCACATAATGCCAAGGTTTGTTATTTAGATTTAAATACTTTTCACGGTCAAATGCTTTCCCTGATTGCAACAAAACTTGGTGAAATTTCATTCATAAAATATCCAGGGTGAACATAATGGAGAAAAAGATCATTGCCAGAAACTGAATGAGAATTCTGTTGGTATCAATTTGATTCCCTAATTTATTTTTGTCCTTCCGCACGACATTCGTTCCAGAAATAAGACCCAAGTGCAGTAAAAAAAATTCTGAAATTGAACAACAATGTGAACCGTATCTGCAAGCACAGAAAAAACAATTTCAATTTCTCCCATTTATGACATGAACTCTTCTAAGCAAATGAGAGTTTCTAGGACTTAAAAGGTAACCAATTACCCATAATTGGTTGTCACCATGAATTCTCACATGCAAGCATGCCAAACATCCTACATTTATACAAATAATGTTTCTTATCTATATCCATGTACAATTTTATATCAGAAGACTAGTATACACTGGAGTGCACCACTTACAGAATCATGCCAAAGTAGGAACTTCCTCTTCTACAAGTTTCTCCGGCTTTAGACATCCAGGTCGATTAGCTCCATAATAGAAGTAGGCCATTATCTTTGCTAGTTCATCTGCCATAAGAATTTCTGCATTTTATGACACAACGTTAGTAAAATCATAATAAATACCTTTTAGGATAGATGAACATGAAACTAGGATTGATAAAGGTAAAAGAGATAAAATGAGGATAACAGAAAGTACAGTTATATAATGGAGATGAATCGTCTCTTTCAAAAACAAGATACAAAATGTGGGATAAAATGAGGACAACAGAAAGAATGATAAAATACAATAGCAACCATCACCCTTTTCAAAAACTAGAACATTGTGTAGCATTTACTTGATGCGAAAAATGTAGACACAAAATCTAGAAAAATACTTGCAGCACACCTGTTTGACGATGTGCTAGCTTGCCGTCTTTGATAAAAATGACTACAGGTGTGTTTTTGACTTTCAATGAGGATGCCAGGTCAGTTTCCTCAGTAGCCTCAAATTTGACTGCCTGCTTCAAAAGCAAAATTTGAGGTTTTAGCACTTCTTGTCAAATAAAGCGAGTAAATAAAAAATAGAAAGACATCTGAAAATTTTAGTACACACACAAACATTAAAAAGGTAGCATGTGAAAATCATTATTGACAGATTTATACAAAGAAACATGCTTACTTCTGGGTCAAACATACAAGAAACAAAACATAAATGTCCTTCAAAACAAGATTCCAAACACTCACTCTTGAGTGATGATAGGTAACTAGACGGCATGTACAGGCTCTTCTATAAACCCCAACTATGCATTATCCTATAGTAAATGTGCTGGATTTATAGGATACTTTCATACCAAATTCGCTAAATTCTAATGATGATGGTTGTCCATTTTTTAGATGTTTGGAAAACCATCCTATTCACTGTTGTTGACGTCTCTAATTTGATGTCTAATAGCTTCTAAGGAATCTGACGAATTGAGCTGACAAAACCGGAGTCTCTGTTGGTTATGTTAAAAGAAGGCAGACCAAACTCTATCGAGACATAATGGAAAAACATGTTTGCATTCTGTTCTGCTGTAGCAATTTTAGAGCAAGGAACAAGGATGACCATCCAACATCCTATCATGAGAATGTTCATAGGTTGAAGTAGGGCGATTCTCAAGTTTCTTTTTACAGTGTGTCTGAAAAAATTTGGTAATCCATGTGCCGTCACTTAAACTCATTTTTAAGTAATTTCTTATCATGATTTCTTCTTATCGCCTAGCATTTGATCATACCATTTTATGGGGTAGCCCAGCAGTGTTCCTGCAAATAATCAAGTTCTGACCACACAATTTGTCACATGGTTGCATTCACAGTGCTACAGAATCCTTATTCAATTCTCCAGTAAACATTTCTGGCACAGGTACCAAGAATTTTTGGTTTCCATTTTTCTTCTTTTGAGGGGTCCCTTGTTCAAGTTTATACTCTTTTTCTATTCAAGTGCCACACACTTATGTGGAGTCTAGTATATTTTTCAATGTGTGCCCAACCATACGATTGCCAAGTCAACACAGCTCGACATACCAAATTTAGCCTATTCATGGGCTTTGTATTTCCATTTATTTTCCTATCTCTCTCCTCCATTCTTCACTCTCCCCTCTTCGTCTCCTTCCCAATCTTGCTTTCATTGTTCTTCCATGATTTATCAATGGGTGTGGGCCCCAATAGAAACCCATGATTAACCAATATATATATAGAGAGAGAACCTACACTTTTGTTTTCTACGTCGAGCTGCCCTAGACGAGTTGAAAATAAATCAACATCAATATTCGAAACAGGAATTTGACACACATCTATAACATTCAAATGATTTATCTTCCAAAGCCTTACTGATATTTTTACTTTTCTAACACTTCGTTGTGATTTTGTTTTCTTATACAAGTTGGTTCTTCTAATGTACTATTAAATACATAGATGTATAAGATCCTACTTAACACCAAGTTCACTGTCATGTCCCTTTTTTTGAAATATTAAAAAAGAATAAATTAGTAATAATTCTGAAGGGTACTTTAAGTCAACTTAAAAAGGGGACATCAAAGGGTGTTATTAATTGAATGGGGCCAAAAAAGGTACATTAATTAAAAGCCAAGTGGAAATTAGAAAATTAAAGTAATTATTAATTACTTTTTAGAGCAAAGAAGAAATTAGAATAAAAAGTAATCATGATTCCAGGTTAGGGTTTGATCAGTGATCAGTGGTACCGTTCCGAGCACTCCGACACTGCAGGGTTTAAAAGAAATTGTTTTTTGGTTTCCTTTCAGCAGGGTTTGACCCAATTTAATTGTAATCGACATTTATGGAAGATTCTTTTAGCAGAGTTTGAACCAATTGATTATAGTCAACAGTGGGTATTTGTATTTATTGTTGCATGTGAAGTTTTATGCTCAATCAAATTGTCAATTTTTCAGAACAAATAGAAAAAATCAGAAATTCAGGATTTCAATATTTATTTGTCAAGATTTCAATTTAGAGGCTTATTCCAATGGTATCAAAGTTGTGATCTTGCCAACCTGTAAATCGTGGCATTATTTCTGGATAAGAGAACTAAGGTGGATGATGTTATTTCCAGTTACGCAGAATATAAAGCGCTTCCAATAGAGATTCAGAAAGAAATATCTTTTCCGGACTTCATGAAATTGATGAAGACAAAAAGTGGACAAGTGCACTATGAATACGTATTGTCATATGAAGACTTAGAAGAGCTAGAAAAGAAGACCATAGAACCAGAAAAAGTGTTGCATACATCAGAACCTTAAGAGGAAGAAATTGTGAGGGAGAAGCATGAGAAAGGAGGAGAGTTCACAGCAGAAATTTCTAAAGAAGAGCCAAAATTTAATAAGTAAGAACATTCAGAACTCTTTTTTGAAAAAGAAAATGTCTTATTTCAAGAAGCATGCATGGTAGAGTCCCAGAATGATTAAATTGAAGTATTTGCAGCTATGAATGTTGGAATTGAGCTTGCTGAAAATTTCATAACCACTTTTGATAAATACTTAAATCAATTTGATGAAGCTTATTCAGAAATTGAAGGAGAAGCACATGAGACTAATGGCTCTGATGACACCATTGGAAGGTATGAAGAAAATTCTGATTTTGGTATATCTACTAATAGCAATTCATTATCTTTGCACGAGTCTAGCATTCATGAAAAAGATTGGAAAAATCAATTAATGGTGATAGTCGAGAATGAAGTGCAAATTCTATCAAGGATGTACAACACAAAAATGTTTATTGAAAAATTAATGCAAAAGGGACAGAGAGGTCAACATGAACAAATTGCCACCTATTTAGATTTACAAATAGTTATGAGGACAATGGAAAAAATCAAATCAGCACACTTGCACATGATCAAAGATAGAGACGAAGCTACCAAAATTGCAGATGAAACCAAGACAAAGGTTGATGAGCTCACCTTTGTGCTTAAGTTAGAATGAATTTGTCCTTTCAATATACAAAGGGAGATGAAGGGGAAATAACTTGTGCAACAGCAAGTTGCCTTTTACTATTGGTCACTTAAGTGGCACATGTGATTGGCCCACTTTGAGGTGGCATTAATAAATAGTGTGAGCGTTAAATGCTAACTTATCCTATTCTAAGCCTAGAGAAGTGCGACTAAGCATACTTAGCATAAATAAGCTAACCTAACATAAATAAGCACCAACACCCTCCTTAAGTGCAACTTAAGGAGACCTATACATAACAAAAAGGCTAAAAATTCTCTACAAATGAATCCTGACAACTAGGCCTAATGAGGTACCCTTGTAGAATAAAGTGCAATGGAAAAAATGATAACACACCGCAATGGTCTCTAAAAAACTAGTGTGACTAGAGCTGCTAAAATATGTTGCAGTACAGTAGTAACCAGAATGCTGAAAAAGGATGGTCGATCCATCACTGAAGAAAGTGTGTCGGATAGGCTGAATCCATCACAAAATAGAGGTGCACTAGATGGGCTGGATCCGTCACACAAAATACATTGGGTGGACTGATCCACCACTAAAGAATGGATTGGGTGAGCTGATCCACCACACAAAGTAGGCCACTGCAAGGATAAGCAAGGGAGCTACACACAACCTCCGAAGAAAGCAATATAACCACTGCCCTGGCCCTCCTCACCCGCCCCATAATGTGTAATGACCCTGGCAATTTTGGCTTTTAATTTTCAGTTTTGACCACTTAGGAATTTCGTCAAACACTTGTCTTGCAAATTCTGTACTTGTTGATTGCTTGTTTGTTTTATGTTTTCAAATGCATAAAATTGAGGGCTTGGATACCACTGTAATATCCCTTGATAATCCGATGTAAATTTGTTGTTTGACCCTCAAGGAATATTGTCAAACAGTTTTCACACAACCTTCTTGCTTGTTATTATGAATTTCAGTTTGCTAGGACTTGCATGAAATAATGTTAATGTAATTCAAGAGCTTGTAAATGAATGCTACAATATCTAAACAATGATCTAGAATGACAATGGAATTTTGTTTGCCTTTTGGAATGCATATACATGAACTTTACATGAATGATGTGCACCTACAGCCAATTGACATTTCGTCAAATAATTGGCATGCAACCTAAAGAGTGCAATATGAACATAAGAATTCATACAATATGAAGGGCAACTTATAACTCCCTTATTAATGATCTAAATGCATGTATGACAGCCAAGACTCTTGGCTTTACAATATTATAAGAGACCTTAAATCTGAGTACAATGGCAGCCTCTTACACTAGACATCTAATGATTGAAAATTGAATGCAAAACAATATGAAAAGACCCTGGATGGAGCGCCTAGGGCTAATGATGGAGCAAGCAATAGAAATCCAAAATGTGCCTCCTTCATGACAAATTGACCTCTTCAAATCAATCTATGACCTCCAATGAATGTCCAAATGGTGGTGCTCCAATATGTACAGTCAGTACTGGATGTGTACGGCTCAGCTAGTGTCTTGGATCAGCAACAAACAATGCCAAATAACATCAAAAAGCTCTGTATATATCTGCAGTAGTAAGGCGACCAAGGTAGCATGAAGATAGTTATTAAAACCCACTCAATACAGTATGGCCTGTTGCTGCTATGGTATGGCCAGCAAAGAAATAATTGTAGCAGCTTCAAATATCCTTCAAAATGCATAAATCTGTCCTCTAAAAATTTGCTATCAGCTGCAACAAGATAGCTCCAAGCTCCAAACTTCATCAAAATGACTCAGATGAATGCACTACTGCGAAAACTGGATGCATCCACCTCAGAAGTATTTGCTAATGGAGGTTTTCGTCCCCAGAAGCCAAGATCAAATCAATCTTGCAGAGGTTTCCATCTCAGCAAGACAATACCAAACCCTAGAGCCAAGCTCCAAAAATCCTCGCAGGGAAAATCTCAAAAGAGAGAAGAAATAAAAATCCAAGCATCCCCAAATGAGAGCACTTTTCCCTCTTTTATACTTTTTCAATTGGGATTTTCTAAAATCCTCTTGCATATGGGATAAAACATGAGAGGGAAAATAAATTATAATTCTCTTTAATTCTTTTCTCAGCATCACCCTTAAAGTCCCCTCTTTTAAAACAACATTAAGTTGTTGTGCCTAGGCACCAAGGTCCAAGGGCCAAGATGATGTCGGAAACCAATGATCTATAGCTCGTCAGAAAGCCTTGGACGAGACGAATCCAACCCCACTCTAAAAATCTCGAACCGACACTGTTCCCAAACTTACTAAAAATAGTAACAGCCAAGAGCAAACAGAGCCAACTCTGAAGGTGCCAATTGGATCCACTAAACTTGAACCACACCATTGCCAAACTAACCACAGTGCCCTAACCAAACTGCTAGTCCATGGGAACCCAATGATGGACTAACCATGGTTCTAGAAGGGGACATTACATAATGTTGAATAGGTGGAATGGATGAAAATATTTGTATGAGTGATCCAAATCCACTACTTAAACATTGAAGAATTGAGAGATGTTGAGGATGCCAGATAGTAACACTATCAAGTGAAGTGTCAAAAAATACAAAAAAACACTAAAAAATAATTGAAATTAGACAAAGAGATGCTGAGGATGCCAAACTTGCTCTTTCCAAAAAAGACCATCATAAAGGTGAGATTTGCTCCAACAAATGGAGGGCTCCGCTAGATTGCAGGGTGCATTGATCCACACTCAGACATGGTTGTGCATAATGAAAGTAAAAACATGATGAAAACCTCAAGATAACCATACGAGTAGTTTGAATCCACTACTCGAACACACATGAGATGTCAAAAATACAAAAGAGGTCTCACAAGTAGCTAAAAGTTATCAAGGATGGCACTAACAGTGATGGGAGAGACGAAGTACCTTGCAACTGATATAAGAAAAAGGTGTGAGACAAAACACACGCATGGAGGTAGAAAACGTTGAAAAAACAAACGGTCCCCATGGCACTTTATAGATCAATGTCAGTACAAGATATATCTCAAAAAAGCACCAAAAAAGACAAAGAAGATACTGTATGCACTAGGATAGCTCCATATAAAGAGACTATTTGTTGAAAAAGGCTATCATCAATTTGCTCCAAACAAGGGAGAATTGTTAGGCACTATGAAAAGGGTGTGCCTCGCAAAGAGCGCTAACAACGCCGCCACAACTAAATTGAAATCCATCCAAAATGAACAGGGATGGTTGAAGAATATGTTTGTATGTGATACGATGCTATGTGAATAAATGGGACATGCAAGGAAACATTTAAATTTGAGAGAGCGTCAGGGCTCTCATGCATGATAGAAACAATCTCAGGGCTCTCATGTCTAAGTTAAAGTGCAAAAGAATTCATGTGTCGCTCTATGTCCTCACAAAGAGTGGAGCAAACAAAAACATGAGTTAAGGTCGCATGAAGTGGTCCCAATGAAGGTGAAAAACTTGCTTGGTAGCCAATGCCTTGGTGAGCAATCCAATGAACAAGCTGGATGGGAGAAATAGTGCCCTGTGAGTGTTCGCCAATACCTCTACCAAGATGACCCATATAATGGAGTATACGGGAGCCAAAAACATTGGTGTGCTTCTCAAATGAGCCAAGCACATATGTAGGTGTAATATACTTATATAGGGGTATATAATGTATATTAAGGGTAGAATAGTGGAATGTAATAGTAATATGAATAGTAATAATAATCCCATATGCATAAGAATGAAGAGTGGGATAGATTAAAATAGTATAAATAAGAGGGCATAGCCAATTGTAAGAGCATCTAAGAAGTTATTTGTAATAGAGCTGGGTCTAATAGGAGGTTGCTCCCTCGAAGAGGCCCACGATTCAGAGTGATTCCTTCCATAAAAGGAATACAATTTTAATATATTCAGTATTTTTATGATTTTCTATGTGTAGATTTACATTTTTTGTCCTAAACAACCCGACTGTTCATCTTCAAACTGCTCTCAAAAAGTAGCGAATCGAGCCAAACTATTTATGGGTTTTGTGCGTCTTATTTCCAGCTTTTCAGAATAGTTTGAATTTTTAATTTTCATTTAGTGTTTTCAAAGTTATTACAGTTTTAGTGACTGCCTCTTTTGTAAAACAAAAAAAAAAAAACAGTTGTTCTTTTGAAAGGGCCAATGTAGGATCTAATAATGCTCCTCAGTGAGTGTCTAGCGCTGAGGGACTAGGTTGGGCAATCCTAGTAGAAAGCAACACACTCCCCCTAGAATCCCTCCTAACCTCCAAGGCCGAAAATGCTCCTATGGCAGCAACAAAACTTAAAATGTGTAGTTGCCTCCGCACCCCAAGAGGCGGTTGTGAACAAGTATATCCATAACGCCAAGGAGTAGATCCATGATGTTAAGCAAGCGTAGATACTCGTTGCCGAAAGCTAGTGTGTCGGGGTACCTTAGGAGTAGTGTTATGCAAAGATGAGCGCCGCCTCACTGACCTACCCCCCTCAATGTGTGAAGCAATAGTATCCAAAGGGTGCTTAATGCCACCAACCTCTATGAGGGGCTGAAAGAATGAAGTGATCAACTTGCGGGCTCTAGGGGTTCCCTGCAGTGACTTGTGTCAAAGGTTGACAACCTCCCAAAAAAAAAGGGCCAGACATCATTGATCCAAGTACCGAAAGAAAGTGGATAGAAAGTTGCCCGAGTCTTTGTAAAGATAGTGGTATTTCCCCCAAATCTCATAATAAATAACAATCAAAAGTGCAAAAAGAGAATTAAATAGAAGTGGTGCCCTTATTAGGGTGAGTGTGTTTGAGAGCGCGAATAGGCAAGTGAAAGAATTGCTAGAAAGATGGATGATAAGGGGAAGATTGTCTTTCTTGAGAAGTGGTTGTATAAAGGATTGATGATGGATCGAGAAAGGACCAAATTCATCTTGGAATGGTGTACATTGAAGAGTGTTGCAAAAATGTAGTGTGGTTCACTTCGTGAAACAACCATTTTACTTGTGTTGAACCTAATAGTGAAGAGAAGTGTGGAAGTTGAAGCATTAGCAATATGCATGCCAAAGGTGCAAGAGCAAGTGAAATACAAGTTGTCGAGAAATGGATAGAAGTGTGAGTTTAAAGCAGATGAAGTTGAAGAATTGAAATCCTTTTTTAACAAAGATTCCAAATTGGCACGTTTGAAAAAGGGCAAGTCCAAAGTTTTCATCAGTTCATGCTATTGGGATTACTTTTCAATTGGCACCACCTATGGTGTCTCCATTATAGCTCAAAGGGAAGAAAAGACATGCCAAATCATTTTTGTCCCTTAATAGAAAGAATGTCCAACCTTTCTCTAGTGTGTCACTATGCAATACATTTGGTACAAGAGCAATCGTCCATTTTCTTGCTATCTCGAATTTAAAAGTTCCACAATTGAAGTTGAAGTCACCCTCTAACAAAGTGAATGTGGGTGAAGAAGGGATGGTGTACCTTCCTTTGTCCCATTTAAAATGAATGAAGAGTGACTTGTCCCTTCTTTCACATGGTAAATATCGAAAAGTCCAGAATAAGGAAGAACAGAGAAGCGACAATTGTCCCTTCTTGTGCATGCTAAATATTGGAAGGGCCAAAATAAGGGTGAGTAGAGAAGGGACAACTGTTCCCTCTTTCACCCCATCAGCAATGAACGAGCGTCGCTTCTGCCACATATGCAAATTAGAGAAGTCAAAAAGGAGATGGCCAAAAAAGGGACCATCATACCTTCTCCCACTAATTTTCAATGTTGATCCCAGGAGCAGTTGGTTCTTCCTTTCTCCCAACACCTAAAAACTGGAGTTTCTAGGAAAAAAATTCTGCAGGTCAATTTTTAGCTGTAGAGGCATGCCATTTGTCACATATTGGCACTTGGACATGTGTCAAGGTTTCAAACTCAACACGTAGCTCAGTTCCTCCATCTACAGTTGTGTATCTCAGGTTTAAGCTCAACACCTAAGATCATCTAGCTACCAAAAGTCAAATCACTTCGCCTTCCTCATTAGTTACTCTTCCCTTCAGTAACAACCAAGAATCATCAAGTTAAATATACAGTCCAAAAAGTCCGGGGATTTTTTGACTGTTGAGAAGAATGTTGGCAAATAAGACAGAAGCTTGCGATGAAGAAGAATGGTGCAGCCAGAAAGAAAGGTCATTAGAATGCCCAAAATTCAAGTTAGGTGTCAAGTGTGCGTTTTAGCCTCTGAGTTCTGAAACAAAGCAGAACTTCCAGTTGTCAATGTGTTTTTGCCAAATAGTTGATGTATGAGTTTTCGGAGAAATTAATGAAGAAAGCTGTTATTTCCTATTGTGTGAGTTCATTGTTTATGCTTCCTATGTTTTGTTGTGCACTTTGATTGACTAAGTGGTGACAATGGATAATTTGACCCTCGATCAAACCATCACTATAACTGCCTTGCTTAATTCTCCCATGTCTCAAAATATCTTACCAAAGTTCTTTGTACGTGTTAGGTTTAACATGTGTCAACACTAGGTTGACTACAATCGAACAGATTTTACACTAAAGAAATTGAGATTAAAAATGATAATCTATCTGGTTGGTGGATTTTAAGCTATAACTTTCAGTTTCACTCAATGACCCGTAATCCCAGCCTAACATCTATGATACAATAAGCTGAACCGTACTTTGCCCTTGACCAAGCACAATCATAGATGCCTTTCAGACTTCCCCATTTATATCTTGGATATTTATGTACCTACAAATGCCACTGGAAATTGTATGGTTTATTTCTTTCCCTTGCTGAATTTCAATCAAAGGCATATGCTAAAGCCTAAAATGAATAGCACCTGATTGTATAGTGAATTCTACAAAGCACTCCATGAATAGGCCCTATGCCACTTATTATATAGGTTGGTATGTATTTTTCCCAGCACAATGGATCACTCCCACGAATATAAACAGTCCATTGCTCTAGCATTGTGGGGCAGAGCACACCCATGGAATATGTCAGACATTAAAAAATAGAAGGAATAATAAAGATGAACAAGGCCCTGCATATTGTTTCACTTTTAAGTTTTAACAAAACTCCTGTATGTGATGAGAACAAAATGAGTACAGGTTAATAAATAAAAACAAACTGATAATCACATACCCTTGGAGCTGGTTTACCTGAGTCCCAAAAGACATTTATTGCTTTGTCTAGCTCCTTGCGCACTTTCATGTTCTGACTTGGTCTGCAGTCCACATTGATATCTTTAAGACACAAAGACCAACATTATCCAGTATCTTTTGAGAATTTTCCTTCCAAATGAAAGTTAAGTTTAAGATGAGAATATTATATCAATGCAACTTATAAATTTCAATCCTTTTATTTTCTCCATTTCTTTGATAAATTCTATTGTATTTCATACAATTTCGTTGACAATTTGAGACAGGCAAACTCAACGTCCGCATGTTTCAAGCACAGACAAATCCCATCCTAAATAATTGAATCTCAAAAATCTTTTAGACAATCTGATCTGTTACCATAGGAATGAGTTGTTATGAACTTCAAGCACAGACAAGAAGATGTCCAAAGAAGCCCTAAACAAATGGGAAAATAAAATGCTAGGACTCAATTTCCAGATCAAGACCGTCTAGGACATATGTTAATTAATAATTTCTGAAACAATGAAACCTGTTCTTAGGAAGCAAAAGTAGGCTCTTAAAGCCTAAGCAATAACATCTATATAGTATATACCCAATAAAAAGGAAAACGGAATCTAAATATTAAAACATTCTTACTCGCCCCTTCTTGACAGGGTCATAAGAGACAGCTCAAAAGGGCTCAAGCAAGATGGACTTTCCCTAATGCTGGTTATTGCCATTTAACTTTTGATGGGGCAGCGAAGGAAAAATAGGGGCCTGCTGGCTATGCCTGTGGCAGCGAAGGAAGATGGGATGACCATAACTTTAGTTGCTTCTAGACTTCATAGATCAAATACATAGTGAAATCTGCAGCCCTTGTCAAAGGTCTGAGATTGGCAATTAAGAAAGGCATCAGAAAATTAAAATCTCAGTTGTCATGAATGTCTTAGCTTTATTATGGATGAAGCCAGAAGCTTATCATCATCCTTTGAAGACATTTATTTTAACGACTGCTATAGAAAAGCTAATAAGGTGGCAGGTTTTCTAGTTAATAAGGAGGTGAATTTCCAGTTTTATAATCATAGTGATAGTTTCACTGGATAAGATTGGCAGTCTATGGAAGGTCTCAAGGGCCTTATTTCAATAGAGATGTAACTCCTAATCCTAATGCCCCCTAAACCTAAGTGTATACCCCCTCTACATTGCTTACCTCAAAATTTTCTCTTTCCTCTCATTTAATTATTGCAGTTGTAATGGTGATGCAAAAATTGATTTGGAAGAAAGATCCAAAAATTGATATTTGGATTGTTTTGGGCATGAGAAACCATGAGCTGAAGTGTGGCACTATCGTTGTTTGAGTCATGGGAAATCATGTGGATAGATGTTTAATCTTTTCTTGGATTTAGGTGAGCCAGTCTTTATATCTGCTCTGGGTGTTTGTCAGATTTTGATTTGGACTTTGTCAAACCTTGGAAAACAGTGTGTAGAGCATAGAGACTTCTGATTTCTGTCTAGAACTCGGGAAAATCTAGGTGTCGTTTCAAGCTATGAGATTTCAGGGTACTTGACCCAGGTGCTAGTTTGGAACAATCTGCTGACAAGAATACCAAAACACTAGTACGTCATAACTCCTTGACCATAGCTCAATTTTTGAAACCTCAATATGCATTGGAAACCTGTAATGTCCCCAAATGGGACGATTTAACCAAAAAGGGGTTTTCCCCAAAATCCACAATTTCTGAAATTCTAAAATTAAAAATCAGCAAATCCTAGATGCTACAATTGCACCTCCAAATTGAAAATTAACTAAAATTCACCTTAAAATAAATACTTTGTCAATTTGGCCACTAATGGCTCTTGTTGTGATAGAAAAAGAGACTGAAATGGATGTTTCAATCCTCCAAACTCTAGTGCCACACTAGCTGAAATGAATTCCTTCTTTCCCACTCTAATCCTTGCTCAAGCTTAGTCCAATCCAATCGCCAAAACTCATAAAATTACTACAATAATTAATTCAGAATGAAAACCTTGCAAATCTGCTCTCAACAAATATTATTTTCTACTGAGAACTGAAAACTTCAAAAATTCATAACTCCCTCAATATTTGAAATTATGATGCAAACAAGAGCTCAAACTAATCATAAAAATAATGACTATCAAATAAAAATAATTTCAAAATTTTTCTTCAATGAGAAGGTCACCAAAAATCTAAAAACCCTAGTTTCCTCTAAAAAATAATTAAATAATAATCTGAAAATTATTATGTAATCTTCTATCAATTTAGGGGTTCAAAGCTTCCACAAACCTTCTCCAAAACCCCACGCTAATGTGCAAAAATTAGCAAAAAAAATTCAGAATATTAATTTGCACAAATAGATACTAAAAAAGGGTCTCCACACCCTCAATCAAACTTCCAAAATAGTTCACTCCACTTGCTAAAATAGTGCAAATATTAATCAGAAATAATATGCAAGAAATGAGCCACAAAAACTTCACCAAAACCTCACAAGAGCTCCTCAATGCAAATCGCCCCACTCTAGGGCAAGTAACAAGATCTCCTTATCAAATGTGGCATCAAAAGACATCTTTTTTAGAATGATCAACACCAAAATAGCAAACACCTATTGAGCATGCATCCCAATAGTTTTTTCAAGAATGAAGAACAATTATCAAATTCAACATATCTTCAATTATGATCTTCACCTTGTATTTGTAACTTTCAAAGGGGGGCGAACCACCTTGGGGAGGTAAAATACCTCATAAACCTCACTTGCCCTTTTTAGAATGTCTTTTCTTTTCTTTGCTTTAACTCCTAAACCGACATTCATTTTAATTTCACTTTAAGTCTTTTTGAATTAATTAAATAACTTGCTTTAATAAATTAGTAATTCAAATTATTTTTTGACAAATTAAATAATTAGATCCTCAAATAATTAATTAAATTGATCTAATAATTAAAGTGATAAAATCAATTTTCAAGCAATTTATAATTTATAAAGCCCTTTAGAATAATTATTAAAATTACCTTAATTTTTTAAATGGTTAAAACCACTTTTTCAGTAATTTGAATAATTATCCAAGATACTTCTATTTTAACAATTAATTAATTGCCTTATATTTTCAAATGATTAAAATCACTATTTGAGCAATTTTATTAATTATTAAAATTATATGAAAATGGGACATCACAGTCCTCCCTTCCCAAATTTGCTTGCCCTCAAGCAAATGCAAGCTCATATGCCCAATTACCATGTCCAAATGGTAAAACCTACTGTAGTGCTAAAAAAATCTTACCCCTGTCCCTGTTAAGTGGAATAACTTTTGCCAAAAAACATAGTGTGACATACCCCAAATGAATACTGAATGCCATTCCACCTTGCCAACACGTCCCATAATGCAAACAAAATATGTCTTTTGTTCCCAAGAAGTGGTAGTCCTTAACAGAGCCATGAACCTACTGTACCTATACTTTGGGGGTTGCTCCCAAGTGCTAGATGTGTCCTCATAGCCTTCCCAAGGCTCCACATGTTCCCAGCCAAACACCCCTTTCAATACCAAGTGGTGGATGAGGAAGCTCCTTTCCTTATACCTCCCAAATGGGTGAGATATGACCCAAAGTGGTTACGCACATCACAAGTGAACCAAACCACCTTGCTGCCCTGTATACAAAATTTCCTCATGTGTTGGTCCATGTCCCACAAAATATGCAAAGAGAAATAAAAAATGTAACGTCTATGAGAAAAGGCCTCCAAGACACATTCGCCACCATGTATGGACATCAAAGTGTGAAATTTGCACCGAACAAGAGGCTGCCCCTTGTTAGTTACCTCCAACATGCATATGATTCTCTTCATACTTCCCAAAAGCTCTCCAACATTCTCACAAGAAGGCAGTAACTTCCCGGTGAGGAGATTCCTTATGTCACCTTCACATGATGCAAACAATATCATATTTCCAGAATCTTGTGCAAACTATTTTGTATGAAATAAATCAGTTTTGCCTTCATGTTGACATGGTTGTATATGCAAATAAACTTTTGATTTTTTATGTGGGCAAATGTAGAATTGATTGTACATATACATCTCATGTCCCAAGAGTTGGAATGCATCATAAAACTCAGAATTTTCCCTCTAAAGTAAGGTTGAATTTGCTTTTGCAAACCTGATTTTTCTGAGTAATAAATTTCAAAACTTGTACATACCTTTATTCTTCCTACCAAGTGTTGGAAAGTGCCACAAGGATCAGATTTATTCCTTTTATCATGGCTGCCATGTGTGACCAAATAGATAACAAAGGGATGCTTAAACTGAATCCGAATGTACTGCTATTCCATGTCCTTATACTTTCCCTATTTTCTATGCAAACTGTGACCCCGATCATTGATATTTCCAAAATTTATGGACAGTTGATAGTACATAACAAAATCAGACCTATTCCTTGTGTGAAAGGGCTGCAATGACGACGTAGCAACTAAGTTTTCTAATTGTGCCAACCCAGAATTACACCTAGAAACATTTTCCCTTGTCACAAGTGTTAGAATGCTCAAAAAATCAGATTTCTTAAGCATGATAAGTGGCTGCCATAGGTTGCTCAACTCAGAATTTTTGGGAATAAAGTTTCCATACCTTTCCACAACTTTTAACCTCTTAGTTGGCTGCCACGTACCAATTGTGCTTCTCTCTATGAGGTTCCAAAGCCTAAAATGTTGCCAATAATTTTTTCATTTTTTTGGAAAGGTAGAAAACAAATTTTCCTTCATCAGTTCATTTTGTCCAAGGTTGCTCATGATTTGAGTCTTTGCCCACTCTAGGGTAGTCTTCAAGTCTTCATCCATGTTTTCATCTTCAACTCCAATTGGTAGCCTATGTATGGGAACCAACCTACTCCTTGCATTGCCCAATGCAAGAGATCTCCCAAATAAACCTACATATGAAACAAACAAATTAGAGAAATCATTGGTGTTTAATAACACTCCTTTGATCCACTTGTCAAGTTTTAGGATCCTTTCTTGATGTCTTGATCCTTTCTTCCTATCTATTACACACAATAGATTGCCTCTTACATTCCACAATAAGATGGAATTTTGATTTTTTTCCATATCTATTTTGATTGTATGCAAGTCCATCGTAGTGTTCTTTTCCTTCAAGTATTCTCTCATCTCGTTGTGCATTGATCTATCAAAAGGCCCCTTTGTGCCATCCAACCTTGTCAAGGTTTGCATTCCCTTTTTGTTTGTGATTAAGAATTGTTCCTTCCAAGCTCTTTCATCAAATCTAGAGTCATGCAACAAATATGAACAATTATTAGATATCAAACTAAAATCAGCATTCAACTCATACCTTGCTATGAATATCTTGGTTTCTTTGGCTTCTTCAAAATCATCTTTTGAATCCCAAAGTTTGAGGTACTTGGCTGCCCCAAAACGTCATCTTTTTGTAGCTCATCTTCATCCTTCAAATCTGATTTTTTTGTTTCATTGGCCTCTTCATAGGAACCCTCATGAAAGACTATCCCTTCATTCTTTTCCTCTATATGCTCCACTAACAAATAAGACCTCAATTTTTCCTCACAATCAATTGCAACTTTTTCAAACAACATATGTGCAATTGGAAATTTTTTCTTTTCTAGCCCTAAACCTGTCAATAAGATAGATAATAATGGCTTGGAAAGATCCTCACTCTCATTGAGTGTCAAGGTCAAGATTCTTTGCATACAAGCTACAACATTTTTGGGCGGATTCTTACAAGCAATTGCAAATAAATGTTGAAACATCTTAACAATAAGTTCATCACACTCCATATCAAACATCAAAATACATGACTTGGTTGAAGCCATAGCTTCTAGGATGTTAATCTTTCTAACCAAGGAGTGTCCTCTTGGAGATCTTGGAAGCTCTCCACAATCAATAAAAATATTTCTCCCATGATTTTATCATTGTAGGGAATTTCAAGAACCATTAGTTTTAAAATCTCATTAATACAACTAGTAACTAAAAGCCTTACCTCCTCATCTGTGTCTTTCAAGAGTTCATGTTGAACCAAGTCCTTGAGGACTGTATCACCCACTTCATGGACTCATATTGTGATTGATTTACCTGGGACAACTATTTTTCTTCTTCCAAGGTGCTGATTATATTTTTCATTGGTTGGCATAGGTCCCCTAGCCTTCTACCTGCATTATAGAGCCTTTCTTTCTCCATTTCTTCTATGATAACACCAAATATTCTTATCTACTTGCAGTCTAACCTCACAAGTGGACAAAATTAATGCTCTGATACCACTGTAATGTTCCCAAATGGGACGATTTAACAAATTTTTTTCTAAAATCCACAATTTCTGAAATTCTGAAATTAAAAATCAGCAAACCCTAGCTGCTGCAATTGCACCTCCAAACTAAAAATTAACTCCAATTCATATTGAAATAAATACCAAATAAATACCTTGTGAATTTGGCCACTAATGATTCTTGCCGCAATGAAAAAAGAGCCTAAAATGGATGTTTCAATCCTCCAAATCTTAGCACCACACTAGCTGAAATGAATTCCTTCTTTCCCACTCTAATCCCTACTCAAGCTTAGTTCAATCCAATTGCCAAAACTCAAAAAATTATTGCAAAAATTCATTCAGAACGAAAACTTTGCAAATCTGCCCTCAACAAATATTATTTCCTACGATCAATTGAAAACTTAAAAAATTCAAAACTCCCTCAATATTTGGAATTATGATGCAAACAAGAGCTCAAACTGGTCATAAAAATAATGACTATCAAATAAAAATAATTTTGAAATTTTTCTTCTATGGAAAGGTCACAAAAAATTGCTCCAAAATTCTAAAAACTCTAGTTTTCTCTAAAAAATAATTATATAATAATCTGAAAATTATTATTTAATTTTCTATCAATTTACGGCTTCAAAGCTTCCACAAACATTTTCCAAAGCCCCATGCCAAAGTACAAAAAATTAGCAAATAATTTCAAAATATTAATTTGCACAAATAGACTCTAAAAAAGGGCCTCCAAACCCTCAATCAAACTTCCAAAATAGTTCACTCCACTTGCAAAAATAGTGCAAATATTAATCAGAAATAATATGCAAGAAATGAGCCACAAAAACTTCACCAAAACTTCATAAGAGCTCCTCCATGCAAATTGCCCCACTCTAAGGCAAGTAACAAGATTTCTTTAGCAAAGGTGGCGTCAAAAGACACATTTTTTAGAATGATCAACACCAAAATAGCGAACACCTATTGGGCATGCATCCCAATAGTTTCTTTAAGCATAAAAAACAATTATCAAATTCAACATGTCTTCAATTGTGATCTTCACCTTGTATTTGTATCTTTCAAAGTGGGGCGAACCACTTTGGAGAGGTAAAATACCTCATAAGCCTCACTTGCCCTTTTTAGAATGTTTTTTCCTTTCTTTGCTTTAGCTCCCAAACTGACATTCTTTTTAATTTCACTTTAGGTCTTTTTGAATTAATTAAATAACTTGCCTTAATAAATTAGTAATTAAAATTTATTTTTTGACAAATTAAATAATTAGATCCTCACTTAATAATTAATTAAATTGCTCTAATAATTAAAGTGATAAAAATCACTTTTCAAGCAATTTATTAATTATAAAGCCCCTTAGAATAATTATTAAAATTACCTTAATTTTTCAAATGGTTAAAACCATTTTTCCGGTAATTCTAATAATTATCCAATATAGTTTTATTTTAATAATTAATTAATTGTCTTATATTTTCGAATGATTAAAATCACTATTTGGACAATTTTATTAATTATCAACATGATATGAAAATGGGACATCACAAAACCTTATGAAGCAAACTAGTTTAGATGCCCCCGAAGGTATTCCTCTAGCATTACTTTAAGGGCATCTGACCAAACTTCAGAGGCCAAATTCCACTCCGAGGGGCCCTGAAAACGCAAAATACAAAAATATAGAAAATTACTTAAAAATAGAAAAACTGTAATTTTGTTTTTTTAAGTTTTGGGTCATGACAAAATCTCACAACTTATTGGGGGAACACTTGTAACATGACTTTTCAGATTCCAAGGAGAATCACTCATATTCTATTTTTTGACTACTCATGAGTCATTCCCTGCTAAAAATAGATATAACAGAATTGCCATTCGAATTATGAAACTCATGAAGAAGAAGAGAACATAAAGATATCAAAGACAAGACAAAGAATCTTGTAGCTTCTTATCTCTTTGCAAGGATTGCTACCATTTTGTAATATGGCGAACAAAGAGCAGTAGTTCAACATATCTTCTGAGAGATCACTACCTTCCTTCTGTAATAGCGGAGGAGTAATCGCTTACATCTCTTCTCCGAGATGGTCGTACATACCTCCCATATCAATGATGCAGTAGATTTCTTTATTCAGGAATTCGTTCTCTGTGTGTATTTTATTTCCATTTATTCGTGGTTCAGTTTGCTACAAGTTTACAATATTATTTTATGTTGCAATTGTTCCAATTAAATCACTTCTGCCTGTAGCACATTAAATTCCTTTTAGTGTGTTGTCCACAGGAGTCCCTATCCATCAGGATCAGTACTTTTTGGAGAAACATCCAACCCTGTCTATTCATAGAATTCCTGTCTATACAGGCATGTTTCTCTGTATCTGGCTGTAAGTAATATGGAGGAATTTTCAACTGAGAAATACAATCAGGATGATAATGTGACTGTTGAAGATATCACTCATTTTAGTACTACGTTTTTCGTGCCATGGGTGAATACAGAATAGAGAACTATGCTCAAATACTAATATTAGAACCTCAGAAAATCTGAGGGGTATTCTTCAAAGTCCTATTCCAAAGGATATGGGTGTGGGCAAGAAGAGATCTGCTGCAGTTCTGGATGATGAATTCTAAGAAGGCATGAAGAAACGATTCCATAACCCTTGTGTTTTGCAGTTGATTATGGGCTCTATTCAGATGGATTTTATCTTGATCAGAGAGCAAAGGCTTCCCCCTTGAGGTACTTTGCAGAATTCTAGTTGCCAAACTTAGCCACTACTAGGGCCAGAAGAAATGTTTAGACATTGGCAAGTTATATTTTACAAGATCCATAGCTTACAATGTAAGCAAATTATTTGCCCTTATTATTCCATGAAAAACTTTCATAAGGAGGTTTTTTCTCGAATGAAGACAAATAATTTTTATCAGAAGTTTATGATCGGTAAGATTTATTCTTTGGAAAACAATTTGAGTCAAATTGCTCTTCATTTGGGCTTTTCTCTGACTCCACCTCCTCGGAAGATTACTTGGATGATCTATGGGATGAACACCACACTGCTGATGAGGAGAGTGGAAGCCACTAGAGTGGTCAGGAGAAAGTCTAATTCTATTCTTCTCGGGTTATAGTCTATGTTTCTCTTTAAGTTATTGTTTTAAAATTATCATCTGCGGGGCAGCCTTCTGATCAGCATATAAAAGTGTATGCTTCTGGGTATCCTATCAATTCTAGGCACGAGGTTTATGCTTCAACCTAAGAGTAAATTTTGAAGTTTATTCCTGAGAGGCTGGGCCACTTGGACAAAGCATTCAGCTTTGCTTCTCTCCTGTCTTTGAAGATGTTTTTAACAATGTATATTTTTCTGAAATCTTCATTTTTGTATATTTATTTTATTTTGAGGGAGGCCCCCATATATTGATGCCCCTTCACTTATTAAAAAACAAAATCTCAACTATAAACAATCCCAGTCCTGTTAAGCATCAATAATGAAACTTATTCAGTTAATAGACATCTAGAGGATACGCAAAAGTTATTCAGAGATAAAAATTTGTGACTTGAATCAGATCACAAAACATGAACTTCCAATTAACCATGAAATTGTCTAATCAATGGGATAAATATATGTTGTGTCTACATATACTTTTATATGGTTTAAGATGTACTTTTGGGAGTGAAGGAAGGTGTTGTCAAGGGGAAATAGTTCAGTGATTCCTCTGTCCTTCACTTTATCAAAGTACATCTTAAGGGGAGATATGAGTGTATTTAATAACGCACACACTTTTGTTACTTGTATGGTTTGAGATGCACTTGTATTATTCATTTGTAATATAACTTGTGGATAAGCAGTAATTGATGCACATTTATCCATAGCCCATTATTAGAGAAGATTATCAACTAAGTATTTACTTAATTGACTTCTGCTAATAAAGGTAAGTCTTATCTAAGACGACTTGTTTTACAAGTAACTACTCTCCAGAACCCTAACCCCTACCCTAACCCTAGACTATTTTGTATCTATATAAAAGCATAGAGGGCTAATGGATGAGGAACATTGTGGATGAGAGTTACCATTGTTATATTGATGAATTTAAGCCAAAACTCTTAATCTAAAGAGGTAGTAAGAATAGATTTATATATTGCATGTATTGTGAGTGTATATCTTATGGAAGCTACAGAGATTATGGAGCTATTCTAGTAATTTAATAACCTTGAGCACACCAATTACAAATCGGTCTACATGCCAACTGTCATGCATATTCAGTGTTCTCTCTTCATATTTAAAGGGTATTCACATATTTCCATACCAAATAAGACTACTATCCACAGGTGAGAAACAGCTTTTGGGTTAATTCTCTTTGCCATTCAACTGTACTATGCAGACTTTAGAAAACAGCATCAGAGATTGTGCTCCACTATGCGATTATGATTTTCGAGTTCCAAGTGATGGCCCTTAGCTCTATTTTGCTACCAAAGACATGATGGATTTGATCTATATCCATTGCATCACAAGTCTACAGATAGTAGATACTACTAATTCAATTCCAATGGAGACACTTTTGGACCACACCCAGTGAGGAGTCATGTGAAACATCAACTGCTTTTTAAGGCAGTGTCCAGATGATTCTCTGAGTTAGATTTTGCACTATGACCTCTTTCAAAATTGAGCTCAATGGACTATTATCCATTCCTTCAGTGTTCCATTCCAGTTGAGTTCTACCCCACTCAAATGGCATGTAAAACAACAGGACAAGGACAGGTGCAAATCTCAGGCAACTTTGACAAATTAAATGCATGTCATCCAAGCCTAAGAATGTCTGCATTATTCAGTGCAGCCCTAGTGATTTTTTCTTGAATTATCCAACTTATAAAAAAAAAAATCCATGCCTCCCAACTTGCTTCTAGACCACACACCCAGATGGTGTGGATAAGGCCACATGCAAGTCATGAGTGACTTTGACAGCATAGAAACACCCCTAATAGCAGAGAAGCTTAGCCGAAGTGCAGTTGATATACAAGCAGCATTCTTAAACAGCAAAATTTAAAATTTAAAATTTAAAAAATAAATAACAATGTCATGCTTCTTTCCTTTTTTATGTAAGTTTGAACTTACTGTCTCCTCACCGTAGGAGGTAAATTATGTCTAAGTGTATAAGGAGAATCTTTTATTTTAAAGTTTTGCACCCATTTAGTTTTTAATTATAATTGTCGCCTGCTATACCCATGAAAAGAGAGGTAGTAATGTAAAAATGGTCTCGGAATAAGAGGGGAAGGGGAAGGGGAAGGGGAAGGGGAGGCGGTGACTTACAAGCACGTATATGTTTTGATGAGATGATAATATGACTTTTAACCTTCTTCAGGCCAAAATGGTCTGTAGGACCTATCAAAGTGCAACTGGTGTTCAATTTTAAATTAGCTTATCTGGGCTTTGTTTGATGGTCTTGATTTAAAATTTTAATATTTCACATACTAAGTTGTGCCTGCAAATATCTATGTGATTGCACCGAATACCATTGTATTGCGGACATGTTAAAAGGAAACGCATTCCATCCTCAAATTCATTTGCACTGCAAACATTAGAGAAACTTTGTTTGCGTCAATCTAGAAATGGACGAATTTTATTGTGCAATTCGTGTGAGTTTCTCAATCATGGTTTTCCTTCTAAATATGTTTAAAACTTTAAACGTGTTATACCATGAGATCACCTTGGAATTTACTTGCCATAGGAATGGAATTTGACCTGTGATATCTTTCGTAGACGAGCACAACCAAATGACCGATATCACCAAACACTGTATCTTCCCAGTCCTTTGCGGTGATATCCTTGACAGCAGCATCAACACTGTCGTCTTGCCATTTGATCTCATCTTCTGTAAGATAATCTAAATCCTCATCATCATCGTTATTTTTCACGTTCATAATTTTGATATCATTGAAGAACTCAGAAAGAGGAAACCCCCAACCATCTTCTCCTTCCTCGGGCCAATTAGGATCTTCATCCTCACTGCTGTCTGTTTCCTCGCCTCTCCTAAAAGACAAACCTTTGGTATTTCCACTGGTTTCCTCGGACACAGGAGAGATTTCAACTCTGCTACATCTCCGCCTTCCATTGTCCTGAAAAACCCTAAACCCTCTGAGCAAAACCCTCAAATAAAAAACTCGAAGACAAAATTCCCGCAGAAAGTTTCTACAACATAAATTCGTACTCGAACTCAACAAGGTGTCTACAAACTTGAGCTGGAAACAAATGTAGTGGAATTAGTAGCGTCGAGTGTACCTTAAATTGAAGTATACAAGGCCTTTGATGAAGACTGAAACATGCTCTGGATTTCCACACAGTGATCGGTGATGAAGTCGTAGTAGAATATGGAGACCTTTGAGTATGAAAAAATATAGTTGAATGTTTCGAAATGGATGGAGATGTGTGAAAGGATAGTAATTCCATAACTTTCAGAGGATACTTCGACAAATACAGGTGGAAAGACAAATATGTATCGGTTTATATTTTGTAATCCATCAATTCTATAGTTTTTTAGTCCCTGCCATCACAGGGTTTATCATAGCTTTTACTTTTCAATTATCCTTATTTCCCTTAATCAATATTTAAAAAAAAAAATATATTATATTAATAATTATATATTTTTTTTACTAATATTTAATATATTAATTTTAGAATATTTCGGAGATATTATTTGGGCATATTTCTCTAAATTAAATATAATGTTAATATATGTCCCTTATAATAATATTTTTATATATGAGAAGATAAAGTATGAGCATTAAAGATTATGACACTTGGTTTCTACATAAATACAAAATATGTAGGATATTCTTAGTTGGGTCCTCGAGGAAGAACAAGCACAAGACATATTCGTTTGATATGATAATTGGTCATAACCATTATCCTCATTAATAGTTTTGTCTTTTTATAATTAAAGCATTCTGTGAGGAAAGCAGTCGGAAATGTCATGGCAACTGCACATAGTAAAAAGAGGAATGCCAATATCTTCAAGTAAAGCTCAACAACTCTGACACATAAAAATAATTGCCTTGAACAATTAGTTCATTTAAATAAAAATAGTGATCATATGTCCAGGGTGAGTCAAGTTTCTCCGATCATAGCCCTGTTTATGTTGTGTTCTTAACAAAGGTTGAGACTCTCAACCAAAGCAAGTTAAACAAAGTCATTGGCTAGTATGAGTAATAGAATTGAAGTGGAAGAACTTCTGCCTCAGGGTAGCTGCATTGAACTTTCTTTTTCTTAAGCAGGGAGTTGCTCACAAAAAAATCCATTAACGTTTTTGTCTAATTTTGTAAAAAAGATTGTTTTATAATTAGATTTGAGATTGTGACAACTTTAAAGTACGGATGCAAGTGAAGACTAAGACTAGCAAGTTTATCGGTGGATCACTTGCATTTATAGTTCAGTATGGAATGATTCATTTCTCTTGTTGACAGGTTTTCAATGTCCATTTTAGACGAGGAAAAGAGAGGAATTTTTTGGTCAGTGCAATTATTTTACCAAGAACCTATTGGTTGTGGAAAGCTACTGGAGGGTGAGAATATTTGTATGAAAAATTATTTGGATATGTCTACTTTGAGGCAGCTACTGGCACTCCATTGCAAATGAACCATATTTTGCACCAAATTTAGCTTCATCATTAGACAAACATAAATTATGATGTACATCAAATTTTAATTGTGTAGACGTTCATAGTGGTGGTTTAGGAGGAACTTGCATTATTTCTTCAAAAACATAGGTTGGAAAATTGAATCTTCTATAAAACCCCCATCACTGTTTCTCTTGGAAATGAGAGTCCCATTTTCCCTTTGTGAAGCCAAGTGCAAAAAGACATAAAAGTTGTTACTAAAATTGTTATTGTTTGACCAATTATCTTAACCTGCTCTTGTCACTTGGCAGGTAAAGGCATGTGTTTCGAGTATGATATTTTCCAAGGGTGGCATTTTAGCCTTACACCCTTAAGACAAACAACTCTATTTAAAGCAACCATTCTTATATTGACAATTGCAATCATCATCAGGTGAGAGATTTAACTCTTGGAGAAATAACATCATCTTTGGAGCATAAATGTACTTCATTTTTATTTAGCACAATTTTTATTAGAGATTTAAATCCTTTTATTATAATTGAAGGATAAAGGTCTCGACTCTTAATCACCTTAATGTGTATGAAAACATCTTGAGCTCTATGATGCGTTCAAATGATGCACAATTTAAATGATGACATATCAAACAAGATTCTAGATATGTATGGATTTTGGAAGATTGAAAACATGATCCAACCTTTGTTATTTGAGGTCCAAAGAGTAGATTATGATGTTGGTGCATCGAATTGGAAGATAAGAACACTATTTTTTTCTACAAGCTCTTTAGTTGAACTGAAAAGGTCTATAAAATTGGTATTTTTGTAACAAGGTTTTCTTAATTTTGTTAATATAAGGGGCTTTTGATTAGTTCATCCTCTAGCACTAGCTTTTGATTTATCATCCACTTGCTTCTATCAAGAGCATGATTCTGGCATATCTCTTAATAGTCAACCATGAAAGGAATGCCAACAAGATCGTTCCAAACCAAAGACTTGAAGTATTAACAACAAAAGTATCACAAGAAGAGTTGGAAGAGCTACAAAGATGATATGCAAAGACAAAGTTAATATCATATAATATACACAAAATAAATTGCTTATTAAAAAGGAGAGGCCTTGCATAAATATGCAAGGAAAGACAAGAAGCACGAGAAACTAACCAATGTGGGATAAATCCACAAAAAGACAAACTAGGAAAAAGATGAAAACTAGTTATAGAACCTAACAAACATGAGAACATAATCTAACACCCCCCCTCAAGTGACGTTAAGGGATAAAATAGCCAAAAAATAAAGTGGCATATCCACAGTATGAGTCCCAACAACAAGGCATGATCACGTACTCATATATAATATATCCATGAAGTGGAGAAAGAGAAAAAACCCATAGGAAAAAAATCTCACCCCCAAAATGATGTAAAAGAAGGAAGGACTTCATATGGAATCCCTCCAAGGATAACTATCATCGATATTGAAGTTATCGATACTCCAAGTCAGGCTCACAAGATGACTAGTGTTGATGTCGATATCCTCGACTAGAAGATTTTATAAGCTCCATCCACATCAAACAATGTTTCTTCCTTTTATCAAAGGAGGAACACGAATGGTGTACTGAAAGTTTTTCCATTCCAAAATAAAAGATGAAGGAGGTAACAGTACAAAGATCTCTGAATCATGTCCAAATCTAAAGTATGGCATAGGTTTGGCAAGATCATGCACAAGAACTGGATGTAATACCACGGAAGTGAATTGATTAGAAGAAAGACATGGAACATTCACTGAAAGAATGTCCATAAGAAGTGAAGCATAATAATCAATAAGTGTACTCTCATTAGAACCAATAGAGTCCTTCAAAGTGATAATCTATGGTGGCTCAACACTCTGCATAGGAACAAAGGTAGGTTCTGCAAATAAACTTCCCAAGTTTGGTAGAAACTCATCCCATAGAGGTCGCTCAACAAAAAGAATAATGTTTGTCAAGAATGTTTCAGCACAAAAAACTATAGTAGGAGGAGAGAGTACATTATCAGAAGAGAAAACCTCACTGACAGGGGGAGAAGGAGATAAAAAAGAATCATCCATGTCATTGTCAAAAGATGAAGACTAATAGGAGGAGAAGAAGGAAGTGCCAATAGTGCCTTGCCCATGTCACTATCAAGACTCAAATCTTGAACAAACAACATCAGTGTCATCATCAAAAGATAAATCCTTATTAACAAGAGGAGAGGGAAGTGAAATAGAAGGAGGTGGAGTAAAAGATGGTGCAAAAAACCTAGAAGAATCAGTATCCTTCTCAAATAAGGATATAATAACATCCCAAATTTATTTTGGTGGCGTGGCACATGTGACATAGCACTACAAACTATCTGAAACCTGGAGGTGATCAAACAAAGAGCCTCATCTTACATGGATGAAATCCAAGCAATATCTTCCTCATCTGAAAAGTGGGGAATGTTGCCAAGCGCCATTCTCCATAATCATTTTTGTTACAAGTGTATTCGTATTTTTGTGGTTGGAAGTTTTGAGGGGCTCCGTAATGTCCCCTTTTTAGGCCAAAGAGCCAAATAAGGGTTTTCCCTAAAATTCAAATTTTTTTGAATCCTTTTAACCCCTTGAATGTAGATGAATTTTTGATTTAATCTTGCTGAAAAATATTTGATTTTATGCATAAAAACTAGCAGTTGAATATTTATGAAATCTTAATCAAACCCTTACAAAAATCATGAATAAAATACCAAAAATAGCCAAACAATTTCAGCACTCTTCTAGGGCACTCAAGGTGGCCAAACACCTTCCCAAACCAAGTTGCCCTAAGTCAAATCTGCAAACAAAAATTCATAATTAATTGTTATCCTCCAATTAGGGTTTTAAACCCTTTCAATCATCATCTACTCGTGCTCGATCAAGTTGCCAGACTTGGGAAAAATCAAACAATAATTATTAGCTTCAAATCAACAATTGGTGAAGTCAAACCCTCATAAAATCTGTTCAATAAAATAATAAATAATTCCAAAATTATTATTCATTTATTCACTTAAATTATCCTTGGAATCCTTGTCACATCACATAGAAAATCAATGCCACACTTTAATAATATTTATCAATAAATTTTAGTAATGAAACTTGATCAATCAAACATCAAATTGTCCACAAAACCCTTTAAAAGATCACATAAAGCAAGTTGCCCCACTCTAGGGCAAGTACCAAATCCACCTTAGCAAAGGTGACATCAAAAGACACCTTTTTGTCGATAATATAGCTCTAAAACTTGTAAAACAATTATTGGGCATGCATTCCAATATTTTTTCAAGCATGAAGAATTACAATATCAAATTCAATATATCCTGCAATTGAAATCTTCACCATGTTCTTGTACCCTCCAAAAGGGGGGTGAACCACATTGGGGGGCTCAAACACTTCTTTTAACTCTCCTTGTCAACTTTTAGAACATCTTTTCTTTTCCTTTGATCACTTTCAAGCCAACATTCTTGTTTTACAAATAATAATATTAAATTTATTGCCTAAATAACAAATAGTAATTAAAATTATTTTTAGACAATAATCCAATAGTTATTTATTTTAAATACCATAGTGGTAAAAACCACTTTTAAAGAATATTTTATTAATCAACTATTTTTTTTAATATGAACAAATAATTAAAAATCACTATATAGACAATTATAATTAATTAATAAAATAAAAATCTCAAAAAGAATCTTTTAGTTTATGGAAAAAGTAGACTAAAGGTCTTAAATACTTATAAATAATGTGAAAATGGGGACATTACAGGGTCCATTGTTGAAATACAAGGAAGAAGTTGGGAAGAAGGAAATAATGATCCCCCCGCCCCCCCTTAAAAAAAAATAACTCCTTCAACAAGGAAAAAATAAACCGCCCCCTGCACCCCCCGCCCCCTAAATTTGACACTTTATAATTGAGTGTGTTTTATAATATAAATGACCCTAATTGACTTAGAATTAAAAAACATACGTTTTTGAAAAAAATAGAACTCAATTTCGAGTCACGGTTCAAAAGTTATAGCTTTTACAAATTTTTTGTCATTAAAATGAGTCAAATAAGTAAACATTGCACAAAAATTAAATGCACTAAGGATCAAAAAATGATTTACTACTTCATGAATTTGGACAAAAGCTTCAAAAAAAATATTTTGAGCAATTTCTTTGGTAGAAACCAGGTGCATGTTGTCAAAAATGGGTGAAAGCCAGCTTCAGGTAGACTCTTTTGCAAAATATGAAAAAACTAGTTGAGTGGGCCTTGTTGTGACATCCCAAAAGGCTATATAGCTTGATGCACAATGGTACTATCTATTATACACTAAAAGGATACCGAAAATACTATGCTCTTAAAGAATCAAATCTCAATTTACATATCATACAACCTCAAACTAGTAGAAAATCGTACGACTATATAGATGATAAAAACAAGTTGCTATAATAAAAGCTACCAAAAGAGTTGTACATCCTACTTCAAAATGCTTATAACTAGTATGAGATAAAATATGGGACTGTCAACAAACTATACCATGTTTTAAATCTAAAAAATAAGATCCATACCGCTTGTGGTGAGAGAAAATCATATAGGTGGTAGGTATGCGCCAACAGACTAGTGAGTAGGTTTTTCAATAGAAAGGTCATACGACCTAATCTTTGGAGATTTTAACAAATTGTAGAGGACATAAAACTCATATTTCTATGCCCCTATGTTTTTAGATTTGGATTTTGATGTATGTATGGCCTAAAACCATAAAAAAATATGTACAAATTATCAAAAAAACTTACAAAATAAACTTAAACATGGGTCTAGCAAAATAAGTACATAATGGTATAGCCTAGGATCTGTATGGCTTGGTCAATAGTCAAAAAAATAGATTTTAGATCCATACAAAACACCCTCCACTCTGTCAAGAAGAAATTTTGACAAATGGACAAACCCTTGTAGCAACAAACTCGCAAATGGATGGATGCAACACCTATAGCTCTGATACCATGAAAGGAACATCAAAAAAATCATTCCAAGCCAAATATCTAAAGTATTAATAGCAGAAACATCACAATAAGAGTTGGAAGAGTTGTAAAGATGATATGCAAAAATAAAGGCAATATCATATAATATCCAAAAAATAACTTGTTTATGACAAAGGAGAGGCCTTATATAAATAGACAACGAAAGACAAAAGTAAGACAAACTAACCAATGTGGGATAAATCCCCAAAAAAACAAACTAAGAAAAAAATAGAAACTAGCTATAAAACCCAACAAACATGAGAACCTACTCTAACAAACAATACCTAGGATTTTCATGATCTATGCAATATGTTTGTAGTGCAGATCTCTGCTCATGTGCATCATCATATCGGTGATTGAAATCATTCACATGCATGATGCATACATTGTCAATTAAAACTCATGTGCATCTAACTCATATACTTCTTAGTTCTTGCATTCAATCAACTCTAAATAACCCATTAAAAATCCAAAAGTACCCAACATAAAATAATAATTATGAGATCTTTGTTTCTCATGTGCATCCTTGCATATTTTTGTGAATTTGTCTTCTCACTATGTATATCTTGCTATCAGAGGTATTCATGTATAGTTTGGTTTATTTATTATGTCAAGGCATACATTTTATTTTATTTAGCATTTATTTAGAATATAGTTAATATTTTTTTATCATGTCTTATAGTCTAGTGCTTAAAAATTATGTTTACATTCCATTCTTAGTACTCTCAACTACGCAATCAAGAGCTATTACATAACCTTTAAACCTTTAAAATCGTAAAAGAGTTATTATTAATTAAATTCAAATTGCAACAAATAGTTATACAATATTGAATTTTATTTTCAAGTACAAATTAATTTATAGTTATCATCAAATAATGTTGCCTCTTGTAATTGTTGATGGTTGCTATTAAAAAATATTTTTCATCTATTTGCACACTCATATGATACTTTGAGTTCAATGAAACAAAAATGAAATGCAATATACTATTCGAATTATTAAAACAAGTTTATATTAAAAATATATTTGCAAAATCACATACAAACAATTTTTAATACAAAGGCAACAAATAATTCTTAATAAAAAGGCAACAAAGGTAGGGACGAACCGCTACACAACCCTTGTTAATTAAAAAATGAGCATATGTTTCGCATGTGCAACCAATGATCTAAATTGAACTCTTTCTACCCTTCTAAAGGCTTTAAATACCTTCTATTATTAAAAAAAAAGCAAAAAAGAAATAATTTTTATAATTTTTTAAAACAAGGGTTACAAATGAGAAGATCAAGTCACACTCTTATCAAGGTGTTTATGCCCTCCTCCTCTTCCTATATATTTCTAGTAAGAAAAATATATGTATCTCATTGACATTCAAATTCATAGATTTTAGTAGTATTAGTGTAATTGTCATTTGTTTTTTTGACATTTTTTATTGTAAATTTTTAAAATTTAAATACCTCTGAGTATTATAATAATGTAACCTTTAAGATAATCACAACTGGAGTTATAATTTGTAGATCATAATATTTATGTTTGCATATGCATTATTTATAGTCATTATCGAATAAACAAAAATGTTTGATATGGATTTCCGTTGTAATGTAGCATATTTAATATAAATTTAAATAGATGTATTTTACAGATTATGCTTAAATATACTTAAATTAAAATTTTGTTTCTTGGTTTGACTTATTTGGTACTAAAAATATTTATTGTGTTATGTTACATGTGTGGTTTTGCTTGTTAAAACAATTTTTAGGTAATGGTTTATTATGTTTTTTGTAGTTAATAGTTGCACTTTGCAAGAACAATATTCTTTTGGTGTGATTGCAACCGGAAATATGACAGTGTTTATAAACTAGATATGAATAACTTTAATGAATTCAATTCAAGGAATTACTAGGAATTCAAAGAGTTCAACATTATATTATAATGTTTAATATTTAAGTTATTTAATTTTACCACATGAAATATTTATTTGTTTGAATGTAAAGATATAATCCCAATAATAATCCAAATCCGAACTTATTTTGGATGGTGGGAAGTTAAAATTGTGCATCTCCAAATACATTTAGCGCATTTGTCTCATAAAATATGAAAAATAAATTTCATCTATTTCATAAAAATCTTCCTAATCAAAAAAAAATATTTTTCAAATATCCTTTCTTTGATTAATCCTTGTGTGTAAGGGTTAATTTTGATGGTTGACTTTTCATGCAAGGTAAAAATTCTATGATGGTTATCCATTCAATGTTCCCCTTTAAAATTTATAACAAACATCTTTAAAGAAGGAAACATCAAAGAGTAAATATATATTTTTATAATTAAAATTAATATTTTTGTAATCATTACTAATATTTGACATTCTATTTAAATTTTTCTATTTTTTTGAGGTTCAAATTTGTCATAAAAAATAAATTATCTTAAAATTGTAAGTAATATTTTATTTAAAATACTTTTTAATGAAGTGTGTACTTAGTTTAATCATATCAATTAAAGCATAACCATTTCTTACAACTTTTCATCATGAAAGGATTACATGAATATATATCCTTCAACTTGAAATTGAGACCAACCCTTTAAATTTGATCATTATAAAATTCATGTACATCCTATTCTTTATATTAGTGTCAAAGATTAAAAAATATTTATTGTATCAAACAATTTGAATTAATCTTTCAATTCAACAAAGATTGAAACATATTTATTTCATAAAACAATTTGAATTGAACTTTAAATTCAATAATAATTAATAATCTCTGTGAGCCAATCAATTATATAATAAACCAACGGCTACTTAACCATCCTATTAATATTTATTTCAAGTTGGTTATTATTACCATGAGAGCAAATATTGCCTGTCATTTCAAATCTGAATCACTTATTTCTTTGCAATTATTGAAGATGTAATTCTCATGGGCGAGCATCATGTTGATATACTATTGATTATAGGTGGTGGTGTTTTTGTTTTTTATCGATAATTGAAGGTTGTTAGGTCCCTCACCTTTTAAATTATAACACAAAACAATCTAAAAAAACTCGAGTAAGGTTGAGCCATAACCTACATGAACTAACAAAAAACCAATAACCTCCAAGGAGGAGGAAAAATGATAAATCACTTGATTTTCAAGACTAACTAGCCATCCAATCAAAACCAATAAGTGTCCTTAATATACATGTTGATTTCTTATGGGAGTGAAGATGCATATGACAACTATTATTTTTATTTGAAGGGTTTTTCCTATTTGAGACTATTGTCCAATCTTTAGAATCATGTATATTAGATCCAATTTGAGGAGAGGATACACTCGAACTAGAAAGGCCATTCATAATATGGGCACCCAAACCTGAGATATGTAAGTTTTGCTACACATATTGCATAGAGACCAAGGGATATAGAAGTGAGAGCATCATAGGCATTGCACTTATTACCTATAAAAATATCATAATTGAGAGGCGATGAAGATCTTACTGCAGTAGAAGTAAACGAAGTCAAAGGGGGAGAGGCTAGAGAAGATGAAGTCGATGTAATCTTATCCTTAGCCTTGCCTTTGCCTTTGACTATCATGTGATCAATCTCATCACCTTTCCACTAAGTAACAAACCTACCTTACTTTAACTGACTAGCTATAGGTAACCAAATTCTATGGGCATTCATTTGCCATATGTCCATGAGAAAAACACCTACATATAAAAGTGATCCTTTCATGGTCCATAGTTCACTGCTATGCCCTTGTACTATGGCATGTCTAGGGATATGTGTGGTTAACTTATGGCATACATTCCTCTTTTATATTCATGTCACATTTCTCTAAGTTCTTATTAGATCAACCTATGGAATAATCATGGCTAAGTAGACTATATATACGAAGTAGTAGTTAGGATTATATCATCATATTGTGAGTTTTGTTCTTATGGCATTGTTGTGGAGGTTACCCCCTCAAAGTGGCTCAACATAATATTCAAGTATTATACTATTTCACTAATTGTTGTTGTGCATCTACTTATTTTGTTTTTAATTTTATGATATATTATTCTATTGTTACAAAACATCTAAGTAATTTCATTATAAATGGTATCAGAGCTTCGATTTGGGCAAGTTTCTATGGCATGGTTTTTCAGATCTGGCATTTTGAGCACTAGAAGGTTGAAAAAAGCATAACTTATGATCTAGGAAGAATTAAATTTTTCCATATGGAATTTTTTTAACCTTGTGTAAATTAATAGTCATCATATTCATCTCTACAAGATGATCACAATCATATATTCTATCAGTACACTTTTTTGGGTCAAAAAATTTCACTCTTGTTCCACTATCATAATAATGTCTCTATAAAATAAATTAACTAGCTAGCCAAGATGCACCAAATTAGGACTATAAATGATTACATTCATCAATTTCAAAATATTTCCTTATATGTGGCGGAGATTACTGAAGAAAATCTGACTAAACTATTTTTCGGTGGTCTCAAAGATAACATCTAATTAGAGTTTCACATTTTTCATCCCAATAATATATCTGCAACCATACCAAAGGCATGCATGGCTAAAGAAATAGAGTTTATCAGATGAAGACCTTTTACTAATTTCCATGAGTGCACTTTCCCAGAACCATCATTTTTGTAGCCTACTAGATTGACCCCTTGACATATTGAAGAAAAATGTGCAAAAGGTTTATGTTTTGGCTGCGATAGAAAATAGAGCAATGGACATCGATGTGATGAAAAGAAGATGTTTTACATTGAAGGTGCCAACGAGAAGGAGGAAGATAATGAGGCTTCAGGTTCAAGTTAGGAAGAACTCAAGGATAAATCTAAATATTCTCAACTTACTATTTCCTATCATGCACTGTCAAGCATTCGTACTTCTCAAACTCTTAAGGTTGTGGGTTTTCTAAAGAAACAAAAGGTGACTATGTTAATTAACTATGGGAGTACACATAACTTCATTAGCAGTAAGTTGGATACTCGTTTGAACTATTTTATTTACTTAGCTCTAGAATTTTAAGTCATGATTGTAGATGGTGGTATTATCAACTATTCTAGAAAATGCCATGGCATTAAGCTTGCTATGGGAGACTACTTGTTAGATTCCCCTATGTTTTTAATTCCCATGTGAGGAGCTAAAATTATTTTGTAAGTGAAATGGCTAACCACTTTGGGACTATTGAGATGATTTTCTATGAACTATTCATGAGGTTTCATTCAAAAGGCAAGACCTTTAAACTTTATGGATTACGAGTTAAATCTCCACAACTAATTAGTTCCCATCAGATGACAAATATTCTCAAAAAAGGTGGTGAGGTATTTATGGCACACTTATTTTCCGTAGAGGTTCAACCAATAAAGGAGTCTACACATCCTGATTTGCAAAGGGTGTTGGATGACCATTATGTTATTTTTGGTGACATGCCAAAAATAATTCCTCCAAGCCACGTACAAGATCATTCTATTAGGATCATTCCATGAAGTACACCACCCAACATCAGACCCTATAGGATCCTTATGCCTTGAAGAGTGAAATTGAAAAGATGGTATAGGAGATGGTGGAGGTAGGAATCATCTGACACAATCAAAGTGAATATTCCTCCTTTATGGTCATGGTGCAGAAGAAGGATGACAATTGGAGGATGTCCCCAAACTACAAATAACTCAACAAGTACACTATCAAAGATAAGTTTCATATTCTAGTAATTGATGATTTTTTAGATGAATTGCATGGTGTTGTTTATTTTACCAAGTTAGACCTTCGCTCTAGGTATCATCATATTTGAATCTATGACAAGGACATACCTAAAAAAGCTTTCAGAACTCATGAAGGCCATTATGAATTTATGGTCATGCATTTTGGACTCATAAATGTGCCATTTCCATTTCAGAGTTTGATGAATATTGTTTTTAGGCCATTTTAAAGAAAGTTTGTATTAGTGTTTTTTGATGATATCACCATCTATAATAAAAATTGGGAAGACTATTTGAAACATGTGAAATAGGTACTTTCAATTTTGAAACAACATCAACTTTATTCCAAACCTTCCAAATGTGTTTTTGGTGTCCAAGAGGCGGAGTACTTATGTAATCTTCTTTCATATGGAGTAAAATTTGATCCTAAAAAATCCAAGCGATGATGGAGTGGCAAGTTCCCAAGACCCTCAAGAACCTCCTAGGATTTATGGGGCTAATTGGTTAGTGTCATAGGTTTGTCAAAAATTATTATAGAATTATAGCCCAAATCACCTCTTTATTGAATAAAGAATCCTTCTAGTGGACTGATTCAACTACTAAGGCATTTTAAGAGTTAAAAATGGCTATGTGCACAACTCTAGTTTTTTCTACTTCTAATTTTTCAAAAACTTTTGTTGTGGAGTGTGACACATCAGGATATGGCATGGGGTTTGTACTTATACAAGAAGGAATAACATTGGAATTTAAAATTCACCAATTGAAGGGGAAAAAATATTCTCAAACCAATCTATGAGAAAGAGATGAGGGATATTTGATATGCAGTCAAGCAATGGAGAATTTGATGGGTCATCAATTTCAAGTAAAAATTGATCACGGTAGCCCCAAATAGTTTTTGAAACAATGATTGTCATATAAAGAAAAAAAAATGAGTGACTAAAATGTTAGGCTATGATTTTGAAATAGTGTATAAGAAAGGAAAATATAATGTGGTGGCAGATGCCCTCTCCCAACGGGATGAATCGGTTGAGGCATTGTTATGCACCATGTCCATGTGGTAGGTAGATTAGCTAGAGGAAGCAAGATCAAAATGAGAGTATGATAGTGATACCAAGGATTTGATTTATAATTTTTAGTAGGGTTCTAAGGAATTTGAAAATTTTACATAGAAGGGGAATGCATTATGGTATTGCTAGCCAATTTCTACACCCTCAAAAATTGGCCAAGTACAATCTTTTTATCCATCTGTCCCCCTCCCAAGGGATCCTTCATCAAAGTCTTTCTCTCATTTAAAGTTTTTGTGAAACATTTTTAGGAATCCTTCCTTGCCTCTCCCCAGCCTTTGAATTCATTTGGCCTTTTGTCTCAGACAAAAAGTCTGAAAGAATCCTTCCTTGAGTCTTTCCTGAAGCAATTCTTTGAAGCCTTTCTTCCTCCTTCCTTCTTTCAAAGTGCCCTTCAAAAATGTTTTGAAGGGACACTTCTCTTCTTCCAAGTGCCCTTCAGACTTATCTGAAGGGACACTTCATCTCCCAAGTGCCCTTCAAAAAAGTTCAAAAGGGTCACTTTCCTTCATGTTTGCCTTTTGGAATTATTTTGAAGGCTTCTTTCTCTTTCTAAAGTGCCCTTCAAAAAAATCCAAAGGGACTTCTCTCTCCTCCAAGTGCCCTTAAAATTTTTTCAAAGGGACACTTTTCTTCAAAGTGCCCTTCATAATTCTTTTGAAGGGTCACTTCCTCCCCAAGACTGTTAGCCAATTTCTGCACCGTTAGAAATTGGCCAAGTACAATCTTTTTATCCATCTTTCCCCTTACTAAGGGATCCTTCCTCAAAGTCTTTCTCTCATTTCAAGTTTTTGTCCAGCCTTCCTTGTCTCTCCCCAACCTTTGAATTCATTTGGCCTTTTGTCTCGAATAAAAAGTCTAAAAGAATCCTCCCTCGAGTCTTTCTCGAAGCAGCTCTTCGAAGCCTTTTTTCCTCCTTCCTTCTTTCAAAAGTGCCCTTCAAAAAAGTTTCGAAGGGACACTTCTCTTCTTCCAAGTGCCATTTAGACTTATCTGAAGGGACACTTCACCTCCCAAGTGCCCTTCAGAAATTTTTTGAAGGGTCACTTTCCTTCATGTTTGCCCTTTAGAATTATTTCGAAGGCTTCTTTCTCTTTCCAAAGTGCCCTTCAAAAAAATCTAAAGGGCCTTCTCTCTCCTTCAAGTGCCCTTAAGACTTTTACAAAGGGACACTTTTCTTCAAAGTACCCTTCAAATTTTTTTTGAAGGGTCACTTCCTCCCAAAGTGCCCTTTAGAAAAATTCCAAAAGGACTAATCTAAGCCAAGTGCCCTTCAATTTTTTTTTGAAGGGCCACTTTCTCTCTCCAAGTGCCCTTTGGGATTATTTCAAATGTCACTTTCTTCAGCCAAGTGCCCCCCATTTTTTTTTGAAGCGTCACTTTCTGAAAGACAAGTGAAAAACCTGAAGTAAGGAGCCTAAGAAAGCCTGAAGACTTAAATCAAAGACAAGTGCAAATCGGGTTTCCATTAGTGCTTGTCTTCTATGGGTTTTATGAGTAGAATTAATTTAGGTTTATGAACTTGAATTACTCATAGACATTGAAAATTGGGTTCTCCAAAGGTGAAGACTCAAACTTTATAAGTCATGAGCAATGACAACCCTGAAGCAAACAAGTTGAAGCAATCAGAGAACCCGAATGGGTCTGCAAGTGCAAATCGAGTTTCCAAGGCTGCATAACTTAATAAGCTTAGTCTAAAGATATAGTACCACCATTATGATTAGGCAAATGAGAAGTTATCATGTTTCATGAGATAGAGATAGATGGAGGATGATTTATAGGCATCCATGCCCAACATACCAACAACTCAGAATCACCAATCTGAGTCATTCCTTGAGGACCAATAAAAAAGGAAAGACAAAGCTAAACAAAATAAAAACAACTTCTCTCCATGCCATTATGCATCGTGACAAACCAAGGAGAATTAGTTGGGTGCTGAAATAAATATTCAATAGGTGGCTCCATTAGTAGAAACCATTTTTGGTGCCATCTCCACATAGCTCTATTCTGTTAAGAAGCCGTTGAAAAGCATCTCCAAGAGGGCAAGCCAAGGGCATTCAAGAGGGTGCCATGGATCAAGTAAAATGCCCTAATGAACATCATTGGAAAAGTTAGTTACAGTTAAAGATGGATACTTCCAATAGAAATGATTCCTCTTGCTAGCACTAAAGACCTCTTCTCTCTCCTCTTAGTTATAAATATAGCCCTTGGGCTAGTGTAAAAGGGATCTATAAAAGTACGATGAAGCCCTGCTGAATTGTTTTGTCATTTCCTACCTTTAAGAAATCAAGCATAGGTCTATTCATTTCAAGTTATGAATAATTACCTGAGTTTGTAAGAGACACAGAGTGACAACAAGTGATGGTTTCATCCTTGTGTCCTTTGTCCTTCACATTTTGAGTAGGAGTTTTAGTCTAATAGGTCATGTAAAGTGCATCCAAATGTATGAGATTTTGCATGTATATAACCTTTTCTAAACTATATAGGTTGAATTTCAATTTTTTTTGCCTTGTGTGATTTCATACGTATCACCTCTACATTGAAACATTTATGTTAGAACTTTTCATATCTTGGTAATAGGCTTGCATTTTACTATATCTTGAAATCGTGTATGACATTCATGTGGAGGACAATTTTGGTGCATCACCATTTTTAGATCAAATTTACCTTATGAATTTCTAACCCTTTTCCCTTTATCAAGCTGGTTTAAACAATGGTCATTTTGTAGACACACATACAGGGAGCTAGCCTTTCAAACCTAGAGGTTCATTTCCACCGATAGGCACACCCACATGCCCGGAAATATCCCAATGTTGCCCAAATATGGAGGAGGCCTGAACACCCTCTTATAGGGTGCAAGATTTGGAGACAATAGGTATAAATATAAATTATACCTCTATAAGTATTGTCTCCTCAAACATAAAATTCTTTAGGAACTTCATGCCTCTCCACTTGAAGGTCACTCTATATTTTTGAAAACATATCATAAAATCAAGCAAGATTTATTTTTGGAAGGAATCAAGGGGGATGTCCAAAAATATGTGGTAGAATGCATGATATGTCAATAAAAAAAAGGGGAAACCATTAAGACACCAAGACTTTTGCAGCCTTTATCTATCCTTAGCTAGCATTGGGAGGAGGTTTCCATGGATTTCATTATTAGGTTACCGTGGTCTAACGGTAAAAATGTGATCATGGTAGTTGTGGATTGACTCACCAAGTATGCTCATTTTTGTTCCCTACCACAACATTTTGTTGTGAGTACAATAGCTTTTGATTTTTTCAATACCATCCAAAAATTGCATGGTACTCCAAGGATCATTATAAGTGATCAAGATCCCATATTTACTAGTAATTTTTGGACTGAATTATTTGCATGTTTGGGTACTAGTTATTTCATAGTTCATTTTATCATCCTAAATTTGATGGATAAACAAAAGTGGTCAAAAATTGTCTAGAAGGGTATCTTTGTTGTTTTGTGTCTGATAAACAGAAAAAAGGGTTTATTGGTTTCCACTTGCCAAATGGTGGCATAATACTTATGTTCATAGCTCATTCAAAATGTCTCCCTTTGTGGCCTTGTATGTATATCACCCCCCATCCATCACTTCAAACTTGAATTTCCATCCCAAGGTTAAAACTATTAAGGAATGCATTCACCAACAATAGGAGGTCTTCACTAGTTCGTGAGAAAATTTAGACATGGCTAAGAATTGCATGAAACAACAAATGGATCAACACTGTAGTGAGTGGTTTTTTGATATAGGTGATTGGGTATTTGTGTGATTACATCCATATAATCATATGTATTTAAATAAACATAAAAAAATAAGTTGTCCCCTAAGTATTATGGCCTTTATTAGATATTGCAAAAAATTGGTAGTGTGGCCTACAAGTTGGAATTCACATAGTCCACTCACATACATCTAATATTCTATGTATCTTACCTATAGAAGGTAGTTAGACATAGAATTTATAATTAGATCGAGTTACTTGAATTGGATGAGGAAGGTCAAGTTATCTTGGAGCTTGAATTGATCCTTCAAATGCACACTAAGCAACTATGAACTAGTGCAATTCAAGAGTATTTGATCAAATGGAAGAATCTGCATTGTGAAAATACAACATGGGAGGATGTAGCTTTCTTATATCAACACTTAGGGTTGATTCAATGTTAAGGATAATGTTATTTATGAGGGGAAGGGCATGTTATAATATTATCCTATGCATGTCTAGGGATATATGTGGTCAACTTATGGTATACATACCTCTTTTATATTCTTGTCATATTTCTCTATGTTCTTATTAGATCGGCCTATAGAATAACCATGGCTAAGTAGACTATACATATAAGGTATTAGTTAGTCTTATATCATCATATTATGGATTATGTTCTTATTTCATTATTGTGGAAGTTTCCCCCTCGAAGTGGCTTGGTCATAATATTTAAGTATTCTTCTCTTTCGCCAATTGTTGTTAGAGATTTATTTATTATGTTCTTAATTTTGTGATATATTATTCTATTGTTATGAATTATCTAAGTAATTTCATTACATTGAGACCCAATTCTCTTTCCTAACTTAATCTTAATGTAGTCAGGTAATCCTTTTGAGAGATCCATAACAATGCACATGCGAATAATTGTTGTTTGTGTGCGGAAATCAGTCTTTAGAGCAAGCGAATCAAAATCCATAAGAGAGCTACAAATAGCTTGAAGATAGGGATCCTTCCAAAATTGAAGAGTTAGATTAGGCAGTCTAACCCATATGAGAGAAGTAATAAAAGATTCAATAGTTGGATAGAATGCATGATACAATGGTTTCATGCATATGAATGTTTTTTCCCATACCTAGGGGGCCCAATGTCACATCCCAATTTCACCCTGTAACTAATATCTTTTAATCCATTGATTAGTATGGTTAATATCTGATTATTATTGCTTTGATTTGATAATTTTGATATATACTGGTATGGGACAGTAGTATTATTGATTAGTATACATTGTGTGACAATTATATTTGATTATTCTGTACATTGAGGATGTATAATTGTTAATTTTACATCATTGGTTTGTGATGACTCAGACTAATTACCTATTTGTTGCGAGGTGGATACAAGATTGGTCCTACCCTTAGAGCTTGATGAGGGAGAGCATCATTGAAGAGGGTCAGTTAGATGGAGTGATTAGGGGATTTACCAGTGGAAAATGCTAGTGACCCCACACACACATAGTAGATTTTAAATGATAGGCATAAATGGTAGTGTATAATTGTAAATTATTGCTTGTGATTATTTTTGTGTATATGGAATTAATTTTAGTGTGCATTTAATTTCTTTAGCCTAATTGATTTAGTTTTTAAATTTAAAATCTATAAAATAATTATTTATTTGTAATAGAAGTATTATTGACTTAAATACGATTATTTAGACAATGAAAATCAATTAATGGCATAATTATTCGGTAAAGGTTTTTTTCTTAAAAATAAGAATTATGCATGAAAGTTACTTGAAAATTTAAAAAATGGATTTTATTATCATTAAAATTAGCATGTTATTTGACAAGCTTGAGAGAAAGAAATTAACTAAGGTTAATAAATTTAGAACTAGAGCTGAATGTGATCTTGATTAGCATGCAAGAATTCACTTAAAATTCAAAAATAAATATTTAATTAATTATGGAATAAATAAAGCATGGGCTTGATTTAAAGATAAACTTAGAAAACTTGAGATTGCATGTAAAAGGGAAGTGTGAAATTAGGAAAATAGATATTATTATCAACTTAAGTTTACAAGGAGAGAACTTGAAAATATGGCGTAGTTACTTAAAAAGCAAGTTTTAAATAGAATAAAGAAAAATTAGATTGTTAGAAGTTAACATGTATGAGATAATGGAGATAGAAGATCATAATGCAAATAATAGGGCGTAGTAATAGAGAGAGGGTAAAATTTCTATAAATTAAGTTGCTGGAAATTAGAAAAAAGGAGGGAAGACATAGAGAAGAAGAAAAGGGATAGATTTGGAGAAAAGCAGAAGCAAGAAATATAATAAGCTTATTTTCTCCAAGAAATTTTAAATAGAGGTAGGTTTTGTCCTTTATAATTATGTGTGTTTATAAAGTATAAATTTAAATTGTTGTATATATATTACATGAAATTGTTGTTTATATATTGTAAAACCTAAGTCCTTATAAAACATTGTGGTTATACATAAAATTGTTGTTTTAGAATTAATAAAGTTGAGTTTATAATATTAAATCACTGTATTGAAACTATTAATTGAACACAGTAAATAATATTACATTATTATGTATTTTACTTGAATAGAATTGTTGTGTGTAGCTATATGTATTTATTAAATGCCTTACTTAAACATTGAAATCATTGAACTATATCAAAATTTTCTAAGTATTTTATTAAATTTTGTTCATACTATAGGATGCTAGGTTAAGCAAATTGTAACTTGTATAAATAAAATAAATTTTTATTGTCCAACTTATAAAAATGCAAAAGTATTTTTAGAATTTGCAGAAGTACCAAATAATTAGGTTAATTTTGGTGTCTTTGGAAATAAATAGTTGAGTTAATATCAATAATGGATTTAATAATAGAAAGCTTTAGTGCTCAGCCTCCCTTTTTGAAACATTAAGTCATGATTTGGAAATGATGAATCAATTAAGTCACTGGGCATATAATATTGAAATTTGAATAAATTTTAATAATATTGGTTGTCTCTATACGAAATCGTTGAGTATATATAAAAACAATCCAAAAAATTATTTGCATGTTCATCCAATAGAAATATGTTTGGTTACAGTAGGTTGCATGTTCGAATCATGGAAGAAACATTTTTAATACTGAACTTGTGGCTCAATTAGCACCTTCTTATGCTTCACTACTTCAGAGATACCATTTTTTGCAATATGGAGGATCTTCTGCCTTTCATGGCTGCCATAAGGGTTAATGGTAACACTAATACTAATAATAATCATCTTGCCAGTATGTTTGGAGGTTTTGAGAGGATGATAGTCCCTTGCAAAACATCCATAAAGAGGAGAAATCCTTTATTTATGATGGGCAACTTACTAAAGCAACAACTACAACATGGTCTATGAAACTCCTAACTGTTGGCCAACAAAAATGGCATCATGTGCTACCAAACCATTCTACACTACCACTTTCCCCAAACCACCACTATTCAGAACCATGCTGTTTAAAATGGAATATGTCATTTTGTCTCCTAATTTAATTGCTAAGTCAAACAAACCAAGCATCTAGTTTTTAAATGAATGTTGATTATTATAAATTTCTATGTAATTATATTGAAATCAGGGATTTTAAATTTAAGCACCCTGTTAGTTTTAAAAACACCAATTATTAAATGATATGTCTAGTACAATATGGAGCCTGAGTTTAATATGAAATGGCTAGGTATGGTAGTATAAAGCTGAGTTATGTGTTTGAAATATTATAATTCATAGAAACCAATAAGCAACTCGCTGAAGTCATCTATTAATTTGCAGAAGTCAATAAATAAGTTGCCGAAGATTTTTATGAAGTCACTAAAGTTTATTAAGGTTGTTGAGTTAATAATTTAAAGCATTGGGTATTTATTAAAGGTTGAGCCTTGTCTTATTGGCTAAAATTCTATGTCATTGGTTAAATACAAATGAGTTGAGTATTTAATGTTAGTGTTGAATGAATATATGAAGCGCTAGTCTTTTATATAAAAGAAAGTTATGGAAGATCTAATGTTTGGTGGAACTTTATCTTTGCCTCAAATTTATGTATTATGGATTGAACGGAAATTGGTTTACCAGATAAAATATTATTATTTATTAATGAACATGAATATCAAGGTATCTTTTAATTTAAAGCATTGAGAATTTTATTGAATTATTGAGTCATTTAATAGAATATATGTTTCTCCTTTATAAGCCATTATTATATGATAAATGTATTTGAAATGAATGTACATGATATGTTGAAAGATAATTAGAGTTTTAAATAGTTCTTTGGAATATTGCTTTATTTTGAGTAAACAATAGCAAAGATAGATATTATGTGAAATATTTTTATACTCCTATTTGATTTATACTTTATCCAGGATCGATATAGTTATATAATCTAAATCTCTACTAGGGATTTACTAAGAACACTCGTAGAGGCCCAATAATATATGAGTAAGCCCAATAGTGTTATGCAAACATGTTGATAGGGTCAAGTTTGTAGTGCCTTATAGGATGAAAACTTGTATGCAATATATATTTTACAAGAATATTAAAATGTGAAAGTGATTAGACATATGTATAACTAGCACATCGTGTTGTGTGCTGAAAGACTATGCCTTCATCTGATTATTATTGTGTAGTATTATCTCCCCTGTATTTGCTTACCTAGTAATCATAGAGTATGATTATTTGCTCGTGTATTGGTAGGGTGCTGAAGCACAATGGTCTATGGTAATATGGGATGTCATAGGTTCTATAATATGCAAAGTACTAGATAGTACATATTGTATTTGACCCATACCTAGATAAAGATATTGGCTATTACTTGAATAATTTGTGTTGTAACATTTGGTAGGTTATTATTTAGGCATGTATGCCATCTTGATAGTTGAAATTGTTGAGCATGGTCATTGATGTTAGGTTGTCATTGATGTCAAAGAGAACATATAATAATGGTGCATTAATGAAAAATAATTTGTGTTTGATATATTTATGGTGTGGTCATGTTGCAGAGACTCTATGGGGTGTTATGAGTACTTAGAGTGCTTATGGAATTAAAAGGAATCCATTAGAGCAGTCATATGAGTGTCTAGGTTCAAGTAGTCATCTTGATATATAAGGCTAAGTGAGAATAATTATGACATCAAAATTTGCACATGTGGTAGTGTTAGAAGGAAATGATCACATGGTGATTTTCAGGTTTGAGCCTAGTTTTTATGGTCCAATTTTTAGGTCATGAGGTTATGTATAGCAAAAGATATCATGGTTCAAAGTTGGCCTTCTAGGTAGATTGTAGTGGTTCCCATACTTAGCCAAATTTGTGATATCAAAGATTTATGGCGAGCATTTAATTAGGTGATGAAGATATATGGTAATCAATTAATCTAACCAGATAAAGATATAATGTTGAGTGTTATAATTTTCAAACAGAGATCAATAATGATCACAAAGTCAATTAGTCAAATATGCTAAGAATAAATGTGATGAAGACATGTGTCACATTTATAAAGTTTGAGCAGCAAATCAAAGATCGACATATCATGTTTAATAATATACAATAAGATCAATGGTGTGTATTAGTAAATAAGTCAAACATAAATGCTTAGAAGGCATGCAAGGATGCCAAATGGCATAAGTTCATTGGAGACTGACTACAAGTTACGTAGAGGGCACGTAGGGCTACTAAGGAGCTTGATCTCAGAAGTGAAGATCTAAGATCAATAACAAGCGATGTAGGTTAAATTAAAGAGGCTAATAAGGAGATGAAAAAAGTGTAATTGATATAGCTTTCAGGGAGCATGAGATGAAGACACGCGTTTGAAATATTTGCATTTACTAGTGATCGTTGGTATTTAAAATTAACAAAGGAAAAACCAGTGTTGTTTATTTTGATTATATCTTTTGATCTAGGATGAATTTGAAGGTGATGTAAAAGGAAAGGTTGTAAAAAACTTCAATGTAAATCCATAAAAGTTGATTAGAATATTTAAATGTTCATACAATTTTATATATTGAGCTCCAAAGTTAACTATGTGTTTGACCATGTTCTATAAGTGACCAAAGAAGGATATTTGAGTTGCTCTTGATAGTATTTGATGTTTCAAGATGAAATATATATTGGAGAGTGTTATATACTCCATGAAAAAATATATGTAGATTTTTGAGGTTTGAACAATCCATCTTTAGTGTGAACAATTACTTAGAAGTTTACTGTGTTTGTTGAATGCACTAGTAGATTGAGTGACCATGTTGCAAGAGTGAGTTGAAGGTATTCTAAGCAGAATTGAAGAAGAAAATGAGTATGGAGATGTTATATAAGTCTCTAAGGCTTATTAAAAAGTATTGTATGTCATTATATTCCCTTGATCATATATGGAGAGTCAAAATATTGTAACTATATTTTGACTGTGTGACCAGCCTAAGTGGTCATTTTGAGAGAGTTGTTTTTAGTGCTTAGAGCTTGTGTTGAAGTGTATAAATAACATGGAGGTATTTTATAGGTCATAAAGGGTTCATAAATATGATATAATCATATTTCTATGTGAAATATTTGAGTGTTTGATTCAAAAGTTTGAGACTATTTTCTGTGTATGAAGACCTAAAGAGCAATGAGACCTAATTAGTAGGTTCAAGTATTAAGTTGGTATTCTAGGTGGAATAGGTAAATGAGGGAGTGATCAAAGGTATATTAGAGATATGTTTGATGTGTTTGAAGTTTTGGTATAAACTAAAAGTGGCCCAAGGATTTGAAGTTATAATGTATGAGTATGAAGGCCTAATTGTTTTAGGTCTCACCAAGACCTAATGGTGGTTTGGGGATCATGAGCTATTGGCCAACCTAAGGAGCATGTGGTTATTAAATTTAACATGTATAAGGACATATTTCAAATGTATAACAATTATGGTAATCATTTTGGCTAACCAAGATGGGTTATACCAAGAGAGTGGTATAAATACAAGGCATTATTGGCCTATTTATGTTGGTTGTGGAAGTGTGGATTCAAGAGGAGAGGACCTTTGAAAGAGAAGGTATAGGTCATTGAGGAGCAACAGAGAGTGAAGAGGATTAGTCATGCTTGTCTGATCAATTTTATGTAGGAAAACACATAGGTCATTGGACCTAATGAGCCTAGAATAGGCTGTTTGAGAAAGTTAGTCCTAAAGGTAGCTTGAGAGAGATTAGAGGTGAAGAGTGCAGAAAAAAGTGGTCATCATCAGTTGAAGATAAAAAATAGGTGTTTAAGATGATATTTTAAAGGTATCTGAGTGGGTGCTTAGTTTCCTAGGGGGTTGGTTCCTCCTTGCAAGATAAAACTTGATAAAGGTCTAGTTGTTGTGGGTGCTTAACTAGACATGCACAATAGCTCCTTATGGGATTGGTGTCTCACTAAACTAAGGGATGGGTGTTCCTTGATTAGTTAGTGTTAGTATAAATGTTAGATCTTATTATTATAGGACTTTAATCCATATTATAGGGTTTGATGGGTTTTATCACCCAAGAGGGTTTCCCACATATATATTGTGTTTTGTGCTTGATCTTGTTTTATCTTTCATGTTCATTATCATGAATGATGTGTATGATTCATGGTTGTATGTGTTGAATGGTTAAGGGTTTAAAGGGTTTGGAATTAGATTGAATATCTACCATCACTGATTTACCCCCCTCTCAATGATTTTACCTCTAACACAAATAAATGTTAAGATAGTTATATGCATTATCTAACTTGTTGTTATAGTTATGCTTGCTTAAATATGAGCGTATGCTTCCATGTTTATATGGCTAATTTGTATGGTTTTTTTAAGATAAAATAGTAGTCATGTCTAAAAAACACCAGATTAAGATATTATGGGTTGTCTTGAGGTATAGTTACTTGGATCTTATTGAAATAGTCTATAATTTATTATGTGTTTTGCTCAGGTGGTATAAACAGTGGTCATTATTTCCAGTTTAGAATTGAATTTAAGTTAAGACCCTTTCATGCGTAGATGATTATGCATATATATTGATTTATCCTTATTTAGCTTGTGATGTGATATTATTACCAGGATAATGTAATCTATATGAGTCTTTGAGTTACATACTATGACATATATATTGATGATACTAATAGGTAGTGAGATAGATCCCACTAGCTTAGGTAGTACCATAATAGATAATCTGATCAAGTGGTGTGTTATGAATCGATTGATCTAAATGATTATATATTATTTGAAAAATTTAGCCAAAGTAATGTTATATACATTATCATTAATATGTTTGATTTTCATGTTGTGCGATATCATGTTAGAACAGACTTATTTATGGTACACTGCATGTTTTTAAAAATCTTATAGCACATGGGGTACTAACATGTTTCATTGAATTTATCACACCATTATGTCTACCTATCTGCAAAGGGAGGGCCATTTCCTAATAGGAGATTGTGTGGGGGATCATTGGTCTATGGTTGGTGTGGTAAAGTGCTCAGATGATGCTCTCCCTCCTCCAATACAATATTACCTAGAGATGACACTTGTGATTATAAACGATACATGAGTCGATTCGACTCGAGCTCTAAAGAGCTTGGTATTTATAATTATATTAGGTTGTATGCCTAAAGTAATGTAATTGTATTATGTACTTATATATTTGATTAGCAGATGTTATATTGTCAGACCAGATGTAGTTGTGTCCTATTATATTTGGCTTTATATGGAGTTGTATAAGATTTATATTATGCAGTTTTTGAAGTATAAGTACTATTGTTCTTAGTTATGGTTTAGTTATGTTATTATTGTATTCTATGGAATGAATGTTATTTGTTTTTTTTAAATTACTATGTTTTCTAAGTACAACTTGAGGGGTTATCACACCTGAATGCAGCAACATATCCATGTCCATAACAAAGATCAAACAATGATAAATAAACCTTGGGAACATGGATGAATGACAAAGATGTTGGAAAGAAGAGGTTCCTGGTACTTGGAAATCCAAAATTGAAGGTTAACCAAGCTTGGACAAAATTTGTGAAAGTGATAAATCACAACTACAAAAGAAAACTAGGCTTCCTCTTCTAACACATCATCACCTAACTCTACTAAAGGGGAATTGGATGTTTTCTCTAAATATTAAACCATCAAAGAATATTGAGCCTTACCCTAAGGGCCTTAACTAGAAAGAGGCGTCACATAAGCAAAGACAAAACAAAAACCACTTGCATAAGAAGAGGGAGGAGTCATGCATGGGGTAGACATAATCACACGACATACTTAGGCTAAGGGGTCCTCACCCATCGTAGCAAGATAGAGCCCTGAGCATAGGGTAGTAGAAGACAAAAATATGATAAAAGATAAATGACTGTAGATACCTGATTGTTTAAATCCACCCACCAAGATCATAAAACTTGCATAGATATCACATAACTTTCACATGATAAACATGAAACTTTACTGTAAAAAATAAGCACTTCGATCTTACGTCCTTGAAAAATAGATACTGCCCCATTGGCTAGCACCATAACCATGATCGTGAGGGGGTGGTGTATATTTCAGAGGGTGAAGGTACACTTTTCACATATGATTGTATATATTTTTTATTATTGAAAAATTATTTATATAAATCTCAACAAAGATTTCCAATTAAAAAATTGTTAATTGGTATGTAGTGTTCAAAACTTAGTAAAGGGTAATATGTCAAGCTAACTATAGTGGGATAATGCAATATAGAAAAGTGGTTTCACATGAAAATTCAATATATCTACTCACACTACTTTTTAATTAGATCCAATTAATTTATTTTAATAAAACATTAAAATTTAACTTAATTATAGAAAGAAATATTCTTGAATAATTGAAATTTGTAAAGAGGATATTCTTGGAAGAATATTGAATTGTTGAAAATATATAGATAGATGGGAGAAACATGCACTAAAAATAATCCCAAACAACAAGGTAGCAAAACCCAAAATAATCAGGGTAAATAGAGAACTTTTCCCAAATGACCATGTTCATACCATTCTTTAACTAGCACTACCAGAACCATATAATTATATTAGTGGTAACTGTAATATTTTAAAAATATAACTTGGCGACCATGTTCCTCTGCTCCTAGACTTTGAAAACTTGGTGAAGGATTTATGCTAAGATATATGAAAGTTAACGTTGAAAGCATGAAAAAATGAATGCAAAAGTGGAATGAAGTTACCTCAAAGTATAAAACCACAAAATTGAGCCATAAGTTTTGAAGTGGGAAATTGAATTAACATAAAAAACCCACATGTCTATTAAGAAGACTTGCAAACAATTATTCTCAAAATATAATCTTTAAGTAATAAGAATAGATAAGAAGAGATAATTTAAGTGTAGAAGAGATAAGGAGAGAGCTCTTTAAATAGAGCTAGAGGAAAGAAGAGGGAGTTATAAAGAATCTCATTATGACCTTGCACCATCTTCTTAGTCTGTGACAAATGTTCCTATTCTCCATAAGGTGAGGGGAAGTGTGTAACAAGTGTGAAGGGAGTTAAAAGTGTGCAAGTAACTCCAAGATTTCATACAAAAGGACAAAATAAGTGTTACGCCTCATAAAATATGAATTTATGTGAATTAAAAATTCACATAAATACAAAAGCCACTCACACCTATAAACTTAGCATAAAAAGATGAACCCAAATAAAGGGTAACCTAACACTCCCCCTTAAAATTTATTTGGGGTTTACAAACAAATGAGGCAGGAAGGAAACATTATTGACACTCCCCCTTGATGAGAACTTTATTCAATCCCAACTTTTTAAAAAATATTACAAATTTGTCTTTACATAATGGCTTAGTGAAAATATCAACCACTTGTTCTTGAGTAGGACATAAGGAGAGAAAAATTTGATTGTATTCAATAAGTTCACACTAAAAGTGATGTTGAATCTCAATGCATTTGGACCTTACATATAAAATTAGATTCTTTTCTAAAGCAATTGCACTTTGATTATCACCAAAAATTGGAATAGGATAAGTTTGAGGATGTCCTAAATCTACAATAAGTATTTTAAGCCAAATGGATTCCTTGGAAACATAATTACAAGATTTAGACTCAACTTCGATTGAAGATAATGATACAATATTTTTCTTCTTACTATTCCATGAAATTATGCCAGAACCTAGTGAGAAACAATAGACACTTGTGGAACTATGATAATTAAGATTACCAACCTAATCAGAATCTGAATAACCTACTAAATAAAAGGTATTATTCAAGATATAATTGATGCCAAGAGTTAAGGTATCTCTAATATAACAAATAATTATTTTAACACCTTTAAAATGAGTAGTTTGAGATTTTAACATAAAACAAGAAACCAATCCAACATTAAAAGCAATGTTAGGATGAGTATGAGTATGATAATTCAAACTTCCAAATAATTGCTTATATAAAGTAAGATTAACATTTTTAGTTTCCATGCCATTAAGTAATTTCACACCAAGCTCACAAAGGGTAGCAATGGGTTTGCAATCCAACATATTAAACCAAATTAACAAGTCATATGCATATCTAGATTGAGAAATGCAAATGTTATATTTTTGTTGCTAAACTTGAATGCTTAAAAAATAATGTAAAAGACCTAAATCTATCATTTCAAAGGTATTCTTTAAATCATTTTTAGTGAAAAAAATTAATGAACTATTACTGCAAGTAATGATGAAATCATAAACATATAAAACTATTATTTTATGTCATTAGGAGTATTTTTGACAAAAATATTAAGATTATTGGAGTTATAAGTAAAGCCTTGAGCTATAAAAAATCAATAGATTTTGGAGTACCATTCCCTAGGTGATTGTTTCAAATCATGAATGGCTTTGTTTGACTTGCAAACAAGATTATCTTTACCTTTATTAATAAAACCAAGAGGTTGAGACATATAAATTTCTTCATGCAAATCAGCATTCAAATATTCACTTTTAACATCCATTTGATAAACATGCCAATTCATATGAGCAGTTAGTCTAGCTTTGTATTTTTCTACTTGATTATCAGAATCGAACTTAGTTTTAAATATCTATTTACAACTCACTAAATTATGACCTAAGTGTGATTAGAGATCAAATAATTGTATTCATCATGCATTACTTGTTCCTAATGAGGGTTATCTTGAGCTTGTTTAAGTGTTTGAGGGTCATTAGTGTTCATAAATTTAGACATCAAATCATAGTTGTAAAATTTTTGCTTAGTTCTATGAGAATCATTAAGATATACATCAACATTAAAATCTTCTATAGTTTTCTTTGCCCACATAGGCATAACTTTATGTAGAACAAGACTAAAATATGGAGTAGGAATTAGGAGTAGAAACATCACTATTTAACTCTAATTTTAAATATGTAGGGTATCTAGGGTTAAGGGGATTATATTAGCTTCTACACAAAGGTGGTGAACTAACATAATGAGCAGGCCAATTAATTTAAAAATTAGATAAATGATATTATAAATTTATATAATTGAGATTACTAAAAATATTAAAGTGTAACTATATATTGATAATGTAATAAATTGGAAACAAATGATACTTGGTTTACCATGTGCATGCAGTTCTGATATGGAACAAGATAAAAGTGGACTAGAAGATGATCCTATAATAGTCATCAAATTCTATGAATAATATTTTTGTTGTCTCAGACAGTTGTATTGACATGGGTGTCTAACCCTACAATAGGTGTCATGTACAAAATACTGGCTAGATCTAGATGTGACCAACTAAATCCTTATGGTTTTTTTTTTACCTTTCTTATGATGTATTCAGATCGCACACATGCATTGTCACTCTTTGTCAAATGATCAAACCCTAGATCTTTACCCTTGGAGTGACTTATGTGAAAAATAGGTTAGTGGGCTCACATTGTTGAGTTTCCCTAAGGAACCCTCCATAAATGGGCATTTTATATATAGACAATACTCTGAAGAGGGCCTCAAACTTATGTAATTCTTCCTTATGTGTTGGTTTATGTGTGCACAAGTATGTAATGTGTGATAAGTAAAGAAATGCAGTGCCTAACTTGGAAAATATGGCTCATGGTCTATTATTTTAATGATTTAGACTGATATAAATATTGATTCTATGATTGATATATAATTAAGGATGAATATGGTAGGGTTTATCACTTTAATTCTTGATTGAGTGATTCTTGGTATATTGTCTTGTGAGTTGTATGTGATTTCAAGGTTTTATAAGTGAGGAATGAATGAAGTTTGATCTTGTATATATACCAATCCATTTTAGAAATATCTCACATTAAAACACTTAGACCAACCTTTAGGATGCATTTATTTTGTAAATTTGGATGACATTTGGGCATGAGACACTTTGTATGAAAAGTAGACACTTACGTCGATGTAGATGTCTATTTAGGACACAAGTGTCAAGGGAGTTATAAAACATGTATAGGTCCTAAACTAGAAATGAAGAATAATAATCAGGGTTAGAGTTTTTTGTACATTATAGAAGGCTTGGTCATTAGAGTAACAATGGTCAGAGTAAGAGACAAGTAATTAGGCACAAAGATATAGTGAATGCATGTCTTTCAACATCAAATAGGTCTATAACTGAAAGGTATAACCATGATAGATGTTTTATAAGTGTATAAGACTAGGGTACTATATAAATCATATTTTAGTATCTACATTTCCCCCCTTTTAATATAGTAATGAAATTCTTATTTTATAGGAAAGAAATGCATATATGGGTGTATATAACACACATTGTATTTGTGTGAGCCCAAATTGAGTGTTTTGTTGGTGATTGACTTGTAACCAAGAGTAAGTTACAATATATAATCGGTGTATGAAATCTAAAAATGAAAAAAATTGAAATGTTTGAAATCAAGAAGAGCAATTTTAGGAGTACACATGTGTGTCGATGCAATCATCTTGCATTTTAGTAATTTGATTTGAAAGGATGCCTCATTGTGAAGCATTGAAGTTGAGATTAGGAAAATTTTGAACCTATGTGTGCATATATATATATATATATTAGAGGACACATGCCCTAAACCTTGGTGTAAAGGTGAGTTGCAACACAAGCATTGAGTTTGTTTCATCTCAATTGTGCAACCCAAATATATGCATAATATGGTGAGTCTAAGTGATTTAATCAAATCACACTATAAATCTATTTTGGTTGGATTATTTAATAAAATCCAACCTATAAGTCAAGTAAATTTAGATGATTTAATCAAATATAACTTATAATTTTTGTAATATTGAGTGATTTAATCAACTCAACCTTCTAAAATTGAACCAACTGCTGTAGTAGATTGACTCGATAAACATCCATCTGGGGTATGATAACAGTTCATAATAGTATTTTAAATATATAAATTTATTTTATTTTACAAATTTAGGTGCCCGTTATATGGCATATACACCTCATATATGTTTAAATCTAAAATCTGGGTATAATAATAGTACCAATGTATAGAATGTTACCACAAATATGTATCTGAATCATATAAATGTGAAATCTGGTGAATTTGAAATTAGAGCAAGTGTGGAGGACATTTTTCTATGACATGTTCCCAATAAATATATAGAATCTAATAATTAATGTAAATAGTGAGAACATGTTTTCATAACATGCTTCCACCATAATCTCAAGAATCTAAGAATTGGTGTGTGGAAAACATGTTTCCATAACATGCCCCTACTATAATGTAGAGATGTTAAATATTAAATAAGTGTGGAGGTCATGCATTTTTCACATGCCCCCACTAAAATTTGAAATTGTGAAAATGTGGAAGTCATGCCTCCATGACATGGCCCCCTTTGAGGTGAGGGGAAGTAGAATTTGGTAGTTACCTCAAAAGGATAAGATAACTATATGAGTTGTGTATGGATCATGTAGCATATATGACTAACATGTCTAGGTTGATATAACATTGAAGTACACAGTATATGATCACATCATGTCCTAAGATGTATGATATATATCATGGCAATGTCTAAAGAGTAACAACATAATCTCAATAATCAATCAAGCACACACACAAGAGCACTTAGAAGTAAAGCAATAAGAAATGGTCCAAGGAGACCTCATATAAGGGGCATGTTCAAATGCCACATAATCAAAATAACATGACTTAGTTAAATGTTCACAAAGCATAGAAATGACATATTTAAATGTCCACATACAACATAGAATGGCATATTCAAATGTATAAATAGGCAAGTAAAGGCATAGGGGCCACAATTAATGAAAAATATTCAAATGCTCAAACAAACAATACAGTAAAACACAATAGCAATCAAGGAATATAGGCAACCAACATTAACATATCATACTAGTTCCTAAACATATTTGTTTGTAAGCAATGTCAAATACATAACATGTAAAATACACTGTGAAAGGTATATGCACGGATATAAGTATGTGCAAGTATATAAGATCAAACATGATCATAGAATAATATAATTTGGATGTATTGTGATCAAAGAGGTGGATGCCCCCAACATATTTATGATGTAAGTGGAGGGAAGACCCAACATTTGTATGTACATATATCATGTATTTCAGTATGCATGTATCACACTCAAATGAAGCATGGAACATATGTGTATTTAAGAAATAAATGATATAATCTTTACTAACATGAAGCAAACAACATATGTTTAATAAATAGTACAACTAGGAACATGCTAAAAATTGTTGGCAATTTTTTGAATGTTTTTTAAATTTTTGGTATATTTGAAAAAGTCAAAGTCTAGACAATTATCCCATCTAAAGGATGTTCATTTGGAAGTGTTTTGAACACTTAATACAGTGTATCAAATTGGTGGTACTACCAAGAATCATGTATATGTTTAATATCTGACATTGTAGGCTTTGTGATGCTTGACCTATGTGTCATAGGACTATATGATCTCAAAAAGGTGATAGAAGGAGTAGGGGTTTGTGAAACCCATCATTTTGTCTCTATGTTATATTTGAAATAGCGATAATAAGAACATGTTTAGCTATTATATATAACTAAGTATGTTGTGTAGTAGTAGAAAATAATTCTATAAAATCCATTGTGTATCTTTGAAGCAATGGTCTCTCGAGTATGGGCTACCTAAGAAAGGGGATTGCCTATTGATTACCCTTTTATGGAGGTTCAACCTTAGTAATATTTATAATTAGCTATCTTAGAATAAACTTCTCTTGTTCAAGTGGATGTATGTTCTTATTTAAAGATGATTTTCTTGTATTTGTTTGTATAATAAGTATTTGGGTCTGGCAAGTTTGTATAGTGGTATGGTAATCCATTAATTAACTAATGTAGTAATAATAATGAAATCATCGTACATCATTAAATTTGGTTGGAAATAATAAAGCTTGACTATAATGATCATTTGGTAATGGAACTTATAGTTTTTTTTATCACTATAACCAATGTATCTATAGACGCATCAAATGTATCTGTTTGAGCTGTATATGTACGTGTCAATTTTGGTACCTAAATCTATTGTGTGAATTTGTGATTAGGTTATATTAAATGTGTCTTCTTTTCTTCTCCACATGTCCCTTTATCAAAATCTTAATCAACCAATGGTTCCTTGGGAGGATCAGTATGGAAGATATCGGTCTTGGTAGAGGGTACACTAGGATAAGGACTTCAACTAGTCATTGACCTTTATGAAGGTCGATGGACCACACGTTCCTTAAAATGAGTAGCATGTGTTATCTTGACCCTCTTAGAATAATCTCAAAATAAGTAGACTAAAAATAGCTTGACGTGTCTTTCTGAAAGGTAATGATCCCATGATCAACAAGTTGTATAAATTTTTACTTGAGAGCAAAACAATCATTATCTCGATGCCTGTTAATACCATGGTAAGTGCAAAAGGGTTGTCCTTTTATCTTTTCAAATATGTGTGATGGATGGTAGTAATTAATAGTAAAATTTATAATTTTTTAATCCAATAGCGAATGCAATATATCATGTGGTCTATCTTGCAACCAATCAAACTAAAGTGGCTGCCTTTTAGTAGAGGCATATGGTTTGACTATAGGAGGTATTATGTATGTATAATCTTTTCCTCTATGTAAAATTTTTACTATTTGTTCCTTGGTAGGTATTTCTAGTATTTGAGAAGGTGGTTCAAGTGGTTCCTAACCTTTCTAGGTTTGTTACTTTGATTTGGGGAAATTTTTTGTAACATGCTTGCCTTTTGGTGGGAAAACTGGTAATTCTATTTTGGTATTTATTAGAGCACATGCATATTTATGCACATCATAATATAAAAGATCAAATGAAGCCAAGGGCTTATGCAATTCTCTTTCTCTAAGTGGAGAAAAAGGCCCCTGCTAAATATGAATTGTACTTCCAAATCCGAGGGGGTGTAGTTTAAGGAATACAATATTTCCTTAAATTTAATGGCATAGTCTAGTTCCTTAAATTTAAGGGATTTATCCTCATTTTGAGTTAAGGCCTAAAAATGTTCCAATGATAGATTGGGTAATGTGTGCTTATGGAAATTAGATAAGAATACATCCTAAATTTTTTTAAAGGTTGATAAGGAACCATTTGGGAGTGTGTAGAACCAATCAAGAGCCTTTTGAGCTAAACTTATATGGAGATATTTTAATATCAAGCTTCCATATTTAGCCTAATGTTTAAATGAGTGTATACATTATTTCAAATGATTTGCAAGATCTCATTTTACATGAAAGGAAGAGAACATAAGCATGATAAAGGTGAAAAGGATATGGATAATCAAAAACATCTCTAGTAAGGGGTTTGTCCTTTAAGATATTATCATTAAAAGTATCCTCATGGGAGGAAACTTGCAACTTAAGAATAGTAATTTTTTTTTGAAGATCCCCCATGGTAGTCATTAGAGATAGCATATTACTAGAAGGTGTTGGTAAAGAGGTTAAGTAATTTATTAGAGGTTCTAGTTTTCCATCCATATGGAACATAGGACTAGTAAGCTCATTACCACCTTTATTGTATTTTAGGATATGATCATCATGTGGTTTGGAAACATTAAGTAAAGGAGAATTTATTACTAAAGAAATAACTATATCATGTTGGATATCATGAAGGTTAATTCCACTCTCTTGGGTACTTATAATTTCATGGCATAAGAGAAGAGTAAGAGATGTGGGTTCATTTTATTTATCTAAAAGTGAAACATTCTTTTAAATAGAAAATTAAAGGAGGGAGAAGGAAGAACATTTTTTTCCTTGATTTTCAATAAAAGGAAAAATGTAAGATTCACTTCAATTTTGAATTCAAACGAAGGAGAGAGAGAGAGAGGATGTAATGCCACTTTCTATTTTTAGTTCATCAAGATCATATGAAAAAGAAACATTTGGTGCAACATTGTCATTTTTATCATGCAATGGATTTTTGACTTTATTTTTCTTATATTGGATAAGTTTGGAATGATATGTAGTAGCAAATGTAGTTGATAATGTAGATGCATCAAGAAATTCATTTTCAATGAATGGTTTGGAAGATTTTGAATTTTCACTTTCATCTTTCCAATCAAGAAAGGTAGGGGAAGAAGTAGTACATGCATGTTGATCATTAAAAACTAAATAAAGAGAAGTATTTTCACTAGTTTTATTTGAGTGATCTAAAAAGGGAACAAAATTTTGAACATTATCACTATTTTGGAAAGAAGTCACACATTCAGTTTTTTCACCAGTTGAAAGGGAAGAAAAGCATTCATTTTTATGTTCATCTTAAGAATTTATGCATGTAACAATGATAATTTAAACATCATACATGCTAATTTATTGCATTTATATTATATCATCTTTATGTGATGCACTAACAAAATTGATCATTTTTAATTTTTTTAGGCTTTTTAGTATGCAATGGAGAAATTGGAGAACTAGGCTCCTCATATTTACATTCAAATGGGATATAATCATAGTCATAACCATATGAACACATGCTATTATTTTTAACATATTCATTTAGACTTTCATTTTTGTCATTAATTTTTTCATTAACATATTTATAAGAAAAGGAGCATAATTATATGCCGATCAAGAAAGTTTGTGTAGCTATGGTCTTTGCAGCTCATAAATTACACCACTACGTGCTAAATAATAATACCATTGTCATTGCCAAAGTAGATCTACTCAAGTATCTACTTTAAATAATATATTTACAAGGTCATATGGATAAATGGATTAAGCTTCTAAGCAAATTTGAGATTGAATATTCTAGCCAAAAGGCCATCAAGGGATAGATAATTACAAACCAACTTATCGAATATCCTCTTCCTAACACTCAACCACTCACATTTGGGTTTTTGAATGAGTCTATCATGACCATGGTAGAAATACCTCTTGAAAAAAACTTTATTTTGATGGTTTGTTCTTGTCTTATGGGTCAGGAGTAGGACTATCATTCATAACACCAGAAGGAGATCTCATTCCCAAGTATTTCTATATTATCTTTCCCTGTACCAATAACATGGATAATTATGAATTAATCATTATAAGGATTCATTTAGTGGTATATTGTAACATTCAACATCTAATAATTTATGGATATTCACAACTTATCATTAATTAGGTCATAGACTAATTTCAAACCAAAGATGAGAGGCTGGTACCTTATAAAGCCATGGTGGACACTCTCAAGAAATAGATTGCCCACCTTCAATTTGAACACAGACTTTGAACTAATAAAAATATTATATTCCAAGGCTATAATTGGTTCTATGATCTACATCACAGACAAGGCAAGATATTATCAATTTCTTGTTGAACATCTTCTTGCACCAACCCATAAACCATCGACCGTTGAGATGATCTGTGGTATTGTCTGTCCTATTTCTACCTAGTAAACCAAACTATATGATTACCTCCATGACCAAGTCCTTCCACTAGAACTTTACCTTAACAAAAAAAGGCCTTCACCCACCAAGCCTCTCATAATATCTTACTTAGATCTACTCTTTAACATATAAGCTTTGATGGAATTTTGCTTTATTGTTTAACCTTGATAGAATTTGGACTAACACTGAGGGACATTCATGAATGGGTTTGTGGGGCCCACACTAGTGGGGTTGTCCTTGACAAAAAACTACTAGCTATTGGTTATTATAATGTTAGAGGCATGCTAATTTGATATATGCTCTAGCTTGAACACTCAAGCCAATGAGTATGTCATGGTCATTTATAATGTGGGGACTCGACCTCATAGGAAATATTAATCCTACCTCCTCAAATGGACATAAACATATTCTTACCACCATTGACTACTTCACTAAGTGGGTGGAAGCCATTACTCTCACTTGCATGATAGGCACGCAAATATATAGATTCATTTTTAATCACCTCATTTACCACTATGGTATCCCCTCTAGCATTATATTTGATAATGGCAGTTCATTTAAAAATAGGGATGCCAAAACCCTTTATGCCAAATTTAACACTACCTAACATCTTTTCAATGCATATTAATTGCAAGGTAATGACCAAGTAAAGGCATCTAACAAAACCATTGTCAATATTCTTAAGAAGATCATCAATGATGTTGGTCATGATTATCACTTGCAACTCTTTCATGCCCTCTAAGCTTACCAAACTAATTTCTGCACTCCAACAAGAGCTATGCCCTATTCCCTAGTTTATGACACTGAGGCCATTCTTCCTATCGAGGTTGAGTTTCCTTCTATACATATTTTATTGAAACATATCCTTGATGATGAGGACTATATAGTAGTTCATCTATAAGAGTTAGAACTAATGGATGAAAAATGCCTTGTAGCTGTGAATAGCCTTCAAACATACCAAAATTGGTTGCTTGGTTAATATAACAGGCATGTGAAACAAAAATAATTTGAGCTTGGTTATCTTGTAATCAAATAAAACCATAAAAACACCAATGTTGAACATAAGAAAAAGGGCAAGTTCAAGCCTAATTGGTTGGGACCTTATGTGATTGTTTCTAATTATGGCTATGGAGCATACAAGTTGGATATGCCAGAAGGAGATGAACTTGATGAACCTATGAACATAATACATTTGAAGTAATTTTTTGCTTGATTAGCCCAAAGTATTGTCTATGAGGACCATTTAAGTTATGTCATAACATCACCTTCTTTATACCATACCATATACCTTTTCTTAACACACCTTCCCTATTGATCAAAGTTTGTTTTACCTTCCCCTCTTCCCATTTTTGACCTTTGTTCTAATTCATTGATTCTTTAGACACCTTTAGTGATTGGATTTAGATGCATTTTTAGTGATTAATTTAGTATTATGATTCTTTGAGCACATTCATTCATAAAGGGGAAGTATATTGAGGTAGTATGACAATGGTTTGACAATTGCATCCTTCATTTTAGCAAAATTTCTATGTCACTTAATTATGTTGTTATTCCATATAGCCTAGGGGAAACCTACCCGTGTCATTTTTCCCTATAGCCTAGGGGAAACCTACCTATGTCATTATTTCATATAGACTATGAGTAACATTTTACCATGCCTTGACTTACCATTGTTTCATACCTTATCATTTACCTATTTATGAACATGATGTTACTTAGTCATATTATTCATTGTAGGGAGAAAAACTATGTTTTAAGGCCCATTTGGACTATGTAGGTAGTGCTCAATGTTTTTTGAGGTCAGCTTGACCACCCTTATTCTAACACTCTTACCATTTTGTGAGCAATTTAAGCCACGCTCTCACCATTTTGTGAGTTACCCTATTTTGCATCTCATAATTCTCCATTGAGTTGAGATACCTAAAAACAACCCAAAAACATGGAAACATGCTAAAAAAACTCTTAAATAAGCCTCCAAAACTCAAATTATATCTCATAATTTGGATTGTATCCATGTTACACAAGATGTGCATCTCCTAGTCAATATGTATAACTGAAGATTTCACATGCATCACATCAAGACCATTTTCATTTGCCTATTCCATTTTTTGATAGTGTTCCCTCCCACATCCTAGGAGAACTACATTTAGACTAAAGTCCATGTTAGACCTTGTCTCCATGGGACTATGTAGGCAACATACACTTGCCTAGCATATTTGATGTCAGCTTAGCCAGTCTCAGCGATTGATTTCATTCACCAATTTCATGGATCATTCATTCTTATAGGTTGGTCTCCAAACACTACCACCATTTTTTTAAGTCATTTACGCTCTCACCATTTTATGAGTCATTTTTGTCTTTACATTCTCATTGTTTTCTGAGATTATTCCATTTTAAACCTTAGACATAGTGAACACTATGAATTATCAACCTCTTTCATTTGTGAACACTCACATTTTATCTTTTAGTGTTGTTTTATCTTGAACCATGCTCTTTTAGTTTCATGAATTCATGTACCTAATGTTCTCATAATCATGAGTGTCAACCCCTTTTGTTTCATGTTCGTGCCATCTTGCGAGACCATTCCTATTTTCCTCTATGATCAATCTCTTTTACTTATCATCAATTTGATTCTATCCCACATCCTAGGAGAACTACATTCGACCTAAAATCCATGTTAAAACTCATGTCCATAGGATTATATAAGAAATGTCCACTTGTCGATCAGATTTAGATATAGCTCGACCACCCCTTATTTATTCTTCTATTCCCCCTTCTTATGATGTTATTCCCTATAGCTTAGGATAAACTTTTTTCCAAACATAACACTTATATTACACATACACAAATGGTGTCAATAAATAGTTAGTTCGTTGATTTTGCGTATTCTATTTTTTTTGTCATTAGATTAGTTATTTGATTTATATGCCTTAACATAGTTTTTTGTTTCATGTGCCAAAAAATAACTTGTTTATTGGTTTTGTGTTCATTTTAAGTGTTGTGTGTCTAAGGACAATTAGTTTACACTTGATAAGCTTCTTACAACTTGGGCTTGAGTTGTTTACTTTTTGAACTGAGATTATGTTTTTGTGTCTCCTTTCCCCTCGATTATCATAGGATTATTACACTTTATTTAAATTTGAAGTTCTGATTAACCATATCTTGTACTTGAGTTATGAAAATTTGTATTCATTCATACACTTATTTTATTTCATTATATTTTCTTGGGATTTGATTGTTCATATCTTACACCTAAGTGGTTTATATTTGAATTTAAATTAAGTTTTCCATGCTTAGGAAACATATTATTATTATAGTTGTCTATAACTATGATGCATAATATCACAAGCTACAACAAAAATCAAGCCAATGGACTTATCAAGCAATGCTATCAACAATATTTCCCCTTGTTCACAAACAGACCTCCCCAAACACCACCCAAGCATAATATACTTAAACCATAAATGAATAGTAATTACTACTAGTTAGGATGTGCATATTCGTACTAGTAGGTAGCCTACATTCATACATGTCCTCTATGCCATCTTACCATTAATATGTGATTATAAGTTCATTATGTACACTCCTTTTACTAATTTTGCATAACAGAGAAAGTTATTTAGACCTTCACTGATCACATCCACCCTATTGGGGAAAATTAAAATTGTATCATGCTTACATCCACATAATTGGGGCATTTTCATTATGCCAATAATTAGAACTACGTTTGGGAAAATCATTAGTTTGACCCATCTACCCTATAGGGGCAAATCATTATGCCAATTATTATAATTGCCTTTGGGTAAATCAGTATTTCCACCCCCATCCCCACTAGATTGTGTTGTTTCCTATTTTCAAGGGCCCATTTGATGACACTATTTGCTGCTCAATCCCTCGAGGGGGCATCCAGGGCACATCAACCATCCTTTGGGGCATTAACCAAAACATAGTGACTTTTTCATTCTTTGAAAATATGTTATTGTGCTTGTGTCCTGCAATGCCTACTCAAACATGGGCAAAATGTAGACACTCTTTTTTGGCCATGTTCATGTCTAAAATGGACTTCAGACCGATTTCTACCAAATTATGTAGATTAAGGCTATAAATCACTAAGCATCCCAATTTTTTTTGCACATTAGAGGTAAGTGCCCATAATTATGTTAAAGCATCCCTATTTAGGGTATTACCCTGTACACAATGATAACCTCTCATAGATTCATCCCTAGTCAGGTTGTAACCTAACAAACTAACTTTTTTGACCAAATAAGTGAGGCACTTAATCCAATTTTTAAAATGACCAAAAACCTAAGTAGAATTAATTAAATAAGCAAATAAAATTAAATGCTTAATTAAATAATCCATGTTGAATTAGTGAATTTACAATTTCAAAAAATTAAAATTCAATAAATATAAAAAAGAAGTGAGGTCATGAAGACATAATCATATTTAAAGTCAAGAATTACAAAATATCAACATAAATACCTTAAAAATGAGAAATGTTGAGCCATGCCTTCATAAATGCATAATTAAGGACATTATTTATTGTATTTGGACTCCCAAGCCCAACCGAGGATTAGCCTAAATCTAATCACACTTAGATTGGGGTTAGTTTGAAACCTATAAATACAAGGTATCACACTTGCTTCCAACAAGATATTTTGTCTAAATTTATTATGCAAAGTTTATAAGAGAAGATTCATATACCAATACATGTCAAGGTCAAAACCATAGTGGATAAAGGGGAGATGATGCCCACAAAACAAGAGTGTCGATGAAGACTCCATTTTGACACAAGTTGAACAAGCAAACTACCATTTCAACAAGCAATTCAAAGCCATAAAAAAGGTGAAGGGAATTTGTCTTTTATTCTTCTAGTTGTGTTTTGTTTTGTCTTGTTACTATCAAGTTCCCCCTATTATATAGGCTTGGGAATGCTTTGTCTTAATCTTATTGTTGATGTTTGATTCTACTAACAAGTGACTAATGCATGTTTCCCCCTTGATTCCTATTGCATACAACTACATGTGAACTATTTTAAAAAATACCTCAAAAATATGTGGGACAATGAAGTAATATCATTTTATCACATGCATTATATTGTAATCTTAACATACCTTAAATGTTTTCAATAAAATATAGTCTTGTGATCCACAATGATGAATGTAGGAAATGTAGAAATGGGTTTATTGAAAATTAAAGCATGTGAAAAATAAAAAAATAAATAATGTCTTCATAATTTTAGACCCCTCTCTTGAATAAAATAAAATTTCTCAAGCATTTTCATGATTTTCAGGGTTTTATAAATATTAAAGGAAATTGTAGTTGATCCTACCATTTCATAAGTTGTAGGACTTCATAAATATTAACATCCATAAAAAATATTAGCAAGCTGAATATGGGTACTTTCATCATAATTTTTTGCATTATTTAAATATTGTAAAAAATAGTTTCATTTATACATAAGGTAAGACACATTATAAATTTATTTGCATTCCTAAAACTAAAATGGAAAATAAACAATAAATGTCCAAATTGTAACCACCTTCTCCCATGGTCCCCCATATAACTCTAAAATAGAGACATCCATCTCATTAGAAAAAACATATGGTTATAAAACCAACAAATATAAGAATATACCAAATCTATTTATTTACAATAGAGTAATGGAAATTTTAATGAAACCCACAAAAAAAATAAGAGGGAAAAATCAAAAAATATATGCATTGAAAAAAATTAAACAAACCATAATGAGAAGACCATACAAAGTGAAAATAATACCAGTGAAATGAAGGAAAGGAAGAGTGCATTTTAACCAACTAGAGATGAGATCTATAAGTTTTGTTGTTGAACTTGTAAGGAATTTCTGAAACATAACATAGAAAAATAAAAATCCATTTTTTAATTGTTATCCACTTTCTTTGAATAAAATCTCCTCTCTTTTATTAGATATTGTGGAAACAAGCAACATTCAATGAGTATTTTGTATTTTGACTTGATAGCTCCGTATATTTGTGAATGAATAAAAAAATCACTAAATGGACTATGTGTAGAAACGATGGAATGAAAAGTTTGTAAGTGCCATGCACACTATGTTCTAGTGAACCATGTGCAAACACTTGTAGATTTAAGCATTCATTTATTTTGGTAAGTAAATATTTGAACAAGGAAGTAAAACCATGTGCAAGGACTTCTAGTTTTAAGCACTCATTTTTTTTGGTAAGTAAATATTTCAAAAGTTAAAAATAATAGTAATATCAAAAAACATATGTATAAAATATTTCAACCTAGAAGTAAAACCATAAAAACATCAAACATTGTATGTATATTGAAACATCAATAAAGATAATGAAATATAAGACACCATTTGTAGCTAGACTTCTCTCAATTGAAATAAATGGATATGTTATTAGATAGCCTAAAATTTTCTATCATTCACATTCTAATAATTCTTATTGCATTCATTGTCCATGAATTAATGCCACCTTTTAGTACCAAGCATAAAAAAATTAAGGGAAAAGTGATAGGCCACTTGGAAATGTGGATGTTAGGTGTTACGATAGTCAGCTCCATAGTAACATTCCTGTTCCTCTATCAGATATCTCAGACAAGGTGGTTGGACGTCCTGAGACTCGTTGGGTATACACAAAATGCAAGAATATTCCCAACCCATTCCACCACTATTTAATTTTTACAAATCTTGGATCCCTTATGCTCTGAATCTACAACCCTTCTTCTAGTGGATGCTTCTTATGTTCATTCTTTGGTCACAATTGGGGACCTTTTTCTTAGGTATGTTCAAATTCAGGTCACCTCATCAGTCCCTAAGCTGGTTATCCCAGACCCTCTGCTACTGGAGATGGAAGCAGATATTAGTAGCAAATCCCTAATCGATAAATGTGTGGAATCATTTACTTCTCCTTCATCCCTCTCAACTTGGGCCTCAAATTTTTAGCATTCCATTTATCCTCCTTCCTTTTCCTTTCCATGTGTTAGCTTTTTCTTGGTGGTATTTCAGAGCTTTGCTAATAAGGATTTTGTGTAGAACTTTGGGCCATGGTTTTTCAATTGTTCCAACATTTTCTTTTACCCTTGGATCCCTTTATTCTCACTATATTTGGTCCAATCCAAGGCTATCCCGATGTGGCTTTGACTTCATTCTCTCCCTATGATGATGAGGAATGAGTGCTTCATCAATCTCTTGGTGGACAAAGTTGGTACTTTCATAAAGATTGATGTTGCCTCCTAGAGCCTCATCTCAGTTCATGTTTGTGTTTTCATTGACCTTTATAATCCACTCCCATTTTTGGTTAATCTATTATCCTCATGGAGATAATAGACTCAACATCTCAATTATGAGGGCCTTCCCTTCTATTGTTTCCATTGCCACCTCCCTGGTCATCACATCGTTGGATGTCCCTCCGAGCCCTGTCAACATCCTCAGTAAGTTTGGAAGAGAAAATAAGGGGAGCTTGACCTATTTTTCTTGTGGAATAATCATGAAAAGTTTTATTTCCCCCCTTTCTCTCACTTGGTGATGATGACAAATGCTGATGTGGGATGTCCTGGGCTTGCTCCCCCTTCCCCCCTGCCCCCCTCTCAGCCTACTAAGGTCCCCCCTTCCCCACCCTAGTCCTTCCATTCTATAGAATATCCCTTGCAGGAAAATCCTACCCACTATTCAATCCCTCCTCAAGAGAACCCTTTTTGGTATCCCCCTTTTAGGCCTAATAAGTGACATGCATATGTTGGAGTTCATTCAAAGAATAAAGGTCATAGATCAGAGGCAAAATTATTGAGGGTAGAAGTGCAATCTCTCATATCCGATGGATCTCAATGGACCTTGGAAGACCTTCTTTCTAATTGAGTGTGACGATCAATATTGACTTGTGGATAAGCCCCTCTGGTGGATATTTGGTAGAGATTAGTCTTGAGGGATGTATTATTCTACTTCTTTTTTTTGGGTGTTTGGGTGTTCAGTTATCCATATCTTTTCTTTTTATAACCCCTCTCATTTGTTTCTCTACAATTTTTGTGTCCTATATTTCTTGTCCTTTTGGGAGGTGGTGTCCTTATGCTCTTTTTATTTCTTCTTCCTTTCATTTTACTGTGGGGAGTGGTCCCTTGTTTGTATCCCATACCATTTCATATCTTTGATCAAAAACATTTTACCTAATCTAATAAAAAAATGTTACATTCACCAACCAAAATAAAAAAATCTACACAAAACCTGGTATAATTTTAAAATATGCTATTTTGATGCTCATAATTTAGTTTTTATTTGAGTTATGGCCACATATTATCCATTGATCTAAAAAATGTATAAATAAAATTGTGTATGTGCACATAAAAAATTAGAAAGACTATTTGGGTTGACATTAGGTTAATAAAAGAAACACCTATTAATGAATATAGGGGATGAAGACTTAACATAGAGATAATAATAAAAAAAGAGATTAAATGCCTTAAAAATTGTTCCACACTTGCAAGGATAAATGTTAAACATTCATTGACTTATTTAAATCGACTAATGTTGAATTCAAAACATATTATAAACTTATGCTTCCACGAAACATAGAGAAGTGAAGAGTAGGAAGGCTAAGAAAGTCTTATTGTAGTTGGAAGAAAGATAAGTTTGAGGTAATATTGGGTAACTATTTCCATTTGGTCCTTCTTCTCTTTGGTTTTTGTGAACATTATTATTTTTAATATCTTTCACTATATATTTATGCTTATAACTTCTCTTAAGAAGTTATCATTTTCATAACATGTTGTGACTACATTCATTAAAATGTTTTGTAATAATGTTTTATCAAACCAATCCAATTAAATGTGTGAAGAAACCAATCAAAAAAAAACCATACATATGTTTTAAGCGATATTAGGCTAGGATAAAATTGGGAAAATAAACAATATATTAAAACCCTCTATTGAGATCCTAAAATTTTAAAAACTACATGACCACAAAGCCCATACACATAATGAAAATAAATGATAGTGTTTTAATGGAAATAGGACCTAGTTTAAGAACACTACACTAAACCACTAAAGCATAGGCACAAGATAAATCTAACCTAAATACATCAATGGAACAATATATATTGATCTAAAATATGTTAAAACTAAGATTAAGATGCTTAAAACTTGACAAAGGATACCCATAGAGGAATACCTGATTTATAACTTATATGTGTGTAGGAAGTGACTAAAAATTATGAAAATAGTTTTTGAGGCAATGCAAAAGACAACCCCAAAAATGAGCAATGTTCTCTTAATGCATAGGAAATGACCATGATATAAATAGTTCAATATCAGAAGACCATTAGTGAACTAGTTTGATATTGGCTATTTAGTTTGATAGTGATATATGATATCAAAATAATATAATTTTTTTAGATCTCTTCTTCAACTCCTGATTTTTAGAAACCTCTCTCAGTCTGTCAATTTGATATGTAAAACTTTTATAATTCTTTTCTTTACTCCAAGTCCCAATCCACTCCAAGAAACCCTTTGAGAGCATATAATAATTGGTGTAGTTATGAAGGGCTTGCCTTAATCAGACCCTTATTCTTAGGTAGTTTAGAAATCAACATTCATATAGTCTAACAAAAACTATATTCTATATGAATATCCCATCCCTTAGCCCCATGTATGAGATACAAGCAAGTAGTCAATTTTATATGCTCTTTCACTAGTATTTATTTTGGTACAAGTCTACAACTATAACATTTCAATAGATGGTGATGTAGTTAAAAAATGGAGTATATATGAATAGATCAAGGCACTATCACAATGATTTTTTATCTCTTTGTGTGTCATGCTTTCTTATAAATAAATTAACATGATTATGTATATATAGACTTATAAAATTCAAATTAAGACCTTATCAATGTGTAAATTAATATTATGGAAGTGGAAAAGCTGATAATCAGTGTATAATACACCATTAAAAATTGGGTAAAGGGGTTAAATGACCTAAAATTGACACAATCAATACAAAACTATTTTGATAGGGGTCAAACTAGTTTCAAACTATTTTATAGAAGTAAAGTTGACCAGAAAACCTAAAACAGAGTTCTAGGAATTGCAGGAGCATTTTGAGGCAAAAAGATATCTTATTTGAAGGTTATAAAGCATTCCAAATTGTATGGTGATATTGCTATTAATCCTAGAATAAATTTGCATGAGCAAGGTAAGGATGTGTGGGGCCCAATACAGAGTAAAATCCACCAATAAGAGAATAATTTCAACCAATTATCCATATACACATAAACACACTAATAACATATAAAACACTAGGCTTGTACCAAAATTAAGAGTCTACACAAAGTAAAGTGGCTAACATATGGAAAAACATAGAATGATTATTAAAATTCTTGATTGATGAATATAAAATAGAAAATAAATAAGCAATGTTGAAATTACCTGAAGGACAAAGAAATGCCCATCCCCCCAAAAACCAATATTCCATGTGCAATGTTTGATGAAATGCCTAAAATAGTATCATATGAAAAAAATGATGTTCTTGACGAGCCTTTACACATTTTTAATGAAAGACAGTCTTTTGAATTGTGATGAAAGTAGGAGACAAAAACATGGGTTCGTTAAAAAATCACCCATGTGGAAAATAAAATATTAAGGAATGTATTCATAATGGAAAGATAACAAAAGTGTAGACACCTAATTTCAGTACAAAACCCTTTTACATTATGTCTTTTCCATGTTTTGTCACACTTAGTCCACTTTAACATGTTTAGATATTTTTGGACATTTCTTACCCCACATTAGACCCTCTATGGCCTTAAATCCCTCTAATGTCTTCAACATTCACCCATTTTCAGCTTTGAGTCTTATATATCTATTTTCCAAGTTGTTTACCCTCATTCTAGATATTTTTTTCTCCTAGGATATATTTGATGGTTATAGGTGAACCAAGGATTATACCTAGTAAGGATTTGTTGACCTGCCAAGTATGTCTTCTATGTTTTTTTGGGTCCTTATACCTTGGCTTGATTTACTATGTATTTGATTTTGATTATTGCATTCTTTCATGGTCAACCATTGTGCATGCCATGTCCTATAGATCATTATATGTTTTCAATCATTGCTAATCATTTTGCTGAATGATAAGCATCATTAAAGGGGTGAGAAAACCTTCTCCATTATTAAAGTTACAACCTTCATTTAACATATATCTATTGAAAGGAATGATAATCAGACCGTTCCAATCCGCAAGGATCTATGGTGTTATTAGAACATCACATTCACAAAAATAATAATTTGAGAGTAATTTGACAACATAAACTTACAGATAGATATACAAAACACAGAGTAACAATATCATATATTATGTCTCCAAAGCTTATCAAGTACAATGAATAAACCTTGCATACATAGGCAAGGAAGATAAATCTTAACTAAGAGATCAAGCTAAGAGATCAAACCTAGGACTAATAGATAACTATCCTTAAAAGATAGAAATAACTATAACATATTCCCATAATATCTAAGTGAAAATTTTAATATCTCATAATATCCAAAATAATATTAATGAAATATCCACACATAATTTGGTGGGAATAACTAAATAAATGAAAAATAAAACACCTAGGTGAACATGAGCTAAGGTAAACAACCTACTCTAACACCCTCCTTTAGTGATGTTAGGGGCCAAAAATAAATTTTCATATCCACAATAAGAGTCTCGACAACAAGGCTATAGCAGATACTCATGTACAATATATCCATCAAAAAATGAAGAAAGCAGATGTCCTCACAAATAATCCCCAAGGATAACTTCTGAAACCCCAAGCATTCCATACAACTCAAGGTAGTGAGGTGATGCAAAAGGCTTCGTAAAGATGTTGACAACCTGTAACTAAGTCAGAATATACTCTAAGTAAATAAATCCATCCTAAATGTTATGATAAAGAAGTGCATATGAATATCAATATTCTTGGTCCACTTATACTCAACATGGTTATGAGAAATGTGAATTGTACTTTAGTTGTCACACTAAAGTACAGTAGGTGAATATTGCATAAATCCAAACTCTATTAATAACTGACAAAGCCAAAGAACCTACTGACTTACTATAACTACTATCTTATACTCTGCCTCTATAGATTAAAGTGCAATAGCTTGTTGTTTATTGCAAGCCCAAGCAAATAGAAAAGAACCAAGACAAAAAAGGTAGCCAAAAGTGGAATCCATGTCATCAATAGAACATGACTAATTAGAATCAATATATCTAACCAATTGATTAGAACCTCTAGTGTAGTGTAATCTAAAGTGGGAAGTGACTTGTAGATATCTTAAAAACCTTTTGGCAGCTTGCCAATGAATGTCATGAGGAACATGTGTAAATAAAGATACAAACCCTATTACAAAATAAATATCAGGGTGAGTATGGGTCAAATACATGAGACTACCTATACAATGTAGGATCACAAAGAGGAGTAGTTTAGGTGGGAGTAAGAATGACCCTAGACTAAAAAGGAGAGGGACTTGACTTATAATTAGCCATGTTAAAATGTTGAAGAAGATCAAGGGTGTACTTCTGATAACTTGAATGAATCCTAGAATATGAATAAGAAATATACAAACCAAGGAAAAAGTGCAAAAACTGAGATCTATCATATCAAACTACACTAAAAGAGCTTGTTGAATAGCCTAAATCTGAAAAGAAGATTTGCCTATAAGAAGTAGATCATCAACATACAAAATTTGTATAACAATATCATCTCTAACATGATAGATATAAATGGTATGATCTGAGTGGCAATGAATAAATCTAGTAGATAGAATAAAAGAATCCATCTTCTTATACCAGGCTCAAAGTGTCTATTTGAGATCGTAGAGAGACCTTCATAGTTGATAAATAAGAGAAGAATCATGAACAAACCTAATAGGTTGCTATATGTATATTTCCTCCTACAAACCTCCATGTAAGAAAACACTCTTTACATCCATCTAGTACGCTATCCAACCCTATGATGCAAATAAATAAAGTATAAGGCACACAAAATCCATCTTGGAAATAGGAGTAAAAGTATCAAAATAATCAATACCTTTGATTTGTGAGAAACCCTTTGCCATAAGACACGCCTTATACTTGTCAATGGACCCATAAGCTGCATATTTGGTGTGGTATATCCACTTGCATCTAACCAACTTTTTTCCCTTAGGAAGAGTGAACAAATCGCAAGTATGATTCTTCATCAAAGAAGAATACTCATATGTCATCAAATCATCCCACTTTTGTATCCCATGAGCATGTGAAAAAGACTGTGGATCCCTAGAAAATGGCTAACATAAAAGTATAGAACCTATATAATGTGTATGATGATGTCTAGTAGGTGGAAGATCCTATAAGAAAGGTGTTGCCTCAGAAACTATAGTATGAGCCCACTTAATCATAGTGGGAACATGATATACATATAAGTCTACATCCATAACCTCCTTAGTGTCCTCCTAAACTAGTTCCTTAAAGAAGGGATCACCAAGATGAACTAAAGAATCATCAATGGATGGGAGTAAAGAAGAATAAGAAGACATAGAAGAAGATGAATAATCATGAGAAGAGAAATTCTCATCAAATTGAACATGTGTTCAAAAAATAACATCATGAGTATCAAGATCCAAAAGTTGATAAGCTCTCATGTCCTCATAAAACCCTAAAAATATCAAGGGTTTGCTCTTTTTATCCAAGACTTTACTTTTCTTCTTTGGTATAAAATCCCATACATGGCTTCCAAAAACTTTAAAGAATGAGACATTAGGCTTAGTTCTAGACCAATCTTCCTATGGATTCAAATGCTCAAGTGATCAATGTGGTGTGTGATTCTAAATGTAGTTTGCATAATTAAGTGCTTCTACCTAGTATATAGGATGTAAATCCTAATAATGCATCATGCAGTTAGCCATCTCCTTTAAAGTTCAGTTCTTCCTTTATTCTAAGTCATTCTGTTTTCGATTATAAGGAAAATAATATTGGTGAATAATGCCATGAGCTGACAAGAACTTAAAAAACTCTTTGTTGAAGTGCTCCCCCCCATTATTAGTGTGAACCTTTTTTATGCAATTAGAAGATTGATTCTTGACCAAAGCGTTGATGACTTTGAAATGTGAAAAAACTTCACTCTTGAATTGAGAAAATAGATATAAGTATGCCTCGATAAATTATAAATAAATTTAAGTGCATACTTAGCTTCATTGAAAGAAGTAGAAAAAACCATCAAGTCACTATACACAAGCTCAAGTGGTGAAAAGGCTCTCTTGGACATACCCTTAGGAAATGAATTTTGGTGTTGTTTCTCTAATGCAAAACCATGGAAAACTCTATAAAGATAAGCAAATATAAGAATACCATCAACCATACCATGAGTGTTCAACTCCTTCAAATATCTACAATTAAGATGTCCAAATCTCTCATGCAAAAACTTCCTCTCAAAATTAGCATGAGAAACAAAGCATGTCCCCATATAAGAATTGTCATAAAAATCCTCAAAGTGATATACTTGATAACTATGATTAACAAAACCTTGTTCAAAAAGTGAATGAGGCTCCGACAAGGTTTAAATTTTAGCCCCTTCTGATGTGAAAGTCATTGTCTTACCTTGAATAAAATGACAAATTTGATAAATAGAAAGTAAATGTGAAGCGATGTCAATAAAATATAGTGCATAATTAATGTGTCCACTAACAATTTGTATGTCACCTTTTATGTTAACATAAATAAAGGAAGAATATCCAACCTCAATGTTGGAAGTACAACTCAAACTAAGAAATACAAAAGACTACTTAGAAGAATCATGTGGTGAGAAGCACCAGAATCTATAACCCAAATGTCTGTAATAAGTGATTGAGATCTCCCAACAACATTAAGTGTTTTTCCATGTTCATTGGAAAGAGGTGGAGTGGAGATAGAGATCTTGTGTTTTTTAATTACATCCTCTAAGGCTTGCATTATTTTCCAACACCTAGTTTCTACACGACCAGTCCCCCCACAAAAGGAGAATGAAAGGCAAAGACTCTTTGGGTTTAGATTTATTATCTTTAGGTTTAGTGGCACTTCGAGAGGTGTAAGACTCAAAGTTTGACAATTTGGATCTTCCCAAATAAGTCTTTCACAAAACAACTCTAAATCAAACATTTTAAATGTGACACCTAAGGCATCCATGCTATAAAAAAATGAAGAAGCAAATATTTGGAATGGATATTTCAAATTAGATAGAATTAGGTAAACACACTCTTCATATTTCTTGTCTCTTCCACTCCCCTTCAAATATTTCAACAAGTACTTGAACTTAGTAAGATAATCTACAATAGATGGAAAATATTTAGGATTAAGAGAAGTGATCTCTAATTCAAGATTCATGGCTCTCATGTGATCCACCTTACCAAATAAACCCTTTAATTTTTATCATATTTTGAAAGGAGAATCACATGTTTCCAAATGAAACAAAAGACTATCACTTACATAACTTCCTATCAAACCCATACACTCATCAAATTTACATTGGTGCTAAATTTTTTCATATTCTCTAGTGAACATTAGTTGTGTTACAATTATTAAAGCCCATAATCCTTTGTGTTCAATAGTTGTTTCCATTCTTGATCTCTATGTGTGGTAATTATGTGTTGTTAATAGCTCACACTGAACTAATGTAGAATAAGAAGCCATTCTAAGAAATCACCAAAGAGCAAAAAAATGAAAAAGGGTGTACAAATCAACACCCAGATAACCCCCCAAAATATTTTTTATTGAGTGCCCTCCCAAAAAAAATTGGCACTTTATAATTTAGTGTGATTTAAAAAATAAATGACACTAATAGATCAGGTATAAAAAATATACACTTTAAAAAAAATAGCACTTGGTTTTGAGTTAGCAATCAAAAGATATATATTTTTTACAAAATTTCCTGTTATAAATGTGTCAAAAAAATAAATTTGCACTATTTTTTTTTAAATACTTGAAAATAATAATTCTTGGAGAGATTTAAAAAAAATCAAGAGCTGAAGTTGATCCCCCACTAGTAGGAATAAAAAATAAAGTCCCTTCCACATGACCATACCAAAGGACCAAAGGGCTAAAGGTGAGGATGACAGCTCCCCCTTTTGATTGATTTTATTGAAGTGAGTATTACGTAATCAACAAAAGAGGAAAATTTGAGATGAATACTGCTCTTGTCTATTGGTATGAAATTGATACCCTCTTACATGTTGCCTTGAAGCTGTATGTTGTCTAGAATTTGACACTCATATGAATGCCATCTCTATGATGTGCATGGATCTGTAAAATAAACATGACTGTGATGCCAAAAAATGTAAATATAGTCTATAAATAATCCATAGAAAATGCAGAATGTCACATGCAACATGCCCACACTACAATAAATATAAAACCAAATGCATAATTGTTTCCTTCTAAATCATTAATGCAAACACTATGACCTAAAACCTTCAATAAAAATATAGATATCTTCCTACTGACTGTTACAATAAATAATAAAATTAGATATACATAAAAAACCTTACAATAAATTTATAAATGACTGTTTACAACACCTTAAGCTCTAGTACCATGAAAGGAATGATAATCAAATTGTTCCAAGCCACAAGGATATAGAGTGTTAGTAGAACATCACATTCATAAAAATAATAATCTAAAAGTAATTTGATGACATAAACTTACATATAGATATGTAAAACATAAAACATCAATATCATATATTATATCTTCAAGGCTTGTCAAATACAATGAATGAACCTTGCATATATAGGTAAGGAAGATCAATCTTAACTAAGTGATCAAGATAAGCAATCATTCCTAACTAAGAGATCAAGCTAAGAGATCAAACCTAGTACTAATGATAACTATCCTTAAAAGATAGAAACAACTAGAACATATCCCCATAATATCTAAAAAAATATTTAATATCTCACAATATTTAAAATAAGATAAATGAAATATTCACACATAAGTGGGTGGGAATAAATAAATAAATGAAAAAATAAAACACCTAGGTGAACATGAGCTAAGGTAAATAACATAATCTAACATCTATTATGACACTTTTGATGGAGCTCACACCTTGACACTTAAACTTTCTTTATGACATTGTGACATCATCTATTTTTCCCAAAAAAGGGTTTAGGTGAATGTTCAAATAATTTTCATTCCACATTACTTGGAAGACGAGACATAGTTCTGACTTGAAATTCCACTCACATACATAAGAGAACTACATTGACTCTGATTCAAAACATGTAGGGTATGTAGCTGCAACTCCTTGAGTGGTACCTCAAGTTAGCTAACTTTTTCCACACTTATCTTGCTACAATTTTTTAAAGGTTAAGTAAAAAAGCTGAAATAAGATAAAATAGTAAATTGCACCTATAAATTCTACACTGGTATTGCACAACATTATATGACAAATGACATTACACTTGCACAAAAAAATATAGAACTTAAAAAATACTAGGATATAGATTAAGAAGTCTACTAATTCCACCAATGGCATATTCAGAAGTTGTTAAAGTGATAATTTTCTTTTGGTAGTTATAAATATAAATTTGACACAAACTTACATCATCACTTTCGAGTCATATTTTAGTCTTAATATCCCAAGATTCTACTTGGGTATCCCAGATTCTTATCTCCTTTTTAATTTCATTACTTTCAGCTAGTTGTAGTTATTGCTTGTTTTATTTATTCTTATTTTTAGTATAACTTAAGGGTTTAATTTTTTTTTAAAATAAAATATTATCCATGATCTCCTTTATGCTCTCAATTTAACTTATTGTGCATTAGGTTATTTTCTCTGGTATTCACTTTAAGTAGAACATAAAAGGTAATGAATATAGGGATTAACAAGACTTGAAAACAACTATTGGAGGATTGAAAATAATGATGAATAATTTGAAAACAAAAAGTATAAGTTTGCAAGAAAGAAGTAATGAAGGGGGTGAAGATTTAAGGAAGAGACAACAATAAACACATAAGACTTAATGCCTTAAAAACTACTCATCTCTGGGGACGTTTTTTTTTTTTTAAGAATTATTTAATTTTATTAAAGTCAAATTCAAAACATATTGACAATTTAAACTTTTGGAAAAATATAAGTGAAAGAGATGCCAAACTTACACAAAATAATAAGCTAAGAAAAACATAAAAAAAAAAAAAAACGTAAATGGAGGAAAGACCCTTTTGAGGTAAGATTATGTATTTCCTTTTGGGCCTTTTTATTATCTTAAATAAAACAAGATTAATCATTCACATTTTTACAAACCAAAAACATGTTTTATTTTGAATTTATAGAGTCTCACAAGGAGGACTACATATTTATCGAGGGATATTGAGATGAGGATGTGAGTGAAGATAACATACTCATCCCCACGATGAATATCCTTATAGGAATTATAATCCCTTCTTATTTAATTGTTAAAAGCCTTCTATAGCCACTGGAATACAAACATATTATTTTCAATATTTTTCTCCCACAATAATAATATTTTTTATTATAGTTTTCTATTGTGTGTGGAAAGAATGATTGTATCGGTGCATGGTTTGATTCTTCATGGGACAACAATCATATAATGACATAACATAAAAGAAAAACAAAACACACTAACACAATAGTACAACACAACAAGAGGATGTGTTCATATATATATATATATATATATATATATATATATATATATCTATATATATGAACCTAAAAAAAAGGAATAGATTTAGTTTTTGGGTGTAAATAGTATTGGTAAATAATTTTACAAGTGCACAACACAAAGAAGATGATTGGTATAAGAATCAATTAACAAAATATAATAAAGAGTCTTGCATACCAATTATTTGACAAAATACCTGCATACTGTCAATCCTAAAACAAAAATAGAAATTAAAAAGACTCATTTTTTGGGTGAATATTATTTGTGTTCATCTTATATGCATGATATCATGGGTTCCAAAGATGACTATGAAGAACCCAAACCTTGTAAAGTTAACAATAAACTTGATGAAATGAAATCTCTCATCCACAATATTGAAGGAGCCTACATGTACATTGTTCAAACAAAATCAAATTATTAAGAAGCAAGCATTTCAACTTGAAAAAAATATAGATCATATTACCATGAAGGGTGAACACATCTCACAATTGGACATGGCTTTGGAAAAACTTAGTTCAAAGGTTATTGTTCATCTAACAAAAGTTACTTCAAATGTTATTAAAAATCTCTAGGAAGCAGTCCTAACAACTAATGAATATCAAAAGGGCTTGCAACCAAGCTTGAGGGTGTAACTATAGAATAGTCATGGGCTCTTGAATGGTTTCAGGTAATTGAAAAACCTCATTAATGATTGAGGAAACAATCTAAGATAGACTTTAATAACATAAAAAAGAAAATAAAATGTTTTAAACCTTGGAGTTAGAGGTCTTACAAAGGAAGATGTCCTTTCAACAACTATGAAGAACTTTCGTCAAAACAAATTAAAATTTGAGAATGTATCAATAGAGAAGACATGGTATCTACTTGATAATTCTTTAACCATTAGATTTTGCAACCTACATAGTAAGTTGTTTGATTTGTAACTGAAAAGGAATATTTTTTTAGGTTTGATCCAAAGGTATACCTAGATGAGGATGTGACTAAGAAGTATCACGAGGAATTTAAGTGTAAAAAATTTAAATTGGTTGAAGCCAAAAAGCAAGGTAAATTGGTTTTTATGAGAATTGGTAAGTGGTAATATGTGAGAATCTGCTTTCTTGGTGGAACAAGTCATGTCCTAGTAAAGGATCATGATGTCATAAGGTGAAGCTTTACTCTCACACAAATATTTCAATTTCCTTGTGAAATTATGGAGGTTCTCTTCTATTCTCTCTATGTTCTTGAAGTGATGTTATCTAGGGAAAACACTTGATCTTCTTCACAAAGACTCATGAAATAATAAAGTCTGTCAAACTTCTTTAGATCTACATGATTCTCAAGGTATAGGATAATTATTTACTCTATAGGTTTAGGTGGTATTGCTTGTCTTTTATTTGAATATTTGGTCTCCAAAATTTGTGTGGTGGAATTTATCTACCGTTATATAAATATGTGAATATTAGTCGACAAAGGATTTTTACATTCCAAACTTTTTATAGCTATTTTTTACTTCGCCAGTTTCACTCACCACATGCGATAGAAAGGGATGATGAATCACCATTAATTGATCTTTATCTTGAGATCTCCATGTTATCAGAAATGCGAGATGTTATCCTCTTAGGAGACTTCAATGCACATATAAGTAACCTACAATGCTCACATTTTGCTTCTAGTCTGGTTCCATTAATGTTAAAAGATATAAGAGAAGAGTTAGACAATTATAGATAGTTAGCTAACTATTCCATTAACACTTATGGGAGACATTTGATCATCATGACCTATTTGTACAGAATGGGTTCCTTTTTTTCTTGGATCATGTGACTTTACTTTCTATTCTTATACTAGTAGAGTGAAAGTAGTAGACTATAATTTGACCAACAAATCTTTGAAGTCATTAATCTCTCATTTTTGAGTGGATACTCTTCCCTCCCCTTTTATAGACCATGCAAAAAAATCATTCAAGATATTACTCCCTAGCCTTAGAGTTGCAGTTATTTACTCATACCCACCACTCTCAAGGTTGTATTTTATTTGACCATATGTTTGATGATGCTAACATTGAAAAATTGAAAGTTAACCTTATAGATATAAATTTTATTCAGATCTCTATTAAAAGAGTTGAGATTCTCTACAGAGCAATTCGAAATACATCACTTCAATCCTTCCCTTATTCTATTCATAATCACCCCACTACCCCTCTACCACCCCCACTTGGATATTATTGTCGTAATGATTGGTTTGATAGTAGCTATAGATATTTCCCTAGGATCATAACACACATTACTTGCCAACATCCCCACATGAAGAAATATATTCAAAAAGTTTATCGTCGTATCCTCCAAAGTAATAAGAGGCTAATTTGAATAAGAAAACAAGAGATACATTGAACATGCTTAGGTTAAATGTTAAATCCTTTTGGAAATCATTCCTTTCAAGGAAATCCTTACGTGCCATATCCAACAAAGATACTTGGTCCAATTATGCATATTCTCTTTACGACATTCCAAACCAAATATTAATTTTAGTAGGATATAGATTACATGGTAAATATTTTTTCACATATTATATGGTGTTGCAAGTTATTTTTAAACCCAAGACAATCAAATCAACTAACACAAAGCTATTAATAACATAATTTCTCTATCATACTCCAAATCTCCTAACAACATGTATTGTTGATCTCTTTAATACAATGGTTTATCATGGATTCTCACCTACATGGGCATCTTATATAATCTATCCCATATTTAAATCAGGGAACTAATTGGATCCAAATAAGTATATAACCATCATGGTTGGTCACACATTACATGAGTTATTCACTACAATGTTGAATAGTTTGATTTCTAAGTTTGTGGAGTCCAAGAAATTCTGAGTAAAAGGACAAACAAGTTTTAGATGGAATCACTAAACAATAGACTATATATTAAGGCTTAGAGTTGTAATTGAAGAAGCAAGAGCACACAAGCATAAGGTTCATTGTTGTTTTGTTAATTTTTGTGAAGTATTTGACACTATTCTTGGACAACTTCTAATATAGCTATATTGAGATCTACATATTCTAAAAATATTATGTTGTTCTTATGATGAGACTATGAAAAGGTGGTTGGCTAGGGCCAAATTCCTATTGGTTTTATAGAAGATATCAATAGCACCATTGGTGTTAACCAGGGTTTCCCACTTTCTTCTACTTTATTTGATCTCTACATAGATGAATCAAAGGATATAATTGTAAGTTCAAGGAAAATAGTGATGGTTATATTCTTTGTGATGTAATTATTAAAATTTAATTATTTTCTCGATGACATTATTCTCATGCCATATACAACTACAGGTGTACAAGAATATCTTGACATTGTAAGATCATTTTATGATACTCATAGTTTACAAGTAAACTAGACCAGAACAAAAATCATGGTTTTTAGTATAACTAAACAAAAAAATCGGAAAAACTAATCTTATTTATATGGTTGAAGTGGTTTTATCCTATATTTACCTTAGTATTTTTTTTAAAGGACCTCTATTCAATATGCTCTCTACAACAGAAAAGAATTTAGGCAAAAAATATGTTATACTCAATACACTTGAGATATCGTATTTCCAACTTGAATTTAAAATACCAATACAAAATTACATATCTTCCAAACTTTAGTATCACCAACAATATTATGTAATTACGATATTTAATTAGTTTGGATGTTCTCCTTTGTAAAAGGCCAAAACATGACTTTGGCTTCCAATTTCCAAATTTCCTTGTAACTTCAGCGCTTTGAAATGACCATCATATTCCATGACAGGACTGATATTTTTCTTTACAACATTGGTGGTACTGAATTCGGATTTGAGCAACACAGGCAGCCGTTGGTTGGATAAATCATTTTCACACATTGTTGTCATATTCAGTAATTCATATGTTCGTAAACCTCCGCTCAAATTTTCAAAACCCTGCATATCGGGGAATATATTAATTTAAATATTAATTAAATTAAAAGTGGACAAGCGTCTTTACATCGGGCCTATTAGCTCAGTTGGTTAGAGCGTCGTGCTAATAACGCGAAGGTCGCAGGTTCGAGACCTGCATAGGCCAATATCTTGAGAAGACTATTTTTTCAGTATTTTTCAAGTTGATATTATTGTGCACAGGTCGGCGATGGAGGTCACATTACCACGAACTCCGTAAGACTATTTTCAGTTTAAGAAGAGAGGAAGAGATAGCCGGCGTGCTATATTAATTAGGTTATAATTTTGAACTCTCACATTATAACAAGATTGAATTTACTTATAAATGTAAACAGTCTTCAAACATAACATTGATAATAATGGAGGAGGATTACCACACATTCCATCCATCATGATAGCTGTTGTGTTCATGTGAGCTACTGAATCATCATACTCAATTAATAATTGTGTACTTATTTAATTGTCTCTGTAGACAAATTCATGGCCAAATTGCGTAGCATCCAGAGCACACAATATGCAGTTGAGTTCAAATCATATAACCACTCACAATATGTGGTTCACATTGATTGCTTCTATTTTGAATAACTACACATTGAGCTACACAATATCCAATATGTGGTTCACTTCGTTTGCTTCTATTTTGAATACCTTCAAAGATAAAATGGGTAATATTTAAAACTCCCAGCAATTTATACATGGATTTGATAGCACTCTAAAACAAATATTAGGAACCAATATATTGGATTTATTATTAGGCTCAAAAATGATATCTAGTGTTTTTAAAGTTACATCTGATTAGTTTCAATATAATTTATTTTTGGATCGGTTTTGGATTCATAAAATGTAAGATATATCTTGTACATTTCATAGATACATTAAATTTTTATATGATACACACGAGTATATAATCCCAGCTAATAATGCACCTTTTCTCTATTAAAAAATGTCACAATCTCAATCTGATGAAGTCTCTATTATACCATCTAAACAACCAATTCCAATAGCACAAATGCATATTTATAAAGTGGGTGAATCAAGTAATGTAGATAATATCTCATTGTAATACTCAAAATTTATAACTTTAAAATTAACAAACTAATCAATGATAATTGATTTCTTATTCTAAACTTGTCATAGAACCTCAAATATAGCTTTAAACAAGTAAAATATAATAAAACTTTCATCTTACCAACTCATAAAGATCTCTTCTTAATTAACTTGGATGTGCTCTTGAAAATTGGTATGTGGTTGTTCAATGGTAATCTTTAATGCAAAGTAAATTATACAATGTAATGATAAGTGACATTGATTCTCAAATGAATACACAAAGAAAATTTGATAGCTTGATGATGGATCATCCACAATGGAGGAAAGAACATCTATTTATAGATTTCTTAGATGTATATCAGATGGTCAGATTTAATCCGGAATTATTATATAATATGGTTTTGAGACGGTTGGATGAGTCCTCATCCAAGTGAGAAAGACTAATTCCTCAAGTGGTTGATAAATGTGAGGAAGTTAGTTGGGTAGGTAGATGACTCAATAAAATGAATTAATGGAGTTAGTTTCATGTTTGTAGGAAGGTTAAAATACTTCATGAATGAGTCATGGTAGTTGGATGACTTTGAATATTTGAAAGAGTTGGTTGATGACTCAACACTTGGTTGATGACTCAACACTTGGTTGAGATAATGGGGGACATGGTTGGATGACTCAACATTTTTGTTGATAGAATTACGGAGGTGGTTTGTGACTTGGAATCTAAAAATTTAATTAATTTTTGTTTGGAATTATATGTGTATGATTAATTATAAATGAATAAGTTAATTAATATTGATTAATTAACTATTTGAATATAAGAGGAAAATAATGTTAGTGGATTAGGACTAAAATCTGGGTGTCGGATGAGAGTCAAGTTAATGAAGTATGATGGCGATTGTATCGATATTTAGTAAAGTTAATTATGACATCACTGTAGTGGAATTTAGGTGTCTGCATTTTTCCCTCTTTGAAAGGGTGATGCACCTAGAATAATCAAGATCATTTTAAATAATAAAGAAATTTAAAATAAAAATGAATGTGAGAAGATGCCCTAAATGACTTGAGTGAGTGATTAGGTCATTATATGCCCCCTGGTGAGGTTGTGTGAGAAGATAGGAATCAGATGAGTGCTCAAAATGAGGAATAAGAATTTTTGTGGTTGTAAAGAAATGAATAGAAGAGGTTTTTTTCGATAAGCAGAATTACCAATCTTGATCAAATGCTTGCAGGTGGTGAGTGATTATGATTGGGAAAAAGAATTTTCCACTAGCAAGGATATAAGTGAGGATGTGGATTGCGAAAGAAATGTCTCAATTACAAGCTACATGCTTTGGATTTGATTTAAGAAATAATATATGAAAGAGGACATATTTGGGAATGATGTATCCTGATTAAGTGGCCAACTTGGATTAGGAATAATGTGATCCCATTGATTTGGATTAAAATGGTTGATTAATATGCAAGAAAAAATAAAGAAATAGATCAATCCGAGATAGAGATGTATTTAGGGGTTAAAAATATGATATATGTTAATGAGATAGGCTAAAAATGGGTGAAGGGATTGATTGGGGTTTAAATTTTTGGGTAAATAAATAGGAGGTAGGAAATTTATATTATTTTCCACCTAAGATTGTGAAAGTTGCTCTGGGTTTGCAGAAGTGAGTAAAGAAAAATGGATTGTATTCCAGTCAATCACCATTGTAACGATTGGGTGAGGGAACACTAGAGACAACATGAGCACAAGCCTTCGGTAAGTAATGTTTTAAATTTGTGAAATTTTAAATGCAACATCATAAATTTTAGGAAAAAGTTAGTCAAAACGAATTCATTTTTGTGCAAATAAAAATTTAATTGTTAGGAACGACAAAATCATTGGGTAAAATAGCAAATTCATCTAATTAAACTATAGTTTTGAAAATTAGTGGTTAATTCATCATAATTATAATGAATTTTTCAAAATAATGGTGAAGTTGTATCATCATAACATTGGCAGATTCATCATGCATGTAGTGAATTCATCCTGTAGTGTTGAATTCCTTAGGGTTGTAGCGAATTTGTTAGGGCTTGCAAATTGGTACTTTGCAGTAGCAAATTTGTTAGGTTTTGAATGAATTTGAGTGTTAGTAGAATTTTAAGGTGTAAATGATGATTTTGGGTTGTTTTTGGTTTTGTTGACTTATTGATGGAAAATGTATATATGTTTGGTGAATTTATGACTAAGTATGTGTCCATTTGTTATTTTCGTAGGATAGACTACTGATATTGATTGCCTGAGAGAGGAGATTAGTAGTGTTACAGGTGATGAAGCTGTTTAAAAATTATGAGGTTGGGGTACTAAAGGTGGTGAGGTTGTCATATATAAAAAATATGCCAGATAAACATGCTAGTAGGACTCTATTGACTACATTGGTAGAGAGGTGGCACTTAGAGATGGGTACCTTTCATCTATCTACATGGGATATTATAGTTACTTTGGAGGATGTATGACAAATTTGGTGATAAGGGGTACGATGGTGCACTAAATGGATATGACATAGGAAATTTTATTGGCGAGATTATTTGATGATGAGATTATTCATATGATTGGACCGGGGATAGATTTGGATGCATATATGACATTGGAGGAGATGGACTCTTTGACACTAGTGTTGATGGCTCTTTTTAGCAGCATATTATTGTCAAATAAGAGTGGGATGTTGTTTCTAGCAAGGTTAGATGATGTGGTTGGGGATATGATTGAGTTTTCCATAGAGTTTACATGGGTCTCATGTGTGTTGACACATGTATACATGGAGTTGTATGTAATGACATACAAGGACATGAAGAGCCTTAGTGCTTCAACATTATTACTTATATGAGAATAGGAACACATAGCTATAGAGAGGCCAATTGGACACATGTGAGAGAGAGTAGATGAGGATCCATTTTCATATAGATGACATGTTATAGTGGGTGGGCAATGAAGGCATATAGGCAACTTGGCCTGTTATAGGAGGGGAGTGGATGAGATCATAGCTCAAGATATTACATGGAGATCATATAAAAAGGAAATTCCATATTGGATTGAGGATATTGTGTTCTAAGCATTTGTGATGACACCATGTTACATTGTATGGAGGCACGAGTATACCATTGAGAGGTATCGACCAGAAAGGGTGATACGAGAGTTCGAGATCTAATAGGATGTGCTTACAACACCACAAATTTTTGCCCAATTAGCAAGAGAGAAAGCATAGTGGGGGTAAAAGATATAAATGAGGGTAATATAAGTGAGATGTATTCACCTACAACCTATACCTTGGCATAGAGGGAGAGATGTGGCAGATGCAAGGGTAATCAATGCATACAAGGCATGGTGCGATTAGGTGTGACCAGTAAGGCTTACCATTTTTAAATAGAGGCTAATGACACCAAGGGAGAGGATTTAGAGGTCTCTAAGGTAGTACCATGGAGGGGAGGACAATAGAGGACAAGGGTGTTGTGGATATACCAACTACAGGAATGGAGGAGGTGATGGAAGAGGGGATAGGTTAGTAATAGGTGATGACAAACATGGTGGAAGCGATGGAGGAGATAGAGGATATATTTTGATGATTTTTCAATAGACAATGGTGATGAGGGGGATAACATAGGGATGGAGGAAATGGAGGACATAGGCCATCACTTGTGATGATGACTACTAGATGAAATAGAGTAGGGCCATCATGTTCAGTTAAATTGGTGGAGGACAAGGCATTGATTGATAATCTACGATGGGATATTACTACTAGGTATGTGGAGATAGTTGGCATTTAGGGTGATGGGGGCCGATGAGATGGTCATCTAGATACAATATCTACATATATTAACATATTATAGGGTGAGGTAGATTGGCTGACTATAGAGTTTAAGCAAAGAGATGAACTATTGATTACTATATATGTAGAGATATAGATTGAGGACCTTGATACATTTGTAGGAGATGCTCAAATATTGGGGATAGATCAGGATGCAATACAATGTGAGACACAAAGGCTACAAATAGAGAGGCATAGATCTAAGGAGGTGGTGATGTGATAGGATCCTTCTTGAAATAGGTTAGAATTAGACAAAAAATATATGAAATTAAATAGAATTAACAAAATTAGATTGATTCAAAGGAGTACAATTGTACTAAAATAGTAGAATTTTAGAGTCATTGGCCTCTTCGAGGTGGAAACCTCCTTTGATCAAGCTTAATTCAATACAATTCATGGGTGCCTTCATACTAGTCTAGGCTCATATTTGTAGTAATATATCACTAGATAACTACTCCTCCCAATGAATACGGGATTATTCTACTAATACACTATTACATTCTACTATTACAATGGGCTTGAGGGATGTCTTAAAAATCAGATGTGTCAGTAGCCATTAATTAAAGAGTAGAATTAGAAAAGGATGGTTAAGATGAAGGTTCCTAACATTCCCTCCACCTTAACATATTTGTTCTCAAATAATTAGGCGAGGAAATTATTGTTAGATTGAAAGACAAGGTTCCTAGGTAGCATATTCTAGTTGTATCCCATGCCACTATATTATAACTTTCAAGATGACCCAATTACATAGTGAATGAGAGTGTTTATTGAGGATAGCTTCAAGTTGTAAAAGGAGAGATCCTTTTACATCAAGTTTTAGAAGCACTGTCTAGGTGTTGACATTCTGACCAAGGACCTTATTTAAGCACGAGACATGAAAAATAAGGTGCATGTGCAATGAAGGTGGGAGTTACAACTTGTAAGTGACATGTCCAATCTACTGAAGTATTTATAAGGCCCATAAAATTTATGAGCTGATTGTTTTTGACATTTTAGCTTTAAAAAGGATTGCTTATAAGGTTGCAAGCAAAGAAAAACCATATCTCTAGGGTGAAAATATATTTTAGATTGGTGTTGGTATGCTTGTTACATCATATGATTTTGTTCCATGTAGAGATTATCCTTGAGGAGGAGAAGGATATTATCACATGCATTGATGGTAGTATCAATATCCTGTACCAGAGAGTTGCTTGGTATATATGAAATAAGAGATGGTAGCTTTTGGCCATAAATAACCTCATACAGGGTTAGCTTGGTGGATGTGTGATAGGATGTGTTGTATGAACATTCTGTAAGAGGTAACCATTTTACCCACTAATGTTGTTTCTCTATGATAAAACAAAAAAGATAGGTCTCTAAACATTTATTAAATTTTTTTATTTGGCCATCAATTTAGGTATGATATCCTGAACTCATTTTCAGAGTTATACCAAGGCACTTGAAGAGTTCTTACCAAAAATGAGTCGTGAAGGTAGAGTCATGATTTGATATAATAGAGGTGGGAATGCCATGGAGTTATAAAATTTTATCAATAAATGTTTGGGCTATGGTAGAAGTAATGTAGATATGAGCTAGAGCACAAAAATGAGCATATTTGGAAAGGCGATCCACCACTACAAGAATGACTAATTTACTGCCAGATTTTGGGAGACCTTCGATCAAATCCATTGAAATATCTGTCCAAAAAAATTGTGGAATTGGTAGTGGCTAGAGTAACCCAGGTGGTGAGATTATTTACCCTTTGTTGCATTGGCAATTATCACATTCAACAACAACCCTCTTGATATCCTATTTGATTCTGGGCCAAAAGAAACTACAAAAACTCACTCATATGTTTTCAAAAAACTTGAATGACCTACTAAATAGGAGGCATGAAACTCATGCAAAATGGTTTTTTTGAACTTTGATTCAATAATTAATAGATTGCAACCTTTATATCACAATGTGTGGCCATCCCAAGTATAGTGAGTTTTAGTATATGAATCAATAGATAGTTGAAGAGTGAGCTAGTGGGTGGGGTTGTCATGATGCCATTCTTGTTGAAGATCATGGAGAAATGTAGAAATGGTAACATGGACAATGCATAGGCATGCTTTTTCTTCAAATTGGTAAGAGAGAGCATCAACCACCAAGTTGACCTTTCCTTTTTTATATGTGATCTCATAGTCACACCCCATGAGTTTAGAAACCCATTTTTTTTATCGAGGGAAGATACCCATTGATTTAAAAATATTTTAGGCTTTGGTGGTTGATTTTGACTCAAAAGTGTTATCCAACCAAGTGCAGATGCCATTTTTTTGTTACATAGAGGATAGCCATCGTTTATTTGTTGTACATGGAGCATGCCAAATTATGCCTAGAGAGGACCTTGTTTTTGAATGCAATGGGACATCCTTCCTATGTAAGCACAACACCAAGACCCATTCCACATGAATCACACTCAATAACATATGTCTTGGTGAAATTAGGCATGGCCAAGACTGGTGTGGTGCACATATCTTGTTTAAGGCTATCAAATGCTTGGGCAGATGTTATCGACCATTCAAATGAGTCTTTATTGATCATAAATGTCAATGACACTACAAATTTTCATAATACTTGACAAATTTGAACACCATCTAATGCACTAATGTGTCCTAGGTACTCGACCTCTAATTTCCAAAAATAAAATTTAGAATGTTTAGCACATAATTTGTTTCCATCAAGAATTCCTAAGACTATGTTGAGGTCGTTGAGGTGATCCTGCCATGTTCGAATGTAGAGGAGGATGTCATCAAAGAAGATGAAGATAAAAATACAAAAGAAGGGGTAACATACAAGGTTCATCAATCCTTAGAATGTGGAGGGGGCATTGTCAAGCCCAAATAGCATGACCAAGAATTCATAGTGATCATCATGTGTGCGAAAATCCATTTTTGGAATGTCTACTTCATGAAGATGGATTTGGTGATAGCTAGAGCATAGGTCCAACTTGGAGAAAATTTTTGCACCATGGATTTCATCAAAGAGCTCATATATTACTAAAATGGTAAATTTGTCCTTAATTTTGAGCTTGTTCAAATATTGATAATCAATGCAGATTTGCCAAGAGCCGTCTTGTTTATGAATGAGCAAGATTGGTGAAGGATATGGGCTAGTGCTAGGTTGAATGACTTATACATGTAGGAGGTCATGAACCATATTTTTAATATCATCCTTTTGATGAAATGGGTAGTGGCATGGACAAATTTTAGAAGATGAACTACCTAGAATAAGTTGGATGCAATGATCTTCAGGGTGGTGAGGCAACAATCCTATTGGTTCCTAAAAATTGTTGTATGCTTGACCAAAATATTGTGTAAATCTGATGGTTGGATATAATTCATTGGTGAAGTAGTGTCAAGAGAAAATAGTTGGGAAATTATTTTATGGGATCCCCTTTTGATAATTTTCTCCATGTGGTGAGAGCCAATAATACTATTAAATCTAAGAAAAAGGCCTTTTATTGTGTATTGATGTCCATTCTCATAGAATTTCATCCATAGCTTAGAAAAATCCCAAATAATGGGTCTAATATTTCATAACCATGGGGCTCCTTGAACAACATACATCTTCCTAATGATAACACAAACATTTTAGTCCTGAGGTTGTAGTCACCCACTAAGATGCAAACATCATGACACTTTCTCTTACATGGTGATGTTCCCCCATCATAAATCATCACTTCAAAAATGGAATAAGGGTGCACAAAATAATCCAAGATGTGTATTTGAGAATATGGAATCATCATTTTCTTGCTCCAGCTCATATGTGGTATCCTCACAATATTTTATATTAGGTGGGGAATAAAAATTGAGTAGGAACAATTTTTATTTGATGCATTTGTGTCCCCTAGCCAATTTATCATCACAAGTATAACATAACTCTTTTTCACAATGTGCACACATTTTGGCCTTTATGAGACATTTGATGGGGGTTTCTTTGAGAGGGGGTTTATATTCAAGTGCTATAATGAAGATGGATTAGAGGATCCCAATTGAAATTGTGATGTTATGAGGTGAGTTTGTCTTTGAAAAGCTTTGCTAAACCCAAGGATTCCATCATTGTGTGAGGGTGGAACATTTTAACTTTAGATCAAAGCACATCCTTAAGTTCATTGATGAAGCCATTTTTTTTTTAATAATCAAAGAGGCCCTCAATTTGATTGGATATTTTTTTGAAATTTATTTTATATTCTCACATGGTGTCAGTTTGACAAAATTTGGTTAATGCCCTTGTGAAGTCATCATAGGCACTAGGTCCAAAACACATTAATAAGAGTTTGGATAGTTCAACCCAATTGGGTTTGGGATGTGACTTGTGGTACCATTGGTACCAATGAACAACTTATTTCTCTAAGTGAAATGAAGCAATAGGGACTCTTTCATCAATAGGATGTAGGTTAAAATATTGTTCTACATGGTAAATATGGCTAGTGGGTTTAATACCATCAAATTTAGGAAAATTTAATTTAGGGCCACAAAATGGTGTTTTGGAGGGAGCACTACCATCAAATTAGTGATCCCCATGAGTTCAAACTTTTTGATTTTTAGCGCCAATGTTGAGGATGAGATGATGCATTTCAAATAGTTAGGATTCAATTTATTTCATGCAGTCATTGAGATTGTGGGACATGGTGTGTACATAGGCAACAACCATTTATCAGGTGGGTCAAGGGGTGCTAGAAAATAGTGAGTGAAGTTATATGTTAATTTGATTAGTTTTTTTAAGATGATTATAATGGTGTAATTTTTAGTTTGAAAAAGTGTGTTCAGGTGGCAGGGAGGAATATTTTTGTATGGGATTGTTGAGTTTTTTTATTTTTTGTTTTTAAATACCCCTTAAAATGACTAGTGTGATGAGAAAATCACAATGGTGTATTTGACATATGGGCACCAAAAAAAATCTATTCTTTTTTTTAATTATATTACAATAGGATCAATTGGTTGTAGTGTCAAAATCAGATCTGAATTTGATTACAGTGCAATCGGTTGGAAGTATGGCCAAAATTAGATCATAATAAAATAAATAATTATAGTGTGATTAGTTGGCAATATAGATAGAACCAAATCAAAATGGAACAAATAATGACAGTGTGATTGGTTGGAAATATAGCCAAAACTAAATTTGAATATAATAAATAAACTTACAGTGTAATCAGTGGCAATATAGCCAACTCAGATAAAAATTTAGATTTTATAAAAATAAAACTTAGATCGTTAAAATTACAAATGAAAGTTCTTACCAAAGCTTGACATTGATTATGTAGTACACCATTGATGACATAGATTCATTTTATAGACATTACAACATGAACAAATGATGTGTACATGGTGGTTTGAGGAGCCAACATATTAAAAATGTCAATGCACATGAATATATCTTAAAATGTGACACGTAGTGATGATGACCTTTTGTTAAAAATAAAATAAAGATCTTGACATAAGTATAACTTTTAAAATACATCTCGTAATAATGATTTTTATAAAACATGACTCGTAAGGATGATCTGTTACCATTTTATGATTGCCAAGATCTCGTTAAGGCAAGATGAGAGCATACAATGGGCAATTATAAAAAAATTGGCCTTATAAAATGCTCTCATATAATATGATAGGGTCCTTCCTGAAACAGGTTAGAACTAGACTAAAAATATATGAAATTAAATATAAATAATATAATTAGATTGATTTAATGGAGCAAAATTTTATTACAATAGCAGAAATATAGAATTTTATGGCCTGTTCAAGGGGGAAACCTCCTTTGAGCAAGCTCAATTAAATATAATTTGTGGGTTCTTTGATACTATTCTAGGCCCCTATTTATAATAATATATTAGTAGATAACTACTACTCCCAATGAATGTGGGATTATTTTACTAATGCATAATTAAATTCTACTATTACAATGGGCTTGAGGGATGTCTTACAAAGCATATTTATCCACAACTATTTATTAAAGAATAAAATTACAAAAGAATGGTTAGGATGAATGGTATTAGCATGATGACACCAAGACTTATTAGATGTCATGTGAGCCATGGAGCAAGATTCATACTATAGGATCATATATGTGTAGGAAGTATCAACTAATTAGAGAGCACCCTTTTTTGTGGAGTGGAGAATTAGCTAGGACAACATGGATGTCAGCATCACAATAGTTAGTATGATAACCTTCACAACATGTTATGGGTCCACCATATATCATATCATAGATAAAACCATCGAGATCACGCTCTTAGAGTCCTCTACCAAAGGGTCAGAATGAGAGTTGACCAGATGTTGATATGTTTTTTGATGTATTGTGACAAGATGTACACACACACACACACACACACACACACACACACACACACACACACACACACACACACACACACACACACACACACACACACACACACACACACACACACACACACACGTACCATGTATTTAATTATGATGTATATGTTATGGATGTGTTTATGATATGATGCATAGCTATCTCTCATGTTATTTCATTTTGATGTATATTGAGTCATATAGGGAGTTAGTCATAAATGTTTGAGATTACTGTTAAATTGGATGGTTAGTATTGAATGGTTTGTTTTGAGTTATGTTATGGATGTGATGTATGTTTGTAGATGATATAATTGATGTAGATGATATGGATGGTTGCTTATCCTTGCATGGAGTTCTAGCATGGTTTTTATCAACCTTATTTTTATTTTTTGTATGAAAAGATACATCAATGGTAGAGAAGATCGTGATGGATGTTGTAATATGCATAATGGCCTGACTCAAAACAAAAAGTAATAAAATTTAAGTAAACAAACAAAACACACACAACAAAAAAATAAAAAATAAGTAAGCAAACACACAAAAAGTAAGAAAATTATTTATGTTTGTGTCCTTCGTTAAGTTAAAAACCCTGTGTTTTAAAACATTTTGGTAATGATAATGATTAGCCTTACTTTTCCCCAATCAATAATATATGTGAGGCCGGTAGATTTTGGAAATATATATCTCTAGAAGGCTACAATGATCTACCGAAGGTAGGATAAGGGTTATTAGCTACCAAGGACAAAATATTTTTGAGATTATGTGAGGCCGGTAGATTTTGGAAATATATATCTCTAGAAGGCTACAATGATCTACCGAAGGTAGGATAAGGGTTATTAGCTACCAAGGACAAAATATTTTTGAGATTTTTATAATTATTTATTTGTTGGGAATTTTTTTATGTTTTTGGATTTTCTGAGATTTGTGTACTACATACAAAGGAAAAAATAGTTCTAGCACTAGGAAAGGAAATGATTAGGGGATTATTATGGATGGGTTGATGGGAGGATGGATATCCAAGGATTATGTTAAGATGGAATTATTCACCCAAGATTCACTACATCATGTTAAGATATGTGGAGAAATTATGATGTGATAGTATGAAAATGAGCACGACAATATGGATGTATGAATATTTTTTAGAAACATGACCCTTGACTTCATTTTTATACTCATTAATATCAAAACTAGGAAAATAACAGGGTGATTGACAAGAATAAGATGACCTTAATGAGATGGGATTTATACAATATGATAAATGAAGGGTTAGATGGTATGAATTGAGGATGCCCCAAAGTAAAATGGATACTTATAGATAATATATAATACACATGGTGATAGAAACTAGTGTTTACCATGGTACTTGTCCAAAGCACCATAATAATGGTTTTCAATTTTGGACGATCTCTCTCTCTCTCTCTCTCTCTCTCTCTCTCTCTCTCTCTCTCTCTCTCTCTCTCTCTCTCTCTCTCTCTCTCTCTCTCTCTCTCGATATGAAAGCAACACTAAAGCAATTAAGCATGAAAGCATTTGAGATGCATGACGTTCATAGGCCCATTAAGGTCTTCACCATATTAAATTTCTAATTTATAAGCACCTAATCCTTCTTTGGCTATGACAACATAAGGACCCAACTAGTTAGGTTCAAATTTGCCTTTTTTTTTCTCAATCAACATTGGTATTATTTTTATTCTCTTTCAAAACAAGATATTTGATCTCAAATTATTTAGATTCATTTTTTTTGTTATAGATGTGGTGAATCCTATTCTAATACTCTTGTAGGTGATCAAGTATAAGGAGTCTTTTATCATCCATGAGTTCTAGCTTATGCAACCTTGAAGCTTTGTATTCCTAATCATTGGTTGAATCATGCAAGGAGATACATAATGAAGGCAACTCAATCTCAATTGGTAAAATGGACTCAGTTCCATATACAAGTGAATAATGGGTTGCCACTGTGGGTGTATGGATACTAGTGTGATAAGCCCATAAGGCAAGATAAAGCTTCAAATTCCAATCATGGCCAATGTCATTAATAACCCATTTTAGGATTTTAATAATTTCTTGTTGGATGTCTTTGAATGGGCATTTCCTTGAGCATTTTATGGTGTGGATATGAAATTTATTGCAAAATATTTGACATATTTATTCTTAAAAACTTACCATTTTTAGAAATGATAACAGATGGGATATTGTAATGACAAATGATATGATTTAGGATAAATTTAGATATTTGTTTACCAATTATGTAGGTAAGTGGGATTTCCTCCACCTATTTGGTGAAGTAATATCTTGCAATGATTATGACCATTAGAATAATTAGGATTTATTTTACAAATAAGGGACACATAGTTGTTATAGGTTTTAAATCTTGTGATGGAACATGAATAATATCCCCATGTTTTTAACATTATACACACTTTTTGACATACTAATAGGCATGTCCTTCCATTGTAAGCCAATAATATCATATTCTTAGAAGTTTACTATCAAGTACCATTCTATTAGTGTGTGCACCATAAATTCCATCATGGAACTCCTTGAAATCTAAGGTAGCCTTGTCTGAATTTAAAAATTTTGACAGAGTTCTGTCATAGCCTCTACAATATAAGGTGTTACCAAAGAGTTTGAAATGAGAAGTACATTAGATAAATGGTGTTTTGTGGTTATGGGATAATTTTGGAGGTATGATTTTGTCATATAGGTAGGTGTAGATGTTTTGCTACCAAGGGGATTGGGACCAACAATCTCACAAACCATTTCAGATTTAGGGATTTCATATGTAGGAATCATCAGTTCTTCCACCAAGAATTGACTTTTATTGACATGTGGATGCATGTTGAGAAGAGAACCTATGATGGCCATGGCATCTGCTAATTTTTTATTTACATAAGGAACCTGATGAAACTAAATATACTGAAAGGACTATTTCAAGCTATCAACTATTATTTTTTAAGGGACAAGCTTCTCATCTTTTTCTTGATATTCATTATTGACTTGTTTTATAATAAGATGTGAGTCACCATACACTAATAGGTGTTGGATATCCCATTAGATGGTGATTTTTAAACCAAAAATAAGAGCTTCATACTCTGTAATGTAATTTTTACAATGGAATCATATTCAAAATGCTTATGGGATATTATCACCTTGTGGAGTAATGATAAAGATACATGCCCCCAAACCTTTATTAGTGAATGAACCATCAAAGTATAATTTTTATTATGATGACTCATCTAGAGATAGAAGAGACTCAAAAGTCCATGGTTAATGATTTCTTATATGTCAAGGCTGCCTCTGCTAACTGATCTACAAGAAATTTATCTTTTAATATCTATTTGATTAACATAATCAATGCAAAACTCACTTAACAACATGACCCATTTATCCATCCTACCTATAAGAGTGATTTAATAATTTTGGGAATATTAGAGTATTATTCCTAATTTAGTTGAGGATCTGGAGTAATGAAATTAGTGAATAAATATGCAATAATTAAGAAACTAATTTGTATAATTTGACTGTAATTTGAATCTTTTTAAAAATAGTAATAAGGGAGAGAAAACAAGACTTAGTTGGAAACTGATTGAGATGACTATTGTTGATTTTGAAATTCACTGTGTAGGACTGGGACACTATCACAAATCAAGATCTAGCCTTTATTTTGTGAAAGGATAGGAGCATCAAAATAGGACACCCTAAGGTCTGATTCTATAGTCCTTTTATACCATTGTTATCTAGGAGATCTGAGTTTTTTGGGTTATGTTCACTGTGTTCATGTGAGCATGCTTATGAAATTTTGACTGTTGAATGTCCATGGAACTCCTTGTAGAGTTGATTTAGTCTTCAATTCCTAGACTCCATTGTGCTTTGACAAACTTTGGGAAAGCGGGGGGGGGGGGGGGTTAGTGTGTGTAAGATGCACTGAATGTGTATCCACACCCCTTGTGTGGGCACACTACCTACATACCGATACTTCAAAGAGGGATCAAGCCATATGTAGTGTTTTCACTTGATGTGCTTTATGTAATTGTGTGTATGAAGATGCAAAATGATAAAATGGGTATACTTGTAGTAGTATTGGCTGGCTGTAGTAGAGAATAGGGAAGATTGACTTAGTGGTTTTGCTTGTATTCTTGCTTTCTTTTTGATAATTGCCAACCCCTTCTAAATGAAATTTTAATGGGATTTTACAGGGATCTATTGGTCATGGCTCAAATGTATTCACGTTAGGTCGACAAGAAGAGGAATATGAATAAAAAGAAACTGACCATTGAAGGTAAAAATTCACTTGGATAGGAGCACCAAAAATGGACACCCTAGGGTTTTGATGCTATAGTCCAAGTTGGGCACTATAGTCTTAAGGGAATGGGACCCAGGGGGATGGAATCATCACTAAAAATTCTACCTAGAGGAAGTGGAATCACTGTCTGGAAGGCTACACATGACTAGGAATCAATGAAAAGATACTTATGAGGGTCATAAGAGAAAGCTAGAGGGACCTATGGGTTGGGTGTCATAAGCCACACTCAAGTTACCAATTTTCACATTTTATATGACTACATTTGCGCCCCCCCCCCCCCCCCCCCCCCCCCCCCCCACCCTCCCCCGCCCCCCTTTATTCTAGTGATGCAACAAAGTGAAATATTATGATAAAGTAAAAATAGAAAGCATACCTAAACTTACCCATAAAGGTGAAGCTCATGAAGCTATGTGATGCTGGGTGTGTATAAAGAGAGCATGTTATGAAGTGTAAATCTATTGTGATGCTAGATAATGTTGAGTAATGTTGGGTATGTGCTGTACCAATAGTAATATCATGAATGGAACCAAATGCTCAATTCCTTGAAAGTGGGCCAAGAATGAAAAGGCTAGCCCTTTATCTCCATCATCACCCACTAAGTGAAGCTATGTGATCATGTGTGTGTTAATTGATGTTTGAATTATGTGTCCAATCCCTCTGAGTAGGTGGCTCAAGAATATAAAAGGCTAGCTAGTCCTTTGGCTCTATTGTTGCCTTGTGAAGTGAAGTTATGAACTGATACCAATATGAATTGTGTGTCATATGAGATGGATCTTGAAGCCCATTAGTGCTTTGTAATATGACAATGTGGCATGGATAGCTGAATGTATGTTGGAAACTAGGCCACTCTTGGTCACTCCAAAAGGTGGAGATTAGGCTTGTATGAAAGCCACTCTGAAAATTGGGCACTAGGCTTATATGAAAGCCATTATATAATGTGGAAGTTAGGCTTGTATGAAATCCACTCCAAAATTATGCCAACCACTTGTAGATGGAATAAGGCATGCAACTACTGAGAATGCCTAGGTAATAAACTAAACTCAAAAAGAAAATAAGTCAAATGTGTTGTGCACATCGCCCCCAATCACTGGTGTCTAAAACATGGATTCTTATCTAGAAGTTTTACCAACTACCCTATCTAAAATTGGAAGCAAGAGCCATAATTCCATGCATGATGCCCTATATATCTATATTCTCTAAGAAAATTTGTACTAAAACTATAGTTGAACCTACTTTCTGCTTGTGTCTAGAAAATCTAATTATTTTACTATTTGAGTAGGAGTGCCAAAAGCAAACACCCTGATATTCAATGTTGTAGTCCAATCTTGGTGATATTGTCTTGGGATAATTATGATGATTTTTCTATAATTTTCATTGTTTGCTTGGTCTGTTCTACCTGGTTTGAAGTCTAGTTGCTATTCTGGGTGTTCTAAAAACTATTATTTTCGACCGTTAAGAGCTCTGATCTCTATGATGTTGGTGTAGGCCTTTTTCTATGGGTTTTGAATATACAACTACATTAGCTTTCTTAGGGATATAGAGGTCATTTAGGAATATTAGTACCACATTCACTAGAACGTGGGGTGTCACTATCTCTCTAACCTATAAATACCTCTCTCCCTTTGTATTATTCATTAAGTGAACCTGGATTCATTGAGCTTCTTAATTATGAGATATGATAGCTTTGAGAGCTATGAGAGATATGAAATTCATATTTTTATATAAGCAGTTTATCTCCATTATTGAATACATTGTGTTTAGATTCTGCTCTTTTCTAGATTTCTTGATTCAATAGTCATGTGTGTTCGCTCTGATATCATGAGCAATCAGTGCTGGAATAAGGGATAATAATAGTACACACTCTATAAATGGACTTTAAACTCAATCAAAAATGAGTCCATATAGATGAGATCAATTAGTGCACAATGCATGCTGTAGAAAGTAGTAGGGCCCATACCGCCCAAATATGGCAGGTACCCCCAAATTTTGGCACTTTATAATTCAATGTGTTTTAAAATAAAAATAGGCTATCCATGTGGGAAATTGAAAATTTTACACTTTAAAAAAAAATTCCACTCAATTTTGAGCTACCATTTACAAGATATTAATGAAACAAATTCTCATCAATAGCCTATTTTTAATAAAAATTACACTCAATGATTAAAATAGTACCCTTGGGCAAGGTGAAAGGTGCTTTCCAAACACTCATTAGAACTAAATCAGAGTCTAGAATAATGTGGTTTAATTTTTTGAGGGGTATTTAACCTCTTACCAATTTGGACCTCAACTTCATCTTCGACAAGCAGAGATACAAGTTTTAAAAGACTCAAAAATTGCTCTTTTTAAAAATATTTTCAAAAGACTTTATTTTTTAACATACTAAATAATGTAGTAGAGTTTTAATAAAGTTATTTAAAACTATAAAACATATAAAAATCAATTACCAACTTGAATAAGAGGTTGGATGTGGGCCCACAAAGGGGGATATGAGCCCTACTACTTTCTACAACGCACATTGTGCACTGATTGCTCTCATCTATATGGACTTATTTTTGGTCGAGTCTAAAGTCTATCTCTAGAGTGTGCACTATTTTATCCCTCATTCTAGCACTGATTTCTCATTTGGATGCATTATCAATTACATCTGATGTCGTATTCCTGAATGTGCTTCAGGGATTCATTGCAGAGTATTTTGTGCAGTTGTGCACTTCCTTAATATCTTCTACCGATCATGTCAACTCCACTTGAGAGATACCTATTGATGAATAAGGTTGAGTATACACTAGTGGTTCTTCTTGGTAAGACTAACTATGCTTCATGGTGTATCTACATGGAATGTTCACTCAAGGAATGGGAACTTATTCCATTCTTATATGGATTGATTCCTACTCCTATTGACCTAGGTTAATACAATGACTGGGCCAATTGTTGTCACTGTGTCTATGGTCACTTGTTGTTACATGTTTCTTGGGATATACACCACCATGTGGAGCACACATAGTGTCCTTACACTATTTGGAGCATGCTTTAGAGTCTTTTTGGAGATCCAAATGAGACTTACATCACACCTCCTCCTCACTACCCATTATCTCTTTAGAGATAGTTGTACTCTCACCTCCTACTTTTTTTTCTTGTGATGATATATCCATGGTGGATAGTGCTCTTCTTTTTATCAATCCCCCATTACATGATGAGATTCTACCAGACCTTAGTTGTCCTATTACAAATTCTACTTCTGTTCTTTTGCTAATTATTGCTCTTTCTGAGCCTTCACAACCTTGCACTTTGGAGGACTTCACTATTTAAAATATGAGTACACCTATTATGAACATTGATGACTCATCTCTTCCTATGGAATTTATTTCTTCAGTTGGTGAGTCATAGTCCACTCTTCCCATGGGCATTCTTTTAGTGAATGTTCCATGTATATCTTCTTCTCTAGCTATTCTCTCTCATTTATTGCATGTTTCTTCATTACCATCTTCTGCTATTAGGCTTGTGATACCTGATCAGATTGTGGCACATTCGAGCATTAGCAAGGAGACATTTGAGAATTTTTAAAAGATCTACATCATGATTCCTACATGTATTCCACTTGAGTGGGAATTCAGTAATTTGAAAGCTCGGGGTTTCTTTCTTTTGAAATGAAGAGATAACATTTATTTCAGAGGGACCTACTACAACATTCACCATGTGACATTCTGCATTCACATTCTCTCTCTTCTATGTGGAGGCATACTTCCCTCATGTTTTTTAGGATATTAGGGATCATCGCTATGTACTTTGAGTGTTGATTATTTCAACATCTTCTTCTTCTTGGGGTCTCTTAGTCTCCTGTTCTTATTTTCTCTCTTTTGGAGGGGGGGGAGATTTTTCCCATTGGGTTTTCTCCTTTTCTTTACTTTATGAGATATTGCATTGTACATGGGTACCTCATCAGGTCTTGTTTCCAAGACCCATTTTTTGCATCATCACCTACCTAAATTGTGCTTATGGAGGGGTGTTGGTGTAGGCCTTTTTCCTACAGGTTTTGACTACATGGATACATTATCTTGCTTAGGGCTCTAGAGGTCATTTAAGAAGATTAGTACCACATTCACTAGAGTGTGGGGTTTCACTATCTCTCCAACCTATAAATACCTCTCTCTCTTTGTATTCTTCATTAAGTCAGCCTAGATTCATTGAGCTTCTTAGTTGTGAGCTATGATAGATTTAAGAGTTGTGAGCTGTGATAGATTTAAGAGTTGTGAGAGCTGTGAACTTCATCTATTTATATAAATAGTTCATCTCTATTATTGAATACATTATGTTTAGTTTTTGCTCTCTTCTAGATTTCTTAATTCAATAGTTGTGTGTGTTTGATTTGTAGTCATGGTCTTAGATACCTGATTTTGGATAACTCTTTCATGTGACAAAACCCTTATTTATTTCCCCCTCTTTTGAGGGCAAGAATGAAGACCTTGCACTGACTACCCTTAAAATAAAAAGCCCTACACATGTGTTATGCTACAAAGATACATGATATAGCAATGATAATTGACAAGATATCTCAAGATGTAACATGGTTTGTAATGAGAGATTGTTAGATCAACATATGTATGCCTAGATAGATATAACAATGTACTATCATATACAATATAGTAAACTAGAACTATAATTCTGGTTAGTTGTTATTTGTTAGTTTTTAAGAAGGGATGGATCATGATGTCTATCGTGGCATCCAAAAAAGTAATAAAATACATGATGTGGATCATGGCATTGCAAACAATCTAAAAGCAAGCAAGTAACAAGCACACAAGGCAAGAAGCATACAAGAGTGGCCAAGGGGCCCATAAAATAAGGGAAATGGGCACATGTCACTAAAAATAGAAACCAAACATACAAGGCATGCTCAAATGCCACATACACATGTAATTGAAATAAGCAAGGTTGACACAAGGGCCACAAGCACATATAAGAGTACAAGCAAAGGACATTAGAAAATGTCCTAAGGCACACACAAGATTAGAAGTAAAGGACATTAACAAATGTCTTAAGGTACATATAAGAGATAAAACAAGAACTAAGAAATGCAATCACATCTATCTACATATAACAAGAAAGAAAAACATGCAAATATTGGAAATACAATCTCATCTAACTAATCAAAGTAAGAAGTAAAAGTATGCAAGACATGTAGCACAAGACTAGGTATATGCTAAAAAATGCACAAGTGCTATATACTAGGAAATGTTGATAGAGTAATCTATGTAAGCAAGTAAATAATGTACTTCATCATGATAACTAGAGTGTGTAGTGTAAGAATGACATAACATGGATGGTGTAGTCATGTAGAAGATGCCCCCAGTGGGTATGTATATCAATGTGTGTCTTGAATGTAGAAGTAGGATGCCCCCTTAATGGGTAAAGTGAAGCAATCAAGGATCTGGATATCACTGCACACACTCAAAGAAGATCAAGTGAAGTATGACAATGTAGATAAATTGACAAACAATATCATAGAATAATAAATGTAAGTCTAGAATGGTAGTAGAAATGTAAAGCATGGATAATGCATACAATTGAATTATTTTTGATGTTTTTAAATATTTGAATGTTTTGAAATTTTGAAATTTTGTATTATTTTTGGTATTTTTGATATAGTTGAATGTTTTTATATTTTGATATATTTGAAACTATGTACAATCAATTGAAATAAGACTATGTACAAGAAATATTGAGAAGAAATGATACTAATCGATGAGTCTCATGGGAGACTCCCTATTATAGTGTCTTATATCAACGAGAGGGATTGTGCATGATCATGAAACATGATGTAAAGGCTAAAACTGTGGCTCTAAAAGCTATGTATGCTATACTACTATGATATCTCTATAGTGGAAACCAACTATGGGGTCCCCTTGTAACTCTAAGAAGTGGATGTAATTGTAAGGCTCTTAGGGACCTATCTGGTGGTATGAGAAGCTATCTAAACATGTGCTGTATGTGTAGAGGCATACGACCTCAATAATACTGCTATGGGTGTGAATACTATAGCTATAAGCTGTCTAAAATCTTGAAACTATGGCTGCTCTAAAATAGGCCTCTATGGATATGTATGACTTTTTTTACTGGTGAGGAAGGCTTCAATTATTTAGGAATAACTAAAACTGTTGGAGAAACTAAAATTGATGGAGAAACTGAAACTGGTGGCTGAACTGAAACTAGTGATTAAACTAAAATTAGTGACTACAAAGTAGAAGATGGATCTAAAGTGGGGATTGGTAACTCATATGAAACTCCACCAACTATAAAAACCTGATTAGCATGAATGAATTTCATGCATCTATGAGCTATAGAAGGTATTGCTCAAAGTTTCTGAATCCATGGTCGACCAAGTAACATATAAAAAACTCCTACACTAGGAACAATAGTAAATGGTGTCGCCACATGTGTTGGACCAACCTATAGAGGAAGTATAATATCACCAATGAACTCTATATGTGCCCATTGAATCCACTAATAACTATGTCTATCAGGGTAATATCTCACTCTGAATATCCCAAATGATATAGTTTTGTCATAGTGTACATGTTCACACTAGATCTATTATTTATGTGAACACTATGAATAGGATGATTATAAATGTAAGCTCTGATAAAGAGTGCATGATAATCTAAATCATCCTCAACTATCTCCTACTCTGAAAAGGAGATGGAAGGTCTAGATAGAACTCTAAAATTATATACACCAATCATGTTGCTTAAATGATGTAACCCAACTGAAGGTGATCTATATGTATTTCATGGGGGATGTGCATGATATGCATGGTGAACACCTGATGTATCCCCTATCTCTTGTTTATAATGCTACAAAAAAGATCTAAGAAGATTTTAAAAGCTTTATCCTATGCTTGCTTTGCCTAAGGAGGCTTAACTAAAGTGCCAAGATCTATAACGTTGTCATCTATCAAGTCTTGTATCTTGTGTCCTAAATTAATGCATCTATTTATTATATGGCCTAGTGATCTATGAAACTCATAAAATACATGCTAATCATAACCTTGTGGAAGAGGCTTTGTTAGATCAACTTTCCAAATAAGAGGGAGAGATATGATATTACAATCTAAAAGCTGTTGTAGAACTTTGGCTAGAGGAACTGGTAGATTGGTAAAGGTTCACCAAGGAGGTGTTGATAAAACCACTTGCTGAGGCAGATCTAAAGTCTATTGACTGTAATTTGATTCTAACTCTTGTTATCATTGAGCTTGACTTTGTATGAGACTTTGTTATTACTCTTATTTGTTATTTTTGATATACTTGTGTACTTGAGTTTGCCCATTGAAATTAATTTGACTTCCCTTTTCTTTAGTGTGTGAAAAAATTCAATAAAGAGAACCTTTTAAACATTATTGATTCATGCAAGGCTAGTAAAAGACTCTATTTGAAGAGATATTGTAACTCTTGATCGACCATGGGGCTAGTCATCTTAGCCAAAATAGTCTTATATCAAAGAACATAATCTGTGAGATGCTCATTTGACATTTGGTTTTGTTCTGAAACTTGGGCATATGAAACCTTATCACCAATGTTGATGCTAAAATGAGCTAGGAACATGTCATCTAAATTATTGAATGCATTAACCAACTAATTTGATAGACTATAGAACCATTGTAAAGCATAATCCTTTAGACTCCATGGAAATAACTTGGTTAGTAGTCAGTCATTTGGCAAATAGTCCAAACATGCTGTGTGAAAATCTCTCAAGTGTCTCTAGATCACCCTTGCCATCATATATAGTAAGCTTGGGTTCAACAAAACCTTGTGGCAAGGGTGTAGAAGTAATGTGATGTGCCAATGGTGTATGCAATAGAGTAAAAGAATCTAGAGCCTGCGTAGGTCTAGAGGCACCTTGCTCAATATGTAGTACCTTGGATTGAAGAGATCTTATCTCTTGTACAAGGATTGCCACATCAAGAGACAAAGATGCACTAGTTATAGCTGGTGGTGGCATAGAGGTAGGTTGGGATGCTATAGGGGGTTAATGAAACATAGTTTCCCCCATAGTGTCATGTGAAACTAGTTGCTCTATGATTTGAGAAGATTGGCCATTGTTCAATTTTTGTTGTTCTTCTTGTAGCATTTTAAGCATGTCATCTTGCATATTAGGATGTTTAGTTAAAAGGTCTTAAAGTTCCCTTTTATCAATTTCCTCAAAACTAGTGTATTGGGCCATTGTTAAGGTAAGAAAACAAACTGAAAATTGATTGAATTTTTTGTAATAATTTTTAATAAGTAAGGTGATATGGAAGGAAAGTACTGAATATAGGAAATGTAAGGTCCTAAAAACAAGAAGCTGGAAAGTGCATAAAAAGGATACAAAGCTCACAAACATGTAAGGTGATACCTTAAGAAGCAAATAAGAACTAGTACATGCAACTAGGGTTTTAAAAATTTATATTTGTAAAATTAATATGGAATTTTAACATTTGATGCTAATTTATGATTTTAATATGTAAGTAAAAAATTAAAAAAAATAGGAAAAATACTAGGAAAGTACTAGGACCTAATATGGGCAACTAGGGTTTGAAAGAAAATTATTTTAAAATTAATACAACATTTTAAAATTTAATGCCAATTTTTGATTTTATTATGTAGGTAAAAAATTATAAAAGTAAAGGATAAATCAGTAGGAAATTTATCCTAGGGTTTTTATGCACAAATGAAGTAAGTCAGGTTCACCAAATGATTTAACAATTTTAGGAATATTGGAGTATTATTACTAATTTAGTTAAGAGTCTAGAGTAATAAAATCAATTAATAAATATGCAATAATTAAGCTACTGATTTGTATAATTTAATTGTAATTTAAATCTTTCTAAAAATAGTAATAAGGGAGAGAAAATAAGACTTAGCTGGAAATTGACTGAGATGACTGTTACCAGGTCTAAAATTCACTGTACAGGACTGTGACACTATCACAAATCAGGATTTGGCTTTCATTTTATGAAAAGATAAGAGTAATGAAATAGGACAACCTAGGGTCTGAGCTATATTCCTCTTCTACCACTATTATCCAAGAGATATGATTTTTCTAGGTTTTATTCATTGTGTTTGTATGAGCTTGCCTATGAAATTTTGACTGTTGGATGTTCACAGAACTCCTTATAGAGCTGATTTAGTCTTCAAATCCTAGACTCCATTATGATTTGAAAAACTTTAGGAAAGTGGGGGGGGGGGGGGCGGGGTTATTGTGTGTAAGATGCACTAAACATGTATCTACACCCCTTATGTTGGCACACTGCTTATATACCAATACTCTGAAGAGGGATCAAGCCATATGTAGTTCTCCCACTTGATGTGCTTTGTGTAATTATGTGTATGAAGATGAAAAATGATAAAAATAGGTATGCTTGAGGTGGCTAAGGACTGGTGTAAAAATTTGGATAAGATTCTATTAGTATTGGTTGGCTGTATGTAGAGAATAGGGAAGATTGCCTTAGTGGTTTTGCTTATATTCTTGCTTGCTTTGTGATAATTTTCAACCACTTCTAAATGGATTTTGAATGGGATTTTATAAGGATCTATTGGTCATGGGTCGAATGTATTCATGTTAGGCTGACAAAAAGAGAAATAAGAACTAAAAAAAATTGACCATTGGGGGTAAAAAAGCACTTGGATAAGAACACCATAAATGGATACCCTAAGGTCCAATGATATAGTCCGAGTTTGGCATATAGTCCTAAAGGAACATGACCCAGGGTGATGAAATCATCATTGGAAATGCTACCTAGAGGAAGTGGAATCACTATCTAGAAGGCTAAAGATGACTGGGAATTAGTGAAAAGATGCCTATGAGGGTCATGTTTGAAAGCAAGAGGGACTTATGGGTTGGGTGTCAAAATCCACACTTAAGTTACCATTTTTCACATTTTATATGACTACAAAGAGCATATTTTGAAAGGACATATTTAAATGGATCAATTTTGGCATGGCAATGATCATGGTTTGATTGTTAAGCATGTAACGTTGAAGATTTTTTGAAGCGAATACAACTAATAAACATGATTTTTCAATGGTGGAGTACTTAAGCTCTTAAGATACCAAAGTCTTGCTCAAGTAATCAAATATTCTTTTAGTCCTTTGCTCATCATGTTATGCTAAGAGTTACCCCCAGGCATGGTATGTAGCTAAAATGTATAATAATAATGGCTTACCTAGAGTGGGTGGCATTACCATTGGTGGATTGGAAAAATATTGTTTGAGATTATCAAATGTTTGTTGACATTATTCATTCCAATTGAAGGCAGTTTCCTTTTTAAGAATATGTGTAAATGGGTGACATTTATCAGTGAGTTGGGATATAACTCTTCAAATGGCCTGGATATCACATTGTAGAATACAAAATTGTTTGATATTTTGAGGTGGAGGAATTTATATTATAGTTATAACTTTAGCTAGATCCACTTTGATGCATCTTCTTGATATAATAAATCCTAAGATATTTCCTGATGTGATCTTGAAAACACATTTATTAGGATTTAGATGAACTGTTTACTCCCTTAACCTTTCAAATATCCTATGTAGTATTATGAGATGATTTGCCCTTGTTTGAAATTTAGCCAAAATTCCATCTAAATAATTCTCAATAATGTCATGGAAGATTATAATAGCACATTGATATGTTACCCTGACATTCTTGAGACGAAATGGCATAACTTGATATAAAAATGTATCCCAAGGTGTAATTCATGTTGTTTTGTATTGGTTTTTGGGTGAAATTTTTATTTAGTTATAACTTGTGAAACCATCCATTAATGACAAAATTTCATGGCATGTTGTTGAATTTACAATCATGTTAATGTTAGAGAGTGAAAAGTCATCTTTAGGGAAATCCTTGTTAATATCTTGAAAGTCTATGCACACCCTAATTCCTGATGGCTTTTTACCTAATCAAACTATGTTGGAAATCCATTTTGAATAATCAATAGATATAATGAAGGCTTCCTCAAACTATTTTTTCAATTATTTTTTCATAAGTAGTGCTACATTAGGATGCATTTTTATTAACTTTTATTTGATGGGATTAACATCCGCATGGAAAATAATTTGATGTACTACGAGTGATGGATCTAATCTAGGCATATTTTCATATGACTAGACAAAGATATGTGAGAATTATTTTGAAATGATGGTTGGGAGTTATTATTTTTCAAGACTAAGAGATGTTGTAAGCTTCAAAATTTTAGGTGATTCATTGGTGCCAATGTTGACATTAATTATTTTTTCAATCAATAATTTGGAGTCATATTGAAATGGTGTAGGGGCAGGAGGAAGATTAAGCTCCTTGTTTATGGATTCTTGATTTTGGTTATCTTTGTATGATAGTGCCGCAAAGAGGTTTTCAGTATGGAACTAAGATTTTTTTACTTTTTTCTTGTTTGGATGATTATACTGCTTATGATTGAGTATTTATACATGCTCCCCAAAATAAATTAAATTGTTTAAATTGATTGCAAATCCCTTTTTACGGTCTCCTGATGGAAGGTTATCCCTAAGTCCCATGAATTTAGTAAGCACCTCATCATTCTAAAAGTGGTCAAGTGAGGTCAGTTCTTGTTGGTCCTAGTTTATGAGTTCATGATATTTAAGTTCAAGGGTTAGGATAATTATGTTGTTATCAAAGTTTGTAGATGAGAGGTATTCGCAGTGGATATGAATAGAACTCAGTTCAATGTCAAAATAAGATTCCTCAAACATCATGGTAGGATTGCTTATGTAATCATGTGGATCACTATCAGTTGATTTATAACCAATGCTTCAATGTTCTTCATTTTTTTGATAATTACCAGTTCTATAATACCTTGTTCATTGAGACCAAACACTTTGCCTTTGTAATTCATAATATTACATGTGATTTTATTGGGTATAAGATATTCATTATTTTGAAAATAGGTTGCCAGATCATCATTATAAAGCTAAGAATTATTAGAATATTTGATCTGTTCATATGAAATGAATCATCCCTTAACAAAAGAGGCTTTGCCGAATTGATAGAAAAATTGTGCTTTCTTCCTATAGTGGGGCATTCCATGGTTTAGGGGAGACATTTTTTTTCAAATAAAAGACATCTTGAATTTCATATTCTCCCATGCCTGTGTCAAATTTTAAACTTGGATTTGGTTGATGGAGTTGTGGACTTGGATGTAGAAGGTTGATTTTCAGATGTGGATGGTTGGCTTTCAGAGGTGGATGGTTAACTTCTATATGTGGATGGTAAATTCTCTGGATGGATATAGTTTTTTATTTATTGTGATTATGGTTCATTTGTATCATAAGTATGTTTTATAACAGGTAAATATTTAACTTTTATCTATCATCCCTCCAATAATTTTCAATATTGGAAGGGTTGGGGATCACCAAGAATGGCAACTTCCATATCAGAATGAGGAAACTTAATACATTGATGGAGTGTTGAAGGAATGGTGTTCATGGTATGGATCTATGGCCAGCCAAGGAGAAGGTTGTATGGAATTTTTATAGCAAGGACATGGATTAAAGTTTGTTAAATGATAGGCCCCACTATAAGGGGAAGATGTATTATCCTAGTTGACTAATGTTCTACATTATCATAGGATTTTATGGTTATATGATGGGGCTCTAATGATGTTTTATTTTAACCCAAGTGTTTAATCAAGGTTAGTGTATAAATGTTTAAACTAGACCCATTTTTTATAAGTACCATTTTTACCTTGTGCTTTGAAATAATGACCTCAATATAAAGGGGTGAGTGTCAAGACGACCAACAAGGGAGATATCATTTTGGTTGAATGTGATGTAATTTTTGAAGGGAAAGTGTCCTATGAGTGATTTAAATTTTGATAGATTGATGTCCACAAGGAATCTTGATTGTTGTAAAGTTTTATATAAGATATCCTTATAAGCAGTGGATGTCTTAATAAGGTCCAGAATAGATATTTGGACTAGAATTTTCTCAATTTGCTTTATGATATTATATTTACCTTCAAAAGTGGGCAAAGGATACCTTAGGAATGTAATTTTTTGTGCCTAATAGTGACTGCACAATCTTGAGATTTGATTTTTATTATTGTGACATGGTTTTCAATGTGTTGGACATGGCTGATAATAAAAACAAATGCATGGGTGGTTTTAATAGGGTTAATGTTGGTTTGGTTTTGACCTTGATTTGTTTGGGAAAAATCTTGGTCATGTTTCAAAAATGTATCTTGGTATATCCATATATTTTTTTGTCAGATGTAGATTCACTATTATATATTTCTTTGTCACCATGATCAATCAAATATTGGACATAGGTTTTGAGCTTCATACATCTATTGGTGGAATTACATTTGAATCTATGATATTCATAATATTTGTGTTCCTTATATCAAGTAGGATTGGGAGCATTTCATCAAAGGTTTTAGTATTGGGAAATACAATCATGTTGGTAGATACTAACTTATGGAAAATTTATTCAAAAGACTTTTTAAAAGGGGTATAAATCCTTTGTTTTGTCTCTTGTATAGGTTTACCTCTAGGAATGGTAATTTTTAGGGTAGGATAAATGTTTTGAACATGTTTGGAATTTAAAACACCATCACCAACCAACTTCTTGTTTAAAAACTTTGGCTTGTCAGTTTGGGTTTGTGTTTGGTTATCCTTATAGAATATCTTGACAAGTCCTTTGGTGATAAGTGTCATTTCTATTTGAACTCTTTTTTCAATTATTTCAATAAAGGAATTGACACAATGAATTTAGATTTAGAATGCCATTTATGTGGTGAGATTATTGTTAAAATGGTGATTATTTTCTTCTCATGTATTGACTAAGGAAAGTGACTTGCTAGGGCATGCCATATTTATAATAAAGATGAGAAACTTTCTCAATTTCATTATTTGGTAGTGCATAATTCTAGTATGGTTATCTCATGTTATATGTTATAAGAAAAGTGTTTATTAAATCTCTTAGAGAGATATACAAAGGTCATAATTAACCCTTTAGGTAGACATAAAAACCATTCTAGAGCTTGACCACCTAAACTATGTGGGAAAAGCCTAAGTAAATAGTTATCGCTATAGGTAACTTCTTAGAAAGCCATGTAAACTTCCTTGATATGGTCCTTAGGGCCAGATTTTCCTTTATATTTTTCAAAATTTGGGGGTTATAAGTGAGAGGGAAAAGGAATTTTCATCATGTTGATATCAAAGGGATATGGACATGGTTCTTCAAACCTAAACTTTCTACTTTGGTATTGAATTTCATATTGAAATCCTTGGATAACATCCATCATGTTTTTCCATTCTTGAATAAAAAAGTGTTTTTGAATGGCGAGGATGATGATTTATTTTGATTGGTTTAGGCTAACCCTAAAGCCTAATTTATAGGGTTTTACTGATTATTTAATTAATTATTATATTTTTTGGATTTAGGATTTGAATGATTGAGATTGGATTGAAGATCAACCAGCTCTTGGCTCAATTTTGGATACATTCAAATATAATATTTTGGTTTTATAGAATTAATTTTCCTTTATCAACTTGGATGTGGGAAACATGCTTTAAATTCTCAATATAGGAATTTAAGTTTGCCTTAACTTTACCTAAGGAAGTGCTAGGTTGATCTTGATCAAGCTTTGGAGTCATTTTTTATCTCTTACTAATTAGGTGAGGCAAGCCTTTAGGACTGAAATATGGAGGTAACTTAGTTTCCATCTCTAGAAGATGTAATAAGGCTTCATTTTTTTTGCAAGGAGGTAGCTATTGACTTGGGTATGAGTTTCCTTAGGTAAATCATCAATTTATTTAAAAACATCACTTTGATCAACAAGGCTATCATTATCATTCAATTCTATATGGTCCTCTTGGTTCTCAAGATAGAAAGGATCAATATGAATAAATTCTTCACTATCTTGAGGGTTATTCAAGTAGGCTTGGAATCTAGTAGTTGGAACCATGATGTAACCTATATGTAATTGACTTGTGATGGTTTTAACTCAAGGTAGTTTCAAACTACTAGTGTTTTATAGGGTATTTGGATTATTTGATAATTTTTATTTTGACAAGTTTGGTGTGGTTGGAAAACTAGCTTTGAATTTAGGTTGAAAAATAAGTTTAGATTTGGACAAAAAATAAAAATGACTTGATTGTTGGTTTAAGCACAAAGGGAGAAAATAAAACACACAAATAATATAATCCTAAAATTATTCAAATAGGTGTATAAACAACAAATGTCCCATTGATGGTACCCTAAAACATATGTGGTGAGTGATCTTATAGATTTTTTTTCTTATCACAATTTCTTGATTACGACCAAAGGCTCCTAAAATATGATTTTATAAGATTTTTGAAGGGGATACCTATATATACCTTTCATTATGATGAGGCACAAATTTTTGGAAGAGGAATATTAATGGGAATGCTTGAAAGGGTCAAATCCTAATTTTAATATACTCCACCTATTGCTAACACTAGAGTGTTACCATAAAATCAAGCCTCATGGAGTTATTGAAACCCTGGGTATTGGTGGTCAAGCCCACTTCACATCATTTGGGGGTTAATCGAACTTAGGAAATTAAAATAATCAATTATCAATTTGTATACACTATCATAACATGGGGTTTGGCCTACTTCATGGTGATGAAAACTATGGTTGATAGAGCCCTTAAAAAGAAAAATAAAATGAGACTAGCTCATTTATGATTTCTAAGATCATTTTGAAATACAAGGAAAGAACATATGTGAGATAACTAGAGGTACACAAATTATTTATAGAAGTTGATTTTGATTTCCACAGTCACTTTGTAATGCAAGGAAAAAACTTAGACCACCACTAGCAACACAAACAAAATTGAAGCAAATAAATATAATACAAGAAATTTAAGGTTAAAAACAAAAGCATTAGTAAGAAAATAAACAAAATTTGTTTTGATTTTATTGAATTTTTGACTTACATTGTTACACAAAACTATTAGTATATTTTGAAACCCATCTTTGAAAATCTAAAAATCTAAAATTTAGCCAAACAAAATAAAAAAAGATGTAAATTCAACCAAAAAATATGCAACTACAATTCCACTAAAACTCATAATAACTTCATTGTTACTCAGTAAAAATGTGTTTCTAATCAGAAACAAATAGAGAAACCAAAAACCAATTTACCAATGTGTTTTCATTGAAGTTAAGGACATTTTTACTAAATTTTCTTTTTTCAAAGTCTGAAATGATTTCATGGAAGTTCTGAACTTTTTTTCCGAAGTCTAAAACTATTTTTATGAAGTTCTAAATGTTTTCAAAAATGTTTAGAATGATTTATATTAAATTCTAAATGTTCTTTTTGAAGTCTGGAATAATTTCATTATTTTGAAAAAAATCAAAAAATAAAAAGTAAGAAAAAATCAAAAAAGGTAAAACAAACAAATTAGACACATAAGATAATAATTTTTCCAAATTTCAGATAAATTCATTAAATTTAATTATGAATCCATTGAAAAATATGATGATTCATTGATGTTGATGATGAATTCAATTATGATAAAAAATAGTATAAAAATGGGAAGAAATGATCTCACTGAAGTCTGTGATGAATTTTTTGAACATGATGATGACTTCGCTAATGTTGATGATGATCAGAATGAATTCACTATTGTTGATGATGATTTCATTGAATCTCAGTTAACAATTACAGCTGAATAAAATTGAACAAACTTGGGAAAAAATCACCTATGATAATAAGCAATTTCTTCTAAAATAATGTTATAGTAGTTAGGCAATCAAAAGGATTTAGAACAAATTAAAAAATATAATGTAAAGAGTTATAAAAAATAAGGATTGGGAATGAGTCCCAATGAACATGCTAGAATGTAATACTTCAAATCCATAACTTTAAAACTAAGAAACCAATTAATGACAATTGAATTTAATACTCTAAACTCATCATAGAACTTCAGATGTAGCTTTAAACAAGAAAAATATAATAATACCTTCACCTCACCAATTGATGAGTATATCTTCTTGGATACTTGGATGTGCTCTTTCAAATTGGTATGTTGCTACACAATTTAAGTATCCAATGCAAAATAAATTCCTTAGTGTAATGGTAGGTGATATTGATGCTCAATAGGATGCATAAAAAAATTAAATAGCAATTTGATAGCTTGATGATGGATGATCCACAATGGAAGAGAGGACATATAATTATAGATTTTTTGGATGCAAAATATATGGTAGAATTTAATATGTAATTATTAAATAATTTTATTTTTAGATAGTTAGATTTGATTCCTCATCCAAGTGAGGAATACCAATTTCTGAAGAGGTTGAGAAATGTGGGGAGGTTAGTTGGGTAGTTGGATGAATCATTCAAATGAATTAATGAAGTTGGTTTTATGTTTGTAGGATGGTTGAAATATTCCCTAAATGATTCAAGATAATTGAATGACTTATCGAGTTAGTTGATTTTTTCAAGGAATTGGCTAGTGACACAACACTTGGTTGAGAGAATTGGGGAAATGGTTGGGTGACTTGGAATTTTGAGTTTTTAATTAGTTTTATTTATTTATTTATTTATGAAATTATGTGTGCATGATTTATTATAAATAGATTAGTTAATTAACATTGGTTAATTAACTATTTGACTTTGGGATGGAAAATTATGTTAGTAGACTAAGATGATTTGAATTGTGGATGATGGTCAAGTTAGTAAATAATAATGGTGATTTGTGTCGATATTTAGCAAAGTTAATTATGACACCAATGTGGCTGAATTTATATGTCTACACTCATAAAGTTTTCAAATTCTTAATAAAATAGAAGAGCCTATCAATGAAGCTATGCCACAAGTACAAATTCCTAAGAAAATAGAGGAGCCTAAAAAGGAAATTATGCCAAGAGTGAAAACTCTTAAGTAAAAAGAACCTATAAAAGAATAGATGTAACAAGCACTAATTTCCATAGTAATATTAAATCCTATTCAAGAACTACCATTATTGGTTGATTTAAAAAAATATTGTATAATTTAAGATTACTAAAGTGTATACACATAAATTTGGTCAAGTAAACACAAATATTATGTATATTGCAAATTTTGTATTTAGAATCTCCTAACACTGAATTAAGATCCCATTAGCATGTGTTGTTTTAGTCCTATGTATTTTTATGTCACTCATTCACACTAATTTCATTGTATTTGTTAAATTTTTTATCTTTTATATCATTCCTTATCTAATCCATAGGGATCCCTAGTCCTTTTTCCCTTCCATTCTACTATTTCATTATTTCTAGACATGAACACCCTAATTAGACTACAATGCTCTTTTGGATTTTTTGAAATACTACGGTTGTCTAGTACATGTTTTAAGACTCTTTTAGAGGCTCAATTATTTTCAGTCTCTTTTTATGACTATTTTACCCTTATTTGAGTCGGTTAATGTGTCAATGGGTTTTTATAATTCAAAATTTGGAGTCTTTTATCCAATGGGTTCCCTAAATATTTTTAAATCTAGCACTTATTAGTTTGACACAAGCATAATAAATCAAATTGTGCTATAGCAAGCTCAACCTCTACATTTATCTAGAGTTTATATATATATCACATCTAGATTGGATGATTTGACCAAGAGGAGGGTCTAGGCAAAAAAAAATTAGATCCACATCACATATGATCCAGTCACACACACCTTAAAGGATAAATAAATCTATCTGAGATCCCTATTTTGGGTTATGTAGGTAACAAAATTTTCAATAGGGCTTTGAGGAAACTTGACCATTCCCACTTCCCCATTCCCCCCTCTTAATTTGATCTTAATTTAATTCTTGTGTGAAATATTTTAGTAGGGTTTTGAAGGAAAAGATGCACAAACACAGGTTGTATTATGTGATTTGACATCTGTGACATGTTGAAGCTCATAAATAGGTAGATCTACATAAAACCCTAGAGGAGTAGGTTGGACAATAGTACTTCATATAAACATTATAATAGAGTGTTCTAGTCCCAATCCATCAATCTTATCTTATACAAACACAAAATTCACATAATCAAATTAAATAGTGTCTCTGTCAACCATATATTTGTTGGGGATCAACCAACAATGATTACACTTGTGAAAGCAATAAACACGGAAATAAATCAGATAGATAAGTAACTAGAATGATAAATAACACAGAACAAGAGATACAAGAAACCACCCTGAAAACTTGTATTTAAACTCTTTACAAAAGGAATACAATTGAAGAAACTTCTTTCTTCCACACCTCTCTTAGATGCACAAGATCTCTCTCTAGATCTCTATTCCTCAAGAGCTCTCTCTCTCAAGTACAATCAATTCCAACAACTTGGATTGATACAACTCTATATTGTCCTTCAAACATTCACAATGTTCTACTCATACTCACACATAAGCTAAGAAGATTTTTCCTACATATAGAATTAGGAAACTTAAGCATGCACTTACAACAAATAGTTAAGCCTCTTGAATAAGGGCTCTAAAAACAATCTTGCTAATAATAGAAACGCGAACTTAAGACTAAGACTTAAACTCATCATGCAAACACTCGCTTTTGTCCTCGGAAATAACATTTTGGATGCACAGGTAACCGACGTCGGTTCCTGCCTGTTTGCCTGTGACCGTCGTCGGCCGATCCTCTACCGATGCCGGTGTTCCTCTAACTACTTCTGACCGATGTTGATCGCTCTTAACTGACGCCGATGACTGTGTAAACTCGAAACTATTACAGTGTGCTCCTTGGTGAAGCTTTTAGCTGCACACCCTAACAATCTCCCACTTGGAGATAAACAGCTGCACCAGTACCTGTACAACAACATCTTGTAGCTCCTCCATCTTCAACTCAATCATGAAGACCAATAGAAGTTGAATGAAGATTCAACTTCTCCTTTGTAATCGGCTTGGTTAACATATCAGCAGGATTCCTATCTGTATGGATCTTCTCCAGCTTCAACTCACCATCTTCCAATACCTGTCGTATGAAGTGGTACCTTAGCTGTATGTGCTTGGTTCTTGAGTGAAAGGCTGAATTCTTAGCCAAATGGATTGCACTCTGACTGTCACTATACAATCTGCAACTCCCATGCTCCCTTCCAAGCTCTTCCATGAATCGTGTCATCCATATCATCTCTTTGCTAGCTTCTGTGGCTGCAATATACTCTGCTTCTGTAGTTGACAAGGCAACAACCTTCTGCAACTTAGATATCCAGCTAACCACCATTCCACCTACAGTAAAAACATAACCTGTGGTGCTCCTCCTGCCATTCAAATCACCTACCATATCTGAATCTACATAACCATGTAGAGAAGTATCTGAACCTCCATAGCACAAGTGCCTACTGCTGGTTCCTCTCAGATATCTAAGGATCCACTGAACTGCTTTCCAATGTTCCTTTCCTAGATTGGCCATATACTTACTTACAACTCCCACTGCTTGGGCAATATCCGGTCTAGTACACACCATTGCATACATCAAACTTCCTACCGCGGAAGAATATGGAACCTTACTCATGTACTCTACCTCATCATGTGAATTAGGACATTGTTCTTTACTCAACTTAAAATGTCCAGCCAAAGGTGTGCTTACCGGTTTAGCATCCTGCATATTGAACCGTTTCAACACCTTGTCCACATAATCCTCTTGAGACAATATCAACCTGTGATTTTTCCTGTCTCTCTTAATGCTCATGCCAAGGATTTTCTTTGCTGCTCCCAAATCCTTCATAGCAAATGTTTGAGCTAATTTCACCTTAAGCTCAGAGATATCCTGCATGTGTGATCCTGTAACCAGCATATCATCTACATACAACAATAGAATAATATATCTACCATTATCAAATCTCTTAAAATATACACAATGGTCAGATTGACACCTACTGTAGCCATGCTCAGTCATAAACCTGTCAAATTTCAAATACCACTGTCTAGGAGCTTGCTTGAGGCCATACAAGCTTTTCTTCAATCTGCACACTAACTTCTCCTTACCCTTGACCTCAAATCCTTCTGGCTGTTCCATGTAAATTTCCTCATCCAAATCTCCATGAAGAAATGCTGTCTTAACATCTAGCTGCTCAAGATGCAAATCCTCAAAAGCAACCAAAGACAATACAACCCGTATAGAAGTCATTTTAACAATAGGAGAAAAAATCTCACCAAAGTCAATACTTGGCTTTTGTGCAAATCCTTTCACTACCAATCTGGACTTATATCTCATCTGTCCATCCTCACCTTCCTTCAACCTGTAGGTCCATCTGTTCTTCAATGTCCTCTTACTAGCTGGCAACCCAACCAAATCCCATGTTTGGTTCTCTCTTAAGGACTCCATCTCCTCAACCATGACATGCTCCCACTGACTCTTGGAATCCACCTGTAATGCTTCTTCAAAACTCTCTGGTTCTCCACCATCAGTTAGCAATAAATAGTATAAAGAAGGAGAATATCTAATTGGAGGCTTACTTACCCTTTCTGACCTCCTGATGGGTGTCTTAGACTCGTTCTCAACACGCTGTCCACCCAAATTCTCTGACAGTGACCGACCTCGGCCACCTGTAGACCTGTTACTGGCCGACGCCGGTTCTTCCTGGCCAATGCCGGTGCCTGTTCTACCGACGTCGATCTCTGTATGACCGACATCGGTTTCTGTACTGTCGACGTCGGTTCTTACCATGCCAACGTCAATCTCTGTGTTTTCCTGTAAGTGATTATTTCTTTTTCCTGCGAGCTCATTTTGGACCATCACTTCATCCAATTCTTCATTGCTCTACCCAAATTGATTCAGCTTCCTCATCTGATCACTATACATCACTTTTTCATTGAAAACAACATCACGGCTCCTAATTACCTTGTTAGGTCCTAGATTTCAAAATCTAAAACCAAAATCATTTGATCCATAGCCAATAAATGTGCACCTCATAGACTTAGCATCAAGCTTCTTTCTATTTTCCTTATCTACGTGCACAAAGGCTACACAACCAAAAACTTTGAGATATGAGAGATCTACCTTTTTACCTATCCATGCCTCTTCTGGAATTCCACCATCCAGAGCTGTAGAGGGTCCTCTATTAATCAGGTACACTGCGGTGTCAACAGCTTCTGCCCAAAACTCTAAGGGAAACCTAGCATGCAATCTCATACATCTTACACGCTCCATGATTGTTCAGTTCATCCTTTCAGCAATTCCATTCTGCTGAGGTGTCCTTGGAACCGTCCTTTGCCTACGGATTCCATGTGTGTAACAATACTAGTTAAACTTAAGACTGCAGAACTCACCGCCATTGTCAGATCTCAAGCACTTTAATCTTCTACCTGTTTCATTCTCAACCATAGCTTTTCAAATCTTAAAAGTCTCAAATACATCAGATTTCTTTTTAATACAGTAGATCCATACCTTTCTTGTAGCATCATCTATGAACGTAACATAGTACTATGATCCTCCAATAGAGGCTACCTGAGCCGGTCCCCACACGTCTGTGTGAACAAGCTGCAACTTATGCCTTTTCTTAGTAGACCCAGTCTTGAGAAAACTAACCCTTTTCTGTTTTCCAAATACACAATGCTCACAAAATTCTAGATCCATACTTTTCAAATCTGAAAGCTTACCTTTAGACTTAAGAATTGACATCCCCTTCTCACTCATGTGGCCAAGCCTTGAGTGCCACAATTTAGCATCCACATCTAAAGTAGATAATACAGAAGGAGATTTGTTAGTAACACAATTACACAAATAGAGATTACCTTCTCTCTTACCTCTGGCCATAACAAGTGCACCCTTGGTCACCTTCCAAGATTCTGCTGTGAGAGTTACTGTACAACCCTCATCCCCTATCTTTCCTGTAGAAATCAAATTTCTCTTCAAGCTAGGAACATGCATCACATCTCTCAACACCCATGTGTTGCCATTCTGCATCTTCAGCTGCACTTTACCTTTACCAATAATCTTACAAGGCTCATCATCCCCTAAGTACACTATTCCAAAATCTCCATGGATATAGTCACTGAAATATTCTCTGTTAGGGGTAGCATGGAAAGATGCACCAGAATCTAATACCCAAGATTCTATATTATTATGCAAAGAGAAAATTAGAGCATCTTGTGAAATACCTGCAACCTTTGCCTCTTCCTTTCCTTCATGCTGATTGTCCTCCTTAGGCTTTGACCAACAATCTTTGCTTATGTGCCCCATCTTTCCACAGTTCCAACATTGTGGCCTCCTGCCATTTCTGGATTTGGATCTACCTCTCCCCTTAGACTTGGATCTTGATCTCCTCTTGCTCTTCTCTTTTTGCCTTCCCCTGCTCTCAAGATTTAAAGCATTCCCTGATGTTTCCTCTGTGCTTTTCCTATGAATTTCCTCATTCAAGATAACACTAACAACATCCTCTACTTTTAAAATATTCGAAGCAGATGCAGTATTAGAAACTGCCATTACCAAGCCATGCCAGCTTTCAGGCAAAGAACATAATATTAAAAGAGCTTTTATTTCATCATCAAATACAATATTGACTGAACTTAATTGATTAACAATTCCATGGAAATCATTCAGGTGATTAGATACAGATCCACCTTCTTGCATATGCAAATTAAATAACTGCTTCATAAGATATACCTTATTAGAAGCTGAGGGTTTTTCATACAAATTTGCTAACGTAGTCATTAACTCTACCATTGTTTTTGCCTGTGATAAATTAGATATCACAGTGGATGCTAGACTCAGTCTTATAGACCCCAGAGCCTTTTTGTCAAGAACTTCCCATTCTTCGTCCTCCATGTCCTTGGGCTTCTTTACAATCCCACCTAACGGTAAGTAAAGATCTTTTTGATACAGATAGTCCTCTATCTGCATTCTCCAATGTTGATAGTTATTGCCATTAAACTTCTCCATTCTCAATTTACTTTCTTCTACCATTGCTTCTCCTACTCAAACAAAAATCCCTGCAGAAACCCCTGTGAGCAACCTGCAATCCAAACACACTACACAGATCTGAACCACCTGTTAGTGAACCTGAGCTCTGATACCACTTGTTGGGGATCAACCAACAATGATTACACTTGTGAAAGCAATAAACAAGGAAATAAATCAGATACATAAGTAACTAGAATGATAAATAACATAGAACAAGAGATACAAGAAACCACCCTGAAAACTTGTATTTAAACTCTTTACAAAAGGAATACAATTGAAGAAACTTCTTTCTTCCACACCTCTCTCAGATGCACAAGATCTCTCTCTAGATTTGTTGAGGTCAGAAAGGGTAAGTGAACCTCATATTCGTTGTTCACCTTCTTTATATTGCTTACTAATGGTCAAGAACCAGGAGGATGTGAAGAGGCAATGCAGGTAGAGTCCAGATACAGTGGGAGCTAGGCATGGATGAGGAGTGTGAGTCCTTGGAGAAGAACCAAACAGGTATTGTTGGTAGAGTTGTCAGCTGGAAGAAAGCACTGAGAGAGATGGATTCCCGTTTTAGAGAAGAGAGTCGATGGATACATGAGACAGAAGGCCAAAGCAATAAACGCGGAAATAAATGCAATAAACGCAGAAATAAATTAGATAGATAAGTAACTAGAATGATAAATAACACAGAACAAGAGATACAAGAAACCACCCTGAAAACTTGTATTTAAACTCTTTACAAAAGGAATACAATTGAAGAAACTTCTTTCTTCCACACCTCTCTCAGATGCACAAGATCTCTCTCTAGATTTGTTGAGGTCAGAAAGGGTAAGTGAACCTCATATTCATTGTTCACCTTCTTTATATTGATAGGACCGAAACTCCCCAAAGCTCTGACACAACTTGTCAGATTTAAGAGCACACATGATTACCAATGTATAAGCAACTAAACATGCGGAATCCAAAAGAACAAATAACTATCAATGAGAAAGCACACAGAATATGAGAGGCAACACACAATTGTATTCAACTCATTACAAAGGAATTTACAACAAAGAGGTGGCACTCTTTCTTCCACTTCGTGGGCTTACAGTAAACTTCCCTCCAGAGTAGTCTTCTCTCATAGGTCACAACACACAGCTAACACAAGCTATTGTTCACCTCATTATACATCTGTATAATTGAGTACACAACCGTACTCCAAGTAGATCTCTCCATGATCTTGCTGATGTATTGCTGTCACCTTGGATCTAGCTACCCCGCTGATCTCCTTTCAGACCCTCGCATCCACACATCCCTGCATATCAAACCTAATCTTACTTATCTATACATGGGGAATCCTAATTGATTCCACCATGGGAAGAACTCTCCAAGCTTCACATAGATCTTCTCCAAATTCTCCACTTAACAATACAGCCCATGAGTCTATTATATAGATCTCATGCATACACTGATTAGACTTGCGGCTCAAGACTTCAAACAAGCCTTTAACATGCAAACTCCGCATTCACTTAACTGACTGTTCATCAACAACAGTTCAGACCACTACAGGCGATCGACGTCGGTCCCTGCCCTCCTGGAGGTGACCGACGCCGGCCGATCATCTGCCAATGCCGGTTTCCCTTCTGCGTCCCCTGACTGACGTCGGTGTGGCCTGTCGACACCGGTGACTGCATACGCTGGAAACCCTCCTGTTTGCCTTAAGGTGTAGCTTTTAGCTCCACACCCTAACAAAAAACTTGTATTTAAACTCTTTACAAAAGGAATACAATTGAAGAAACTTCTTTCTTCCACACCTCTCTCAGATGCACAAGATCTCTCTCTAGATCTCTATTCCTCAAGAGCTCTCTCTCTCAAGTAAAATCAATTCCAACACCTGGATTGATACAACTCTGTACTGTCCTTCAAACATTCACAATGTTCTACTCATACTCACACATAAGCTAAGAAGATCTTTCCTACATATAGAATTAGGAAACTTAAGCATGCACTTACAACAAAAAGTTAAGCCTCTTGAACAAGGGCTCTAAAAACAATCTTGCTAATAATAGAAACGTGAACTTAAGACTAAGACTTAAACTCATCATGCAAACACTCGCTTCTGTCCTCAGAAATAGCATTCTGGACGCACATGTAACCGATGCCAGTTCCTGCCTGTTTGCCTGTGACCGTCGTCGACTGATCCTCTGCCGACGCCGGCATTCCTCTAACTGCTCCTGACCGACGTCGGTCGCTCTTGACCGACGCCGGTGACTGTGTAAACCCGAAACTATTATAGTGTGCTCCTTGGTGAAGCTTTTAGCTCCACACCCTAACAATATTCTTACACAATCATCTATAATCTAAATTTTCTATAAAAATATAAGTTCATTCTTACCTATACTTTTTAGTCAAATTCTTAGTTAATCTATATCATTTGTTAAAATTATATGCATGCTTGAATGCATATTTCAATGTTCATTTACTTTACCCAATTGTTTTCATATTAATATTAATTTCATTTAATCACTAAATTTGATAAAACATATTGGTGAACCCACTTTATTTATTAAACATACCCAAACCCTAGATTTTTCCCTAGGGTTTCCTTTTTCAAATTTCTCTTCTTAGGGTTTCAAATTAAATTATGATTCTCTTTTTATGTTGGATTATAAATTATCATTATTTTTCCTTTCTTTTCTTGTTCTCATTTTAGTTCTTGGAAAATTTGAAATGACTACCATGAAACCTCTTCCCCCTTATCTGATTGATGTATTCATAGGCATTCCTTATGATTATAATAAATAATGGACTAATTACCAAAATTTTATGATAGATACCAATAAAGAACATGACTATATATATAATTATGATGATGATTATTATTTTCATGATGGTTATAATGAATATATTCAAGTGATGAATAAAATGTTAAGGAAAGTACTTTAGATACATGCTCTTCTCTTACTTCTTCTGTAGACACTAGAAATTTGTACACCATGATTTCAAATGTCATAGTTTCTCTTGACCACTGTGGTACCCTCTCAAGACCAATCTAACCCACTGACCCCTAACCAAACCTAATCATAGTTAGTTTGAACAAATTGGCTTAACCTTAGCTTTTACCCGATTTGACCCTTCACCCTCAACCTCCAACGGTTAGGTTAACCATTGATGGTTACCCTAACTATCGACAGTCAGGGTCCACCTCCTTAACCACCAACATACAAACTCACCCAGCTTGCTTTTCTAAAAATAACTCATCTAAATATAGTTATGAACAATTGCATGTGCGAGTTAAAATTAAGAGGCCTAGTTCACATCTTGCTGCAACACTCTTGCCTTGACTATAAGAAGAGAGGAAAAAGAAAGTGAAAATGATCTAAAATTATTATCAAGAGCTTGTGTATCTAGAATTCTCTTTTTGTAGGTCAATCATCATCAATAATCTAGTGAACTAGCTACTACATTAAAGAGCTGACTTACCACCATAGCTCCACCTAAGTACCAAACACCGTTAGTCTATTAGAATCATGCCAGACTCCACCAATGAATCAACCACCTCAAGCATCCACCCAATCCACCTTCTACAAGATAAGTACTTAGTTTACAATATTCCATTACTTTATTTTCTTTTTGCTCACAGCCTGACACCTACCCAACTCCCAGAATCTCACTTTGAGATCCCATCAATCAACATGTTATCAACCCAAATCTACCCATAATAACCGTCAATGGTTGTCTCAACCATCAATGGTCTATCTAAATACCGATAGTCACTTTGACCACTGATGGTCACCTTAACCAATGATGATCAACCTAATCACCGATAGTCACTGTGATAATAAATTTCAACAAGCTATTTTCACCTACCTACCCCCAAACAAAACTAGTTCTCTATGTCCCTGCCTATTCATAGACCCCTTTTTAGTTTTTTAAAGCATACCCCAACCATCTAACACTAATATTAATTAGTTTAATGATATTTTAATCATTTCTAGTCTATTTCTTAAGCAAACATTCTTGTGTTCAATTTCAATATCTTTTGACTATTGATGCAAGTACCTTCTATTCTATTTTATAAACTTAATTATATAAAATGTGTGGATTGATATCCCTTGAGGAATCTTTTGCTTTCAGGATCTAGCTATCGCTAGGCAATCCACTCAACTATCTGTCTAACAAATAAATTTGTCTGAGTTCTTTCTTATTTACAGGTCATCCTCCCAAGCCAAAGAGGAGTTATTCACATCTTCTAATTCTATGTGTGCACAATCAAATAAGTTTTTCAACCATACCCATACTTATTTTCTTCTTTTCCCTTTTCAAACTAATAAGCAAGAAATTCATTGAAACATTTTGGCACGCCTGGTGGGACCCTTGTGTTTTTACTTAGGTTCTTATTTTCTTTCATTCTCTCACTATTCTAGGTTCATTAACAAAATCAAAAGTTTCTTTTGGGCTTAAAATTAAGTGCATACATCAACTACTTTAAATTTTAGTTCACATAACTTAAAATAAAATTAATCTATCGTAGCTTCACTCTTTATTGCACACACTCAAACAAACCACTTTCATCAATGAAACATCAAAAAAACTTGAGATAAGGCCTGACTAGGATTTCAACACCTAGCAGTAATCTTACCCTTTCTTAGCAATCTCACTTAGAGGTAATTACCAAGGGCAGAACCAACTTAGCTCTCTGGTTGAGTATAATCTCTAGATATCAATATATATTGGCTAAGTACCCAACACCCTTATTTCTATAGTGTGTGAAGTGAGGGGGTAGGCCCCAATACCAAGCCACATATTAATTCCAATACAGATTCCTTTTAAGTGCCTAAACACAACCTGCAACCAACCCTAGACTTCTTTTCTAGTACCTACTCTACAAACCAATTTCAATCACACACCTTCTTAAGGCATAAGCCAAAAATCAAGATTAATTAAAACTTGATGACTTAATGCACCTTTTAGAGTGTGATTTGATTTTTTTGATAAATTTTTATCTTATTTTTATTTGAGTAGTGACGCTTTTTGTGCTTCTTATCTCCCTTATCTTGTATGGTTCTCACTTGCTAGTAGTGAAGAGACATTTCAGAGCAAAACCAATCACCAAACCAACCTACCTCTTCATCCATAGACTATGTTTCTAAACCAATAGATTATCCTCATCCCTTAGGAAGTCCTACCTTCCCTTAGGAGGTTCTTAAAGGAGACACAAACTTTTCCACTTTCTTAGATAACAATATCATACCCTTGCAACATTATCTTATAACCATGTCTTACTATATCTCAACTTCTAACCCACCCGTAGATATGCCTTATGGCATGCCTCCCCACCTCATGGGCAATACCTCTATTGCCACAATTACTACCCAACCATCGACTACCCAAGCTTCCTCATCAACCAAAAATCCCTTTGAGACTACCATAGAAAACCAACCAACCTAAACTACCACTGCCCTTATACCTTCCACTCCTACCAACCACTCCTCCACTATAAGAGTTCCTACCTCTAACACTACCAACCTTCATTTATCTACCCCCAATACCTTGACCACTACTCTACTTCAAAGCCTTATGGTGTCCATACCCTCTACCTTGCCACTAATCAATATAAGGGTCACCACCCTTCCATTGATCACCAACCCAACTACCACTCCTATCCAACAAACACCCCTTGCACCAAACTTTATCTATATCTCTAACCTAAAAAGACATGTATCCATACCCACCACCCAACCAACTACATCTACCTACCCTTATGTATCTTCCACCCAACCATTGACATCCACTTAGTAATATGTGGTAGCCTCCCAACCTTCTACCCACTATTAGTATGTCTCCCAACCACCACAACAATATGCATATTATAACCTTCTAGGTGCACAACCCCAAGCAGACCTAATGAAGATGCTTATGGATAAGATGACCACCTTGGAGTAATCTATTTTAAGTACTCACAACATTTTATCATATGACCAAATCTATAATGAGCCCATCCATCCATCCATACCTATTAGGCCATATCCTTCCCAATGGGAACTACCTAAGTTCTCTAAATTTCAAAGTAATGAGGATCTCCAACAACACCTTAAGGAATATAGGCATGTTTGTTATCTCATCACCTATGATGATGCCCTTATTCTCTGTATGTTCCCCATGTCTCTATCTAGTCTGGTATTGGATTGGTATAGTTCTAGACCCAAGCGCTCCTTTTTCTCCTTCACCCAACTAGCTCAAACCTTCTTGGACCACTTTTTGATCAATATCTCCAAGAAAGTTTCTATCATCGACCTCTACTCTATTTGGTAGTTTGAGGATGAATCCATTGACAATTTTGTAGTTTGTTAGAGAAGCCTAATTAACCAACTTTCCTTCTCCCTACCTCAACCCAAACTCATAGATCTCTTTGCTTCAGCATGTGTCAATCATATCTCCTCTACATTGCAAGTCCTTTCTAACCTTTGATGAAGATTTTACCAGGTGCATAAGTTATAAAATCGAGCAATTGATGAAGGAAAGCTAAATCTCAAAAATAAGAACTCAACCTATAAAACCAATGAGGCTTCTTCCTCCAAGTCAAGCAACCAATCCAATACCAATAATAAGAGAAAGGGAACCATAAATGTGGTTGTCCTTAAGGCCATTCCTCCACCTTCCATCAACCAACCAAATTCCTCTAGTTCCTCAAATAAAAACTTGAAGAACAAAAATCATAACAACTAGAAGCAATTCACTCCACTTGGAGAATCCTATGCTTCAATCTTGGAGAAGTTATTGAAAGATAATATCATTCAAATTCCTCCTATAAAAACTCTTCAACAGTTTGATGCCTCTCATACTACACCTATTTGGTTAAAAAAGAATGATCTATGTGCCTTTCATTGGGTAATAAGACATGACATCATTAAGTGCAATACCTTCAAGAGCCTTTTCCAATCCCTCATTGACAACGGGGAGCTTACATTGGATAACCCCAATGCACCATCCAACCAAGACCTTGATATATTTAGGCAACCCTTCCCAAACCATGCTCCTAACAATAATGAGATCAATGACATTACATGTTCTCATGATGCCCACATAGTTAACATGGTCCTTGATGTACTCATTACCGAACCACCTAGTACCCAATCTTCCAGTCCTCCACCTCCTTTATCTATTGAGATAATGGAATTACCTTCCCTTCCTTCAAAAACTCAAACTAAGGAATTTCCGTCTTCTCCCCCTCCATTTATTGAGGTAGTGGAGCCACTAGACTCCCTTTCAACTGAAATATCAAAACAACCAACCATCACTACCTCACCTTCACCTTCAACTATTGAGTAACCCACACCTCCTTCGAAGATCATTCCCAAGGAATAAGTCACCATATCCACTCCTCCCATAAAGGATCCACCTATCTCAACCTTGAATCCTTTAATTGAGGAAGAGGATAAGGTTACCACCCCCTTCCCCAACCTATGGGTCTATCATTCAAACCTACTATGTAAGGAGTTAAACTGATCTATAAACCATTCTCTAGACTGTTTTAGAGATTGGAATTTGTTTCCAAACCCAACTTAGATCAGGATACCTTTTGGCAACAATTAGGTCTCCCTTATATTTCTAGACTGGAACCTCCAACCCTTTCTTTGGTAGAACAACCTACCACTTCTATTGACTAACCTATTTCTATATCTTCCCAACCAACTAAAACCTCTACCCAACCAACCAAGACCTTTACCAAGCTAATCAACCATCAACCACCTATGTCAAGTAAAACCTAAATAACTGAACCCTCTTTTATACCCCAACCAAAATAACCAAAAGCCTTGGTACCTTCCCTACACCAAGCCTTAGTTACCCACCTATGAAAGTGGACTTAACCCATTTAAACCTACCAACCAAGCACCAAACCAAAGTAACCAAATAGGTAAAACTACCCAAAGATGCTAAGCCTAGAATTTTACCTCCCTCAAATTTACCCCTCATTTTTGGGCCTCATCCTTATACCTTGAGCAGGAAGCCAATTATCTCTACCAAGACCCCACCACCTCTTTTGGTTACACCTTTATAATTGCTTTCTAATGTACCTCTCTTCACCACACCAATAATACCTAAGCTACCTACCTTGTGATCTTACACCTCTAGCTCATCAACCTCCTTGCCTAAACCAAAACCATCAACAAGGCATATCAACCTACTCAAAGAACCTACCATCAAACCTATTTCTAAGTGGCCTTTTACCCCAACCATCAAATTTAAAACCACTACACCTTTATCACCTTTGATCAAGTCCTACTTGACTATTCTCCATAAGTTATTGCAAACTTCTTGTTTGGCCTTACCTCCCATCAGGCCCTTTGAACCTCTAGCTTCAAAACCCATCTGGTACAATGACCACCAAGTGTGTTTTTATCATAGGACACCCAACCTTGACACTAAAAAATACAAAGCTCTCTAAAATGTTATCCATGATATTTATGATGAGGATGATATATTAATAGATGAGCCTCTCATGAACCCTATACTAATCCAAAAAAAAATCATACCTACCCAATGCTTACCTATTCCTCACTCTCACCATAGAGTGAAGATGAGTCTAAACAATCTACTACCCTAACCTTTCCTTCTATCCATACTATCAACGTGGTCATGAGATTGTGGTAAAAGGATAAGGAGAAGGCTAAGGTGTCTATTCCATGGACATATCCATCTTCAGCCTCCCAACCAACCCATACCCAACCATCTTCATATTCGACCAAACCCAAGGTAGTCATTTTAGGTTCCTCTCACCCAAGCCCCTCAGAATCCATCAGGAGATTTATCCTCAAGCAACTTCACAGGACCCCAATGAAGATGAGATTTATTGAGTTGATCTCTACCTTTCCCCATCATCACCAAGCACTAATAGAGGCTTTGTAATCCATTGATGTCTAACCCAAAGAACCTCAACCTCTGGTGGCCTTTATTGGCACCCTTCAAATTTCTAACCTTGTTGCCTTCAAATATTCATAAATACCTTCCATCCATTTGGAGGACCCAGATCCCCCTCTCTTTATTACTACTTACACTAGTGAAACCCACATCAAATAGGTCATGATAGATGGGGGAGATTGTATTAACATCATCTCCTCTCATTCCTACAACCAACTTAACCTACTAGATAATGTCATGTTAAGAACCTCAACCATCCTTTGATCATTCAATGATACCATGGCCACTACCTTGGGAACTGTCACCCTCCATATCCATTTAGGACCTCAAACATTCCCTAGAATTTTCTATGTAGTGGAAGGTGAATTATAATATAATTTATTGTTAGAATGACCTTGGATCTACTCTATGGGTTGTGTCCCCTCCACCTTTTACCATTACATTAAGTTTGAGCACAAAGGCCAGGCCATCACCATCCTAGCTGACCCAATCCTTTCTCGACATGAAACATGACCTATCACCCCAATAATGTACTCATAGTCCCATCCAACACACCTTCAATAGCTAAAACCCAACCTTTAACTACCAAAAATAGATGTCATATCCCTTTCCACCAATGATGCATCGACTAGTTCCTCTATCCCTTCAGACCAAATCCTCACCATGGACCCTTTGGAATCAACATTCTATTGCCTTTCACTAGGGGAATATCACATTTTATCCATTGACACTTTCCCTACTCTTCATGAGTATGGGACACTCACCAACTAGCCAAGATATGACCCCAATATTAGAACTATCATTCCCTTTAGACCTCTCCACTATCAGACTCATTTTGTCTATGGGGGACTTGACAAACCCCTTGGCACTTCTACTTCTTCTCTTTCACCTAGGCCATTTATCACTGATTTCTCCTACCTAGATAAATTGAGCTTCACCAAGACATACCTCCATTAGTGTACTTGGAAAGGCTTTGGTCTTGAGAGATATGATCATGGCCCATATGAATTGGTCACTATCAAAACCAAAAATCTACATGAGAAACATGGTCTTGGTTTCATCCTACCCAACAAGAAGCAACCCAAACCACCTACCACCACCATTATTGAGGAAGATACCCCTTCCTCACTTACTCCTTTCCCATCTGTGTGTGAGGATGATGACATCATCCCACCTAATTTTTTTAATCAAAATTATCATCCTTGAATGCCTGACTTATCAAAATTAAGGGGCAACTGTAACCATCCCTTTGACCCATACTAATATGGTAGGAGAAGACTCTCTTACCATTAACACTATTTAGTGCCAGGATGATGATTTTATTCTCACGTACCTTGGTGCCTTGAATTCCTCCATCCATAAATCCCTCCCTCTTGAGACCTCAACCATGTTGAATGAATCCACCATGGATATCAACTTGGGCACTCCAGATAACCCCCACATTGTCAAACTTGGCTAATTGTTGAATGTCAAAGAACTTCAAGACTTCCCTTCTTTCCTCTAAGATCATAGCATAGACCTTTCTTGGTATTACAACAACATGATTGGAATTGACCCCACCATTGCTACCCATAACATAGTCACCAATAATGATGCTAAGCCTATCAAGTAGAAGCTTCGATGCATACACCCTTGCATATCCCTTCTCATCAAAGAAGAGCTTCAATCTCTCCTATCTATCAATTTCATTCAACCCATTGACTACCTCCAGTGGGTCTCAAATTTTGTACCTTTCACCAAAGCCATAGGGGGACTATGCATTTATGTGGATTTTCATGACCTCAAACTTGCTTTCCCTAAAGATGACTTTACTCTTCCAAGCATCGACCAACTAGTTGATCTTACAGCCGATCATGAGATTTTATCTCTCATAGATGGATTCTTGAGATATAATCAGATCTTAATTTCTCCCAAAGATTGGCATAAAATTGCCTTTACCACCCCTTAGGGAACCTTTTACTATAGAGTCATGCCTTTCAGACTAAAGAATGCTGGTGTAACCTACCAATGTGCCATGAGCTATATCTTCCATGACCTTATCCATAGGATTGTTGAGGACTATGTGGATGAAATTTTTATAAAATCCAAACCCCAAAAATATCACCTATCCATTCTTAAGATCATCTTTGAACGCCTCATCCACTATCATGTCCACCTTAACCCCAAAAAATGCATTTTTAGGGCCTTGTCAGGAAAACTTCTTGGCTTCATTATTTCCCTTCATATAATCGAAGTCAATCTTGCCAAGATTAAAGCTATCCTTAACATGCTTCCTCCAACCAACCTTAAGCAACTCTATAGCTTGCAAGGGAAGCTTCAATCCATTCATTATTTTATCTCCCAACTTTCGGATCGATACCAACCCTTCCACCACCTTCTAAAGAAGGATGTATCTTTCAAGTGGAATAATGACTACCAAAAGGCCTTTGATTCACTTAAAAGTTACCTTTTGTCTCTATCTGTCCTTACCCCTCCCCAGGATAACCAACCTTTCTACCTATATATCTCTACCATTGACCATTCCTTAGGGGCAATGCTTTCTCATCGGGATGAACAACACAAAAAATAAGCCATCTACTATATTAGTCATATTCTTGTAGCGTATGAGACTCAGTATACCCATACCAAGAAACTTTACTTAGCTTTAGTCTTCATTGCTAAAAAACTTTGCCACTACCTTTTTAACCATAAAACCTATGTCATAACCAACATTGACCCACTCAAGTACATGTATTCTAAGTCATACCAAAACCAATATATGGCCAAGTGGCTCATGCTCTTAGTAGAGTTTGACCTTGATTTCCTTTAACAAAATTTAATTAAAGGGAAAGTCATTATCGACCAACTAGCTAAAACACCTGTAGCAGATAAGTAATATCTTTCTCTTGAGTTCCCTGAAAAGTCCATCATGACCCTCTCTCAATCAGATTTCACCTATCAAATCACCATGTTATTTGATGGATCAAAGTGATAGCATGGTGGTGGAGCTGGTATCATCCTTATCCCCTTTGATGGTAAACCTCTTCCTTTGTACTTCAAGTTTGATTTTGAATGTACCAATAATATGGTTGAGTATGAATCCTTAGTGATATGCCTTCAAACTACCTTAGCCCTAGGAGTCAAAATAATAAAAATCTTTGGTGACTCCCAATTTGTGGTCAATCAAATCAATGACTCTTTCCAGTGTAAGAATGATGTCCTATAACAGTACAAGCAACTAGTTGATGAACTCTTAGCATCATTTGAACACTATCGCATCCAATCAACCCCATGATCTACTAACAAATTTTCTTACACCATGGCTTCCCTTTCCTCCTAGATACTGTCTGTACCCTCAGATTTTAAGCTATCTATTGTTATCCATAGACTCACCCAACCTTCCTATATTAAACTAGATTTTTCCACCATTTTCACTATGGAAGAGACCCAACCTGACCCTTTTATATTAGCAAACCTTTGACTATCTCAACCTTGCCATAATTCTTTTTGGTTATCTTAGGAACACTTGAAGAGCATTTATCTAGAGTACCTCATGTTATACCATACTAGTAGATATCCTTTATAAACATGACTTTGATGGTCTTCTCTGCTATTGCCTACGTAGTCAAGAAGCCTCTCATGTTATCAAGGAAATGCATGATGGTATTTATGGAGGAAAATTTAGTGGCCTTGCTATAACTAAGTGTATCTTTCACCTCAGCTATTATGAGCCTACCCTTAACTAAGACTACTATGATTATGTGAAAAAGTGTGTTAAGTGTTAACAACACACCAATCTACATCATGCACCTAGCCATAGTCTTCGAGTTTCCACTTATTTAATGGCCCTTTTCATAATGGGGTCTAGTTCTTATTGGTGAAATTAAGCCCCATTCCTTGTAGTGACACCACTCTATCATCACCATGATCGATTATTTTACCATGTGGGTAGAATCTATCCCCTTAGTCTTAACCAAATCAAAAAAATTATTGACTTTATCAACCATCACATTATCTACCATTTTGGTGTTCCTCATAAGATTATAACTGATAATGGCAAATAATTTAAAAACAATCGAGTCTAGGGTCTATGTGATGCATTAAATAGTAAGTTAAGCTTCTCCTTGCCCTATTTCCCTAAAAAAATGGACAAGCTGAGGCCTCTAACAAAAATATTAATAACATGCTAACTAAAATAGTTAACATATTTGGTCAGGATTAACATTTGCACATCCCCTTCACTTTATGGGCATATCGTACTAGCATTAGAACCTCTACAGGTGCTACCCCTTTCTACCTTGTGTTTGGAACAAAGGCTATCTTGCCTCTCCAAGTCTAAATCCCATCTCTTCACATATATTTTCAAGAGCTTATTTCTGATAATGATTATCATCAACACTATTTATCCCAACTCAAGCTACTTGATGAGTATTGTTTAACAGCCATTACCCATATCCATATCTATCAAGAACATGTCAAGCGTGCCTATAAAAAATACCTCAAAGTGTGAGAATTCAACATAGGAGACCTCATCCTAAAGGAAAATTAGCATGTCACCAACATGGAGAAAAGCAAATGGGGCAAGTTTGATTTTAATTGACTTGGACCTTATATTATAACCCATAAGTATGGATTAGGAGCTTACCAGTTGTCTTCTCTTGAAGTCCACCCTAAAATTGATCCCATCAATGTTTCACATCTGTGTCCATTCTTTTGTTAAGAAGGATCAAGCTCACCTTTTGTTTAACTTAAGCTCATCCCTTTATATCTAACTACATTTCATCTCCTTATTTTAGGGGCAATTGATTAAAACTAAATCATATGATTATCTATCACTGTCATAGCCTTATCTTAAACAATGGGTATCATAGCTCTACCCATGGCATGGTTCTCATGGTACTTTCCACTCCTTTCATAGGATGGATTCCCATGATCATTGTCACCTAAACCTCTTTACACCTAATCAACTTCCTTGTGTTTTTAGTTTTTCCTTCATAAGGTGAATCAATAATCTATCCTAAGCACGTCTATGACAAGAAAAATACAAGAAATAAAAAATGAAAAATCCCTATCATTAGCAATCATGGGTTATCCCTAGAATTCATAGATTGCTCCCTTAAAGGACAACTATTGGAAATTTAATTAAAATTGCCAAAAGGTAAGGTGGGTTGCTTCCTTGAAAGACAACTATCAAAAAAACATTACACATAACAAATAAAATTAGACAACTCCCTTGAAGGATGGATAAGTAAAGTGTTATGTCAAAATCATAGAAATTTATTGGAAGCTTCCTGCATCGATCAACTTTCCATATACAAAAATAAACAAAAGACCCATTATCAAAATCACAACAAAAGAACACTAATGTTGAAATCCATAATCAACTCTCACAATAGCAAAATAAGGTAGAATCCATAATAAAATTTCACAAGTAGACTTATCACATCGATTATTAGACATAGTCTGGCATAGACTTATTTATCTTGGATCTTTGGGCACCTATAGATGAGGCATGCTAGTCTCATATGAAGGTTCCATTTTCACCCATCTTCCCTTTCATTTATTTTGAACAAGGGATTTTTGAGCTTACTTGACATTATATGGTTCAGACACCTTTTAACCAACTAACAAACACTAATGTGAAGTATTTGAAGGGCTTATGTTCATTAAGCCAATCCAACTTTGGTTTTATTGTTTAAGTCCTTATCAAATAAGAAACATTGTGCCTTCTTATACTGTCATGGCTAGTTGATAATTTCATTATAGAATTTATCTCTTGATTATATTCCTTTTTCTCCCATCTAGTGTTGTTAATTAAACTACCTCATGTGTTTTATCCTTGAACATTAACAATAAGCATAAGCATAACCATAAACATGATAACATCCATAAGCAATTAAAGCAACCAACCATTTTCCACCACATGTTTAAATCTAAAATAATGTAGTATATACTCATTTAAATTTAGTATTTCATAAGCATAACCATAAATCAAATCCATCTCATACCTAGCTAGGTAAATCTACATCAGTGTCAAGCAACTCAACCATAACATAACCATAATCCATGATCACATATAAGCATCAAACTATACACATTAACCATAAACCATGAACATGAGCCTAAATAATGATCATATGTATAACTCATGAGTCAATAACATAACAATTTGTACAATTAGATAACCATGTCTCTCTCTCAAAATGTACATCTCACCGCATTGACTCATAGACCAGAATCAAAATGATATACAAAGTGTCATAATCTAGCTATGTCTTGTCTATGTACTAGGGACACCACTACCTCCTAGAGCATCAATATATCCTAGTGCCTACCCACCTACTATATCTATTGATACCCAATCTGTTCTTGTCTATCTAGCTATAAATTCTATCCATTACCGTAGTGTCACCACACTAGCACTGCCTACCAAGCTAGCCCTATACTCACCCCATTGAGGCTCCTATGAACACCGTGTCAAAACTATGACCTCATAATACTATATATCCTCGACTATATCTAGGTGTCATGCTATGGGGATGGTTCCCAGTGGCCTTGTCTATGATACTATTGCTCCTCTTCCTCTCTGCCTTAAAGAGTCCCTCTCTTAGGTCACCAAGCCTAGTGAGGTCTTGGCCTAATCCCTCTCACCTATCATGGTAGCAACCTAACCCTATAAGGTAGCAACCTAAAATTGTAATGTGAAAATCTAGCCCTATAATATGGCCACCTTCCCCTATAACACTATAATCTATCCTTATGTAATGGCTAAAGCTGCTTTTACCTATCCATCAGGGTCAGCTAGATCCACAACCATCAACCTCACACCTTCATCATCCTTGATAATTTATGCAACTGCATATATAGGCTAGTAACATTGAATGTACTCATATATAAACCCAACATCATCTATTTGTGCCCTAGTTGGTATCCCTTTGTATTCTATCAAATTCAACACATGATTTGGGTCTGGCAGTAAGATCTCAGAATCCTCTCGCTTGTACATGGGAAATAAACCTAGAATACCATATACCAGGCCAAATTACCTCCTCACCCTCTCAAATGTGATGAGCTCTACCTCCCTATCTTACCTATAGAGTATCCATCTATATTTCTAAAGAGAGAGTGTCTACCTCTTAGAGCCTGACCATATTAGAAACTAGACATAAGTCCTCCAGGTGATGTCTCCTATCACTAGTGCACCCAGTACACCCCTAAACCACTCCACATCATGTACACCACATCCTAAAACTAATGTAGCAAAATCACCCCTCCACTACATAAATCCAATGGGGAACTCAATATATGTGAAACCTACCCATGATAATCCTACTAGCCTCAGTACTTGAATGTGCTTATAGGCTCAATAATACCGAACCAAGCTAACACTGATGCCATACCTCTTGTGGGCCCTAAACCTCCACAACTCCCTATATATCTATACTAGGAGAACAAGAACCCAACAAAATATGGTCTGATCTAACAATAGCTCAACCAATACCCCTAATATCAAGTATGGGAACCTCTCATTGCTTGAGTCAAGAAACACAAAGAATGAAATGATAATCATGAGCATGGTCATGCGTCTCCTCTCACTTAGAGCCCTCCCATACAAAACACTATAGATGAACCCCCCAGCATGTCATCTAACTTGATCATTGTCATGTATGTATAAAATATCCATGAGTTCTTCTCTCTCCTCATGCTCTATGTGGTAAATTGGATCACCTTGAAGTAGAAGTCAAGTGACCCTATGCACATCCTCTAGTAGGATAGTCATCTCATTAGTTGGTAATAGGAAGGTATTCATAGCAAGATCCCATCTCTCATTGAGTGTTATGACCATGGAGGCATCTTGAGGTACATGATGATAGTGCCTCATCCCTCCTAACCCCACCTCCTTTATGTGGGCCCAATTGACTGAGGTTATCCCCTACTAGATATTTTCAAAGATATGCATCACTCGATCGCATATATGTTCTACTCCCTAGCCTACACCTATTAAAAAATATGGCTTAAGTCACCTATACCATTATTTCCTACCCTAATTTACCTTAACCTTTAAGCAACTAACCTATTTCCTTATCCATCTTACCCATCTACCCAATACCCACTGAGCTTGCCCTCTAAACCTACAATGCCAACCTACACCTAGTAAAAATCATCTAAATTTTCCTTAGCATTTAAAAAACTTTCCAAGCCTCTCTTATACCCTAGTTAACCATTGATAGTTAGGAATCCTTTTTTATAAGGATGTCAACCATTGATTCGTCGATGGTCATTATGGGTGTTCGTGATAAACTAAACAACCTAATTTTCTAACCTAATCCTTACCCAACCCCAATAAACTACCCACCCTATTAATTCTTATTTTTACCCATAATTTTACCCAAAACCCACAAAAACCCCCACCTAAGGCACAACAATCCAAAACTAAGCATTTAAACCTACCTTTAACTAGTGTATTTGTAAATTCAAAGCTAAGCTAACAAATTAAGGACACACCCTACCTCATTTCATAATCACTACCATGGAGTTAGATGTAGGCTTGCCCATCCTCATTTGCACCCACATGCTCCCTGCATCTTGACTAGTTACCTTAGTCTACCTCAGCTCAATGTCAACCTCCACCTAAGTAAGTACCCTCAATAAACACCTTCACTGTAAGGTACCAAATTTACTAGAGATCTAAGTCAACACAAGCACATGTAAAAGTAAGTGAAAATTAATTCTAATTTCAATTTTACCCTATAGACTTTTAGGGTTTCCACCCTGATCGTTGATGGTCACACTTGGGGCACCTGATCATTGATGATCAAGTGGCCCCACATTTTTACTCTTGTCTTGAATAGGCTTCCTTAAGAATAATCATGTCAACTCACCCACCCATGAAGAATACCTTCTCCACCCACACTGACCACCTCATCACCATGTCATTGGTCTATTTCAGCCCATCTAGCATGTGTTTTATGACACTTTTTGCTTGGTCCTTGATCATAACAATAACATTTCCATGTTGACCTTTTTTGAAATTGTACTATCTAATTATTATCTAACCCAATTATGTATTTTTGGGAACACTTCTTACCTTGAATACCCAAGACACTCAACCAGTTTATGTTTTCATCGAGAGCACTTCCTGCCTTGGATACCCATTGAAACATAGACATCACTTTGGAGACTCGTAAGTATACCCAACTATCATACCTAAATGTAGTCACATGATCCACTTGTCTATTATCTTCCTAACACTGACTTTGATTATTTTCAACTATGGCAACGTCATCTATGTGTGATCTTGGCTATCACACTTTTTGTCATACTTTGTGTACTTGTTTTCACTTTAATGCCCAACCTATCACCCACATTCATGATGTCCACCTTCATCATCACCTTCACCCACATTATCAAATCTACACCTAATTTTTTTTACCTCATCGAATCCCATTTTGAGGGGGAACACCTCCTACCATACTTGGGGTAACTAGGACCTTTGACCAACATCACTTTTTATTTTGTAGCTTTTTGATTCAAGCTGCATAAAAAAAAGGGGCAAAATGTGGACACCAAAAATTTGCACACCATGATTTTGAATATCATATTTCCTTTGACCACCTTGGGACCAATCTAATCCTCTGACCCCTAACTAAACCTAACCATAGTTGGTTTGACCAAATTGGCTTAACCCTAGTTTTTACCCAATTTAACCCTTCATGCTTGATTGTCAATAATCACCATGACCACTGACGGTCAGGGTCCACCTCCTTAACCACCAACATGCAAACTCACCCACCTTGTTTTTCCAAAAATAACTCATCTAAATCCAAGTGTAAACCATTGCATGTGTGAGTTAAAATTAGGAGGCCCAATTCACATCTTGTTACAACACTCTTGCCTTGCCTATAAGAAGAGAGGAGTAGGAAGGTGAAAATTATTTGTAATTGTTATCAAGAGCTTGTGTATCTAGAATTATATTTTTACTAGTCGATCATCATCAACAATCTAATGAACTAGCTACTACATCAAAGGGCTGACTTGTCATCATAACTCCACCAAAGTGCCAAGTACTGTTACTATGTTAGAATCATGCCAGAATTCACCAATGAGTCAACCACCTCAAGCATCCACCCAATCTACCTTTTATAAGATAAGTACTTGGTTTCTAGTATTCCATTAATTTATTTACTTTTTACTCATAGCCCAACAACTACCTAAATCCTAGAATCTCACTTTTAGATCTCATCAATCATCTTGTTATCAACCCAAATCTACCCATAGTAATCGTCAATGGTTGTCTCAACTAGTGAGGGTCTATCCAACCATTAATGGTCACCTTGATTGCTGATGGTCACCTTAACCATTGATGATCAACCCAACTGCCAATGGTCACTATGACAACAAATTTCTACAAGTTTTTTTCACCTACCTACCCCCAACCAAACCTGATTCTTTATGTCCCTACCCATTTACATACCCCTTTCTGATTTTTTGAAGCATACCCTAACCATCTAGCAATAATATTAATTAGCTTATCGCTGTTTAAATAATTTCTAGTCTATTTATTAAGCAAGCATTTTTGCGTTCAATTTTAGTATCTTTTGACTATTGATGCCATTACCTTCTATTCTATTTTATAAACTTAATTTTTAAAAATGTATGGATTGACAACCCTCAAGGAAGCTGTTGGTAATGGGATATAGCTATCGCTAGGCAATTCACTCAACTATCTATCTAAAAAATAAATTTGCTTTAGTGTTTTCTTATTTCTAGGTCATCCTTCCAAGCCAAAGAAGAGTTTGTCATAATCTTCTAATTTCACACGTGCACAATCAAATAAGATTTTCAACCATACCCATACTTAGTTTCTTCTTTTCCCTTTCCAAAATAATAAGCAAGAAATTTATCGAAGCATCTTCTTCTACTATTCTAATTCAAGAAAAATAAATTAACACTATATTTATAACATAACTTCTTGTTGGTGATGCATTATTTGATAATACTCTTAGGTTATAAAAAAAATTGCCACATCTCTTTTAAAAATTATATAATATAAAACAAAGAAAGTTGAAATTCCATTGTATTAGAAAAAAGAAAATTGTATCTCAATAATTACATCTTAAAATAATGTTATTTTTACATATGATAATGATATAGATAAGGTCTAAAATTCACATGCATATCTTATCCTATCTCCTTGTGATATTCAAACTGTTATTATTTTAAATGATCATAATACAACTAGTATTCATGTAGAATGTGATAGCATTCTAAACAAGGTATAAAATATAAATATTTCTCTTTCTTACTCCCCTTATCAAAATAAAGATGTTTCAATTTCATATATTGATAATAAAATTAAAAATTGCATTCCCCCTTCATGTGATGTTTTCAATAACATTTCAAATATAAATAAATCTATTGAACCTTTTTCTCGTGAACATAAAAGTGTGGTTATTTCAAATATTGACTCTACTAGTGAAAATTAATATGATCATGATGAAAATTGAAATGATTATGATTATTATGAATATAGTGAGGAGGAAAATATATCTACTACATCTAGTATTATTTCTTCTTTACCCGCCCCTCATGTTGATGATAATTGTAAGTTAAATGATAAATCAAATGATAGTTTGATTAGTGATAATGTTATTAAAAATCATAATGATGTGCTTATTTTTATTTCAAAATATAAAATATGTGAGCATGTGGATTCGAGTGAAGAATATAATAGTGTTATTTATTATATTTTAATAGAATGTCATATGTCTTTACAAACTAGTTATACATCAAATACTAATGAATCTCCCAATTCTGCCATTCCTAAGATAGAATCTATTCCTAAACCTCTTTCTTCTCTGTGAAATAGTGTACCAATGTCTAAAATTAATAATAAAATTCAATTATAAAATGATCCCCTTAATGATCTAGACGTGCCTTCATAAGAGTTTTTTTTATCTAATGAATGTCATTGGTGATTTATAACATAAAATACATCAACTTACTTTGGAAAGTAAGGCATCTCACTCTTGGGTTGATTTAAATTCTACTTATGGCAACCCTATAGTACACAATATATTGTATGCACCATTACCAAATAACTTTAATAAACCAACATTTTCTAAGTTCAATGGTAGTGGTGATTTGTATCTACATATAAGAGATTATATAGAGGCTATGAATAGTTGCAATGATAGTCAAATTTTATTACAGTTGTTTCTAAAGATGTTAGAGGATGAGGCATTAAACTGGTTTCATCATTCAATTCCTAGTCGGTCTTTACATACATATGATGAGATAGAGGAAAATTTTCTTCTAAAATTTATCTAGAATAAGGGACCTATAATCACATATGAGATATTACCATCATTACATCAAGGAAAATCAGAGCCATTTTGTGATTACATATTATGGTTTAAGTCATGTATGCAATAATTAATCTATCAACCAATAGATTTGGAAACATAATCCATATTTTGAATAGGTATCATCTTCATTCTTAAGGAATAATTATTTTATTAAGCATCTAAGTCACTTAAACATATTTTTTATATGATAATTGTAATAGAAAGTAAATTTGGACTTGCTAAGATTAATATAGGGACATATTTTGATATTGAGTTTTTACCACCAGAATCATCCAACATGGTCCAAGCACCTAATCCACCTTTTCCAAAGGAAAATGTGCAATGGAAAATAAAATTTAAAATAATTAATAAAGGAAAATAATTAGTTTACAAAGTAACTCCTATAGTAACTTGATCACAATATTCCAAGAGAGATCCTATATAGTTTGATTCATTTAGATATTGGCCTCAAGAAATTATTCAGGCATTATTGGATAAAATGATGATCACACTTCCTCCCAATCATTGTCATCCACCATTTCACTTGGATAGGGTCATAGATTGACCTTATTTCAACTATCATAATATTAATGATCATTGGGATAATTATTATTGTGCACTCAGAGACATAATTGAGTAGTATGTTAATAGAGATATTATCACATTTTCATAGGGGACATCCAAGTATCCCTCTCCTCACTCTACTAGATCACATTCTACATGATTACATTATCCCAAGACATTCTTTTTAAGGATCCACTAGTTACTCATTATGTGATTATAAATGCATCTAGATTGCATAGCTATGAGAGATTAGTGGCACCACTAGTTCAAAAAAATGGCAGCCAATTTAGAAAGATAAACCATTTATAGGAGTGTTGTAATACAAGGAAATAAAAATATGTCAACAGTGAGAGTATGATAACCAATAAATATGATTAAAATAGATAATACACATATTACTAATATAACTCTCCATAAGGTAGTAGCACAACCAGAATCTAATAATTTTGTTAGATAACATTATTGGTATGGTTCATAGTTATTACTAACTTTAGGTTGGTCAGATGCTCATGTAGTGTACAAATAGTTCCTCTATTATTCTCTCATTCATATCACAAAACTACATTACTAATACTCTAACATGTGAAATTCAAATTAAAAACATACATATTAAAGTTTAGCATGCTAAATACATACATAACTAATTCAAATATGCCAAGTAATTGACATCTATATATATATAAAATGTTCTCATATAACATAATTATTTAACCCTTTTTGGAAATAAGGTTTGATATGAAAGAGATTGGCCTAATCAAACAAGGATTAAGCTACTCTAAAAAATAAGTCAATTAATGAATTTATATTCTATTGATATTCTGATAAGACATACTGAATTTAAACATATATAAATTATAAAAAATACAAAATTAAATATTTTAATAATAAAAATATGAAGGAGAAATTGTACTTAGATTATGCACAAGTAAATATGATTAATGTAGGTGTAAAATATATTTATGATGATTTTGATCTAGTTATTAGATTTAAAAAATTAACTTTTTATTGGATTAGACACTTTCATCACCCTGTGGAAACTTGCATCAATGTTATTATTTATGCTTCAATGCATCTATAATGTACAAAATTTTGATTATTATTTGAAACTTCCAATTGGGCATTTCTATATTTTTTGTTGCCTTTCTAATTATGTGTTCAGATCACGTGTACAAGATTTTGATATTAGAATATAGATAAAAACCTTAGATCCTCATCTTAGGTCTTGTCACCTTGCCAAAAATGTGTTAGTAGGCTCACAAAATTGATTTGAACTCAACGACCCCTCTATCAATGAGTGCTTACTACATAGCCAATACTTCACAGAGGGCCTAAAATATATGTATTTTTCCCCTATATATTTGTTTGTGTGTGAAAAATAGTGTAGAATGCTATATGCAAGTGCATGTAGTGATCTAGCTTGTAAATTGATAAATAATAATCATGGGTTGTTATTTGAATACTTTAAACCTATAATATGATTGCTTATATGACTTATATATAAATAGGGAAGAATAGGGTAGTATAACTCAATTTTGAAATTGATTGAAGGAGCTTGAATAGGTGCTTACATGTTATTTTCAAGATGAATAATGAATTGGATTTAACTTGTATTCATACCACTTATTTTGAAAAGTTCCTCATGTAAGGGTTAATGACGAATAATAGGTTGACCCGTACATTTCAAAATATTTACAAATTTGATTATTTGGAATGTATGAAAACTTGTGTTAGAGAATGGACAATAGCGTCGACACTACTGTCCAACTCTGATAATAGTTGTCCAAGAACATATAAGGTTATTGGAGCTCTGTAACTGATAGTAAAGGACATATATCATAATTTAATCAAATTATAGGCTACAAATGATCTAGATAATTATAATAATAGGTTCAGACTATAAGATAAGTATTTTTGGCATAGTGAGGTGGTGAATGTGAACCTATTGGCTGAAAGGAAGGTCAAAAATTGAAAGATAGAGCCATGAGTGATATTTTTCAAGTATACAAGACTAGTTCAACATATAAATCTATATTTAAGCATATACATTCATCCCCCTTTAATCTAGTAATGCATAATGATGAATTTACTAGTTTAAAGGAAGTGTGTAAGGTGTTGTGTAAACACACCTTGCTTTGATTAATCCCTATTTTAATTTGTTATATGTGTATGACCTACAACTAAAAGCATGTTACATGTGTAATTAGTGCATATAATCTGAAAATAAATAATTGAAATTTTATTGAAAGAAAAGAGAGCAATGAAGGAGTACACTTGTGTGTTAATGCAACCATGTTTCCTCTTAATACTTTGATTTGGTAATGATGCTTCTATTGATGATCAAAATTATCACATTAACCAATTGTGTATTTTTCCTATCATGAAGGTTAAGATGGAATTGTACCAGTCTAATAGTTAAGATCTAATAGGTCATAAAAGATCTAAAAAATACATAAAGGGTTTAAAATGTTCTGTAAAATAACAAGTACATCGAATATTGATCCATGCTTTATTATAATTTTATAAATCAAATGTTATATTTAATTATGATGAAGGAAACATATGTGCATATATAATCAATCCTATATGATAGATAAAACCTGTGATCAAGATAATTTCTTGAAGAAAATATTTTTTCTCCTTATAAATATTTATTGTTACTCAAATACCTTGGAATCTCCACGTTTCACTCAGAAAAGATTAAAAGAAAAGAAGCACAATGACCTGCAAGATAAGAATAGAATATTTTGTTAGGTATGTGGAGCTAAAAGCTTCACCAAGGAGCATAGACAAACAGGTTCGGGTCTACATAGACGCCGGTGTCGGTCAGGAGCGACCGACGTCGGTCAGTTGCAGTTCAGAGGCGCCGACGTCGGCAGGATGGTCGGCCGGCGACGGTCACAGGCGAACAGGCAGGAACCGACGTTGGTTACCTGCGTGTCCAGAAAGCTATTTCCGAGGACAGAAGCGAGTGTTTGCATGATGAGTTTGAGTTGTAGACTCATGCTCGCGTCTCTATTGTTAGCAATGTTATTTTTAGAGCCCTTGTTGAAGAGGCTTAACTGTTTGTTGTAAGAGCATGCTCAAGTCTCCTATTTCTATATGTAGGAGAGATCTTCTAAGCTATTGTATGATGATGAGAAAGAGAGTGTAACAGAGTACGAGTAGAACATTGTGAATGTTTGAAGGACTGTACTTTAGAGAGAGCTCTTAAGGAATAGAGATCTAGTGAGAGATCGTGTGTGCATCTGAGAGAGGTGTGGAAGAACAAAGTTCTTCATTTGTATTCCTATTGTAAAGAGTTTTTAATACAAGTTTTCAGGGTGTTTTCTTGTATATCTTGTTCTGTGCTATTTATCATTTCAGTTACTTATCTATCTGTTTATTTCCGCATTCATTGCTTTCATAAGTGTAATCCATTATTGGTTGATCCCCAACAAGTGGTATCAGAGCTCAGGTTCACTAACAGGTGGTTCAGATCTGTGTAGTGTGTTCGGATTACAGGTTGCTCACAGGGATTTCTGTTTGAGTGGGAGAAGCAATGGCAGAGGAAAGTAAGTTGAGAATGGAAAAGTTTAATGGCAAGAACTATCAGCACTGGAGAATGCAGATAGAGGACTATCTGTATCAGAAGGATCTTTACTTACCGTTAGGTGGGATAGCAAAGAAGCCCAAGGACATGGAGGATGAAGAATGGGAAGTTCTTGACAGAAAGGCTCTTGGGTCTATAAGACTGAGTCTGGCCTCCACTGTGATATCTAATTTGTCACAGGTAAAAACTACGATAGAGTTAATGACCACGTTAGCAAATTTGTATGAAAAACCCTCCGCTTCAAACAAGGTATATTTGATGAAGCAGTTATTTAATTTGCATATGCAAGAAGGTGGATCTGTTTCCAATCACCTGAATGATTTCCATGGTATTGTTAATCAGTTAAGTTCTGTCAATATTGTATTTGAAGATGAAATAAAGGATCTTTTAATTTTATGTTCTTTGCCTGAAAGCTGGCATGGCTTGGTAATGGTAGTTTCTAATACTGCTTCTGCTTCGAATATTTTAAAAGTAGAGGATGTGGTTAGTGTTATTTTGAATGAAGAAATTCGCAGGAAAAGCACAGAAGAGACTTCTGGGACATCCGGGAATGCTTTAAATTTTGAGAGCAGAGGAAGGCAAAAAGAAAGGAGCAAGAGGAGATCAAGATCTAAGTCTAAGGGAAGAGGCAGATCCAAATCCAGGAATGGCAGAAGGCCACAATGCTGGAACTGTGGAAAGTTGGGGCACATAAGTAGAGATTGCTGGTCAAAGCCTAAGGAGGATAATCAGCACGAAGGAAAGGAAGAGACAAAGGTTGCAGGTATTGCACAGAATGCTCTTATTTTCTCTTTGCATAATAACATAGAATCTTGGGTATTAGATTCTGGTGCATCTTTCCATGCTACCCCTAACAGAGAATATTTCAGTGACTATGTCCATGGAGATTTTGGAATAGTATACTTGGGGGATGATGAGCCTTGCAAGATAATTGGCAAAGGTAAAGTGCAGCTAAAGATGCAGAATGGCAACACATGGGTGTTGAGGGATGTGATGCATGTTCCTAGTTTGAAGAGAAATCTGATTTCTGCAGGTAAGCTTGGTGATGAGGGTTGTACAGTAACTCTCACAGCAGATTCTTGGAAAGTGACCAAGGGTGCACTTGTTATGGCCAGAGGTAAGAGAGAAGGTACTCTCTATTTGTGTAATTGTATTACTAACAAATCTCCTTCAGTTTTATCTACTTCAGATGTGGATGCTAAATTGTGGCACTCAAGGCTTGGCCACATGAGTGAGAAGGGGATGTCAATCCTTAAGTCTAAAGGTATGCTTTCAGATTTGAAAAGTATGGATCTAGAATTTTGTGAGCATTGTGTGTTTGGAAAACAGAAAAGGGTTAGTTTTCTAAAGACTGGGTCTACTAAGAAAAGGCAGAAGTTGCAGCTTGTTCACACAGACGTGTGGGGACCGGCTCATGTAGCCTCTATTGGCGGATCACAGTACTATGTTACATTCATAGATGACGCCACAAGAAAGGTATGGATCTACTGTATTAAAAAGAAATTTGATGTTTTTGAGACTTTTAAGATATGGAAAGCCATGGTTGAGAATGAAACAGGCAAGAGATTAAAGTGCTTGAGATCTGATAATGGTGGTGAGTTCTGCAGTCTTAAGTTCAAATTGTATTGTTACATAAATGGAATCTGAAGACAAAGGACGGTTCCAAGGACACCTCAGCAGAATGGTATTGCTGAAAGGATGAACAGGACTATTATGGAGCGTGCAAGATGTATGAGATTGCATGCAGGGTTGCCCTTAGAGTTTTGGGCAGAAGCAGTTGACACCGCAGTGTACCTGATCAATAGAGGACCCTCTACAGCTCTGGATGGTGGAATTCCAGAAGAGGCATGGACAGGTAAAAAGGTTGATCTCTCATATCTCAAAGTTTTTGGTTGTGAAGCCTTTGTGCACATAGATAAGGAAAATAGAAAGAAGCTAGATGTTAAGTCTATGAGGTGCACGTTTATAGGCTATGGCTCAGATGATTTTGGTTTCAGATTTTGGAATCTAGGAACTAACAAGGTAATCAGGAGCCGTGATGTTGTTTTCAATGAAAGAGTGATGTACAGTGATCAGATAAGGAAGCTAGATCAAGCTGGGCAGAGCAATAATGAGTTGGACGAAGTTATGGTCCAAAATGAGCTCGCGAGAAAAAGAAATAATCACTTACAGGAAAACATAGAGACCGACGTCGGCAGGTTTGGAACCGGCGTCGACAGTACAGAAACCGATGTCGGTCATACAGAGACCGACGTCGGCAGACCAGGCACCGGCGTCGGCCAGGAAGAACCGGCGTCGGCCAGTAACAGGTCTACAGGTGGCCGAGGTCGGTCACTGTCAAAAAATTTGGGTGGACAGATTGTGGAAAATGAGTCCAAGACACCAATCAGGAGGTCTGAAAGGGTAAGTAAGCCTCCAATTAGATATTCTCCTTCTTTATATTATTTATTGCTAACCGATGGTGGAGAACCAGAAAGTTTTCAAGAAGCTTTACAGGTGGAGTCCAGGAGTAAGTGGGAGCGTGGCATGGTTGAGGAGATGGAGTCCTTAAGAGAGAACCAAACATGGGATTTGGTTGAATTGCCAGCTGGTAAGAGAACACTGAAGAACAGGTGGACTTACAGGTTGAAGGAAGGCGAGGATGGTCAGATGAGATACAAGGCCAGATTGGTTGTAAAAGGATTTGCACAAAAGCCAGGTATTGACTTTGGCGAGATTTTTTCTCCAGTTGTTAAGATGACTTCTATAAGGGTTGTACTGTCTTTGGTTGCTTTTGAGGATTTGCATCTCGAGCAGCTAGATGTTAAAACAGCATTTCTTCATGGAGATTTAGATGAGGAAATTTACATGGAACAGCCAGAAGGTTTCGAGGTCAAGGGTAAGGAGAAACTAGTGTGCAGGTTAAAGAAAAGCTTGTATGGCCTCAAGCAAGCTCCAAGGCAATGGTACTTGAAATTTGACAGGTTTATGACTGAGCATGGTTTCAGTAGGTGTCAATCAGACCATTGTGTATATTTTAAGAGATTTGATAACGGTAGATACATTATTCTATTGTTGTATGTAGATGACATGCTGGTTGCAGGGTCTCACATGCAGGATATCTCAGAGCTTAAGGTGAAGTTAGCTCAAACGTTTGCCATGAAGGATTTGGGAGCAGCTAAGAAAATCCTTGGCATGAGCATCAAGAGAGACAGAGAAAATCATAGGTTGATATTGTCTCAAGAAGATTATGTGGACAGGGTGTTGAAACGGTTCAACATGCAGGATGCGAAACCGGTAAGCACACCTTTGGCAGGACATTTCAAGTTAAGCAAAGAACAATGTCCCAATTCACATGATGAGGTAGAGTACATGAACAAGGTTCCATATTCTTCCGCGGTAGGAAGTTTGATGTATGCAATGGTGTGTACTAGACCAGATATTGCCCAAGCAGTGGGAGTAGTAAGCAGGTATATGGCCAATCCAGGAAAGGAACATTGGAAAGCAGTACAATGGATCCTTAGATATCTGAGAGGAACCAACAGTAGACACTTATGCTATGGAGGTTCAGATTCTTCTCTACATGGCTATGTAGATTCAGATATGGCAGGGGATTTGGATGGCAGGAGAAGCACCACAGGTTATGTTTTTACTGTAGGTGGAACGGCAGTTAGTTGGATTTCTAAGTTGCAGAAGGTTGTAGCCTTGTCAACTACAGAAGCAAAATATATTGCAGCTACAGAAGCTAGCAAGGAGATGCTATGGATGACACGGTTCATGGAAGAGCTTGGAAGGGAGCATGGGAGTTGCAGATTGCATAGTGACAGTCAGAGTGCAATCCATTTGGCTAAGAACTCAGCTTTTCATTCTAGAACCAAGCACATACAGCTAAGGTACCACTTCATACGGTAGGTATTGGAAGATGGTGAGTTGAAGCTGGAGAAGATCCATACAGACATGAATCCTGCTGATATGCTAACAAAGCCGGTTACTAAGGAGAAGTTGAATCTTCATTCAACTTCTGTTGGTCTTCACGATTGAGTTGAAGATGGAGGAGCTAGAAGATCTTGCTGTACAGGTATTGGTGCAGCTGGTTTATCTCCAAGTGGGAGATTGTTAGGTATGTGGAGCTAAAAGCTTCACCAAGGAGCATAGACAAACAGGTTCGGGTCTACACAGACGCCGGCGTCGGTCAGGAGCGACCGACGTCGGTCAGTTGCAGTTCAGAGGCGCCAACGTCGGCAGGATGGTCGGCCGGCGACGGTCACAGGCGAACAGGCAGGAATCGACGTCGGTTACCTGCGTGTCCAGAAAGCTATTTTCGAGGACAGAAGCGAGTGTTTGCATGATGAGTTTGAGTTGTAGACTCATGCTCGCGTCTCTATTGTTAGCAATGTTATTTTTAGAGCCCTTGTTGAAGAGGCTTAACTGTTTGTTGTAAGAGCATGCTCAAGTCTCCTATTTCTATATGTAGGAGAGATCTTCTAAGCTATTGTATGATGATGAGAAAGAGAGTGTAACAGAGTACGAGTAGAACATTGTGAATGTTTGAAGGACTGTACTTTAGAGAGAGCTCTTAAGGAATAGAGATCTAGTGAGAGATCGTGTGTGCATCTGAGAGAGGTGTGGAAGAACAAAGTTCTTCATTTGTATTCCTATTGTAAAGAGTTTTTAATACAAGTTTTCAGGGTGTTTTCTTGTATATCTTGTTCTGTGCTATTTATCATTTCAGTTACTTATCTATCTGTTTATTTCCGCATTCATTGCTTTCATAAGTGTAATCCATTGTTGGTTGATCCCCAACATATTTGAATGAATATCAAATAAATAAATTGAAATACCAATTAACAAAATCACACAAGAAACTAATATGAAACAATAAACAACTACACTAGAGATAAAACTAATCTAAATCTAAACCTAAACTTAAATCTAATCTAGAAATAAACAAAAATAAAAGATTCAACAATCTAATAAAACTTAGTCTAATCTAATGCAAAATAAATTATAATAGAAACTAACTCTTATTCTAAAAATAAAAATAAGCCTAAATAGAATTAGGAAAATAAAATAATAACTTAGAAAATAGAACTAAAGATTCAAAACTATAATAAATAAACTATTAGATAAATCCAACTATTTAAGTAAAAGACTAAGAATTTTAAGAAATATAATAACCTAGATTAATCAAAGATTAAAACTAATAAGAAAATAATTAGTATAAATTAAACTAATTACTAAATTAAATAACAATCAAATAAAATAAATAAAACTAAATAATATAGTGCTAAAATGAAAGATTATGAGTCTTCAAAAGAGAGTCATCTTAGCAAAGATGAAGTAAATTTTATTGAGAAACAATATTTTTAGTATATAAATCCTTGATATAACAACTAATACAATTTGAATGGATCAACAACATGTCACATACAATGAAGTATTTATCAGTATTCAGGTCAAGTAGTTTAGATTTTGCTCATATGACTATAAATTTGTAATCATCATAAGATATTAAAACTAATAGCTTTCAGATAATCGATTTATAAACTAAATAATGAAATCTAGATATACCTGTGCTACTTAATCATATTACCTAACCGTCAAAGAATGTTTTCTCGATCTATTTGTAAAAGTTTCTCTATCTCATAGATATTACACAAAAAAGAGTATAATGATGAACTTTGAAGCAAATCAGAGTCTTCAAAAACATGTTTAATGTTCCTCCTCTTCATATGTCACTTTGATTTATAATTATTTTCTTAAGATATGGTTGAGGAATAAGTTATAACTAACTTTAGTTAGTTATTAGTTAAGTTCTAATTGACTTTAATTAAGTCAATTAAATTTCAATTATAACTTAAATTAATTTAAGACTTCAAAATAAGTCTTAAAATCAAAATAAAATATTAAGAGACCAAAGGGGACATACTCTAAATTAGTGGGGCCCCTTAGACATCACTTCTGAAATAAACATTTTATGCAAAAATATTTAAACAACATAAGCAATTTAAATGAAAATTACTACATCTAACATTTAACCATATGCATTATCCAAAAGTTCATATATTCCACATTAGAACATATATACAATCTAAAATGTTTTTCAACCATTGTCAAACCACTGTCAAATATTAAAAATAAAGTATTAAAAAATATTAAAGCATATATAGTATTTGAAAAGTGTCAAAGTAACATAATTAAACATCAATGTAAATTTTTTATCATCATTTGAATTAGAAAGCATTTCAATCAATGGATATCCTTTGTCAGTCAAATACTCTGTATAACTCATGGTTATGGTAGGAAATTTTATTAGTTTGATAGCTTCATCATTTTCTTCATCATCCACTTCCAACTTAACTTTATTTACCATCCTGGTGATAGTTGGTGAAGTTGAGGGATTTATCTCTCATCTTTTATGGTTAAGAGGCACTGAAATTTCTTCTTCTAGCAAATGATATGGGAAATATCCAGAATTCAATTTTGAACAAGTTTCAATTAGATTTATAGGTTCAAGAGATGGAATTTTACAATTGAGGGACATTAACGCATGTGAATTCAATTTGGCTATTTGTTGCAAGTCATTTTCAGGCAATGCCTGATGGTGTTGTGCATAATATTAAAAAAAGTGAATTATGTTTAGACTATAGAGCTATTTACATATGCTGAGTTGAACTACTTGAGTTTTTATATCTATGAGGATGAGTTATCCAATATAACCTTCTCAATCCTAAATTTCCTTGAGTGTTTACAAGATTAAATGACAAACATTGAAAACATCCCAAAATGTAGGATCTGAGGCATCAAAATGAAGGGACATTTGGGTTCCTCTATTAAAGGGTATAGGGAAATTCCTACCAGGCCTTTTACCTCCAAAAAAATTACCTTTAGAAGAAAAAACATGAGAAGATGAATCTTCTCTATTATAATTTTGATCATTTCTCCATACATTATCACAAGAATTATTAGATTGAGGTGTCCACCCTGACATTTTTTGAAAGATGACATAGAATAAAAATCTTGATTACTTGCTTGTAATGAAATTGTTCTCAATGATTTAACAAATCCATATAAATATCTATCATAAATTTCAACAGAGTGATTGAAATTTGAGAAATCAACTTGTCCACACATTTTGAATAAATAACATCATCTTGATAAATGACCAAGGATTTTTTCATGAATTTAGATTAAAAAAAATCTACTTAAAATTCATTTGAATAAACAAATTATGCTTAATATGTCACTAATGTCCTTTTATAAACTGAATTGAAGTAACACTATAAATTACTATAATACAAACATTCAAATTTATATCTTTACATTTGATGTGAATATCAAAACGTAATGAAGCACAACATTGTCTAACTAAATAAATATAACCTCCCCATATTCTATGGAAAAAATAACTAGGCCAAATATAAAAACTTTCATCATCCCAAAAATGTTCATAATACGGAAACCAAACCTCAAACATACTAGATTTTTCATATCAAAACTTGCATGCTTGAGAATATAAACAATGATCTAAGATTTTCTGTGTGCATTTTCCACTTCATAACAATTTACCGACTATAACTTACACATAGGGAAAACACACTTATAATTGAAAACTAAATTTTTCACACAAAACCATTTACCATATTTATTTTCCATAGATATTCCCAAATAAATATAATTATTATAACTCAAAATTAAGAATCCAAATACTTTTCTAAAATAAACTAACATGAAACACCCAAATGTCATATCTATCTGTCATAAATATTTCCAAAAACATCAGATGGGAACCTTATAACTCATATTGGAAACCCAAAATTGACAAAAACAAAATCAATGAATGGCTCTCATTTACCATATCCAACTACCATTACCATTTTTAATCGATACAGATAGATAATATACTTATTTCAAAAACCCATTACAAACTGTAACAAAGCTCAAACATGCATCATTTGTATGTCATGCAAATTTATTAATCACCAACAAACTATCATATTAACTTGCCACAAACCCTAATATAAACAAGAACAAACATGAAATTTCAAATATTATCTCATATTCACCAATCATCAACTAAAACCAAAAAATTCATTGAGCATAAAATAACTCAAAATTAAATTTCATCAAGGCTCAAGTAACTCAGAATCAAATAAACCACTGCATGCATATGTATCATATTCAGATAGACAAATAAAATGATACACTACCAAAATATGTATCATTATCTTTATGAAACCCATAACCAACTGCATACTTTAAATAATAATAACATTGCAAAATTCCAATGAAGACATATAACCAATTCGAACCTAGAACCTCAAAAATGAAAATTGTGCAACCCAAAACATTTCAAAGAAAATACATGAATTGAACTGTAAATATTTTCACTATCAATTGTATTTCAACCATGCATTTTTTAAATAACTTAAAGTTTTTAATATTTCATGTATATCAATGAAGCTTTCAAAATCAAATCTGCTCTTGAGATAACAAACCAAAATTGAAATCCATACCTTGTCTGCAACTCACCAAACTTATTAACCTTCTCCTTACATAATATCACTTTTGTGATAATATTGTCCAAAATGATGGTTAAAAATGTAAAATGACCTTTTGTATAGTCTTGGATCGACAATAACTATTTATGATATGTTCCCCAACCACATTGGTTAGTGAAATTGTCAATACCTTACTGCCAACCAATCTAACTCTAGTAATTCAATAAATTTAATCATGACTAAATCTTCTACTAAAATGATTACTAAATTAATTTTAATGATGCATGTTCTTCATGATTTAATGCCATAAAATATGTAGTCTCAAAACAAATCCCAACTTATCTACCATATATCTTAACCAAAGTCATACTTGAAATAAATTAAAACTCTGCTAGCTCACATGACCCAATCATTTGTTTTGAATCAAAGTGAGTTTATTGCCTAGGTTCACAATTTTTCCACCTTAGGTTTGTATTACCATTGTCACATAGGTCTGCTAATATTTAACCCTTAGGTATTTTTTTCAATTAACCAACATTCACCCCTTAGCCCTTAAGTCTTAGAAAATAATTAAGTTTAGAAATAATTTAAAATCTAAACATTGTAATAGTTATATATTTGATCAAAATATCTAATGCAACTTTAAACATTATTCAAAATAATGTCGACATAAACCATTCATATATAACCTTCATGATCATAATTATCTTTTTATCAATGAATCTATGCATCAAATCATAAATGCTCAAAAAATTGACCACTAGCATTATATTTACATGATCCACATGATTGAAAAACTATTTCCCTGCCAATTCCTATACATGCTTAATATTTTCATTTAATCCATTGAATTCTTTCAAAACTACTTATAATATAAATTAACAATTTCACTAAATGCAAATGTTGTAATTAACATTCATCATAATAATGCATATTCAAATGATGTAATGGATTAATACCCCCAGTTAATAGTTTTAGATGTTATGACAAAGTCATCAATATGATAAAATCAATTTAAAACACTTGGTTTTAAAAAATAAAAAGAGGGGGTGTCGAAATAGGCTCAACAACTTCCTAGCTAAAGCACTGGAGAGAGGTTCATAATTAAACCTTGGAGATGTGAATAGGGGAATTAGAGGGTGATCATGCCACTAATCTAGTATAAGTGTCAGTTGTGTGAAGTTTGTCGAGAGCTTAGAATCTTAATCACATAACTCTAGTGTATCATAATATATCCAAGCTTACTCAAGTCAAACGGTATAACCATATTAACTCTCAATCATATAAAATATTTCCAAGTCCATCGAGAACACAAAATATTGATCACATTAATCAAATAATTTAACTGCTCTAATAGATAAAATTTGAAATGATAATCTTGGTAAAGTTGATGCATGAATATTGGTATAATATGAATAATGTATTTATAATTTGGTGCATTTTCATGGCATATTCAATTCAAATGTGTCTCAAGCTGAAGTATTTGTCAAAATTTAATATATGCTATATAAAATATGTATAATATGTATCACAAATTTAAAAAACCTTTTGCCAAATGTATAGACTTTTGTCCCATGTGTATATCTGGATCATGTAAACTGAATCAAAAATTTTCAATTATGTCAATCGTATGTATGTGGAATCATGTTTCTATGATATGCACCCACTGATATGCCCCCAATTTTGAGGTGAGGGGAATGAAAATGTGATAGTCACCTTATATCAAAAGGATAAGATAACCATGTTACATCTGTGTGAATCATGTAGTAAAGAAGCATATAATAGTGTCATGTCAAAGTAGATATATCAATGAATCTCATTGTACACATACATAACAAGCCCTAAGATGCATTATGTGTATCATAGCAGTGAATATTATATAATAAGATTAGAAAATAATCAAGCAAAAATACAAGAGAAATCAAATGTCACACAAAGAGGGGTCTAAGGAGACTTCAAACAAGGCCCATGTTCAAATTTGACATAGTTAAGGGGAGGACATATGCAAATGTCCACACACCAAAGAAAAAAGCAAGATTCAGGGCATTATGGATAACAAGCAAGTGTTCAAATGTTTTAAAAGCAAGACAAAAAAGCAAAAAATAAGTACACTCAAGTAATGTAGATGAAGAGATGAAGTAAATGAAATAAAAACATCTAACATTAGCATGTCATACTAGTCCCTGCATATATATGTTAGAAAAATGTCATGTAGAATAACATATCAAATACATTGTGCAAGATAACAACATGAGTATAGGCATGCGTAAATGTCAATATATAAGCTCAATGTGATAATGGAAATGATCATAAAATAATATAACATGTGTTAGTTATGATCATATAGAAGCAATATGCCCACACCATAGTGTGTCACATGGGAAAAGGAAAGGTCAGACATTTGCATGCTCATGTATCATGGATCTCATGTATACCTGTATCATACTCAAGTACCTATGAAACATATGTGTGTATAGAAATGATATGATATCTACTATCATAATTTAAACAACATATGTAAAATCTAGTAAACATGTGAAATGTTAAATATTTTTGTATTTTTGTATTTTTACTTTATTTTAATGTTTTTATAGTTTATTGAATATTTGATTTTTTTAAAAATATTATGATATGTTGAAAAAGAGAGTGTTATCCAGTGATCCCATCTAAGGGATGATTATAGGGTGTTCTATACTTTGCATATGGTATATTAAATTGTTCATGCTACCAAGGATCATGTATGTGTACCAAATCTAAAACAAGAGAATCTATAATATTGTGTATCCCTCATAGGGATCTATGGTCATGAGGTATTAGTCGAAGGTATAGTGATTCATGGAATCCATTATTTAATGCTCTATGATTTCTTTGGTGTAATATTAGATCCATATTATGAAACATGGTACTTTTATGTTAATAACTAGCTAGGTTGCAGAGGTGTAAATGAGGATCTTGAATTATTCATTATAGATCATTGATGCAATGGCATCTCAAGTATTAGTAACCTAAGAAATGGGATTTCCTATTATTTACCCTTTCATACATGATTAAACTTAGTAGGTTGTATAATTAGTTATCTTGGAATAAATTTTGCCTATTGTAAAGGATATTCATATTGAATCCTTGAAACTATAATTAACCTATTGGAATGAATATATTTAAGGCACCCATGCATTGTGGAAGGTACTACACAAATATTATTAATCTAAGGTCACCCTAATAATATACCAAAGACTTTCATATCTGGTATAACTGAAAATGTTATGATCACATGTGTTGAACCAACTTGTAAAGGTAAATCAATCTCACCAAAACCCTATTGGGACTTTCTATTGAATCACTTTACCATTTTTTTCAAATGAAATAAATCATCTTGCATGTATCCAAAATTTGTGATTAATTTCATGGTATATAAATTCTCACTAGAACTTTTATTAGCTATAACACTATGTATAGATTGATGATCAATATGCACCCTGATAAATGAAGAATGAAAATATAATTCATCATAAAAAATATCATTGTCATATAATGAAATAGAAGGCCTTTGAATTATAGGAGGTATTTCACATATAAGTGTACCAATAATCTAATATAATGGGTGCCCATAATGTGGTAGAGGATGTGGATGATGTGCCATTTGCACTTTCAATGTTTCCTTAGAATGATTTTGTAATGGACCATTGACTATCTTTTGATTTTGATGATCATTGGGTTGTGATCCTAAATCCATTGAAGAGTTCTCAAATTGAGTAGATCACTATCAATATGATCTTGTATATTTTCTTCAATTTAAATCACCTATTTTTAGAATGACCACAGATTGGTGATAGTCACAATAAGCATTATCATCATATCCTTTTGGTATAGGTTGACTCATATCGACCACTATAGGAGGAGAGAGAGATATGAGATGACACTCCACAAGTTTTGTAAGGATAAAATATAGATACTCAAGTAATGTGTAAATTATCTCTTAGATGCATTGGATAAGATAAGTAGATTAGGTTGTTATGAAACTATATTAACTATGGTGATTATTTCCTTTTTAGCCTTAGTAGGTTTGACCTTATAACTTGGTTTGATATGAAACTTTATATTAAATTTAGTGGATGTGTTTTATACATAATTAATCTTGTTCAATGAAATATGTTTCATTTATTTATCTCAAACAATATGACATAAGTCATCAAAAAATTTGAACTTATTAAAACTACTACACTCATGTAAGATAATAAGCAAACTTTACTTAAATATATTTTGAAGCTCTTTATCTACCATAAAATTTATCATTTTGGCCAACATGGTATTATACCTCAAGACATATTCATTAATAGTCTCATTGGTTCCTTATTTGATCTTGAAAATTTGTGAAGATGACATCTTTTATGTAATGTTGATTGAAAAATGTGCTAAAACCTAATCCACCAAAGACTTGAATGCTCGTATGGATTGTATTGTCAAATCATATAACCATATCAAAGCATATTATTTTAGAATTATTGGAAATGATTTGGTCAAAATTTTATCATTTAAAGCATAATAAAAGGCATGCTACATAGAAATATTTAAGATGTTGTTCAAGATCACCCTTGTCATCATAAAAAGTGAACTTGGGGCAACAAAACTAGTTGAAACCAATTGGCAAAGGGTGAAAATGTATCTGAGGTGCTAGAGGATTATGAAATACATATTTTGAATGAATAACATGAGTTGATTTCATATAATTTTGATCAATGTTGTTAAAATTAGCTTACAAATATTGCATAACTTGTAAAAGAGTGTGTATAGTAGACCCATTGGCATTTTGAGTTAAAAATTGCAAAGTCATCAAAGGGGATGAAAACACCACTTGTGTTGATGTAGGAAATAAAACTAGTAATTGAGTTGAAGTATTAATAATTCCCATGGAGAATGTAGTAATAGTTGTACCATCTAAGGGTTCCCCATTATTAGATGTGGGTGCACTAGCCTTAACATGGTTATTGGTTTCTTCTTATGTAACATGTAAGAATGCCTCAATTCATTTTTTATTTTTATTTAAATGGTGGATTAAGGTTGATTTATCTTACATTTTGAAATTATATTTTTTAAAATTTCCCATATTTTATAGATGCAAACAAAGATACCACAAGTAATGGAAAAAATTAGATTTATAAATTATTGAAATAAAAAACCCTAGCAAGCTAAAAACCTTAGAGCAAGCTAGTAGTTGCATGAGAATAATTAGAGGTTAGATTCACCAAATGTTTAACACTTTTTTGGAAATAAATATTAATATGAAAGAGATTAAACTAATCAAACAAGGAGTACGCTACTTTAAAAACTAGACCAATTAATGAATTTATATTCTATTGATATTATGATAAGAAATATGAAATCTAAGCATATGACAAATATAGAAAGTACACCATTCAATATTCTAATAATAACAATACGAAGGAGAATTTTTACTTAGCTTATACACTAATTCATAGGAAAATCTAAGTAATGCTTGTGTAAAAATAGACTATATGATGATTATGATCTAGTCGTCATATTTCAAAAATTAGCTTTCTCTTAGTACAAACACTTGTGTTGTCATATGGACACTTGCATCAATGCTAATGTCCATGTTTAAACTCATCTTTAATGTATGTAATATTTATTATTGATTTAAGCTTCCACCTGGTATTTCTAGGTTTTTTTCACCTTTCTTATTATGTATTTAGGTCATATGCACAAGAATTTGATATCAGAATACAACTCAAAACCCTAGACCCTCCACTTAGGTCTTGTCTCCTTATAAAAAAGGGTTAATGGGATCATGAAGTTGAGTTGATCTCAATGAACCCTCTATCAATGAGTGTTTCCTACATAGCCAATACTTCGAATAGGGACTCATACATATGTAGTTCTCCCTTATGTGTTATTTTATGTGTGAACAATGGTGTAGAATGCTATATGCAAGTGCATGTAGTGATCTATCTTATAACTTGAAAAATACTTCTCATGAGTTGTTCTTTGAATGATTTTTTAGTGTAGTGTATTTATTTTACTTTTATTAGGTTTATTCCTACACTTGAGTTAACTTGCTTAGGTGTACTTATGTCAAAGGTGTTACTCTTTGATTATTCCATCATAGGAGATTACATATTCTAGGCCATTTGAGGCTAATCATGGAGGAGTGAGTTACCTTAATCTCATATTTGTACATTTTTTTATGAGTTATTTTACATAGTGTGTCGGATGATTTGTCTAAGGGTTTTGTGTAATATTCTCATTTTTATTTTTTCTTACACTAATGTTTATCTAATTGCTTTGCTCTTACTTACAAATCTATGCATTTGTTTGAACCAGAGATCTTGGCCAATGCTCTGATATGGTATTAGAGTACACTCTGGTTCATTAATTAGCTAATTTTTTGCTTATTATTAGTTCATTTTTGAAAATTTGAGGTTATTTGAAAAAAAAAACATTGTGATTCACAATATTGTGGCCTATGTGTTTTGTATAGCTTGCTTGCTATGAAGTTTCATTCTTGGTGGTGGGTTTGGAATTTTTTTTTGAGTACAGAGTTTGGTGAATCTCTAATGATTTTCTCTTCTTTCTCCATGCTTTGATGGTGAAAATTAGTTATTTTTTGTAACTCATTTTATATATTAGAGGGGTCGTTCCTTTGATGCAACTTTCTTACCATATCATATAATTACTATAGGGTTGGTTGTGGTGTTGGAAATTTTTTACAGTGTTTTTATAGTCAAATCATCAATAGGGAAAGTTTACAACCAAGGGATTGTCACTATGGTGATTCATCCCCTCACCATTAAAATAAAAGCTTTTGAGTCACTACCATTTGTCATTCTAGTCAACACATGGTCAAAGGAAACTGTTAGTTGGACTGGGGTGAGTATGTAGGAATGTAATATGTTTGGGTCACCATTAATTTCATAGGATTGAAATCGACACCTATGTAAATCCTGATGGAAGTGTATTGACCTTCAAAGTGTCCCACATTCTCTTTGTCTCTCCTATGACCTATGATCCCTAAAAAACATTTTGTGAGCCTCCTTTACAGATGTGCCATGGTGTTTTGATCCATGTAATCATGATCCAAGGTATTTTGATCAATATGGCCTATAACATGGTGTTTTGATCCTTGAAATTCTGATTCATGGTGTTTTAATCCATGTAGTCTTGATTTAAGGCATTTTCATCCATGTAGTCTTGATCTAAGGGTGTTTTAAACCTCCACAACCTATGGAATGATGTTCTAAACCTACACAACCTATGTAAGGGTGTTTTAAACCTCCACAACTTGATAAATCATTTTGAACTCCTTCAAATGGTAGTGTAGAACTGAGAGGCTCTCTACCTTGGCATGATCTATGTTCTTCAAAGCTGTTCACTCATCTCCATGGAAACACTTCTCTATGTTCTTCAAAGCTAATTCAAACCTAATTTTAAATTTATGCTCTTGAATATTTTTGAAACAACCATTTTTTTAATTATTTTTAAATCATTGCCTTTTATTTAGCCTTTAGAGAAGGATATTTTCCATTAAGGGGAACATAGGGGTGCATAAGAGGATTGGATAAGAGTTATAATTTATTTTAAAGAGGTTAGGGGTTCAATTATGATTTTAATTCCTAGTTATAAGGCTATGTATGTGGTTTATCCCTAAAAAAAAATTAATTTTTTTGCAATATCATTAAAATAGGCCATTAATGATGCAAAAATGGATTTTGTAATAAATTTTGATTGGCTACTTGGATTTGAGTGCTATTTTTTATAAAAGTGCATATTTTTTTATACGAGATCCATTAGTCTCATTTATTTTTTAAAATGCACTAAATTATAATGTGCCAAAATTTGGGGGATTGATCAAATGTGCCTTCTAGAGGGCCATTTTTTGGATAAAATTAGTGAATTTTGAGAAATTCTAAGTGCCATGCAAGCTTCAAATTATGTTTGACATTGAGGGTATTTAAATTCAACCCCACACTATACTATGGTAGGAAACACACTTTGGGATCTACCCTTTGACCCTATTGGGGGCTACTGCCCACATACCCCTGTGTTATAGTCCCTTGTTCAATAATTCCATTGTAACTTTTTACACTAAAGGGTGAGGTCTGATATGATAGGTAGTTAAATCCACTCACAACAACATTTTATATGTCTTGTTGATATTTTTACATGGACACATTACTAGTAAAGTCTGACATCCTCCTATTTCACTAGTTTACTTTTTCACTTATGGTGTCAACTGCATTGATTACTCACATTTGGATGGACTATCAGTTGTGTTTGACATCCATTCAATGAGATGTGTATTGGCACTTGTGCTCTATTTTCTCCCACATTTATGCATGTATTATTAGCTGAGCCTAATGTCCATTCAGTTGACCATGTTTTGAACTTGAAAATATAAGGGGTCATTATTTATTATAATTGAGGGTTTATTATGGGCCTTATTTTCTCTCTTGTATGTACACTCATTCTTTATGACTTGTGTGCCACTTTGGTGTCATTTGCATAGATTTATCTCACATTATTGGACTCATTATCACTAAAGCCTGACATCCATTAGTTGAGTGTGCATTGTCACTTGTATAGTGTTTTTTTCATTACACTTCTTTTTTGTCTTCTCTCAATCATGTCAAATCCATTTGATAGATATTGGTTGGTGAGGAGAGTTGATTATACACTATTTATTCTTCTTGAAAAGGCTAACTATGTTTTTTGGCATGATTACATGGACCACTTACTCAAAATAACGAATCATATTCCATTCCTATATGGATAGATTCTTGATCCCATTAATCATGTTTGGTATAATGGGTTAATTCTTGTGAAAAGGTTATTTATACCTTATTGTTGCATGTTTTCATGGATCTTCATTACCATATGGAGCATACATAGTGTCCTTGCACTATTTGGATCATTCTTTAATCTATTTTTGAAGATCCTATTGAGATTTATATCACTCATCCTCCCCCTCTTCATCTTGTTTCTTTAGAGACTATTGTAATCTATACTCCTACTCCTATTTATTATGATGGCATATTCATGGTGGATTGTGCTCTTACTTCTAGCGATCCACCACCATAGGATGAGATTATACCTGATCTCAATTGTCCTATTATAGATTTTACTTTTATCCCTATTTAGGATGTTGATCTTCTAAAGCCTTCATAGTCTTGTACTTTAAAGGAGTCTATTATTCTTGTGTGAGTACACCATTGATAGGTTCAATGATTCATATGATCTTTGAGATATTCATATTATATATCTATGTGTTTCATCTGCAGTATCTTCTTTAATTTTGATGATTGTTGAGCTAAGTTCTCCTCTTCACATGGGCATTATTCTAGTGAATGTTCCATGTCCTTCTTCTGATAGGTTCACTTTAGTGGAATTACATCCAGTTCTTATGCATGATATTGATAGATCTATGTCACACATTTTTTGGGGCCTCTTTTAGATATCTTCATACTACTATCTTTATCCTCCTTTGTGGAATGGGAAAACTTTCAATACACACCTCATGTTCTTCCTTTGGAAAAAGGAAGAAATATTGCTTGATGTGGATGGAGCTTCTATAGTCTCTAGGTAGAGGATATTATTATTGACATTGGTCATATTATGAGCTATACTTGGAGTGTAAACTGCTTCAACATCATTTTCAAGGGGGGCTTGTAGCTCTCTCATCTTCTTTTCTCTCTTTGGGTGGGGGGAGTTTTTTTTAAAGGTTTTATCCTTTTCTCCACTTTATGAGATTTTCTTTGTACATGGGTACCTCATCAGGGCTTGTTTCCAAGACATATTTCCTCTACCCACTTAAGCTATGCTTAAGGGGGTTGCTAGTGTAGGGTATTTATTTTCCTTTTATTAGGTTTATTCCTACACTCATGTTTGTTATTACACTTGAGTTAGCTTGGTTAGGTGTACTTATATCATAAAAGTTACTCTTTGATTATTTTATCATAGGAGTTACTCTTTGAATATTTCATCATATGAGATTGCCTATTCTATGCCTTTTAATGAGAATCATGGAGTAGTTACTTACCTTACTCTCATACTTGTACATCTCTCTGTGAGATATTCTACATGGAGCATGTTGTATGATTTGTCTAAGTGTTGTGTGTAATATTCTCATTTTTTTGGTCAAAAAATATTTATGTAATTACTTTTCTCTTGCTTAAAAATCTATGCATTTTATTGAAATAGAGATATTAGCCAATGCTTTGACATGATTCAAATATATAATATGAATGATCCTATGAATGATATAGAAATAGGGAAGAATAGGGAAGTAGAACTCAATTGTGTAATTGACTTAAATGAGATTGAATATGTGTTTTATTGGTATGTTTTGATTTTCTTTGTAGATCTCTCCTTAATGTGCCCATAACAATTATGATCAATATTGATGGAAAACTACCTACAGTTCTAAGTTTGGTAGAGTTTTAGTGTGACCATCAATGGAACCTGACTACTAGATGAATTGTGTAGAATGAGGGCTCCAATATCATGTTTGAAACTCTATTGGATTTAATTGAATCCAAACCACATCCCTTTAAGATAAAAATCTCTAAAATCTATGGCCATTATTTGCATCTTAAGACTCAACTACATATGATGCTCTTGAAAACCCTTGAGGGATAGTTATGATTTGTCTTCCTGTAGGTGGCCATCATGCTTGTCAATATTAATTACACTTAGATATGCCCTTTTGATATAGTCTTAATGGATTTTCATGGTTATATATAATATATGGCCTTGCCTTCAACCATTAAGCTTGGGTATAAGGGTTCAAACTTGTAAGTGGTAATCAAAACGATCTATGGAGCTTTAACTTGCAACTTAGAGATCATTATGAGGTGAATGTGCTTGATGAAGCCATTAAATATCAAAGGTTCTATGATAGGTCTATATGGACCATTGATTCATGATTTAGATGGTTTATGAATACCCTATTAACTCCTACTCACATACTCAAAAAGGCAAAATATTTGGATTTCATCATTAGGCATATGGAGCGAGAATAGAAACCTAGGATTCTATAAAAACCTTAACTTCTGTTAATGAAACTCAAACTCTGCTAAACAAGTCTATGGAGGCATTGGAGGGTTAGATGATAGTTATTTTTCCTATGATGGATATAATGAGGTACAATAATCCCAAAACAAGAAATTTTACATATGAAAACAACACTCCTTTACTACCTTTATGGTGTCTTGATGACATTCCACAACCACCCTCAGTAAACACTATGTTCTTCTTTGCAATGAACCTCAAATATGCAGGCAAACTCATTTGAAGGTAGAATATTATGGTATTTGAAGGTCCATATGAACGCTCCACTTTATCTAATAAGGAAAGAGGATATGAGTAGCTCCATAAAACTATTATAAAACCTTAAACCACTATTCATTATCAGATAGGTGCATTAGATGCCCTTCCTCATTAAGGAAACATTGTCTATAGTCTATAGCTTGAGATTGATTGGATGTTATTGATCTTATAGGCTCACACATGTCAAACAAGGGTGAAGGATGCCATGGCATGTCCTTGAAATATTAGAGAAGACCTAAACAACCAATAGTTTCATCAAACATGCTAACAATGCGCTTAAACCATTCATTTTTGAACTTGTGTGGATGTAGGAGGCTGACTGACTACCTTAATATCTTAAAATTTATTCATAAATCAAATGGGATTAATCTAAAAACCAATGCCTAGGATTGTAAGGACATTATACCCCATTCTTATGGCCAAGAGCTAAAGTTACCATCTTCACGCTCATGTCTATACTGAACACAAACTTGTGGTGTTATCCAAGGCTGCTACAGAGGATGATGGGAATGAGGGGTTAGTTTTTAATCTCTCTTGGCTTGAAAATCTTGGATTATCTCACCTAATATCTATGTTGAACTCCCTTTTCATATCCCTAACTGTTCTTGACCATATTCATACTGTATGAATCTATGCTTACTTGAAAACTTTTGTAAAACACCGGATTGTTGAATTTTCTTAGGTTTTAAGAGATTGAATCATTATTTTAAGATAAGAGGAGGTAAAATAAGGGTCAAAATACATCTAAAACCATGAATTATGGATGGGGAAGATCAAGATTCATTGTTTCCCATGTGTGGGCCTTTTTAGTGGAAAATAAAGCATTTTAACTTTTGAGAAGACACCTTTACATATAAAACCATTTGATCATGGTAATATGGTGATCATGGGGACCCTTTAAGGTGTTATTGATGGTTTTAATGGAATTTTGAGGTCAAACTAGCATCATCTCATGTTCAAACACCCCCTTTAAGATAATATATATGATTTCAAGTGACGGCTCAATTGGAAGTTACTTCAATACTTATTAAAAGACCTTAAAACATGATAAAGAGATAAATTAGGTTACCATATATTCATTATAACATCCTTAATGATATATTATGATAACACTTTTTAGGAATTAACATAGTGGATGGAATTATGATGGGTCATAAGTTAGGACTTTGCACACATCTATTGATTCCATCCAAACCATGAGAATCTATCAACATGGATTTCATAACTAGGTTCCCTATGACAAGACACCAGAATGAAATTGAGTTTTTGTAGTGGATAGGTTTTCCAAGATAGCTATCATGGTTACTTGTAAGAAAGACATTAACACAATTGGCACTGCACAACCCTTCTTCAACCATATTTAGGTTCATTTTGGGATTCCAACATCCATTATATTCAACTAAGAGCTATGATTTATAAATAAATTTTGATAAGTATTGTGGGACTTGATGGGTAAATAATTGGATTGGTTGATAGTTTTTCATCCATAGAAAAATTGGCAAACCTAAGTGTTCAATTACATGTTTATATTTTACGAATGTATAACCACATACATGCTCATAATTTGGATGAAAATATCTTATACATTCAACATTTCTATAATAAATCTCTACATAACTCTATAGGTCATAGTCCATTCTAGACACGTCTTTGGTTTCAACCTTCATCACCTCTAGACATCTCCCACTACACACCAGTAGACACTAAATCCTATACATAGGAATGTGAAGTGGACAAAGATGATAATTTTTATGCCACATAAAATTTATTCATCAATAGGTTCATCAAATGATTTATTACACATAATTAAAATACAAAGATTTCTATGATGCACAGTGCACACCTCATGTATTTTGAGTTGGTGATAAATTTTGGTTGCACCTTCAGAAGGAGTATTTCAAAGGTCTACACAGTAAAATCAAGCAACTAAATTATGGTCCTTACACCATTTTATATATATCTAGTGAGAATACCTTCATTATTGATCTCCCTTCATAGTTGGGCATGCACCCAGTCTTCAATTTAGAACTTCTCAAGCCTTACACTCCACCACTTCTTGAGCCATTAATGACACAACATCCTTTTGATTTGGATCTCGACCACTTATTCCCCATAGAGAAAGACCAGATCATCAAAGTGATAGAAACATGTACCCTCCATGACACACATAAACTTTTATAAGTGGTCAATGTTTAAAAATATCTTGATGAATCCAAGTGGTACACTTTTTAGCAACTTTGAATGCAGTTTCCTTAGTTGTACCCAACACAATGGAGACCATTTCTCTTCAAAAAAGGGCAAATGGTATGTGCATAAATCTTTCACAATGAAATAATCCCCTCAAATTTTTATCTACATATAACTTGCACCTTATATGCATTCCTATGAACTTATCTATATGAATCTTACTTACACTTTTGTGCATAAGTCTTATACTAGTTCACAAACTTTCACACTTAACTCACAACTCTACACGATATCCTAGTACTTGATCATAATCTCACATGCCTATATCTATCCTCACTTTAGCACATTCACATGTCATCCTACTCTTACTGTGTGGATTTTTATATGACACTCTATAGTCAAGAATCTTTTTAGTTGGACCATTAGTCACCACCAACCTATAAGCTCAACTGTCATCTAACAAGGAAGATGAAACAATTGTTAACTATCTTCTTTATAACTGATAATAGTTTTAAATAATATTATATTATTCATGTTAAATATATAACATACATGTGTAGCTTAGGGGATAGTATAATACATATTCATAACACATATAACATGCTCTATATATCTATTCTATAACACACGAGTTGTAACACAATGTACCATTTTCCTTATTCTCTACTATCAAATAGAAGTTGCATTTCTTGTAAGACTCCTATTGAAACATATTTTGTTGTAAGGTATGTATGATGTTTTTTTAGTTTTTTTTTCATGCCAAGAGTGATATGTAAATATAGTTGAAATGATTATCCTTATTAATAATTTTGGGATGAATCAGTATAAATAAAAAAAGGAGGGAGATGAGTGAGTTTTGACAATGGTAGGCTTCCAAAAAGACTATATATTGGTGGGAGGAGCTCAAGAGTGATAGAGTAACATAATAAATGTTGATAAATACTTAATTATGGAGTGGTCAAGATCATGGAGGTAGCCGTCAAGAGGCCAAAATCAAGGATCTTTCTAGATTACTCAGCAAGCAGAGCAATTGAAATGATGGAGTCTTAGTGGTAAATATGAGTGCAAATACTAATAGAGATTCCATATGGAAATTATTATTCATAGTAATTAAGTGTTTGGCTTAGCATACATCTTAAATTTGACATATGCATATGTTTTGACGTTACATACCAAGTGTTTGTCCAAATGTGTGCTTGATATTTAGCCATCTTAGATTTGGGGGGAAGACTTGTAGCTATTTTTTTCATTTTCTTGAGGACTGAGATCCTTTAGCATTTCATCAAATTCATGTCAGATTTGATGTAGGGGTACCAGCTTCATGCTATCTCTACCAAGCCTATTTATAAGCCATTCTTTTACTATTCTTTTGTTTATTTCCATGAAGAGGCTGTGTACCATTTTCTTGTAAGGGATTTTTGGTATTTTAACCCAAGGGGGTATAGATAATTCTATAGGAGAGGGTGGGAGGAAGAAGTTACATATGATTCAATTCTCCTAAATTTATGAGGATGGACATTAAAGACAAAAGTGTAGTTTTAGAGTCAGAGATATAACTTATAGATTTCTCTGAAGATCCATTGCAAGGAGTTAATATCTTTTCTTATCAGGGTTCCTAGAATTATATGGACACTTCCTCAAGGACACATACATATCAAGAAAGGATACTTATCTAAATTCTCACAAGGGATAAAGAATTTTAAGGTCTACAGAAAGAGGAGGATACAACTAAGGGGGAAGGCTTCATTGGGTAGTTATTGGACTTAGAATGTCTAATTAGAAGATAATCCACTAATCAAAAGACTATCTCAGAAGTCACAACTGATTGCCATATAAAATATTTTAAAGTGATAAAGAGAAAAACATCCAAGATGAAAATGGTATTTGGAGAGGGTATTAGAGTTAGCCAGATACTCAATTATGTTGGGAAAGCATTTATAGGTAGATTATTTGATAAACAAATATCTTCAGAGTCACTAAATGTTTGGTTATAGACCTTTTAGGCTCCCAAAATTAGTTATAGACCCACTTATCACATTTTATCATGAGGTTAGCTCAGCTTCAGTTTTTGTATAGAGGAAGATGCTTCACATATTCTCTAAAGCAAATGGCTATAAGGCTCAAACTATATGTCTCTAAAACCTTGGTATCCATATTTTGATCTGAGAATGGAGGCTACCTATTAATTTCCCATTTGGGTTAAACTTCTTAGACTGCCTAGTAAATTTTGGTCTGATAGTTTCCTAAATGACTTAGGAAATATTCTAGACAAAACTTTTTTTGTGGACTCCACCTATAAATCCAGTGTTAACCGATCATTGGCAAAAGTGTTGATCAATTTTGAATTGAAAGAGGGCTTGGCTGATTCCATTAACATTGTAGTTGGTAAATTAGTTCACACACAAATATTGGACTATGTTAATGTCCCATTCTATTATGTGAGATGTTATCAGTATGGACATACTAATTCATTTTATTCCTACCCCTTAAAAAGAAAGTGTGGAAAAAGAAAGAGGTTACTAACATTAACTTGTAGTATAGGATGGAAGGACTATAGAATACTAATAAAATCCAAACTAACAATAAGGAGTTTACAACACATTTGGAGTAAATATATATTGAAGTACATATAGTTTTTGGCTCTCTAGATGCTAATCTGGGGATGGAGAGAGGTAAGGCTTACCTATTTCATATAGTTATTGGTGCTCCATATGCTAATTTGGGAATGGAAGGATAAAATGCTTACCTATATTTGCATTTAGGATTATAATACCATAGGTCTAATAATTAAAAAAAATATATGACAACTGGACTACTTACCCAATCTTCTTCATGGGAAGGAAATGGGCCAACACTAGGTAGGCATGAGATAAAAGTTACCAAGCAAGAGGTAACTAAGGCCAATTCTGATAAGCATTTTTCTCCTAACTTAGAGAGGTCGAACTTGGTTGAAGGTACTATTTTGACTAGAAGCTACACTAAGAAGGGGGTCAAAAATAATATGTATTTGCCTGATCTTCTTGGTGGGGTGAAAAAGATTTAGACTTCCTTGACTAAAAGTATAGACCTATAAACAGGTCTCAAGGGCTTCATATTGAGTAGGGAGGACTTGACTGTTGGATCAGTCAATCAAGGCAAGGGTAGATAAAATTTAGGGCCCAAAAATTCAAAAACCAACTCAAGGGGAATATAGTAAAGGGGCTTGGGGATTGACAATTTTAGGGAAATAGGCTTTACTTTGATGGGTAAAAAGTCTAAACTACAACTTGCCCAAACCCAGGCTGTTAAGGGAATACTTCAAGGAAAACAACTCATGATTATTAGGGTTCTTAGAGAAGGACAAACCCTTAAGGATGGTATATAATGTGGATACTCTATTTGAACATTAAGGGGTTAGGTAGTGACAAGAAGAGACTTGCTCTATCTATATTGTTAGAATTAGAAAATCCTGACATATTCATGTTATAAAAAACCATGTGTAGTGGGGTAGTTGATGAAGAGAGACATAGTAAACTTCTCAAGGGCTAGGGGTTTATTTCAAACGACTCTTTCAGACATTCATGAGGTCTTGTTACTAGTTAGAGGCCATGTTTGACCATGAAAAATATTTTTATAATGTTTTCTGGATTAGGCATGACTTTCAATATTAAGAGTCTGGGATTCACTTTTATAGTAGTGAATATGTATGGGCCTCATGAGGGAAAAAAATCCTTTTGGGATAAGTTTATTACTTTACAGGCCATAAAAGATAGGTATGTGATCATCAAAGGTGATCTTAAGTTTACTCCAAATCAAGAGGAGGTTTTGGGACTCTCAGCCAAAGAGGATAGGTAGGGGAATTTTTTGTTGCACCAACTAGAGTTTGCCAAGTTAGTTGATGTAAAACCAGTCATACTTCATCCCACTTGGAGGAATAATAGATCAGGAAGAGATAGTGTTTACAAAATATTAGACCACTTCTTGGTTTTCACTACACTTCTACAAAGTGTGGAAAAATTCAGATCTTGGGGAGGCTCAGATCACAAGCCAATCTTACTACAAATTGAAGATAGAGATGTTAAAACTTCTAGCCTATTTAAATTTAATCTAGGGTGGATGGATGAGGATGACTTCCAGACTTTGGTCCAAAGGGAATGGAAACTTTTTGATCCCCTTTTGGGGATTACAATGAGTGATCAATTTACTAATTCATTCAAACTAGTCAAAGATAAAGTGATTACTTGGGCTGTTGATCAATATAAAAACAACAAGATTCTCAAAGAAATTGAGATGCAGATTGTTGATATTTACAACCATAATGCTCTGTGTGTTTAGCGGTGATGAACTATAAGTCATAAAGGCATTAGAGGCTAAAAAAAAAATATTGTTGAAGGACCATGAATATGAGTGGAGAATGAAGAGTCGAGCAATTTGGTTGAAACTTAGTGATGAAAAATTGAATTTTTTTCAGAAATATGTTAACCAACATAAAATCCAAAACACCATTTGAGAAATGAAGAATGAAGAAGGAGAGATTGTCCACACATTTAAAGACTTAACAACTCTAGATGTTAATCACTTTCATTCACTCTATAAGGTGTCAGAGGGTACAAAAATTTCATAAATCATCAAGTTCACCTCATATTTCCCTCAATTAGTGACTAAAGAAGACAACCATTAGCTATTTGAAGTGATTACTAGAGAGGAGTTATTGAATGTTTTTTCTTTATTACAAAAAGACAAGAGTCTGGGGCCCAATGCATGGACTATTGAATACTTCCTCATATGTTTTGAAATTCTAGGTGAGGATCTCCAGTGGGTGGTTGAAGAGGCAAGGATGATTGGGAAGATTCAAGGTTCTTTTAGCTCCACATTTATAACACTCATCCCTAAATTTGACAAATTGGAGACTTTTGATGAATTTTAACCAATTTCAATTTATAACTATGTTTACAAGATTATCTCAAAGATATTGGCAGTCTGACTTAAAAAGGTACTTTCAAATGTAATTTCCCTTGAATAATTTAGCTTTTTAGAAGGAAAACACATACATGAAGCTATAGGGACTGTCCAAGAGGGTCTACATTCCATTAAATCTAAAAAAATGCCAGCTATGGTGGTTAAATTATATTTGTCCAAAGCTTTTGACAAAACCAACTAGTTGTACCTAAGATTACTTATGATCCATGTTGGATTTAGTCTTCCAGTTGTCAACTCAATCATGGGATGTGTGAGAAAAGGTTGTCTATTATCCCCTTACCTCTTTTTATTAATCTTAGAAGGTCTTAGCATGTCTTTACAAACATCCAAAGAAGTGGGAGTATAAAGGGGATCAAGATTAGGGGAAATATTTCTCTTACATGCATTTTATTTATAGATGATGTAATACACTTTTCCAGTGGTTCAACTATTAAAGGGATTAAGTTAAAGGAAATATTATAGCTATTCAATAAAGCCACTGGTATGGACATTAATCATCAAAAAAATAGGTATTTATTTTAATGAACTTAGCATGAAGGAGAAACAAAATATTTCAAATATTTTTGTGTATAAAGAGCTAGATTTTTAGGAGGGATTTAAGTATCTAGGATTCATCTTAAAACCCAATTCCTATGGTAAGAAGTATTAAAGTTGCTTATTGAGCAATATTGAGAGGAAAATTTATTTTTGGTGCAATAGATGGTTATCCAGAGGGAAGATTTACTTTGGTCAAATATGTTCTAGAATCAATCCCAATTTACTAACATTCCCTTGCTCATATACCAAAAGATGTTCTGGAAAAGATCAAGAACCTTTATTTCAATTTTATTTGGCAAGGGATGAGGGAAAAAGTGGGTCCATATTGGCTAGTTGGAATTCCATTGCCAAGCCAAAGGATGAGGGGGGATGGGGCATAAAGAATATTCACCATTTTGGTAAATCGTTGATAGCCAAAAGTATGTGGAACTTGATCACTAAGGATAGTTTATGGAGGAGAATAATCATTCCGAAATATATTACTCCTAATACATTAATTGAATAGATAAGGAGTGATACAAGATCCTAAAAATGTCTTTGATCAATGGAAATATTTGGTACTAGCCTTTCCAGTTATAGGGAATCATCTTGTCTAAAAGGTTGGTAATGGATCACAAGTCAGATTAGGCATTGATGCTATCTTGGGTTGTGATAATCAGATCTATCTACCCCCATATTTGATTCAATCACTTAAAGATAATGGTTATTTCACTTTACAATAGGTGGTGGATTTGGAGAATACTAACATTTGGAGGAAGGGGTGGAAGTCATTAGAGGCATTAGGACTTGGAGATGAAGGGGAAATAACTTGGAATAAATATACTACTAAACTTCATAGATGACATATTAGATAAAGGGTTGACCTTGACTATTTAGCCTAGTCTGGGAATAAGCCTACAGGGGATTACACAGTGAGATTGGGTTATCAGGTTCTTTGGACTACTCTTGAAGGTGCTAGAAATTGGTGGTGGACCAAGATTTGGAAGGCCACTGCTCTGAAAAAGACCATACTATTTATGTGGCTTGCTATAAATAATATGAACATGACTTAAGAACAACTACAAAAAAGAAACAAATAGGGACTTGACATCTGTACACTTTGTATGGTAGAGGGTCTAAGTACATCGCATTTATTTTTGCAATGTATTTTTGCATTGCAATTTTGGCATGAAATAAGACAGTGGATAAGTTTAGGTATTTTATGGTAGGCCACTACTATGGAAGAATTATTGCACAACTGGTTTCGAAGATAGAAACTCAAGGAGTATAAAGTTATCCCCTTCTTGGTATTATGGGGCATTTGGCTAGCTTGAAATACACTAATATTTGATAATACACTGACTCCTACTATTAAAATCTTTGCTCAAGTGGTCTTCATATTTCAAATTTACCATAAAAACACCAAGTTAAAATTCCAAGACAGATTGGTGAACTTAGGATTGCTGAAAATAGACCTTGGGGATTTTTTGATGGGGCTTGCCAAGGTTAGAATCAAATTTGTGGCATTGGAGGCACCATCTATTGTTATAACACTCATTTTTACAAGTTTAAAGCTAATATAAGGACTGGAACAAATAATCTTGCTGAATTTTTGGCTCTAAGAGAATTATTAAAATTGGCATTGAACAAGGATATTAAAAACTCCAAGTTTATGGTGATTCAAAACTGGTCATTAAATGGATGGCCAATGAAAACACTATCCATAATATGGTCTTACTTCCTTTAGCTACACAAATTAAGGAAAATTTTGCTACTTTTGAGAGTATTTCCTATGTTCATATCTATAGGGAACATAAAAGTCTAGTTGATTATTTATCTAAAGGAATACGAATAATAGTAGGGCACTATATTCTTATGGAATCACTTGATGGTATTGAGTCTGACTTCAGACAAACCATATAGTCATTTTGGTCCTCTAATTTTCCACTCTTGGTTCACAGGCACTTTCTAGTGGTTCTTTCTACCTTTATTGGTATTTATTTTTATCATTGGGATTATCATACTTTGACATTTTGGTCATACTTTGTTTCGGTATACTTTTTAGTGAGTTTTTATTTGAGATGATAGCTTCTTTTTATCTCTCTTATTTAATTTTAGGGTATTTATTTAATTCTTTTTATATTCATTCAATGTGCACCTTTGGAATGTGTTTTTTATTCTATCCCAAAATAAAAATGTGACTTTTTCTTTGGGAAAAAAAAGTAAGACTCCTGTTCCATTGAATGTGTTTGATTGTTTTGCTTGAATACATGTCTGTACATTTACTCTACACACCCAAAATCAATTATTGCCCACACATTTGGTCTTGGGCCCCATGGTGTAGATCAAATAATGAGTTGGATTTAACTTGTATTTATACCACCTATTTTAAAAAATTTCTCATAGAAGGGTTAATGAAACATAATAAGCTAACCTATGCAATTCAAAATATTTTCAACTTTGAGTGTTTAGAAGGAATGGAAACTTGCATTGGAGAATGGATAGTAGCATCAACATTATTATCCAATTTTAGAAGCAATTGTCCAGGATCATAGAATGTTATTAAAGATTTTAATTGATAGTGAAGGATATACATCAAAATTTAAGCATATTATGGGCTATAGGTGATCTAGATAATCATATTAATATGGTTGGACTATTAGATAAACATTTTTATCCCAATAAGGTGGAAAATGTGAGCCTATTGGATAAAAATAAGGTCAATAACTTAAGGATAGAGACTTGAGTGATATATGTCAAGTCTAAAAGACTAGATTAACACATAAATCTAGATTTAAGCATCTACATTATCATCTAATAAAGAGTTTTTACAATGAATAAATAATACATCACTCTATAATTGAAGTATGGTTCACATGACACTCCTCATCCATATTAACATCATCTATACCAAATAAAACATGATACCTAGAACTAAAAGCCCCAATATCACCTCATGTTCGAGAATGTGATCTCTCTCTACTCTCTTTATCTTCATATACAACCAATCATGCCCGAAGATCAAAATGATCTCATTGTAATCATGCATACTCATCCAATATCTTAGGACCTATACCTACACTCAGGTCTAGTGGTGGCATCCACAGTCTTACTACCTCAGCTTTCAACTCATCTTGCTTTGTCATAACTAGAATATACATAACAATGTAAATCATTGATCAATAAAATAAGGTGAATGAACACCAAATAATTGTATAGCTCATTTAACGATCACACCCTCCAAGTAATTTGTAGGCATATGTCATGTTAACTCTCACAATGTTGACCCAATGGTCATCACTCAATAATTCTCATCACCTACATAGACACAAAATGAAAATTGCATTAGATATCATCTAGTAAATAAATTATAAACAACATGTAAATTCATTCAAATATTGCATACCTAAAAAAAACACTCATAGGTTTAGGATCTAACACATCATCATTGGGTGCACTTCCTTCACTCCAAAATAATAAGGCCCACCTATATGGTATCCACCATGTGGTGTATGTGATAGTGTACCCTGTATCTCTATCCTAGGATCCCTCTCATATTTTGGAATGGGGGAAAGATTTGTAAAAAATAGCCTATCCCTAACACCTAGTATCACTAGAGACTGAACATTATGTGCCCATAACCATAAAGCTAAGGGTAGATCCTATTATACCTTAAACTACCATGTCATTCTTTCATATTGAAAATTCTCAAAAATATTAGGCCACTGATCATGGTACCAGTCAATCATATGGATCTAGTGAAAATCTTCCTCATCCTCTAGACACTCAAAAAACCCTTTATGTGGTCTCTAAATAATGGAATCAACAGTCTACTCATCCAATATCCTCTTACATCGTATGATGATTAAATCTTGCATCTACTTTGTACTAGCCCATCTCAATGTAATTACTTAAATATGTACCCAATCCATGTGTGGCATCCTTATTACTCGAGTAACTCTCATGTGCTTATAGGCCCAATAATGTAGTAAGGTGGTTGAGATAATATTTCCATTAAACTTCTCACATGCAAACTAATACATATCTTTGTATAAATGTGTAAGCATGGTTCGACCCAAGGAATACATGGTCTTGTGCTCCTCTATATCCTGCATAATGGTATACATCATATATGAGATGGATACCCCACCACCATATATATTTAATGAGATAACATTGACCTAAAACTATCTTATGTAAATATCCAGACTCAGAGAAGGTAAATAAAAAAGAACCCATTGATACTTAATGAAATAGAATATGACCAAGTATATCAACAAGCCTAACAAGAGGAACACCTATAACACAATGTCAATAGAAAGGGTTTCAAATCCTCTACACAATCAACACATTGACATAAATCTATCTAGGTTTCTTGTTCTTGTAAGTAAATATCAAAATCAAGTAATGTAAGGGGGAAGTGTTAGAAACATATCAAAATAAGAAAGGAGCCATGGTAGGCAAATGGTGACCTAGGCTACCTAAGGTGGATAGATGGCATGCATAAAAAATCCTACAAACACACTAAGTATAAGTGTAGATAAAGTTTTAAAAAGGATATATACATTCATTAACCATTTAATTATGCAACTTCCATTTATAAAATAAAAAATCTATGGTTATAGTATACTTACCTTGAATAAGACCTATCAAGCCTTAATATCCCCATTGCTCAATGGTGCTTTCCAAGAGATTGTTTTGGTTGTATAGATATCAAAGGATAAATAAATATCTATACTAAAAAAACTCCTCCTATTTCATCTATGATTCCACAAGACAAACTTTCCCTTCAAGATAATAAATAAGTAATAACTCATCCAAATGTAGAATTAGGGCATAAGTGCAAGCAATAAAAATTGAAAAAAATGTCCCTCTCTATTGATTGAAATGGTAAATTATATTTATAGTGGTGAATGATCCTAATCCCTCCCAAATGTTAAGTTAAAACTATTTTCCAACTCCATTTAGTCCTAAATTGGATAACTAGCCTCAAACTATGTTGACCAAGCTAACCTAGTGGTGAAGCTTGCACCAAAACATTTAGAGTTACACTGATATGATTGATGTAGTCTTGAAAGGATAGATGATGATTAAAACTACATCAAATGGGTTGACATAATAGGAAATAGGTCTTGATATATTTATAGGAGTCGATATGGAAGAAGATAGCTTAGGGTATCAAAATCTGAGGAACCTAAAATAAATATAAGAATGATATATAAACAACAATATCTCTTGAAAATCACCAACGGCCTACCCACCCCTTTCTCTATGCACCCTTTAATATGTGTACTCAAGGATATTAAAACTCAAAAGGTTATTTCAAGAGAGAAATAATAAGTAACCGATAAATTTTAAAAATATTATGTGTATATGTGCCCCACTCGAAGCTCATTATGTGTCACTAGAGTGTAACATGGTATGGTGCTTTAGGAAATAACATATCAAAAAAAAATGAGTTGACCAAAAAATTAAATACTAAAATAAATTGAATAATTTAAAGTACCATATACATACCTTGACTTATCTTTATCGTTGAATGGTTTCATGGTGTATTTCAGTCTTGATCATGGAGGTCACAATAACTAATTTGGATAAACCCTAGAGATATAAAACTAGAGAGCAAAACAAATAATCGTAGGAGGGCCAAAGTAAATGTAAAATTTGCAAGATAGATTTTAACACTTGAAAAATTCATAATTCAAGATGTGACTGACTAGGTTAGGATGAAATTACCAAGGAATTTGAATAACAAGAGGGAGGGAAAATTAGGTAACCAAAAGCCCAAGGCTAATAATGATTGAAAGACCCAAAAATGTATCCAAAGTAATAAAAGTAACATTACAGATGAAACTTGAAGGATTTTATGATGATTTAAACAACATCGATGAAAGATAAGTAATAATCCATACTCAAACAAAGATGGGAAATAGGAAATGAAAAAAAAAACATGATGAAATGGCATGAAAAAAGGTGAATAGAAAAATCAAAGTCCCAAAACATAACTAAGTGGATTTGAGAGTGATTTGGAAATAGCCAAGAGATCATGTCACAACAACTCAAAGATGTAGCTTATATTTTAATGATAGATAAACTAAAATTATCGTATCTGAACATGTCAAAAAAAGATGAGGAATACAAAGTATATAAAAGTGGGAAAATTTTTAGAAACAAACTTTATTATCAAGGGGGGACATGAAATGGGTGATGGGGGAGAGAGGGAGGCACCAAGGTGAAAACATAATATTTACTAGAAACAAAGCACTCAAATAAAGTTGGCAAGACTAAGAGACTTTTGACACCAATGACCTTAGAGAACCCTACCTATCAACTAAAATTTGGTATAACTAATGAAGTATATAGATCATCCCATGAAGGCTAATATGCATGAAAATAAAAATGGACCTACCTTCCCATAATGGTTTCCCCATTTTTTAGGACCCCTTATAGAGCCATTTGTCTACCACAAAGATTGGGTACTTGTGTGAGAAAGTATGTGGAACTAGATTTTATGAGATAATAAGACCTCCTACCTCAATCAACTAGGCTACTACACTGCAATGGACCTCATATCTATCATGAGGCCAACTATGGAGTTTGACATTTGACTAGAGTAGGATATGTGCCCAATAAAGATCACGTATTTTAGTGTGCGCTAAATTTTAAGATTATATTTTCCTTCTACTCATTGCATTTTATTATGTGATATGGATTTTAACTCTTGTATTTTTCTATTCTTCCTCCATATATATTTAGAAAACCAAACATGGATGCTAAAAATGTCTTTCACAAGAGAGCTTACACTTGGTGGCTAGAAGAGAAAACCAAAGGACCCTGGTGTGTAATATTCATAGACTTGCACATTAGAGAAAACTGCAAATTGAATCTGACCTTGGTGTGCCCAAATGGGATAGTGAAATATAGGGGGTGATGGAAATGATAATATAAATATTGGATTACCCTAAGCACAAAAATGTGTAAATGGATATGGTACAATGAAAAGTGGGTATGAATCATTATCATAAGAAATGGAATATGTGAATGAAGACATGAGAATATAATGCTTGAGTTTAAAAAAATAATAATATGACTAATTATAAGTGAGGGAAAACACAATTCTTGATCATTACCTTATCATTTGGGAAAGAAAGCTAACTAAGTATGGGAGCAAAAATAATCTATGAAATGAAATGATGAGAATTTGTGAGGAAATATTGGTCCCATTCAAGGTATTACAATGAAACTAATAAGATGTAAATAAAGTGATGATATAAAAAAGGCCAAATGATCAAGGATAAGAATGAAGGATAATGTATAAACAACTTGGAGGTGTGTAAATAATTAAAATTAATGTTATACAACACAAGATAAGGTCTTAATGAAACCTACAATAAATGTTAGCTATGCAGTGTGTGTGTGTGTGTGTCACACACACACACACATACTGCATAGCTAACATTTATTTTGGGTTGTGTGTCACACACACACATATACTGCATAGCTAACATTTATTGTAGGTTTCACTAAGACCTTATTTTGTGTCGTATAAAATCAATTTAAGTTATTTACACACCTCATATATATTACTGTATGGAATTAAAAATGTACAAAAAATAGAAAAGAATAATATAAAAATTAAAATGAAGAACATGATAATAAGAAAATTACTTCTTCAAAAAGTGAACATTGGTTTGTTCTTTAAAGATGTGTCCTTCATTGGTTTGTAGTTGGTAAGTTCTTGGTCCTAGAATATCTTTTAATAGGTCAAAACCCCACCATTTTTTGGCATACTTAATTTTTTTTTTCATGATTGTAATCTATTTTAATCACTAAGACTCCAACATTGAAATTATGAACTTTTTTTTGTTAAGTTGTTTAGCGATTTGAGCTTTGTATTGGTGATTATGTTGTAAAGTGCCCATACATCACTCATATATAATATATAAGCCATGAAGACAAACTTCACATAGATATTCATTGATAATGATACCTTGAATATAAATTATCAAGGAATTTAACTCTCCTTATAATGGTAAGACAACTTTTAGAACCATAAACTAAAGAGAAAAGAGTTGCCCCAATGGTAGTATGAATGCTAGTATGATAAGCCAAGGTGTGAGATAAAGCTTGAGATTCCAGTCAGGGAAAGAAGATTGAATATCATTTTTCAAGATATTATTAATGATTTTTTTAGTGGCTTTATCTTGACCATTGTACTGAGGATGGTAGGGTGTGAAAAATTTGTGTGTGATTTTGAATTTTGCACATAGTTGTTTGATGTCTTTGTTTTTGAAGTTCCTATCATTATAAAAGATTATGTTTTGAGGAATGCCAAAATGGAAATGATTTAATTAAGGATTAGTTTATATATAGTAATTATAGTGACATTCACAAGTGAAATAACTTTAACCCTTTGGTGAAAATGAATATGAAGACATGGCCATCCTATGATCTAGGTAATTTACCAATGAGATCTAATCCCTATATATAAAATGGCCAAGGAGACTCTAAGGTTTGAATCTCATCCAAATGAGATTGAATAATATCATCATGAATTTGGAAAGGATTACACTTTTTATCTAATGTGATATCATAATTTTTAAGAGTAGACCATAAATATCCCATGAGTAGGCATTTGTAGGTTGCAATGTGTCTGCTATAATGACCACAATAAATGGCCCCATGTGACTTCTTAAGGAGAGAAGAAAATTAATTTTGAGTAACAAACGAATAAATTTACCTTATACATTATAATAGTAAAGGATGTCATAATTAAGGACATATTTGTAAGCTTTCTTGTAAAGGCTAGTATTTTTGTGAGAGGCAACCTTTGGAGGATAAGTATGATACTTAATAAATTGGATGATGTTTTTATAACATGAGATTTATCAATTAGTGACAAACTCAATGTGTAAAATAAGATAATAATATTTATATTTTAAACTACAGGGTGATTTTCTCATGTGGATGAGAAATTATGAATCATGAAGTGCTTTATCAGGCTGAAAAAGAGAGCTAATGGTGAAATAGATTCAGTTATAACATTTTTCTCTCTTGGGATTACTTTAATAGTGAAATATGTGAATTATTTATAAATAATGGAATTAATCTGATGATATGCAATGCAATTTTCACTTTTACATTGATAATCATCATTGAGTTGATGGAATATGAGTTGTGAACCTCCTAAGGCATGTAAGGGATGTTTAAGTCTATGACCACTTGTATGCCTAAGATGATAGATTTGTATTTAACCATGTTATTAGTGAATTTTAAGGTTAATAAAAAATAAAAAGAAGAATTTTATCATGAGGGTCATCTAAGACACAACTTTCCCTAGTTCTTTGAGGTCATTTGGCTCCATCAAAGTGAAGGTTACAAGTGTTTTCATGCAAGTTGATTGTAACTTCGGGTAACTCTTCTATGATGAATTTAGGTTTGGGTTTGGAAGTGTAATTTTTTGGTTCTTCAAGGGTTTTTACCTTGATATCAATGGTGAAATTTTGAAAATAATCTTTAATATAAATAGCTTAATTAAGACCTTTGATGTAAAGAATTTCTTTATCGAGAAACATATCTTAAAATTTATTTGTAGTTGGTGTAGGTGAGGTGGTGAGTTTATTGATAATCACTTGTCCTTTGAATAATTTTTGTGTAATTATTCTTAATTAAAATTCCATTAAGAGTACCATATAATTTCTAATTCTATCTCTAGGTAAGAAAGCTTTGGAGAAAAAGTGACAAAGGGGATATGAATGGACAATAACATAAGTTGTATAATAAAGAATATAGTGTCAAATCTTTTTGGCTGAAAAATAAATTATGAGACAATATTTTTATACTTTCGTTAGCAAGTCTCATAATCTACCAAATAATGACTAATGTATACATCATATTCTCTACTTGTTTCATCTTAGTGAATGAGCATTGCCCCAACTCATATGGAGGTAGATGAATTGTACAAAATAAGAGGGTAATCATTGGAATGTGGTTGAAGAGTAGGAGAATTAATTAATCATTACTTCATTTTATCAAAATATTTTGACATGCATCAGTGTATTTAAGAGTGATACCTTTCTTGAGGAGTGCTATGCCATTAACCTATGACATGTCTAAGTATATGTGTGGCTTGCATACCTCTTATATTATCTTGTCGCATCTCTCTATGTTATTAGTAAGGTTGACTTATGTAATAAACATGGATAAGTAAAGTATATATAGGAGGTAGTGATTGGTATTTGATGATCATATTTCAAATTCTATTCTTATTGCATTGTTCTGGATGTTTCCCCTTTAAGTGGTTCAACTATATTTATTAAGAATTTTGCTCTTCTATCAATTATTATTGTGGATATACATATTTTGCTCTTATTTATATGATATAATATTATATTATGTGAACATATAAATAGTTTCATTATAAGTGGTATCAAAGCTTCAATTTGGGCATTTTTTATGGCATTTTCTCTAAATTTGATGTTGTCGGTCTCCTATGAGCAAAAGGATAAAAAAACATAACTTGTGATCAGGGAAAAATTAAGTCTGGAAAAAAACTTTCCCTTGTAAAAATTAGAAGTCATTGGATTCATCTCAGTGACATGATCACAATGGTATAATATACTAATACACTTTTTGGACCAAATTTTTTTACCCTTGTGTGCATTAACAATAATTGGATTTGCCTTGATGAGACAATAACAACATTATAATCTATCAATATAATTTTTTTCATGGATTGAACCCTCCATCATAGGGTTTATGTATGGTTGGTACTAACACTCATAGAAATGAGAAAGGGACAAACTCATAATAAGCCTCAAATGAATGACATGGAGTCCAACACTTTTGATCTGTTTGTTTCCGAGGTGGTTCACCAACTTCACTCATATTTATAGAACATAGTGCAAAAAGATGATCTTAATGTGGTCAAAAGGGACATCATTAGGGTAAGAGGGGACTTATATGTTTTGAAATCTAAGTTGAAACTTATAATTAGGCAATTGTCAAATATTATAGCTTATTCTTCACAAAATAATCCTCCACCACTCCAGTTTTGTTCTCCCCATTTAAATAAACATACCTCCAATCCTAATTTGAAGTAGTTGTTGCCAAAAGTGGACTTGTGTAAGTTTGATGGTAAGGATCCACTCAATTAGATCAATCACATTAAAATTTATTTGATCTACATCAGATCCCATGTGTGTAAAAGTTGGTCATGGAATTTTTATATCTGGAACATGAGTAGTTTATTTGGTATAGATGGTTGTGTGAAAAAAATAAAAATAAGGGCCTTCAGGTTTCCTAGTATATATTTTATGAGGAGTTGCAGATCCATTATCACAATAATGTCTCAGCAAACTAATTTAGTCAACTATCTAAACTACTTAAAATAGGGACTATTAAGGATTATATTCATCAATTCTATAATCTCTCCTTACATGTGGATGACATCATTGAGGCAAATTTGCTTGACATATTAATGGTTGGCCTCAAAGATAACATCCAAATGGAGGTTTGCATGTTTAGTTCTAATTCAATATTTGAATCCATAACAATGGTATGCATGGTAGAGGAAAAATATGTGGTCAAATGAAGACCTTTCATGAATGTCCATGAATGTAGTTTCCTAGCCCCATCATTTCCTCAGCCTATAATATTGACCCCTCGACAAATTGAAGAGAAACATACAAAAGAGTTATGTTTTGGATATGATATAAAATGGATCAAAGGACATATATGTGATGAAAAGAATATTTTTACATTGAAGGTTCCAATGAGGATGAATAATATGATGATGCCTTAGGCACAGTTCTAGATGAACTTGAGGATGAATACGAATATTCTCAACCTACTATTTTCTATGATGTAATTCTAGGTATTAATACTCCTAAAAAATTTAAGGTGGTAGGTTTCCTCAAGAAACATAAGGTGATTGTGTTGATTGACTCTAGGAGTACACACAACTTCATCAACAATAAGTTGGCTACTCATTTGAACTATTTCATTTACCCAGCTCCTAATTTTCAATTCATGATTACAAATGGTGGTATATTCAATTATTCTAGGAAATTCCATAATATTAAGCTTGATATGGGAGACTACCTATTATATTATCTTATGTTTTCTATTACCATGGGTATGGATACCATTGTTTTATGAGTCTAATGGCTCACCACTTTGGGCACAATTGAGATGAATTTATAGGAACTATTCATGCACTTTCATTTAGAAAGCAATGCATTTAAACTGTATGGTTTATGGGATAAATATCCATAATTGGTAAACCAAATGATGAAGATGCTCAAAAAAGGTGTTGGACGATTTGTTGCACAATTATTTTCCATAAAAGTAAACCAATCAAGGAGTCTACCCACCCTAATTTACAACTAGTGTTGGATGACCATTATATTATTTTTGGTGCCATTTGAAAAGGACTTCCACCAAGTAGAGTGCATGATCATGCCATTAGACTACTTACAAGTAGTTAACTGCCCACAATTAGACCCTACAAGTATCCCTATGCCCAAAAGAGTTAAATTTAAAATATTGTATAAGGAATGCTAGAGGCAGGACTTATCAGACACAACCAAAGAGAATATTCTTCCCCAATGGTCATGATGTGTAAGAATGATGACACTTACATGATGTGACCAGATTATAGATAACTCAATAAGTACACCATCAAAAATAAGTTTCTTATTATACTAATTGATCATTTTATAGATTAATTACATGGCATTATTTATTTTTCCAAATTAGATATTCACTTTGAGTATCATCAGATTCGAATCCGCTAAGAAGACATACCTAAAAGAACTTTCCTAACTCATGAAGGCCATTATGAGTTTATGTTCATGCCTTTTGGTCTAAAAAAAGACCCATATTTTGATGGATACTATTTTTAAGGCCATTTTTGAGAAAGTTTGAGTTTGTATTTTTTGATGATATTCTCATTTACAAGAAAAAATAGGAAGACCATTTGAAGCATGTGAAACATACACTTTTGGTTCTGCAACAACCCCATATTTATGTCAAACCTTCCAAATGTTATTTTGGTGTCAAAGAGGTGGAGTACTTGGGTCATATTGTTTCACATGAAGGTATGAAATTTGATCCTAAGAATATCCAAGTGATGATGGAGGATAAGTGCCTAGGACCCTTAAGAACCTTCAGGGATTTCTAGGGCTAATAGGTTACTATTGTATGTTTATAAAAAATCATGAAAGCATCAAATCCCCACTCACATTTTTTTAATAAATACTCCTTAAATTAAAATAAAACATCTACCAATACATTCAAATAACTAAAAATGGCTATGTGCACCACTCCAATTTTGACTGCACTTGATTTTTCTATAACATTTATTATTGAATGTGATGTATCAGGATACAATAAAAGGGTTGTAATCATGAAATAAGACATACCACTTGAATTTGAGAGTCTTCAACAAAAGGGAAAAAATAGGCTCATGCAAATATATGAGAAAGAGATGATGGTAGTTTCTAATGCAATAAAATAATGGAGACCTTATCTGATAAGTTGACACTTTTAGGTAAAGACTAGTTATTATAGTCTCAAATATTTTTTAGAAAAATGATTGTCATCAGAAGAATAATATAATGGGTGATTAAAATGTTAGGGTATGATTTTTAAAAAGTATATAATAAAGGAAAAGAGAATGTGCTCACAAATGCACTATCTAAGTAGGATGAATCAATTTAGACATTATTATGCACAATGACCATTTGGTAGGTAGATTAGATAGAGGAAGTAAGATCATAATGGGAGAATGATAGGGGTACCCAAGATTTGATTCAAAATATTCATCTTGGTTTTGGGGGGTCTAAAAAATTTACATGGAAGGGGAACACATTATGGTATAAAGATCAATTATAATTCTATAAGCATTCTCTCCTCAAACATAAAATCCTTCAAGAACTCATGCATCTCCAATAGGAGGTCATTCAGGATTTTTAAAAACATATCATAGAATCAAGCAAGATTTATTTTTGGAAGGACTCAAGTGGATGTCAAAAAATATGTGGCTGAATGTATGATATGTCAATAAAACAAAGATGAAACCAGTAATACCGAGGGTCTTTTTTATCCTTTACCCATCCTTGGCCAGAGGTGGGAGGAGGTTTCCAGGGATTTCATTACTGGTTTACTATGATCTAGGGGTTAAAATTTCATCATGATAATTTTGGATCAACTCACCAAGTATTCTCATTCTTTTTCCTTATCACAACCATTTGTCACTAGTACAATAGCTTCTAATTTTATCAAAATAGTTCAAAAATCACATGGTATTCTAAAGATCATTATAAGTGACCGAGATACCATATTTACTAGTAATTTTTAGAATGAATTATTTGCATGTTTAGCACCTAGTTAGCTCATGGATCATCTTATCATCCTCATTTTGATGAAAAAATAGAGGTAGTAGACAAATGTATAAAAGGGTATCTTCATTATTTTGTTTCTGATAAGTAAAATAAATGTGTTTATTGGTCACCACTTACCATATGGTGGCATAACACTTGTTTTCACACTTCTTCCAAAATTTATCTCTTTGTGGAATTATATGGGTATCACCCCCCCATCCATCACTTCAGTCTTGAAGGTGCATCCCAAGGTTTGAGATCTTGAGGAACATAATCACCATCAATAATAAGTGCTAGCTAGTTTCTAAGATAATTTAACAATGACACATAATAGAATGAAGCAAGAAATGGATCAACATTGTATTATGTGACATTTTAACATAGTTTATTGGGTCTTTATGATTTTTTTTCCATATTTAAGCCAAAAAAAGGATAATAAGTTGTCCCCTAATTATTATGGTCATTATCAAATCTTGTAAAAAATCAGTTATGTGGCCTACAAGTTAGAATTTCCCCTGTCCACTTAATACATTTGGTATTCCATGTCTCTTACTTGAACAAGGTAATTGGACATAGAGTTACTAATCAGATTGAGTTACATGAATTATATGAATAATTCCAATTCATTCTAGAGCCTGAAGAGATCTTTCACACATGTATTAAGCAATTACGGACTAGAGTGATTAAAGAGTATTTGATCAAATGGAAGAATCTACATTTTAAAAATGCAACATGGGAGGATGAAGTGTTCTTGAAGAAACATCTTAGTTTGATAAATTATTGAGTATAAAATTATTCTAAAGGGGAGTTACATATTATGCCCTTAACCTATGGTGTGTCTATGGACATGTGTGGTTGACTTGTGGCTTACATACCTCTTATATTATCTTATAATATCTCTTTATGTTCTTATTAAGATTGGAATATGGAGTGATTATTGTTGCATGGAATTGTACCCTTGTGGATGATTTATTTAGACTCTCCCACTCCTAGCCACAATATTGGAGAAAACTCAAGCTATGGGTATCTTGTAGTGAGGTTGAACCTCTGGAGAAGGCTGGCTTCCTCTTGGTAGATCACCTAAACTAATGTTTCTACTTGGAAAAGGGATAGAGAAGGGGATATAAGATAACTAAGAGATATTTAATGGTGATACACCAAATTTATTTAGACTCACATAAGCATGAAATAAACACTAATTCAACATAAGGTAATTATTGCTCACATAATCTCACAAACTAGTTAATTTGCATAAGTATTTCACAAACTAGGTTCATTAAGAAATGAATCAAGCAAAGAAGAAATCTAAGATTCAAACCAAGAATCTGTTAATGGTGAAAATAAAATAAGTTCAGACCTAAAACTAAATTGATAATACCTAAAAATAGGCAATAAATAAGGACAATGGACATGTAAAAAACTTCTTCAGAAGGTCATCATGCATAAGCTTGCTAAACACAATTCAAAGGCAATAGACAGGTGAAAAATTATCTTTATTGCTTCAAAAGTTCTTTCATAAAAATTTTGATAGGGTTTTTTCATTTTCAATGAGAGTTTCTAGAAAAATGGGGGAGAAAATGGGAGATATATGATAAAAGGGAAGAGAGAGAAGAAACACACAATTAGAATTCAATAAATGAATTGCAACCACCCTCCATGAATTGTCACCCACATTTTGATCAATTAGCACTAACCCTACCTTAACAAAATAATCCTCATTATTCCAAATAGTCTTCAAGCCCTTTCATTGGCTTAGAAACACACTAGAAGATAAGAACTTGTTGAGGATGATGATGTCATGATTTTCTAAAAGGGGAAAGTCTTCAAAGACCTTGAAACATCATTGAATGCTCCACTTGCCTTCCTAACCTCCAAAATATCCATCTTCTTAATGAGCTTATAGCACCATGCTTCATATTGACATGTTATTTATGTTATTAGATAGTCACTTGAACTCATTCATCTCGTGTCGCTTCTGACACTTGTTTCATAATCAAAACTCTACCCTTACTCTAAACCATGAACATAGGTCCACTATAGATGAAAACCAATCCCCTTATTAGTTTTCATGTAGTCATAATCTCAATGAAGATCCACAAGATACTTAGTCTCTTGATCATGATCAAGACATAAATTCAAAACCTAAGAGAGACTCCTGATTGAGTAGACCTTTACATAGAACTGAGATTTAATGATGGCATATGAATTTGTAGTATTTTCTCTAGTAACCCAGATCATATTTTGATCTTGTATCCATACACACAAGCTTGGGTGACAAAACCTTTTGATCTAAAATATTTGCCTATATGGAATCTCCCTTCCACACTATCTATTTCAATTAAAAATATGACGATTGAAAATTGAACACATGTCTTCATCTCATTCCCCCTCAAACTTGATCAAAATTGATCCATCAATCTTTGTGGGAGTATTCTACCCTTTACTTTCAATGTTGGCCATTGATATTTTATCTACATCTAATATTGTGACACTTGGTAGCCTCACATGCCTTTTGTACACCATGATGTTAGTCTTCATCCAGCTAATGATCTTACACCATGCAATGGCCTTGCATGCAATCTAGGCTCATTAACTTATTGACTTGATTCGTACCATTGATATTCATCTACATGGTTGAATATGCATCATTAATATTTGATCTTCATGATCAAACATGTACTATTGATTTCCTAATTCACCGTGATCATGACACATGGTAGCCCCATATTCAATCTTAGGATCCTCTAACCTATTGACCCTATTATTCAATGTGGATCATCAATAAAAATTTTCATGTAAGAATATGCATCATCGATCTTGATTTGGGGGACTTTGACTTATTGACTCGATTGATCACCTACATGATTTTGATCCTTGATATGATCAAGTGAGGTTGTAACTTAGTATCCCTGTGATAAATTTTTACCTTATTGATTTTTTTTATTCCAAATGGTTATTTCTTGTGGCTTTAATTTAACATCCCCTAACACATCCCACACTGCTAGATCATTTTTGAAGGCTTACTATCGAGATAGGAAACACACCAAGACACCAAAAATTTTAGGGGATATTCATAACACAAAATATATCATATTCATGTAATTATTAAAGTTTGGTTAACTTCCAAAGTACACTTATCAAATGCACAACCAAACTGATCTATTCATTCCTTAATAACCTACAGGGGATGACCTTCACTTTTCACCATTGTATGACTCACTCAACCAGGACTCTGCTCAACTTCTCACACCACATCCAAGCAAATTTTTGTATGTAAGCCAATTTTGGCCAACATTTCTAGTGACCACCTAGGATTATATACTTGTTATGCAAGATATTAGTTACTTTCTCTGATCCATTAGGTGTATGGGGTCATAAATTTTTCTTCCCATCTAATATGAAAATGATACAAGGTTATCCCTTTCTAAAAACCTCCTCTTAAATAAACAAGGAAAATAAGAAACAAACCCTATGCCCAAGGCACCTAGGGAAGGGAAACACACAACTAAAAATAATTTTCACAAGGCACTTAGAGGAAAACATAAAAAACCTATACAAAATGTACAATATATACAATGGCTGTAAACTCTTCTAAAATCAAGGATTTAAATGAATCACATTAAATAGGATGGGTAATACCTCTCCATCTATTTGGGCAAGTTAAAAAGCATTATGTTGTTTGCATCCATAGATTAAGTAAGGGCCACTTCACAAGATGTCAAACTTTATATGGTTGCCTAGATTGGCCCTATTTGAATCCCATTTGAGGACTAGATCCCCTTATTTGAAGTCCCTTGCTATGGATTTCTTGTCAAATGATTTCTTGACTTGAGCTTGATGTGACTCTAGTGTCTTCATTTCAAGGTCCCTTATTTCTTCAAGCTCCATGAACTCTACCATCCTCATGCTCATAGGTTCACTCTTCATCAACTCAAGCTGATGGGCTAACTCCAAGGTAGGTAAATCAAGAGAGATGGGAAATTCGGCCTCCCTCCCATCTACAAGGAAAAATGGAAAGTTTCCAATGGAAAATTTGGGAGTCACTCTATCAGCCCATAAGGCTATACTTAACTTTGTGTACCACACTCTTTGATTATCTTCCAAAGTCCATTTGATGATCCTTATCAAGTTTTTATTTATTGAATCTACCATTCCATTACCTTGGGGGTAGTAATTTGAGGATGTACTAAATTAGATGCCCAGCTAAAGTGCCCACTCACTTGTCCTTATGCCAAAAAATTCTAAGGCATTATCTGAAATTATTGTTGTTGGTACACCAAACCTCGTTACTATGCTATCATAGAAGTCCAACACTATTGTTTTATTGGCTTCTTTAAGTGAAATTGATTCCACCCACTTGGTGAAGTATTAATTATTAGTGAGTACCCATTTGTGTCCTCCATTGGAAGTTATATTGATCATTCCTAAGAAGTCCAAACCCCACCACATGAAGGGATGTTCCAGCTAGATTGGGTTGAGAGGAAAGGTTGCCAATATTTACTTACTTGCAAAGAAAGCACACTTTTGACATTTTATAACCCATGCATATGCATCTATGAAAAGGTTGGGCTAATAATAACCAACTCTCATCATTTTTCTATTGTAGTCCTTGGAGCAAAATAGCCTCCTGTAGGCCCATCATGGAATTATTCTAACAGCCTTGTCACTTCGTCATCATCAATGCACCTAAAAATCACTATATTGAGGTCTTTTTTGAAAAGAAACCCATCAAAAAATGCATTAGGTATGGACTAAAGTCTAAAATACCTCCTCTTTTCTCTATCCATACCTTTTGGGCACTCACTTATTATCAAAAAATGTGTCATATCCTAGAGCCAACTAATGTGAGGTGGAGGTACATCTATTTGTGAGTTGTCTTGTGTCACCAAGACAACATTTTTATATTCTTAAAGGTCATAAAACATATGATCACATAATACTTTGCCTCTCACTAACTTATTGAACTTGATCTCTACATCATACTTCATGACCTTGGTAATCCAACCATCCCTCTTCTCATTCAAGTCTTTGTTAAGAAGGAAGTCCCTCACTCTAAGATGAGACACCATAAGATAAATCTTACTACTGGAGAGAATTTATCTAAATTTTTTTAAGGCATCTTACTGCATCAAGGACTTGCTTTTCTACAAAAGTATACCTTACTTTATAACCTTCAAGCCCTTGATTGAAAAAAATAACTGGATGTTCAAGTCCTTCATCATTCTTATGCATCAACATAGCTGATATATTGTCAATATTTTCAAAGGTATACAATATGAAATCCATTAAGAAATCAAGATTCATGAGTGTTAGTTCTTGGGCTATGGCTTGCTTGATACCCTCAAATGTTATTTTACCTTCATTTGACCAAGTGAATACTTGGTTCTTCTTCAACATGGCAGTGATGGATTTGACCAAGTTGGAAAAGCTAGGTATAAACCTTATCACAAAGTTTATTTTCCCAAGGAAACTCTAGAGTCCCTTCTTGTGCTTGGGTAAGGATAATGCCAAATAGTCATTAGTAGTGAGTACCCATTTGTGTCCTTCACTGGAAGGTGGATTGAACATTCACATAAAGTCCAAACCCCACTGCATGAAGGGATTTTCTACCTAGATTGGGTTGAGAGGAAAGGCTAACAATATTTACTTACCTACAAAGAGAGCACACTTTAATTTTTTTTTGACCCATCCATATGCATCTTTGAAAATTTTGGGCTAATAGTAACCAAATCTCAATACTTTTGCTGCTATAGTCCTTAGAGAAAAATGGCCTCCTATAGGTCCATCATGGAATAACTCCAAGAGCCTTGTACTTGGTCATCATAAATGCACCTAAGAAACATTCCATTGAGGTCTTTTATAAATAAAACCCCATTAACCAATGCATAAGGTATGGGCTAAATTCTAAAACACCTCATTTTTTCTCTATTCATACCTTGCAAGAACTCACCTGTTATCAATAAATGTGTCATATCCTAGAACCAGCTATTGTGAGGTGGAGGTGCATCTATTTGTGAGTTGTCTTATGTCACCAAGATAACCTCTTTATCTTCCTAAAGGTCATCAACCATATGCTCACATAAGCCTTTGCCTCTCCCTAAATTAGTGATCTTGATCTCTACATCATACTCCATGAGCTTGGTAATCCAACCAACCTTCTTCCCATTCAAGTCTTTGTTAAAAAGGAAGTCCCTCACTCCAAGATGAAACACATAAATAGCTCTCATCACTTTTTTTTTTGTATTCCTTGAAGCAAAATAGCCTCCTACAGGCCTATCATAGATTTTCTCTAAGAGCCTTGTCACTTGGTCATCAGTAATGCACCTAAGAAGCACTTTATTGAGGTCCTTTCTAAATAGAACCCCATCAACCAATGCATAAGGTATGGACTGAAGTCTAAGATATCTCATATTTTCTCTATCCATACCTTGTAGGCACTCACCTATTATTAATAAATATGTCATATCCTATAGCCAACTAATGTGAGGTGGAGGTGCATATGTTTGTGAGTTATCTTATGTCACTAAGACAACCTCTTTATCTTCCTGAAGGTCATCAACCATATGCTCACATAAGCATTTGCCTCTCACTAACTTACTAACCTTGATCTCTACATCATACTCCATGACATTGGTAATCCAATGAGCCCTCTTCTCATTTAAGTCTTTTTTAAAAATCATGTCCCTCACTCCAAGATGAGACACCATAAGATAAATATTGCTATTGGAGAGCATTGGTCTAAAAAATTTAAGGCTTCTTACTACTATAAGGACTTGATTTTATAAAAAATTATACCTTACTTTGTATCCTTCAATCACTTGATTGAAAAAAACAACTAATTGTTCAAGTCCTTCACCATTATTCTACACCAACATAGCTAATATATTGTTAATATTGGCAAAGGTATACAATATGAAATCCATTGAGAAATCAAGATTCGTGAGTGTGGGTACTTGGGGTATGGATTTATTAATATCCTCAATTGATCTTTATCTTCATTTTACCAAGTGAACACTTGGTTCTTCTTCAAAATGGCAGTGATGGGTTTGACCAAGTTGACAAAAATAGGTATAAACATTCTCACAAAGTTTATTTTCCTAAGGAAACTATGGAGTCCCTTCTTATGCTTGGGTAAGGATAATGCCAAGATGGAACTTATTCTATCAAGGTCAATAGCTAATCCATAATTTGAGAAAATATGTCCCAAGATTTTGTCCTCATGGACAAAAAACACACATTTCTTGGGGTTCAATGAGATCTCATATTTTTTGTATCTTTCAAATATCATTATTAGGTGATCCAAGTGCTCACTATACATCTTGGATAAAATTGTTATGTCATCCAAGTAGACCAATACCATATGATTTAACAAGCCTTGGAAATCCATGTCCATGGTTCTTTGGAAAGTATCCCTAACATTTGATAAGCCAAAAGGCATCTTATAATAAGCATATGTGCCCCATTTTATGGTGAAGGTAGTCTAGTATTGGTTTTCTTCTCTTACCAACACCTGGTTGTATATTGAGTACCCATCAAAAAGAGAGAAGAATTATGAACTAGAAACCATTTGAAATAATTGTTCCATGGATGGTAAGGAGTAATGATATTTTAAATAGACCTTGTTCAACTCCTTGAACTCCACACACAACTAGATCTCAACATTCTTCTTTTGCATAGGTACTAGGTTAGATACCCATGAGGAGTGCTTGATGGGAAATATGATATTAGATTTAATTAATTTAGGAAATTCTTTCCTCATTATCTCTTCAATTTTGGAGTTGATAGGCCTTTGCTTCTACCTCACAGGCTTTGCATTGACCTCCAAATCTATAGTGTGTTGGGCTAGCTTGGGATCAAAGCTTCTCAGATCATCATATTCCCAAGTAAAGATGTCTAAATATTCCTTAAATTTTTTAATTAAATCTTGCCTTTTAGCCTTAGTTTTTACCTTTCCAAGCTTGAGGAGCTTGTATTTTAAGATACAAACTCTTTCATAGTTCTCCTCACTAGTTGACATCACTACCTTGTCTTTCCTCATATGACCTCCTTCATGGAAAAGACCTTCAAGATTGACCATCCCCTTAGGGAGTTTGTTACACCTAAACTGAATAATTTTATATTCATACTAATGTTGGAATATACGTTAGTTAATTAAGGAAAACTTTGCTTCCTGCTACAAGAAATAAGCAATCTACTTGTCATTTTCAAAGACCTTCTAATGAGATTCATTATCTAGCACCCATGGTCTTTCCATCACTTCAACATGTGGCTACAATTTGGATTTATTCAACTCATTTGTAATGTCAAAATTAGCTCCCATAGCTACCAACCTATCAACATGCTAATTTTGGTCGCTTGGTACTACTTGGATGTTGAAGGTCTCAAAGTCCTCAAGTATATCCCACACTCTATGTTTGTAGGATTTCATTAAGTGATTTTTTATGATGTTTTGTCCTCTCACCTGATGCACTATCAACTCACTATCCTTATATACTTGTAACTACTTGATTCTTCTCTTACTAGCCCATTGAAGGCTATAGATAAGGCCTTCATACTTAGTTACATTACAAGAATAAATGAATTAGAACTTACAAGAAGAGAAGTACTTATCATTGGAGGGAGATACTAGCATTTCACCTACACCTACCCCATGTTTTCTCCTTAATCCATCAAATAAAAACTTCCACAAATCACTAGTCTATTCTTGTAGCCTAGTGAGGGATGGCAAGAATTCATTCTCCTCATGTAAGCAATATACACCCATGTATCTCTCTTCAACACTTTCCAAAGGGTTAGATTATTTTAATTCCATAACTCATCTAATAACATATCAAGTATCCCCTTAGGATGAGTGTCTAGTTCTTGACCAACCAAGTGTTCATCTTCATCAAGAATGGTATAGCTAATGTTTGATCTATCTGTCCCATAAATATAAATGTGAAATTATGAAATAGACTCTTCTTTGATAGATACCTTGGTCCCATACCATGTATTGAAAGCCATGTAGGACCAATCTATTGCTAGATAACCCCCAATTTTTGCTATGAAGTTTCTAGATAAGCATAGAGAAAAATGAGGAGGTACATCTAGAATCAACACATCCTGAGCCAATGAAACACTAGGACAAGCATGCAAGGTAAAGTTGATATCTCTAATAATACTAGATGGTTTGGTGGAAGATCCATCAAGCTATAAAACTCCCTTATATTTGGGTTCATACTTCAAACCAAGTTGATGTGCTATTGACTTTGGCATCATTAAAGTACTTACTCCAATGTCTACCATGGAATTGTGTATCAAAGAGTCACCAATGATCATATAAATGTATAAGGGAGGAGGTTTCACCACCTTATTTTATTTACCTTCATTATATCCCTTGGTTGCATTGGTGAGAACCATGTTTTCCTTGCTTGGTGGCTTGTTTGAAACATTGATCTTTGGCAAACCCTCATAATGGATATACACTTGAATAGGTATAGCAAGCATGTCCCACATTAGCACACTCACATTGGAATTTTTTATTTGTTCAAAAATATTGATGGGAAAACCACCAAATTTTTCTTGTGCTTTGGGAGCCACAACCATACCTTGAACTTGTGATTTTTTGGGTACAAAAGCATTCCATTGGTTCTGACTATTTTATGTTATTGGAACCTTTGGAGTAGTAGTAGGTCCCTTTGGCTTTAATATTAATGGAGTAATAGTATGAGACTCTTTAACTACTTCCTGGTTACCATCCATGTTCCTTATTTTGAACCTTGTATTATCTACCACTAAAATGTATGCTTGGCTAGAACTAGCTTGTTGATTGAGTGCATAACACTCTTCATGCTCATAGTTAACCATTATAGCACCCAACTAATTTGGTCCTTTATTAGGACCTTGGCCTTTTTGAGTCTCTTCCAATTTTGTGATCATAAGTACTTCTATGTTTTGATCCATAAGAGTTTGATTGTATCCATAGCTAACACCTTGATGCCATTGGTCATTAAAAGCCTGATTGAGTTCAGTGTTTGGGACAATGGATTGACTGAACAAATAATTCTAAGGAATAGTACCCTCACCTTCTTGAGAAATATTGTTCTAAATATGGACCAAAGTGTTATAGGTACTTTCATCATTTGGATTGTAATTTTTTTTCCTAGCATAACTAGGCTACCCTTGCCCTTAACCTTATCCTTGTAAAATTCCTTTGTAAGGTGACCTATTTGCTTGATAAGACTACTATTGAGTTTTATATGGAGCTTGATAAGGACTATTAAATTAATATTTCTGACTCTTCACATTCACCAATTCATTTCCAAAGGATTGAAACATGCTCTTAAGCTCTTGGAAGTTCTTTTACTCTTGGGAATCACTAGATTAACTAGTTAAAGCCCTTTTCTACTTTGGTGTAGGTATGACAACAAGTGTTGGCATAGGAGGAATGAAAAGGGGAGGAATTTCAGTAGGAGGTGGTTGAATCTCAAGAAACAAAGGCATTGGTGGCCTAGGTGTAAGCTTGCTAGCTTGTACTAGACTATTCTCTGCTCTGATTGCCACCTCAGAAGCATCTAATATTGTGTTTCCTCCCATAAATTGAATCATTACTATAATATCAATATTGAGGGATTTCAAATAGTAAATGAAATCATAATTTAGGGTAGGCCTAATAGAGACTAGAATCCTATCCCATGTCATTTGAAACATGGTATTGAAGTCTTGTATAACCTCATGAGGAGCCTTCTTGATTGTAGTTAACTATTTATTAAGTGACAAGTAGTCACTCTTATCTTCAAATCTCTTACACACTACATCACCTAATTGATCCCATGATGTGATGGAGTTAGCATTAAGGTCTATATACTAGTATAAGGCTTTAACCTTGAAAGAGATGGCTAACAACTTGATGGCTACATTTTCCTTAGTGATGTCATCAATATTGCAAAATTTGGCTATATCTCTAAGGTGCTCCAAAGGGGTTATAGATTGGTCTCTAGTGAAGTAAGGAATACTTTTAAAATAAGCCATTGGGATAGGGTCATATTGATTAAGGTCTAAAGGACTCTGACCATTGAAAGGCACAAAAGGGAAAGCTATGGGGTTTCCCATGGTAGTAAAAAGATGCAACACAAATATTCTTGTAGAGGTAGACTTAGAAATTGGTTTAGGAGGAAAGTTTCCTTTGTATGGATGAGTGTCAGCAAATCTTAACCTTCTTAATGATTTTAAAGGTACTAAAATTTTTAGAAGGAATAACTCTAGAAGTTGATCTTGTAGTTACCTTTGGCATGAAAGATAGCTACTACTCTACCACCAAAACATTGAATGTTCTTTGGAGTCACCAGATACTAAAAGATGAAAGCTATAACCACTGTAAATTAATCAAACCAACATCAAACTTGACCAATATTCTTTGAAAGTGTGTCCCACTAGGCATGATAAAAACTATTATGGCATGGAATTGTACCCTTTTAGATGAGTTCTTTAGTCTCTCACACTCCCAACCATAATATTGGAGCAACCTCAGGCTATGGGTATCATATAATGAAGTTGAACCTCTAGAGAAGGCCAACTTCCTCTTAGTATATCACCTAAACTAATGTTTCTACTTGGAAAAGGGATAGAGAAGGGGGTATAGGGTAACTAAGAGAGATAGAAGGGTGATACACAAAATTGATCGAGACTCACATAAGCATGAAATGAACATTAATTTAGCATAAGGTAATTCTTACTCACACAATCTCAAAAACTAGTAGATTTGCATAAGTATTTCAAAAACTAGGCTCACTAAGCAATGAATGAAGCAAAGAAGAATTCTAAGATTCACACCAAACAATCCACCCATCTATATTTTTAATCAATCTTTTTCTAGCTTCTTTCTCATTGTAGGTCATCCTCCCAAGCCAAAGAGGAGTTATCTACATTGATTGGATCACGAGCGTGCAACTAAATTTGGGTTCTCATAAACCATACCCTTCTAAATTTTTACTTGTTTTTTTAAAAGGAAAAGAAAATAAACATGAAAAAATAGTGAAAAATTCTAACACACCTAGTGGGACCCTAGTGCTTTTCTTGGGTTCTTAGTTGTTTAGGACATTTAGTTGCATTAGTGAAATTTTCATCCATTGTAAATTTATTTTATGAAAATTAAACGTTATTTTTTTCATTTCTTCATTAGAATCGTATTTTCAATTTCTTATTTTCCAAATCAATTTTTAGTCTTCTTTACATTCTTTGAAAAGGGTAAAACTTTCATTTTTCCTTCATTTCTAAAAGTCAAAAAAACACTCATCCTAGGATTAGGACTTGTATCTTCATATCGCATTTAGGAGCATCATAGTTGTTATTGTACTCATTGAAAAAAATAAAAATTTTCCTTTGGGTTTAAAAATATGTTGCATCCATTGTTTGCTTGCTTTTTTAGTTCACATAGTTTAAAAGTAAATAGTGAAATTAATCATAGAAAATCACTTTTTTTCACACACACAATACCAAATCACTCATGCAAATCAAACATCAAAAATTGACATAAGGCCCAACTAGGATTCCATTACCTAATGGTAAACCTTTCCCTTGGCTATCCCATTTGGACTTCACTACCAAGGAAAGAAACTAAAACTTAGTTTGTTGGTTGAGTAAACTCTAGTAATTTGGTATATTTTGGCTAAGCACCCAACACCCTTATCACTGAGGTATGTGAAGTGAGGGGGTAGGCCATAATATCAAGCCATGTACCAAATTCTAATACAGATTTTTGAGAGCCTTAAACAACCCAAAACCATCTTTAGACTTCCTTTTCTAGTTCCCATTCTACAAGCCCAAGTTGAGTCTCATAACTTCTTAAATTGAGGCATAAGCCTAAAAATGAGATAAAAAGAATTTTAGGACTCAAATGTACTCTTTGTGTATGCTTGTTTTCCTTGAATTTTTATTTTGTTTGCTCTCTTTTTTGAGTGTGTGAGATCATTTTCACCTTTAATTCATATTTTATTGCATGGTTTTGACAAGGCAATAAGTTAGAAACCAAGAAAACCAAGATCCACCTCCCAACCACCCATATTATTCCTCATCTATGGAGCACACTTCAGATTTAGAAAGTTCCCCCAACCACTTTAGAAGTCCTAATTTTCCTCGGTCCTTTGCTTGAGGAGATATGGATTTCACCACCCTTCTTGATAACAATCCCATGGCTCTCCAATACTACCTTTCCACCATTGCCAATTTTACCTCTACTTTGGTTCCCTCTATTGAACCCCCCTATGGCATGCCAACTTACCTTATGGGTGAGACCTCGATTTCCACTATCTCCACCCAACCTATGGTAACCCAAGCCTCTTCCTCCACCAACAACCCCTCAAACACCACCACCCAACACCAATACCTTCCATCAACCAATACCCAAGCACCTTCTATCCCTACCAAACCTATCACTAACCCTTACAATGTAGGAACCACTTAACCTTTGGCAACCCAAACACCACTTACCATTGAGATGCCTTCAACTAGCATTGATTCCATCCCACTTGCCATTCACAACCTAACATCTTCCACCCATTTCCAAAATTTGGTAATTTACATACCCTCTACACTCCCACCCATTAGCACTAAGGTAACTACACACCTTCAACCCACCAACCCAACTATGCCTCTTACCCAACTAATGTCTATTCCACCAAATCTGGGGTATGTCCCAAACCCACAAGGGTATATGCCTTTATCTTCTTCCCAACCTTATATGCCTAATTACCAAAATGTGGCATCTTCCCAACCTTATATGCCCACTCACCAATATATGACATCTTCCCAACCTTCTATTCCCACTTACCAATATTTGGCATCTTTCCAAACTTCCATGCCCACTTACCAATATGTGGCATCTTCCCAACCCTCTGCTAGTTACCAATATGTGGCACATTCACAACTTGAATAAAATATACCTTACAATTATGGGGGTATACCACCACAAACTGATCTTATCAAGATGTTGATGGACAAGATGAAAAATCTAGAGTCATCTATTTTTGGTGCCCATAATATCTTATCATACGACTAGATTTGCAATGAGCCAATCCACCCTTCCATCCCAATCCGACCATACCCCGCACAATGGGAAATTCCAAAATTTACTAAAGTCCAAAGCAAAGAAGATCCACAACAACATCTTAGAGCATTTATATATTCATGTTATCTTATTAATTATGATGACACTCTTCTTCTCTCGACTTTCCCCATGTCCTTAGCCAGATCTACATTAGATTAGTATAGTGCCATCACTAGGCAATCCCTCTTCTCTTTTGCCCAACTAGCCCAAACTTTCTTGGACCATTTCTCTATTAATATTTCTAAGAAAATTTCTAATACCAACCTATATTCCATTAGGCAATTTGAGGATGAGTCAATTGCTAACTTTTTTGCTCATTGGAGAGGGTTGATCAACTAACTCTCCTTCTTCGTACCCAAACCTGAGTTGATTGAGATTTTCTCTTGGGCTTGTGTCAAGCATATCTCATCAAACTTACATGTTCAAATCTTCCAAACCTTTGATGAGGAATTTACCATGGATTGAAATTTGGAAATTAGAGCCATTAATGAGGATAAGCTTAGACTAAGGAATAAAAATTCTAGTTTCAAATCCAATAAAGCTTATTCCTCCAAACATATAAACCACACCAACACCAACACCAAAGCTAAAGGAACCACAAATTCATTAGTGTTTAAAATGGATCCTCTGGTTATCAACTAAACTAATCCTTCCACCTATTCCAACCAAAATGCTAAAACCCAAAACTGATATGTACAAAATCAATATACTCCACTAGGGGAGTCTTGTGCTTCAATTTTGGAGAAGTTGTTGAAGGTATCTATCATCCAACTTCCTTCAATAAAAATGACCCAATAATTTGATTCCTCCCATCCTATACCAAATTGGTATAAGGAAAATGAATTATGTAGCTTCCACCGTGTCATTGGATATAATATTGATAGATGTAAGACATTTAAAAACATTGTCCAAGATTTGATTGACAAGGGTGAACTTGTGATGGACAACCCAAATGCACCCCCTGATCAAGCACTTGAAATTTTTAGACAACCATTCCCAAACCACCACCTTCCATAAAAAGTGACCATACTAATGTGGATTCCTCCCACAAACATGAGGTTCATATAATTAATGTTTTTCTTAAGGAACTTATATTTAATGAACCCATGACCCAAACTTCCACTTCTTCTCCACTTATTGAGGTAGTGGAGTTACTTACCCTTCCTTTGGAAAACAAAATAAAGGAAGAAACTACCATTCCTTCTCCACTTATTTAGGTAGTGGAATCACAAACCTCTCCTTTGGAAATCATATCAAAGGAGGAAACTATCACCCCCATGCCTTTTTCTTCCACATTAGATCTATCTACCCTTCTTTTAGAAAGCATGCCTAAGGAAAATATTGCCTCACCTACCCCTCCCATGGAAGAATAATCCACCAAGGCCATATAACCTTTGATAGAATAAATGGAAAACATGGTCATCACACTTTCTCAGCCACTTGGTTTATCCTTAAAGCCCATCTATAAACCATTTTCAAGGTTGGTTCAAAACTTAGAGTTTCTCTATCAACCAAACCTTGATAGGGCCACATTTTGGAACCAAATTAGACTACCTTAAAAAACCAATAAGGAGTCATTAACCACACCATTTTCTACCTAACCTTTAACCTCTACAAGTGAAGCCACCATCACCCCAACCAAGCCAACAAAATCCTCCACCTCCCAAACCTTAGATAAACCATAAAATATACCTCCATTAAAGGCAATAAAAACACCTTCCACTACCCCATTAAAGCCCATCAATAACCTAGGTGTCCTTCCCACATATAATCTTACCCATCCTCCATTTAAATTAAATTTGACACTAGCAAACCCACCTAAGAATCTGCAAGTAAGGCCAACAAAGAAAGTTGAATCATCTAGGATTCAGAAATCCAAAATCGCCTTACCTCACATTTACACTTTACCTTACATTCTAGGACTATATCCCTCATCCATATTAGGAACTCACACCTTCACCTTAATTAAGAGATCAATCCTCCCAAGGAAACCACAAACCTAACCTATACTTCTAGCTACACCTCCACCTATTCTTACCAAAATTTCTACTTCCAAGCCCTCAAAATCTAATCCATAAACCTCCAAACCACCCACTTATAAACCATCTAACCCAAAAAGTAGCATTTCACCACCCAAAAATCCATTTTTTAATCCTACCCCTAAGAAGTCATCCACCCCAACCGTCAAAACCAAAACCTCCACTCCCTTACCACTTTTACTAGAGTTTTATTCCATGATCTTGAAAAGGTTGATCCAAGATTCCTACTTGGTCTTAGCTCCCATCAAGTCATTTGATACTCTTAGTCTTAAACCATCTTGTTTCAATGAAAATTTGATTTTCTCATACATAGGACACCTAGACATGATACAAAGAACTGCAAAGCTCTCCAAGTCATAATCCACAAACTATGTGATGAAGATAATTTATTAACAAAGGAACCTCCCATGAGCCCACCACCAAGATAAAATCCAAAAGCAACCACCCCACATCTACCTACCCCCAAACTCTTATCTAAGAGTGTAGAGGAATTGAATCAACCCACTAACCCAAATCCTTTCCAAATCTATACCATTCATGTGGTCACTCAATCATAAGCCCAATAGGATAAAGGGAAATAAAAGTCATCCATTCCATGGAAATACCCTTATTCCACCACCAAAACACCTAAAAAATCCCAAACACATTCACCCAAACCCAAGATTTCCATCTTGGGTACACCTCAATCCAACCCCTTTGGATTAATACATAGGTTAGTTCTAAAACAACTTCACCAAACACCGATTAAGATGAATTTATATGAGTTAATCCAAACCTTGACCTAACACTATCAAGCTATGATGGGGGCCTTCTAATATATAGAGGTTCAACCCAAAGATCCATGACCTCTATCATCCTTATTTGGATCCCTTCAACTTTCAACCTTTTTCACCTTCCAAGATTTGGAGATACTCCATGTTCATCTAGATGATTCAGATCCTCCCCTTTTCATTACCTCCCACATCAACCAAACCCATATCAAGAGGGTTATTATTGATGGGGCATCCATTATTAATATCATTTTATCCCATAATTATGACCAACTAAAACTCACAAAAAACATCATGTTGAAAAATACCATTGTACTTTGATCCTTAATGATACCATGATAACAACCTTAGGGACGGTCATCCTTCATATTTGTTTGGGAACTCTAACTCTTCTTGATCTCTTCTACATAGTATAAGGTGAGTTACAATATAAAATTTTGATTGGACACCCTTGGATCCATTCCATGGGTTTTGTGTCATCCACCTTACATCAGTGCATCAAGTTTGAGCATGAGGGTCAAGTCCATGTCACACTAGCCAACCCTAATCCTTTCAAGTCATACAATATGACTTACCAACCTAGTGATGTTCTCATCGTAATCAAATATGCATCCCCTTCCTCTTTCATAAATCAAGCTTCCACCAACTCATCCATACCTTCCTCCCAAATCTTCATGAAAGACCCCTTGGAATCTACATTCCAACATCTCTCACTTGGGGAGTATCGCCTATTAACCTTAGATGCCTTTCCTAATCCCCAAGAGTGTCAAAATCTTGACCAACAGCCTAGATGTGATTCCAACATTAGAACCATCATTCATTTTGGGCCTCCAAATTGCCAAAACAATCTTATCTATAGGGGGCTTGATCAACCACTATCTGCCTCCATTGCCTCCTCTTCTACTAAACCATTCACCTTCAATTTCTCTTACTTGGATAAACTAGAGTTTTCCAAGACATACCTTCATTGATGTGCTTAGAAGGGATTTGATTTAGGTTGTTATAAACATGAACCACATGAGTTGATACCATGAAAAACTTATAAATCTCATGAATGATTTTGTCTTAGATTTATTCACTAGAAGAGCCAACCAACCTACCTCTCATCACTGTCATTGAGGAAGAAATATCATCCTTACCTACCCCTTATCCTTTGAAATATAAGGATATAGATACCATCCCCCATAATTTTTTTTATTAATATTATTATTTTGGGACCTTTGACTTATCAAAAGGATGGGGAAACTAGAACCATTCTTGTGACTCATCCTGAGATGGTAGAAGATGATTCTCCTACCATTAATATTGTTCAGTGTCAGGATGATGATTCCATTCTCACCTATCTTGGTGCTAAAATTTTTTCCATTCACAAATATCTTCCTCCTAAGACATCATCCATGTTGAACAAATCCACTATTAACATCAACTTGGGTAGTCAAAATAACCCCCACATAGACAAAATCAACCAATCCTTAGATTCCTTAGAGCGTCAGTATTTATCTTCCTTTCTACAAGATCGTAGCATAGCATTTGTTTGGTCTTACAGTGATATGATAGGAATCAACCCTTTCACAGTCATCCATAACATCATTACCACCCTTGATGCCAAGTATATTAGGCAAAATCTTTAAAGGATGCACCCTCACATATCCCTACTTGTTAAAGAAGAGATTCAGTACCTCCTATCTATCAACTCCATCCATCCCATTGATTATCCCTAATGGGTCTTGAATGTCAATCCTATCACCAAATCAATAGGGGGACTTTGTATTTGCATATACTTTTATTATCTTAACCTTGCTTATCTAAAAGATGACTTCTCTTTGCCAATTATTAACTAGCTTGTTTATCTTACTACTAGCCATGAGATGTTATCTCTTATGGAAAAATTATTGGGCTATAATCAGATCTTGATTGCCCCAAAATATCAACATAAAACTACCTTTATTACCCCATGGGGAACCTTCTACAATAGGGTCATACCTTTCAGTCTAAAGAATGCTGGTGCAAATTACCATCATGCCATGACCTATATATTTCATGACCTTATTCCTAAAAATGTAGTGGACTACGTAGATGACCTCCTTGGAAAATCTAAATGTCACAAGGATCATTTGGCAATTCCTAAGATTATCTTTGAACACCTTATCCACTTTCACGTCTACCTTAACCCCAATAAATACATCTTTGGGGTATTATTAGAAAAAATTCATGGATTTATTATCTCTCTTTAGAATATAAGTTGATCTTACTAAAGTCAAAGCAATCCTCAACATGCCTCCTCCAACTAACCTCAAGAAACTCCATAGTTTGCAAGGGAATCTATAAACCATTCATTGCTTCATCTCTCAACTATCTAATAGATGTTAGCCTTTCCATCACCTTTTTAAGAAGGATATCTCCTTTAAATGGAACAAAGACTATCAGAAGGCCTTTGACTCACTTAAAGAGTACCTTCTTTTTCTACGTATTCTTGTCCCTTAAAAATAAGACCAAACCTTCTACCTCTATATTTCCACCACAAACCATTCCTTAGGAGCCATGCTTGCACATCGTGATGATCAACATAAAGAGCAAGTAGTCTACTATATAAATCAAACACTTATAGAGTATGAAACTTGATATACCCATACTGAGAAACTATGCCTTGCCTTGGTCTTTGTGGCTTCCAAACTCTATCACTACCTTCTCAACCATAAAACATTTGTAATAAATTCCACTGACCCACTCAAGTATATGCATTCTAAACCATATCAAAATCAATGTAGGCTAGATGGCTCATGCTTTTAGTTGAGTTCAATCTTGAGTTCCTCCAACAAAAGTCAATCAAAGGGAAAATTATTGCTGACCAATTGGCTAAAGCTCCTTTAGCAGACAAATAACCTTATCCTCTTGAGTTTCTTGACAAGTTCATCGTAACTCTCTCTCAAGAAGACAATGCTTATCCAATAACCATTTTATTTGATGCATCTAAGCATCAACATGGTGGGGGTGTCAAAATCATCCTTATTCCCTTATTACCTTTGATAATGAACCTCTTCCTTTATCCTTTAAACTTGATTTTGATTTCACCAACAACATGGCTAAGTACAAGGCCCTAGTTATAGGTCTCCAAACAACTTTGTCCTTGAGAGTTAAATTGATACACATTTTTGGTGACTCCTAGCTCATGGTAAATCAAATAAATGGTTCTTATCAATGTAAAAATGATTTTTTATAATAGTATAAATAATTGGTAAATGTCCCCTTGACATCATTTAAACATTACCTTATTCAAGCCATTCTATATTCTACTAACAAGTTTGTCAATACCATGGCTTCTCTTATTTCCCAAATCCCATATGCACCTTCTAAATTTAAGATCTTTGTCACCATCCACTACCTTAAAGATACCTCTTACACCAAATCAGACATCCCTTCCATTTATCATGTGGAAGAATCCCAATCTAATATTTGGTTTAACCAAATCTTTGACTACCTTACCTTAGCAATCGTCCCTTCCCATCTTTATAGAAATGGTAGAAGATAATTTATACATATTACCTCTTGATATACCATATCAAATAAGAATTATTTACAAGTGAGGTTTTGACAGTCTTCTCTTTTAATGCCTACATAGTTATGAAATCTCTCATGTTATCAAAGAAAATAATGATGGAATTTGTGGAGGACACTTTAGTGGTCTAGTTGTCACTAAATGTATCTTTCACCTTGGCTATTATTAGCCTACCCTTAACCAATACTATTATGATTATGTTAAAAAGTGTGTAAAATGTCAACATCACATTAATTTACATCGCATTCTTAATTATGGATTCAAGTCTCTAAGGATTCCTAACTCTTCTCATAGTGGGGATAATATCTCATTGGTGAAATTAACCCTCATTCTTTAAAATGACATCATTCTTTCATCATTGTGACATAATATTTCACGAAGTGGGTAGAGGCTATTCCCCTCATTTCAACCAAAGCTAATAATATTATAAACTTCATTAGCCATCATATTATCTGTTGCTTTGGTGTTCCTCACAAAATCATCATTGATAAAGGTAAATCATTTAAAAATAAAAAAGTAAGCAATCTTTGTGACACATTTGGCATTAAGTTAAGCTTATCATCTCCTTAAAATACATAGGCTAATGGATAGACTAAAGCTTATAATAAAAAACTTAATAAAATGCTAACTAAAATGGTCAATGCATCTATTTTAGATTAGCACTTACACATTCCCTTCCCTTATGGGCATATTGTACCAGCATTCAAACCCTTACGGGTGCTACCCCTTTATCTATTATTTTTGGAGCAAAGGTCATCTTGCCTCTCAAAGTATAAATTACCTCTCTTCGTATATCCCTAAAATATATTATTTTTGAGGGTGCTTATCATCAAGAACATTTAGCCCAACTTGAGCTACTTGATAAGCGTCATTTGGCTGCACTTAACCATCTTCATGTTTATCAAGAATGAATCGATCATGCTTATAAAAAGCACCTAAGAGAACAAGAATTCAATATTAGAGACCTCATCTTAAAATAAAATCAACATATAACCAATATGGAAAGAAGCAATCAGGGCAAGTTTGCTTTTAATTGGCTTGGACCATATATTATAACACATAAGTATGGGTTGGGAGCTTATCGGTTATCATCTCTTAAAGGGAAACCAAAACTTGAGCCTCTCAATGCTTTGAATATATGTCTATTCTTTTTTAAAAATGAGTTCAAACTCACATTCTGACCAACTTAAGCTCATCCCTTATTTTATGAGATTATCACCTTCATCCCCTCACTTTGAGGATGATCGATTAAAGCATAGAATCACGTGATTATCCATCATAGTATTATCCTTAATCCTAAATATGGGTACCATGGCTCTACCCATGACATGATTCTCATGGTTACTTTTCATCCCTAAAAGGATGGAATCCCATGGTCTTTGTCTCTTAACGCATCTTTTCACTCATTATTCAACCTTCTTGTGCTATAGTTTTGCCTTCATAAAGGTAATCCTTAAGCCTATATAAGCAACTCTATGTCTACACAAACAAAAAAACAATTGTATATCTTATGGGTCCTCTCTAACATTATAGACTGATCCCTTGAAGGAAAACTATGAAAACAACTCACAATTTCTTAAAATAATGTAGACTTCTCCCTTGAAAGATAACTACCCAAGCCTAACAAATCAAAAGCTTAGACCACTCCCTTAAAGGATGGATAAGTCAAACATTTGTCAAATAAAGCAATATCATGGAAGATTCTTGCATTGATCAGCTTCCCCAACCTATCAAAACTAATATCATTAAAATTGACCCATAATAAAAATTAAAAAACAAAAAATTTGGAAGCTACAATCAACTTTCACAAAAAGAAAAAAGTAGACTTCCTGCATCGATTAGTCTACACCAAAATAAAACATAGATTTATTTATACTAGCTCTTTAGAAACCTATAGAAGGGGAAAGCTAGCCCCATAAGAAGGTTCCATTATCATCCATCTCCCTTTTTACCCTCCATAAAATAAGGGATTTTGAGCTTACTTGACACCAGGCGATCAAGAAACTTCTTAACAAACCAATGAATGCTAATGCGAAGAGTTCAAAGGGCTTATGTTCATAAGCTGATCCACCTTCCTATCTTTTGGTCCTCACAAATGAAAGAGCATTGTGTCTCCTTCTTCCTTTTTCATACCTACTTGTTGATACATTCATTAAGATGTTTGTCTTTTAATTGTTTAAGCTTTATTCTCTCATTTCCTCTCTTTTCTTACATATAATTTTGTTGTCCAAACTTAGTCTATATGTTAAGATAGTTTTAAACATTCTAAAATCAACTCTCATCCAAATAAATGAAAAAAATGACATTTAAATACATTTAAGAACATTATGTGTTTTATTAAATGATTATCATTAACCATCCACATCATTTATTTAGGTGTTTTTAATCATGAAAATATTCTATTTATCATAACCATCATCATATGTTAAATCAACATCTCATATTACTTAACATCTCATCTATCTAAGCAATATTGTTTTCCATCATGCCTAAATCAGCTTAATTCTATCACATTTAGTCCATTATAAACTTTTATCATAAAGTTAATTACCACATTTTATCATTTTTTGAAAGCTAAATAAAAAAAGTAAACCATTATGTTATCTAACCACATATCTATCTAAGTATGGGATCACATAAATTCATTAATTTACATATCCACATTTAAAACATTAAATTAAGCATACACCTACTCATAGGAACAATGCTAAACCATTCACCACATGTCATACACATCATAAATATCATGAAATGAGCATAATTAACCATAACCATAAACAACATACATCAACCATAATAACATCATACCTCAAATAAAAATTATATATATATATATATATATATATATATATATATATATATATATATATATATATATATATATATATATATATATATATATGTATGTATGTATGTATGTATGTATGTATGTATGTATATATCAAATGTCCATGTCTCTCAAAATGGTATATACATCTCACTACATCAGCTTATATGCCAAAATCAAAATCATAATAATACAAAGAGTCTAATAAGGTCCATGGTGTAGGGGTAATAGTATCCCTAGATCATGTCCATCTCTCGAACCTATCTGAGCACCTAAAAATGCTACCAATCACTAGGTGTTGCACTGTTAGGTCTCCCTACCACAACCCACTCTAATACAAACTCAACATACTAGAGCACATTTGGAAGCTAGCTAAAGACAAGTCCCTCATAATATCTTAACTCTTCCATAGTCACTACATATCTAGACACTAGGATAGTCCAAGCTGGTCATGTAGATGTTTGTCCTCATGTTTGCCTCAAAGCATCTTTCTCAATTAATATCAAGGTCACCTATGCCTTAACCCATCCCTCTCCTATGTGATCATACCTATCTGACCATGTGCATAAACTCTCTTATGTCATAGTGGCTATATGTTCTTATGCATAATCCCTCTCTTGTGTAAGGGTGGCTACCTATCCCCACGTATGGTCCCTCTCCTAGTTGATGATCACTATCTCTGAAGACTATCTCTCTCCTAGGTCCTCACTACTAGCTAACCCTATACCATGTCCCTCTCTAATGTCATAGACACCAGAGTTACTTGTTTCATGGCCAATGCTACTCTCACCTAGTCCCTCTCTATGGCCATAATCTATTTATCAGGATCATATACCTCTATCAACTCCTCTTCCCCCATCTCCATGTCTACATCCTACTACTATCCAAACACACATCTAATTTTTCCCTATGCTTTATCTCCACCAACCTCTATAACATACTATCCCCACCACCACACAATATACTCATGTGTCACCCCAACATCATCCATACCTACCAGAGTTGGTAAATCCTCATATAATGGCTCATCCTCCACTAGATGTGGTGGATGTAATGGTGCCTCTGCATCCTCATATTTGTATCTTAAAAATGTCTTGGGTCACCTTATATCAAGCCACACTACCTCCTCACATGATCAAATGGGATCAGCTCTACCTCCTACTGTCACCTCCCATAAATCCATCTAAAGCTCTACAAGGAAAATATCTATGTGCCAAGCCCTCTCCATGGTGGGAATGTTGTGTATGGTCTCCAAATAACCTCCCCATCCACTAATGCATCTAACCCCTATCTAAACCAATCTAAGTCCCACACATCCTCCCATGCCCATGGCAGTGCCATGTCTAATTTCCATCTCATGACGCTGACTCTGAACTTGGTCTGATGTCATGTATTTCATCATATTCTAATTGGTCTCAATATAATAACATGCTCATATTCCTAGTAGTACAGTAGGAAGCATATGCTCATACCATAGTGCTTATGTACTTGCTAACCCCAAAGCTCTTGATAGACTTGAACCAATAGTGTTGGGGCTCATGGAAAGACTTTTTAATCCTCGATCATGTCTACTAGCACACTTAATAGATCCTAAAGAACTATTCCCCAACTTGAGTTGGTAAGTACATAGCAAGTGATGGATATCATCATCATAGTCATGATCCACCTCCCCTCAATATCCATGTGGTAAAAATCCTCAAAGTAAAAATGCCCAGCATGTCATCGGGCCTATACAAATTCCTCTCCAAACAACTGGTCCATATAAGCATCCTTCTCATCACTAAGGATAGGATATACCACTTAACCCTATATGAGAAGTCTTAGAATATTATGAATGTCCTCTAATAGGATGGTGGTCTCCCATATTGATAACACAAAAGTGTTGGTAGTTAGGTCCCATCTCTAAATGAGGGATACCAACATCATAGTATCTTGGGGCACATTATGATAATACCACATGCCACCCAAACCCACCACCATCATGTTCTCCCAATATTATCTATTCATGTCTCTATGTACATCCTCTAGGAGTGGAGGCACCTCATCTTGCATCATCATCATCATCACCTTCACTTGTAAAGTTATATAACAATATTAGTTTACCCTACACTTTTCAAATCCCCATAACCATTTCACCTATACTACACCTACGTGCTCACCTAAATTCATACCATACTCATCCAAACAAACCTATTTACCTTTCCATAAGATCTTTTAGCTACCTAACCTTAAAATTTTTTAGCCTAGCCCATTACTCTTAACTAGATTTAACACTCTTCCTACCTTATTAAAACCTTCTCCCACCTTAGCCTTTAAATTCAAGACTGGTGTCAGTTGAGTCTCAATCAAATCTAATTATTTGTTGGACCGATGTTGGTCAAGGGTTGACCAACACCGATTGGGTTTTATAGACCGATGTTGGTCCCATATTGACCAACATCATCCCCCTATCAATCGATGTTAGTTGATAACAACCGATGTTGATCACTATGTGCCATGGTTAATGACCCCCAAACCCTAATTTTCTCACAAATTACATTCAAAAACCTAAGATAACCTTATCTACTCCCTCCCCCTACCATATTTCCATCTAAAATCAACCTCACAAATATAATTTCCCCCCATAAATACACAATTCTCTCTATCACCTACCCACACCCATTTCAAACCACCCACCCAAATTCACAAAACCAAGAATGAAATAATAGATAAAACACCAAGTCATTACCTCTTTCCATGTACACCATCATGGTAGAACCTACTACATGTCTGCTATTCATCCTCCACCCCTTGCTCATCCTCTTTCCCTCTGCATCTTCACCTACTTTTGTCCCACTTGGGCCACTTAGCACCCACTATACTGAGTCACACTCCACTTTAAATAGAATCAATTATACTTCACAGCTCATAATCACAAGTTTATATTCACCCCATCATTTTCACTCTAGACAAATGGTAGTGAACAAGGTGAAATGCCAAAAATGGAATGTTTTTGACCTTTACAATCATCAACCCCCTTTTTTTAGGGTTTTGGATAATGACCAATGTTGGTCACCAATTAGGGTTAGGGAGACTGATGTTGATTGACCCTAACTGGCATCGGTTGACCTAATTAGGGTTTTAAACCCCTAACTACCTAAGGATCCCTTTTTACCAACCTAAACCTTATCTTTCAGAGTTTCTCTTTGATTATTCATACCACTTATTAACATAATTTCATGAAAAACCACCCTTTATTTTATTACATTCATAATTTTTTCCACCCTACCATGATCCATGATGTTACACACATTCACAACTTTTTTACATAGACCTTTTAGGTGTCTCAAAATATGCCAACTTACACTTTTGGCAACTGCACCCTATTCCATTTTCTCAGGATCATCTTAATTTTAACCCCTTGTGAACATGAATACCTTAGCATGAAGATTTATGTTTAAAAGTGCATCCATGTCTACTACACCTAATGTGATGGCCTAGTTCACTTGTCACTTATCTTCCTTAATGCAGCCTTATTTGCCACTTTGTACCACCCTACCTGCTTTTCCACTCATATACACTTGTCAAACCCATACCCAACTTCATTTTAACTCATCACATCCTAGTTTGAGGAGGAACACCTCATCCCATACATGGGGCATCTAACCTTCCACTATACCTATTATTTTTGTTTAGTAGCTTGAGGATGCAATCTATGCAATAAAAAGGGGCAAAATGTAAACATTAGAAAATCACACCACATGGTTCTAGTCATCATAAAACATCCCTTGGTCCCCTTGGCCCTTTTGGGTTAAGATATTTATTAAAATCCTTAAGAACACCAATTTATCCCATTTGGATAATTTAATTAGTTTATCATTTTAAATAAGCCTATTTACATCTCCTCACCCAAATCCATGGCTAACTAATTGACACCTAGCCTTAGGACTATTTCTTACTTAGGCATTTAATGCCCTAACCTCCTAGACTTCTTCCTCATGTATACTAATTATGCCTTTAATAATATCAAACCACTTCCATTGGTCTTAATGACCAATCTTAAGCATAAATGACTATTTGTGGCAAATTTGGACTATTTCTCCTTGATTGACGTCGGTCACCCCATGACTGATGTTGGTTGACTAGGATCGATATTGGTTACTTAAGGTAACCCAAAGACCCTAGCTCAGGAGGTTGAAAACATATTTTGAGAGAGATTTTTCTCTCAAGTGAATCCAAGCTTTTAGGAGAACTAACAAACCAAACCAGGAACATCAAAGTTCCTCATCAATTCACCATGAAGAGCTCAAGGACTGTTACTCTGTCCACACTACTCTAGGATCACAAGCAACTTATATCCAACCTTAGGACTTATCTAGCTCATCAAAACTCCAAAGCTACGTATCTTTCTCTTATATCAAGTTCATTTACTAGTTTTAGTGGTTTTATTGATTTCTCCCATTTTCCATCTCTCCAATATTCCTCCTTATGTTGGAGTTATATAACTCCAAACACTCCATCACCCACCAAAACACCCATAGACCATTCCTAGTCTCCTGAGTATCCAACTCCTGAGTTTGATACTTATGGGAATTTATTCCAACCTCATGATCAACATCTAATCTAGAAACAACCCATAAAGCCTTCTTGCAAACCAACCCAACATCCATTTTTCCCAGAACCAAAACCTATAGTAACTAACATCAATCACCTCTGACTGGCATCAGTCATCCCTTAACCAACATCAGTTGCCTTAACTGATATTGATTGTACAGTGACTGGCATTGGTCACTGTGTGATTTATTTTCACAAAAATAATAAGTTATTTCCACCCATTAACCTTCACCCAAATTTTGGTTTTTAGATTTATGTCACTTCCCAGATTCTCAAACTATTTTTTGAATCAAATTTTAACATTTTGCATTATTTTTTAACAAGTTATTTCTATTTTGTTAAAATCATTCATTTCTATTCAAAATCATTTATTTCATTGAGTTTTAGTACTTTCTATTACTTCATGCAAGCATATATTTTCATTTTCCAGAACTTTAATTATTTAAAGAGTTTATTGATATCCCCCAAGGAAGTCTAGTACTTATTAGATCTAGTATTCACTAGGCAATCCACCCATCTATCTTGCTAATCAATCTTTTTCTAGCTTATTTCTCATTACAGGTCATCCTCCCAAGCTAAAGAGGAGTTATTTACATCAACTGGATCATGAGTGCATAACTAAATCCAAGTTATTATAAACCATACCCTTCTTCTAAGTTTTAACTTATTTTTTTAAGGGAAAATAAAATAAACATGAAAAAATAGTGAAAGACCTCCACTTTCAAGTGTAGGACAATCATTTTTATTGTGTTTGATAGAAAATTTACAATACACACAATATGTTTTTGTATATGGGTTACATGGATAATTATGGGTGAAGTGACTTAGTTCTCCATAAAAATAATAGAGTATTAATTGTGTCATCTTTTAGGTTACTTGTCTATGAATTTGATAAACCCCTTGGTATCAACCCTGCCTTTTCCATAACCCTAACCTTGTTAATGGTTCTAGTATCCTCCATATTGTCTTTATGGAGAAATAGGGTCCTAATTTAGATGATAATATGGAGAAGGTAGAGTCCATCCTAACTGATGTTGAGGAGTGGGTGACACCAATATTGGTTGATATTAAGGAGAATGAAATTCTCATCCCCTTGTGGATGCATCTCATTATCTTATGATAATGAATTAGGTTGTTATAGTGATTGTTATGCAATTAATACACATACCTTCATCGTAATTTCATCCTTAATATCTCGTAGTGCTATGTAATTTTTTTTTGAGTGGTATATTTTAAAAAGTTACAATTTATACTCTAAGGTCATCTTACATACTATTGTACTAAATGACAATTTATAATGATGTAATATCGATTGTAACAAATCTAACCAAATTATTTCCATATATGAGGATAATAATTTTGATGGTTCCCTTCTTTCCCACACTCTATACACCATAAAAACATACTTTTCTCCTTTATTTCTTGTATCTTGACCATTATTTTTAATATTGCATCTAACTTGGTGTTCATTTTCATACTTCCTCAAGACTCATCTCCATAGTATTCAATTTGTTTGACACAAACTATAGCTATGATGGTATAAACTTTATTTTTGAATTTATTTTGTGTTATTTCAAACCTTTTCATACTTATAAATGCTTCCACAAACCAAACTTCATTATGTGTATCTTTAAATGAAAAACATATATTTTTCATGACATTTGAAAACCTTTGATCATATTTTAACACATATTCTCCTAGGTTCTACTTAAATCTCTTTAGATCCTAAATAGTCCAGATAATGTACTTATGTATTTTAAAATCTATAACCAGTTCACTCTTTACCCCACTTAGATATAATTTGGTTCCAACAAAGTTATAAATGAACTCTAAAACTTGGCCAGTTAAAGCTTTTAGGAACTCACATATTCTAGTTTCATCATCTTTCCCCCCAATGGCTTCCCATTCATTTCACAAGTTCACAAAAACTATTTTGGATCTATATAGGATTGATGACTAGATTACTAGGTGCTGTTACTAATGCACTACTACTGCTTACGATATCTAGCTCTAAATTATCTTCTTGGAAACCTCTATTTAATTTAGATTCTACACTTTTCCTAGCTAATATTTCCTTGATTTCATCATACCACATCTTGTCTTATATAAACTTTAAAAAATATATATATATATTACTTGATACTACCACATGATCTAATTGCAATGGTGTGGGGTATGTGCTTTTTAAGGATTAATGAGATATATCCATTCCTTGACTAGACCTTATCTAAATAAGTAGTTACCAAATGGGTTTTATTCCCATTCAATGATTTGTTTTTAAAGATAAAACTACTTCATAAAGTGACTACTAATACATTATTCTTTCTCCTTGCCTAACTCATCAATTGAGATATTATGATTACCTTCCCATTTTCAATCTAAAATTGACTCTATTTTTAGTCTATTTTTATGATCCTTCTGAATTCATATATCTTACTTTGAGTCTTAGACACCATCACTTCTAAAAAAATTCTTCTTTGTCTTATTTCTTGTGAACTCCTTACCTTTCTATTCAAAGATTTCTTCAGGTATTCTACATCCACAGGACTTTGTTTTCCTCATCTATGATATTGTCTCAATTCTTGCTAAATCCCAGTTATCATTTTTCATATTCTACCTTTTTCTATTCATTTTATTGCTTATTTTTGGTGGTCTTCAATTTACATATAGTCATAATGGTTCACATACACCTCATTCACATTTTCATAAATCACATTCTCGCACTGCCTTACTTGACTACTTCATGTTATTTGAAATTGACACCATCGCCTTTTCTAAAACCAACATCTTCATTAGCATAAATATATTTTTTAAATTACCTCTTATGAACCTCATGAATAAATCATATGTGATATCAAAATAAATGTATTCTTGAACAATAAACTTAGATTCATACCCATCAACTATAGTCTTCAACTAGTGGTCAATTTCCTATGTGCACTTAGTATTCAATTTTCTTATTTTTTCCATTTTCCCTTCATCATATTCAAAGTTCTTTGTTTAACGAGTTATAAAATAGTAACATTCTAACCTTGATATTCATGCTACTAGTAACTCCAAACTTTTGCACCAAAATGTCTCATATATATCAACATATATGTGTTTTATAATTATTTAATTTACAAGGATCCTTACTATAATATATTATTCCTCAAAAAACTTGTGTATGCTCTTTTATATACATCTCTTAGTGTCTCTATGACCTAGTAACCATCTTTTCATATTATGGGTCTTGAAAATAAAACCATTATTAGCAATGATCCCTAGAATTCCTCGTCAGAACATGCTAAAGTTATAGTCTATTATAAGTTACATGTATTCACAAGACATAATTTATGTAAATACATGTTTGAATATACCTTAGCTTTTATAACATTTAATTATCACCATAATTCATTGACATAGTAGTGTGTAATCTAGATAATAGAGACATGCGAAGGATTCATATACTTGCTTACACTATTACTAATACAACAACAACATGAAAACTAACATCATGGATACATATATCAAATAAAAATATATTGTCTAGGGATACATCATACCAAAAAAGGAGTGATTTTGTTCTCTCAATCTAGTTCTAGGAACTCAAAATAATGAACAACATTTTTACAATGCGACTATACACTATTTATAAAGCCTACATGACTTTTTGGCTTCTTGAATCTTATTTATTATTACTTTTAGTGCTATAAATCATTAAACCTTCCATTTATCCTATGTATTTACATCAAAGGTTAATTAAATATACACGTCTCAACTAGAACTATACAATAAATGTTTTCGACTTAATATTCACAATCTCTTACTAACAATAAAATAATCAATGTGTTTGTAACTCTCCCTTTTTATTGTGATAAAAAATGAAAAGTAATTAAATGATTCCAAATAATTTTTTATTCTTAATTTACTATTTTATTTTAATTTGAATAGACTTTGAAAATTTGTGATACTTGACCCGAATACATGTTTAGTGTTAAACTTTCACGCAAGTTTATTTGCTTGCTTATTGTGCCAAATTTGTCGACACACAATATAAAATGAGAAAATTAAATTTATATGTATATTACCATCATCTTACCACCTTATTAATATTTAATTAATGTTTAAATTATCTAACTTGAATCACCAATTTATATACATCAACATTGTGTGTAATTTGACAATCTTTCTTGTATAATACAACTATTTGTGCATTACATATGTTTTCAACTCTATCTTTTTTTTGTGACAAAAAATGATATGTAATCAAAATGAACTTGAAGACTTATCGCTTCTTAAATTTATATTGTGTTTTAAATTGAATAGACTTTGAAATTTTTTGATACTTGATTCAAATACATGTTTAGTGTTGAACTCGCATGTAAGTTTCTTTGTTTGTTGATTGTGCCAAAAATTTGTTGACACATAACCTAAAATAAGGCAAAATGATTTTAAATGTATTATTTTATAATATTTACATTGCATTCTTCCTCATGTTTAATCTATTGTGAATTTTAATGAATCAAAGTAGTAGATCTAAACTATTACCAATGAGATGTGGGTGAGTTGGTTAAATGGATTGGTTGCTTCAAGCCCCACCTCAGTTCAAATCTCTAGAAGGGAATATGAGCCTGATTGTGGTTGTTGGTTGTATTATCAGGGCCCTTGGTTATTCTCAAGGTAGGTGGTGGAAACTATTGGTAATAGTTGGTATACATGTGGTAATATATGGTATATAAATGGTATTCATGTTTTAAATATATTACATGGGGATATGGGTCCATGTCCTAGACCAGTCCATGCTTTAGTCAAAATCCATTATCAATAAAAAAAGATCTAAACTATTAAAATTGAAATACAATAAATATAAATATCTATAAGTAAAGTACATCATCTTACAAAATTGAAAGTGATCTAAAAATAGTAAATTTACATAAGATATGAAAACATCCATCAAACTGATTTTATGCTAATTATGGAGGATAACTGTGATTAAAAATTACTTGAAAAGACATATGAACTGTGTTTCTACTGAAAATAGAATTCTAAATTATGCTAGTAAAAGGTTGTGTTAGGAAGATACGGGCACATTATGTCCTTGCCTATTGATTGATGTCATATCCTAGTTGACTGTGTGACTAATTTTTTTATTTGGGTCTATACGTCTGTCTGTGAGGGTCTATTGTATATCTATGTGTGCCACTTTATTACATGAAAGCCATAACAAAATACAAACTTATATCATACAAAATAAACTAAATATAAATCAAATGCAAAGGGAGGAACAAGGTCAAGGGAATAGCTGAGCTACCCTCAAATAACCTTTTATAATCTGAACACTACCTACATTGTCCAAAAGGGATTCAAGACTATGCAATTATCCCTCCTAGAGTGAGTGGGTGAATTTTGAGTTTTTATAGATGAATTAAACTAGATAGATTACTTTAAATTATAAAAAATGCATGCTCTTGACGTAAAATAAAATATATTCAAACTTATATTATGACTATTATAATGCTACATAATTGAAATTGGAAAGAATAATGCTCTTTTGTTCAATGTGCAGTATAATTACCAAGTAATTTATGGATAGATCTAGGTGAGGTCTTAAGTTGCCTTAATGTGCTAATATAGACGAATATTTTGAATATTTTTGGTAATTGATATTTTTAAAAACATGAGAGGGTTTAAACCTAATGTCTTGAATATTATTTTTGGGGCATGAGGGACAAGGCCACAATGTTGCCTTATCTAACTTAGTGCAATCTTATCGTATAAGGACATAGACTTATAGAACTCATCTGATATGAAATGAAATAAAAATAGGGATGTGTGAATGATGTTATACATAGTTTTAAGATAATTTTTAGAATAGTGAATACCCTTGTAAAGACTATAAGTTAGTAGAATAGTGAATTGGCCAAGTAGGGTAAAGATGCCAAGTTTAAACATTATCAAACATTTAATAATTAAATTTATGTGTATAAATTCCCCCCCGACCCACTTTATTATAGTTATGCAATGAAGGTAAATTACTAGAGTAAATTAGATGCAAACCTAAGTGTGTATACACACTTTATATTTTGATATGAACTCTAATCATGAAAAATACCTCAATGTAAATCCTGTAATAATGACACTTAAAGTACTTATTGTCCATATTTAAAAATTGAAATTTTGAAATTGGAATTTTGAATTTTGAAGAGAGGTCAAGGAAATTATACACCTAAAATATTATACAATCTAATTACCTTGTAACTTAGAAATGGTGATGTCCATGCCACCTTATTGAGGCATTTAGATACATGTTGAAACTATGAATAATTGAAAGTGATCAAGTCACAATTTTGAAAAATAGTGAAATCCCTTGAGTTGGAAATATTTTTTGCTCCAAATCTCATTTTAATTTGTAGAGTATATGTAAAATAATTCAAGGGTGAAACAGTCAAATGTAGCTTGCTACATAGAAAAATTAAAACCATGCATGTTGAGTGTCGATATAATCTTATATGGCCACTTACAACATGAATATGAATCATGTTGCTACAGATGGATCTAGATTCTATTTGAAACTTTTCAACTTTTGAACTTGAAAATTTTTAAACAATCATGTAGTAATTTTAACATGAATGAATATCATGCCTCTTGTATTATATTGAATGATAGTGAATGCCATTTGAACTTTGTAACTTTTGAAACTTGTAACTTGTGATTATTTTTGCACATGCCCATGCATATGCATTGATTATATGTGAATATATATTGAAGTAATCGTAGGAAGGAGTATAGATGCATGTCAGATGCCCCAATAATCTAGAAATTCTATATCATTCTTTAATTTTAAAACCTTTATAATGCTATAATTCTATTTTTTTAACTCATGAAGCTTGAATTCTCAAGACAATCTCATTGTGATGCCCCCATTTTGAGATGAGAGACATAGCCTAAAAGTCACTTATTTCAAAATAACCATATGTGAAAGATATTATCATTTTTAATAACTTTGAACATTTGAATTAAATTTCATCATAGTATTTCATATAACATTTTGAATTGTATATGAAACATGTGGTAAAGAGATATAACATTTGAAGCACATAAGCAACATATGCATGATATGTATCATGGCACCAAAGTAAGAATAGAGAATATAATTAATGCATGATTTGAATCATGACACCATATTAAAAAGTAATGAACATGTAATCAATATTACATAAAGTCATGATATTTTCATATAATGTCACACATAAGGACCAAAGGCCATATACAAGACATGTGAATGTCACATAAACACACAAGGATAAGGGCCACACACAATAAGCAATAAATTTATAATTTAACACATAGTAAAGTAAGAAAAAAGGATCATAAAGTAAATGAGACTAGCCTACATCATCATATGTATCAATGACATTGTTATCAAATAACATTTTAATGTAACACAATGTAAAGTATGAGTGAATAGTAAGAAAATTATATGATATATAAATTTACATGGTAGAAAGGTTATGGATAGATAAAAATTGTTGAAATTTTCATGGAGAATGAAGAGATGCCCCCAAACTTAGCAAGGTTGTTGGGTAATAAGGGAAACCTAACATTGAAAATCATGTAACAATATGTATTGTATCACACTCACATACCTCATGAAAAACATTATGTATTGAAAACTAAAATATGATATCTACTTAACATGAAATAAATAGCATATGAAAATAAATAAGTTAGTAACATAATAAAATGATTTTAAGATCCTGATTTTGAATTTTTTAAAATTTTGTTTTTTTTTTAGTTTTTGAAAAAAATTGAATTTAAAAGATATGAAAAGGTGATAAGAATCAAGGATTCAAAAAAAAATTAAAAGGGAGGGATTAGAACAATTCATAAAAAGGTGATAAATAATAGTATGATAAAAAGGAAGACAAGCCATGTGTCTTGAATGTATGCACAAAAAGAATTATATAATGTAGATAAAGATGTTAATTCCCCTAAAGGGAAAGAATCTAGGTATGCTCATGGAGAATGTAGATAAATATATGTGATCATGTAAGTGCAAAGGAGTCCATAACATGGTAGATATGTAATAGTAATCAAGTGAAGTGCCATCAATAATGTGCATTGAAAGTATTAGTAAGATAGTTTGTTTTGGATTATTCAAATTAGTTTTAAAACTAAGAAGTTAAGTGCTTAAAATGAAAATGCAATCAAGGTATAAAAGAATCCTTGGAATGGGGATAAAATAAGTAGTAACAAAGGAAACACAAAGAAGCTATGTATAAGGGATGATGCAAGTATCTAAACAAATAATTGATTAGAGGATAATTCACATGGAGTTCTTGCATAACAGGTATATCCACCTACTTCATTTTATGATAAGCCCTCAATTTAATTAGGATGTCATTGTGTATATATTTATGATAAAATGGATTGTGTTATAGATGTTCTATGATGCATATTAGCCATAACTATATTAGATGTCCTTGGCAGAGTATGCCATACTTTGTATTCTTGTGTTGATATTATGTTCTCTTTTGAAATAGTAATAATTACAATATATTGTTGAAATGTTGGGGAATCATAATTATTAATTTGGGTAGCTCCCATTACTATTTATTATGATCTTCTAAGGATTGCATTTTATTTATCTAAAGTATGATCAATGTGAAATAATTTTGAAAATGATATAGGACCAAGAGTGATTGGTAATGGGATAGACCCAATGCAATGCTTTGGTTTTGTAGCTTTATTAAAATGTGGTCCATCATACCCAATACATTTGAGAAAACCTATATTGAATATATTGCCTTCTGGTGAGCATGTAACTACAACATTGGTGCCTTTTTTCCATCCATAAGTGGTTAGATAATGAGAGGTTCCTAATAATAATAATAATAATAATGGCGTTGTGTTGTTACTTTTGTAACCATATTTGTAGGAGCAACCTTAGATATTTATTCTTGATTTGAAATGTCTTTATTGAGAAATACTATTTTTAAAGTACTTTGATTTTTATTTGGTAACTATATCTTTGAATGTAGCTCTATGTGATTATCTAATTGCTCCCTTTTTACCTTCTCTTTAGGATATGTGATCATTATATTAAAAGTGTTAGAGTCGACCGATTGTGAAATAATATTATAGTTATTTGAAGTATATTGTAGATCCACTTATGTGGAAATGTGTGATTTGCCCTTACTTTGTATAGAAGGGATATATCTATATTCACCCAATCTAATAGATATAAATAAAAAATAAGATAAATATTTATCTTCATCAATGGGATTGAAATTTAGCTTGTATAGTTGATCATCTGTTATTTATTATGTATCTTCATCATTATTATTATATGTTTATTAAATTTAGTGATTAGGTGAAATTTATATTAATTTGAAAAATAACTAAGTAAAATAAATGAAAAATCAAATAGGCATTCAAACATGCATTTACTTGAAACAAATGATAAATATTGACTAGGGTTTTGACTAAAATGTATAGGGAATAACAAGCAACTTATTTTTTATGTAAAAATTAGACTGTAGATGATTGTGTAAGAATCTGGGATTTTTGAGACATTATTTAATTTAACTATGTGACTTTCAAGTCTATCTAGGACAAGATCGAAAGATTAGGACTGGTGTAATTTTTTATATTATCCTTATGTAGCCATGTTATCCAAGTTGATCCTATAACAAAAGTGTAAATTGGGGTTTTGTGTAGATCTATCTGTATCTGAGTTTCAACCTATCATGAATTTTAGATTGCATAATACAACCTATGTGTTTACCTCTTTTCCTTCAAAACCCTTGTGAAGTCATACACACAAGAAGCAAACAAATATCAAATGTAAAAGGGGGGGTGGTGGAAATGGGTAAGTGGGAATGGCTAAGCATCTTTAAAACCCCATTGAACTAAGCACTTCCTACATAGCCCCAAATAGTGACTTCAAACCAATGTAGTTCTCCCTCTAAGGTGTGTGTGTGACTAGATCATATGCGATGTGGATATAATTTCTATTTAATTATGCCCTCCTCTTGGTCAAATCATGCAATCTAGATTTGATATGTATAAACTTTAGATAAATGCAAAGGTTGAGCTTGTTTTAACATGATTTTGTTTATTATATTAGTACCAAATTGATAAGTGCTAGATGTAAAATGCCTTAGAGAACCTTTTAGATAGGAAATTATCAATTTTGAATTCTAAAAATACATTGACATACCAACCAAATCAAATAAGGGTAAAATGATCATAAAAAGAGACTCAAAATAAATTGCATTGAAAAGAGTCCTAAAACTGCACTGGACAAGAGTGGTCCTTTCAAACAATCTAATAGAGAGCTATACTCCAATTCAGGCACTCATGTCTAGATTCAAGGAAATAGTAGAATGGAAGATAAAAAGGACCATGGATACCTATGCTTAGATAAGGAATGATATATAAGACAAAAAAACTAGAAAATATAATGAAATCAATGTGAAAGAGTGATGGAAAAATACATATGACTACAATAACACACACCAATGAGACTTTATTTCAATGTCAGGATATTCCAAATATAATAGTCATAAAAAACATAATAATTGTGTTTGCTTGACCAAATTCAGGTGTATAAATCCCCCCCATATTCTAGTAATGAAATAAAAAGAAAATACTGGATTAAAAGGAAGAAAGTCATACATGTACTTACTTGTGTTACATGTGTCTGCTTACAAGTGGAGATTTCAAAGGTTCAATGTGATCAACCCACACAGAGAGAGGATGGGATCTAATATTTTCTCTTTTTGGCCAAATAATTGAAAAATAATTTGAGTGATACCTATGGAAATTAAGTCATGATATGAATTCCATGTACTGAACCAAACTATGCTTGCCCTCAATCTGTTCTAGGTAGAGATGTGCCTATAAATCAAACTCTATTTAAAATCATCCCCACACAACTCAATATAATGGGTATTAGTGAAAAAAAATTGAATCAACCACTGTAAATGACTATATGATTCATTTCGGTTCAAAAAATGGTGCAAAACTAATGTAAGTATAATTTTAAACAGAGTTTGGTTTAAATAGCATAGAGAATGGCTTTATTTTTACACTCCTATAGAATATGTTAGAAAATTTGGGAAATTAGAACATGTTCCATGTAACATGCCCCTAAATATGATAAATGAACAAACTTAATCATATAATCTGAATAAAAAGTCTGAATTCTGAGTAATAATTATGCATTTATACAGGCACACATTGTGTACATGCCCCAATTATCATAACTTATGTAAAAACTAGGCCAAAATGCATAAAATACAAGTAAATATCATGTACATACCATTTTTATAGTTCCATGTTTAAAAATAGTATAAAATCTTTATGATTATCTGATAAAATTATGTAGGAATTATGGTAACTTGTAGCAATAATAAACCCTTATTTTATGAAAGGTCAAGATAATAGCGCTCTATTTGGACAATATCTCTTTGTGTTGTAATATAAATGGAGTGAACCTATCCTATTTATATAAATCTAATAAAAATATATAATAAACTAAGTTTTCTTAGGTAACTGTGTCAATCTATGAAATCATTGTCATATTGTGTAAACATTATGTATAGTCTATGTAAATCCTATGCAAAATTATAATATAATGAGCAAAAACTATATGCTTAAGCATTGTGAGCCATAATTGAGAATGTATCAAGTAATATAAAGTATGATATGAGTTAAGATATGATGTGTAATGAATATGTACTTATTCAACTTCACTTTGTGTATCTGAGTTAGTATAAGTAGTGCCTACATATGCCCCCTTTTGGTAAGAGTGATGAAATTAGTGTAAGGAGCTCAAACCAAAAGTGATAATAGAGGTAGTAATAATAATTAACTTAGTTTGTTATTAAATAATGTGAATGAATAAATTTTAACTTGATAATTGATTTAAATTTGATTGATAATGATATGGGCTTCCAAAATAATAGTAGAATTGCTATGGAAAATCGATTTATGTGAAATCAAGGTAACTATAATGTTAGCATGGGATCAAAACCTATTAACTATAGAGGGTATCATGGCTAGATTCTATGTGGAATAAATGGTTCTATAAATGGAGTTACAATTTATAAGATAGCAACCATTTATTTTAAGAAATCCAATATTTTAGATATATTAGTGCATACTTAGGGGTATGGCATATGCAAAAATACACACACACACACACACACACATATTTGAAAATTTCAAAGAAAAAAATCATTTAAAAAATTTCAAATAGAAAATATGAGTTCTAAACTACAAAAATGGCTCAAAAAAGAGTGATTTCCTACAGTTGAATCGAAGAGGTAGAGGCACTGATACATGATGATGAGGAGGTTAGATTGGTAAGTGTTGAAACCTAAGCTAATTATTTATAAAAAAATTGAATTATGATAGCTATAATTTATTTCATTTTATTTTAAATTTTGTAAACTTTTATTTTATAATTTATTTCATTTTATTATAATTTCTTTAGGTTGGTTGTGTTTGGATATACCCTGACTGTATATGATTTTTACAGTCTTGGCTTGTGTTAATGTACTTTAAGGAATAACCACATATGTTTTATATTATGATTTGAAACATAATGTTGGATATTAAATTTTATTATTTCTAGATTGGTATTGAATGATTTATAATTTTGGTCATTTTATTATTTGTTGCTTATAGGAGGATGTATGATGTAGGGAGTTCTGATGGGGTTGGATGATGGAAACTATTTGTGGGTTTCCCCTATCTCATGAAGATAAATCCATTATTGAGATGGTAGGCCTCAGTTATGTGGGCTAGCTAGACTTTATGCCATATAATGTATATATGATTACCAAATTGGCTAAGTGGTGGGATGTAGAGTCATGCACATTCTAGTTGCCTACGAGCAAAATGATAGTCACTTTGGAGCATGTTTGGAGTATACTTAGAATTATAATCACTATCATGAGAGTTATACTATAGCATGCTATTGGGCCAAGCCCCAAGGAACATGTACATAGATATTTGGCTGGGAGAGCTTGTGGATGATGTAATGTACTATATTTGATTGTGTCATTTGATGTTATACATGTGTAAAAGTTCTTGACAATTTTATTAGCTTCATTTGTAGTAGTTGATGGTGTATACACATAATATTTTTAAAATTTATCATTTATAGATGATTTTTCTCTTGAAATAATCTATTTTTGTTTAAATTTTATCCAGTGCATGAATTAAGGGTGCATTGAGAAATGGGTGGGTAGGTCATTGATTCTTTGTAGGAGATATTATTTCTTTTTTTCATTCATATATCCATTTTATCTTCCTCATATTTGATCCCCTAAGATATATCCTTCCATATTGTATCCTCTAGTTGTATCAAGACCTATAATTTCCTACTATATTATCTCCTTCAATGTAGTTTTAACTATCATCTGCCCCTTCCAAACTACATCAATCAAATCAATGCAATTTCAAGCATTCTTGCATAAGATTCGTAACTAGGTTAGCTTGACTGACATAGTTTGAGGTTAGTCAACCCATTTAGGACTAAATTGAGTTGTCCAATAGTGTCAATTTAATCTTCAAGAGGGATTATGATCATTCACCACTATAAATACAAGTTACTATTTTAATTCAATAGAGAGTAACATTCATTTTCAATTTCTATTACTCACACTTTTGCCCTAAGTCTACATTTGGAGTTATTGCTTAAATCTTGTCTTGGAGAGAAAGCTTGTCTTATGGAATATTAGATGTAATAGGAAGAGTCATTTTATCCTAGATCTTAATTCATCCTTTGATATCCTTATAACCACAATAATTTATTTCAAATCACCATTGGCCAAGGGGGAGATCCAGAATCAAGAGGTCTTATTCAAAGTAAGTATATTCTAACCCTAACTCTTTCATTTGATAGATATAAGTTGCATAATTTCTTGGTTAATGAATGTATATCTCCTTGTGAAAAAATTATTTATACTTATACTTAGTGTGGCTATAGGATTGTTTGAGTTTACCATTTATCCACCTTAAGTATCTTAGGACTCCATTTTTTGTGCATAGATCCTTATTTACTTTGATATATTTTTGACCCTTCCCCCCTTTTTTTGATTGATGTTAGGGAATAAGGATCCCTAGCCCATAGACATAAATATCAAAAGAACATAATTAGCATGGCTTAACGGTATTACCATCAAGGCATACATCCACCTTATTGATAAAATTTTCCACTTACTAAAATTAAAAATACTTCATCCTAAGAACCAAATTACTCAAACCAAATATCTATAATTGCTTTGTTCATCCTTTATAGATCTCTTGGATGGAGAGATAATAATGCGACATTCTTTTTTCTTGATTTTTACCAACTTCCATTCATCATCATTATCCAATTTGACTAAATTTGAACTTAATATTCCATTTATTTCATTATGTTTGCCTCTAAAAATTTCATTCTTATTAACATTATTACCATTATAACCAATATACTCAACATATTGTGTTGTTCTTACCAGCAATACTACCTTGTCCATATTTTTGCCTTTAAACCCCTTTAAAGCCACATCTTTATTTTGATATAGAACATCCACAAAAATTGCTAGCTACTTCTCATTAACCTCCTTTCCCCAAGAAGAGTCATGTTTATGCTTAACTTTTTGGAAGGAATCAAAGAGGTGCCCAACTTGAAAATAGTTTTGACATCTAAAGGGGATTCCTTCAAAATCAAGGGTTTGAAACTAGCTTCTATTTTGTATTATCAAATCAATACTTTAGGGAATATCTTGAGAAACATCTAAACACACCAAGATTCTAGAAAAAGAAGTCTAGAGAAGATTCGACAATTATTCATCAATTTTCAACATATCCCCCAATGAAGAGCCAATAACTAAAGTAGAAGATATGAAAATCTCACCCAAATAGGATGCATCAAAATATTTTCTATCAAGAGGTTAAAATCTAGAGTCGAGGGTTTCATGAGAATAATATGATTTTCCCAGCTCTATGTTTTAGACTAAAAAATCTTATTCTAATCAACTAATGAATCAAAATTAACAATAAAAAAACTTTTGGCACATGGAAAAATTTCCATATCATCTTCTGGCTTAGATCTCCATGAATATGATAGACATTAGTGCAGGGGGAAAAGGGATGGCCATAACCTATCAAAATGGTAAACCAATCCCTTATTTGAAAACCATAGTTCACCTTCCAAAACATCCTCAAGAGCTTGATTTTGAAAATTACCAACTAATTTCATTGAGGAAACCCTAGCCTGATTAGTTATCGATTCTTTGGAAACCTTATCTATATGTTTTTCTAGTAAATGTGGTAATGGTTGGTGTTTCGACTCCTCTAAGCTAGCCATCCTAGCTCTTACTTCTATTGGCACTTTATCAGTCTTCTTCTTGATCTATATCCTCTGATTCTCCTCTTTCATCGAATAAACCACACAATGTCGCAAGCTATCCTCTACACTAGGCTTCAAAATCATCTATGCTCTAACTTGCTTATTGTTTTCACTATTAGGGAGGGTAGAATGTCATCTGAAGCCCTAATCACCACCATCGAATAGAATTCACTAAATCTCTCCCAATTAGGTTAGATGTAACCCTTCCCCCTTTCTTACATTACTTGATTGAGATATTTACTTACAAGAACATGAAACCTAGCTAGGGCTATTTTGTTGTGTTGATTTCCCAGAGGATTTGGAACCTTTTTTATTCAAATTATGTTATATTTTCTCCTCTTATTAGGTTTGTGGATCCATTTGGTCACATCTCGATTCATTGAGTTTTATTTAATTTACCGTCTTCGAGTCTAGATCTTTAGATAAGATGGTTTCATGTCAATCCTAACTTGTTACATACATTCTAGTGAACCCAACATATATCTAACCATTACCTTCAGTTATTAAACCAACTATATCAAATAGATCAATAGAGTTATGTTTTATAAATTTCTAGTAAACTATTTCAGCTAATGCAGTATATTTTCATATTTATAAATTTTTCTAGCCAACTATATCAAATGGATTGATATAGTTTTAACTTATCCATTTTTACCAAATTTATTTCTAGTGAACTATATCGAACAGAGAAATATAGTTATATTCAACCATATTTTAAACAATGTATTTTGACAAGCACAACATAGTTTTAACCTTAGATCTCAAATCTTCTCTAGTAAACTATATCGAACAACTCGATATAGTTTTGATCAAACCCTAATTTTAGTCACTATATACATCTAGTCAATACAGATTTATATTTACATTTTTTCTATCTAAACCTTTTTTAGTCAATTATTTTGAACTACCTGATACATTTCTCCATTTACATTTTTTATCATGTCTAAACTATATCAACCAGTTTGATTCAATTCTATTTTTCAAATTACTATAATAAACTGTATCAAACAACTTGATCTAGTTATATATCTTTGCCTATAGTTTTTTTATAGTACTATATTAGTTGACTTGATATAGTTTTGTAATGTGTGTATAATTGCATTAACCAATGCCAATAAAATTATGTTTATTTAGTTGAATGTCAATCCTAGTTCATTTCATACACTTTGGTGAACCCGATGTGAAGTTAATCCTTACCTTCACTTCTTTAGCCAACTGTATCAAATAGATCGATACAATTCTTTCTTCTACATTTTTAGTAAACTATTTTGGCTAACAATACATTTTTGTATTTATATTTGTTTCCATCTATTTGCATCGAACATATTGATAAGTTCTAACTTAGCCCTTTTTACCAAATTTATTTCTAGTGAACTATATCAAACATGTAGATATAGTTCTATAACCATCTTTTCAATAAACTATTTTGGCAAGTGTGACATAGTTTTAACCTCAGATCTTAACTCTCTTCCAAGAAACTATATCAAACAACTTGATATAGATCTGATCAAACCCTACTTCTATTCAATTGTATCGATCTACTCGATACAGTTCTATATTTACATTTTTCTTATCCAAACCTTATTTTAGTCAACTATTTTGAACTACTCAATACATTTACAATTTTACATTTTTTATTCTATATAAACTATATCAACTAGTCTGATTCAGTTCTATTTTTTTAATTATTATAATAAACTATATTGAACAACTTGATCTTGTAATATATCTCTACCTGTAATTTTTCTTACATATATTATATCAATATAATGGATACAGTTTAGTAATGTTGGTATAATTGCATCGACCAACACTAATATAGTTCTATTTGTTTTACCTTTCAAGCATAAGCAAGGAAAATTAACCCTTCATTTAGAATATAATCACACATTTCATTTCAAGTTGACTTTCTATTTATTTCAATTCAATGAATGCTGAAAATTAGTTTTTGATATTGATTTCTAAACTTTATTTTTTATTTGTTTGGATTTCCATATAAACTATGTTTCAATAGTTTTTAAACTACTTAGATACTATCATGAAGGGTTATGTGGTGCTCTGTTTATAATCCTTGTTTATTGTTTACAAAAAATATGGCGTGAGGGGCTTGTCCCAATACTCATAGCTATAGTACAAAGTTAAACACATAATTTATTTTTCATGTGCCTCACAATATATAAAAAGTTCCTAAGACTCCCTTTTTATTGAACTCTAGGAATCCATCCATTTGCCTGATTCTATAGTGCATTGGTTAGTGGTTAACACCAAAAAGTTACTCTTAGCTTACCCTTGAAACCAAGTTTAGTGGGTTATGGTCATGGTACTTCCTTCACAGTCAGTGATCATAAACATTGGGTCAACACTATACAATGAATGAGTTAGTATCTTTGGGAGCCTAAAAATCAATCAAACCCTTTAGTACATATACCTAATCTTATTTTTTTTAAATAGTTATAAAAAATAATTAGATTTTAATTTTTTGGTTATTATTATATTTTGTATTATATAATACATCAATCAACATCGATACAATTATGTGTTGTAACTACATCAACCATCATCAATATAGTTACTTATGTGTGTAGAATATATTGACTATCTTGATAGTCACTTGTGTTTACATCCCTGACTGTATCGAATAACTCGATATAGTTTATCTATATGTATTCCATATCTATGTCTATGTAGTTGTATCTAGTATTTAAATAGAGTTAATTTTTTAGTCTTTTTTTCTAAAAATTTATATTATAGACTTCATCGGACAAATAAAAATAGTCTAATTCCTATTACTTTTAATCCTTAGATCACACTATGTTAGCCAACTCGATCTAATTTGTATCTAATCACCTATCGACATGAATATATCAAACAACTTGATATAATTCATTTTCAATCTATTTTACAAATTTTCCATCAGACTATATCAAACAACTTGATATTTTCAATTTGACCCAATTATCATTTTTGACACCTTTATGATTATACTATATTGATCTGACCGATATAGTCTTATCTTATTTGATTTCACCTAACTACATCAACCTAGCCGATATAGTTAATTTATATGATCTACCTTTTTTCTATTTTATCAACATCATGAGGTCACCTATTATGATTTTTCTTGATAGCCTCAACCCACTCATATTTTACAAGGGATGCTCTTTTATACCCACCTTGTCTACCAATGAAGACAACACTTCATGGTGCCAATATTACCAATCTCTACCTAAATCTATCAAATGTAACATGGTTGAAATCACTTAAAACAATGATCTAGATAATTCCAACATCTATAGAAAACTTGATGGTATTACTATTTATATTCCTAACAATATTGGTAATTTATCTAAACACCATTATTATATGATTAGAGAAATTGATACTAATATGGGGAATCCTCCTCCTAATACTAATCCTTGAAATCCTCCTTATACTATTTTTAATCCAAATACACCTATCTATACAACTGAAATACTTGAACAAATGGTTCAACAAATGAACATCATACAAAAAACTAATAATTCCCAAATACTCCAAATGTAAAATGACATCTTGTAACAAATAGCCAACCTCTAATTATCATGCCTCAACATAATTATAATTTTATCCCCCCTCCTCTTAGATATGCCAATGGGAATATCATCCCTCAACCTCCCATGCATAATAAAATGTTGCAATACATTCAAAATGAACATTTAACACCATCCATTATGTCCATTGACATTGGAAACATTTCTCCAACTATTACATATGATGGGACAAAAGATCCTGCTATTTTTCTTAAATATTTTGGTAATCTCTATAAGGAATGGGTCGAAACTAATAACTTTGATAGTACTAAAATTCCTGTCAAAACATTCAGGGGAGATGCCTTAGAATGGTATAACCAACTCCTTAGACATTCCATTTTAAAACTATAATATTTAGTCAGTGATTTAGTCAAGGAATTTCAACATAATGATCTTCTTGAAAATAGCCTTAGCCATTTCATTTATGTTAAGAATCTTCCTAATGAATATGCTCACACTTTTATCAAATGATATAAGTATTTAGCACATAAAGCATACCAAAATATGAGTGATGATAATATTTCCAAACTCTTCATTACTACTCTTAAAGCCTCTCTTCAATACAAGGCTAAGATATTTTCTCCCCGAACATTAGAAGAGACCTTTGACCAAGTAAAAAGATAAGATTTCCTCATGACTCAATTTGAACCTTTACGTAATCTCATAAAGGAATATTTCCAAACTTTAATTAATGTAGTAACCATTACAAATTTTCAACTCAAGCCTCCTTAAACTAAAATAAGAACTATCAACTCAGATACTCAAACTCCATCATACCCACCCTATAGTGTGTCATAATGAGGAAGTTGTTATCTCCATATAAACCTTTTATACATACTACTACAACTCCTCCATAATGGTATGATCATAACAAATTTTGATGGTTTCATGTCGACATTGGTCATTTTCATGAGATATGTCGTGTCCTCAAAAAAAATTCAACTTCCCTCATATTGGGAGAATTTTTTGATCATGATGATATGATAATGCATCACCATAATGAATAAATCAAAACTTCTCAAAAGTGAAATTTTTCCAAATCTAAAAATTGTAAATCTCAAAAATCTTATTAAGATCCTTGTACACAACATTCTAACAAAAATGTTTATCCTATTAATGGAAATTATGACCAATATTACACTAACTCCTAATATGTGAACATGTCAAAGGTTAATTACCAGCGTAATCCCACTAATAAAGACCCTATGATTAAACCTAAGTATCCCTTTACTAAGGAACAACTTATTAAATATGTTATAACTAATCCTACTTCCTTTTCGAAGAAACCCACTAGAGATGAATTGAATCTAAAAATAGAACCTAAACCTAGTTCTTCCATCCATTATAATAACATCATCTTTAATCAACCTAAGCCTCATGATATTTATTCCATCCATTATAATAACATCATCTTTAATCAACCTAAGCCTCATTCTAGTTCTTCCAACAAACCAGAATGTAATTTTGTAGATGAGATTAACTCTATGCTTTAAAAAATTCCACTCATGAAATTAGTAAGAAAATTTCTTTATCATCACAATTTCATTATGTAACAATTATAATACATCAAATAACCCCCATCTAATGATCTTGATATCCCTACTTCCATCTCTGAAAGTCACATCTCTATGAAAGTTCATGCTATTGAAACCCTTTTTCCACTTTCTTTATCTATAAAATCCTCCATATAATTTATTAAATAAGATGTGATTAATGATGAAATCCTTTTTATATTTGATGAGCCACCCTCTTCATCAAAATTGGAATCAATAATACCTTAATAAGGAAAGCCTTGGTGGATTAAGTTTTAGGAATTAATGTTACCTCTCTTTGCTTATTACAATAAATTAGGAACTCCAAAAAAAACCTTAAGCATACTTGGCTCACTTGTCATGGATTTGATAAAACCAATCAAAATCCTCTTGGTTGCATTTGGCTCCCTCTCACCATTGGACCCAAAACTAAACATACAAAGATTATGGTTATAGATTTTCCACTTTCTTACAACATGCTCTTAGGCCATCCATGGACTTATAGGATGAGAGCTATCACATCTTCCACTAGCCAATGTATAAATTTTTTCCATGATGGAATATATAAACATGAGGCAAATCCTAACCCTTGGATCATCTAACTTCTAAATCCCAATTCTCAATATTGCATTTCTACTTCTACTCATAATAGCAGTCCACTTCTTCTTGACTTCATCAACATGCATCCTAACCTCCATGTCACTATTATGGATTCAGATAATTATTAAACTAATGAGTTACAATATATTTACAATACCACTCGATTACCTCCTTATTTATCAGAATGGTTCCCCCCTCTTCTTCCATGAGATAGGTTCATTCCTCTAATTAATGATACTACTAAAATTTATCCCCCATATAATGTTTATGAATCCTATTACACAGAAGATGATTTCATTTGTAATGAATATGGGGTAGCCAAGATTTTTCAATATCATCTAACCATATCACTTAAAATTTTTAGTGACATGGGTATTTTCACTATCAATATCCCTACTAACATTGATCAACCTAGTTCTCATGCATGTAATATTTCCCCATATTATGATGATTCCTACACTATGGCCCAAGCCCAGTCATGAGACTTGGATGGAACTTATTATCAAAATACTTTATGAAAAATACATGCCTTTAACCATGATGTTCATGTCATTCATATATCATTTGACTATACTAATATTGACTTACAACCAAAAGGTTGTGTCCTTCCTACCAACCCACCCTTGGTAGACACTCCATGGGTCATCTAATAAATTTTTAATTTTCACATATCTGATGGAATCAATCAATTTGATACCATTCAACCTAATATATTTGAATATAACTCTATCATTCAGCCCAAATATTATTCCTTTTATTTCTCATCTTTTAGATTGTATCATACAACTTTATACAGTTCAATACCCCACTATAGACTACATTGGTCAACTATCATCTACGACTAATATAGTCCTATTTGATTCACTAGGTATAATAAATTATATCACCCAACATGATACCATCAAAACTATACTTATCACTATCAACTATATTGACTATACTGATATTGACTTACAACCAAAAGGTTATGTCCTTCCTACCAACCCACCCTTGGTAGAAAATCCATGGGTCATCCAAGAAATTTTTAATTTTCCCATATCTGATAAAATCAACCAATTCAATGCCATTCAACCTAATATATTTGAATACAACTCCATCAATCAGCCCAATATTATTCTTTTTATTTCTCATCTTTTAGATTGTATCATACAACTCGTTATAGTTCAATGCCCCACTATAGATTACATCAGTCAACTATCATCTATGACTGATATAGTTCTATTTGATTCAATAGGTACAATAAATTATATCACCCAATGTGATACCATCAAAACTATTCTTATTACTATTAACTATATTGTCCAACCCAATCCAATCTCATATATATTCTATGAATCAGACAATATCGACCAATTTGATACCGTCTTATCTAAATGCTTACCTTATAATCAATTTATCAAAATTACTCTAGATGATAAGGCTACTATTGTTAGATAAATACATTATAAATTTGATAGCAAGGGTAATCATATTATAGATATTGAATAGGATGTTAGGTATTAAGCTTACTTAGATCTACTCCATGCTATAGAGCCTCAACTTCCTTGTCAATATCATAATCTTGGTCATTTTCAAAAAAAGTCTTGTTGCTTCAATAATTTTTTTTGCTAGCATCAATCCTAAAACACATCCTACTTCCAAGCTTCCTCTATCTCCATATAATTTCTAATATGATAATGTTAATCTTATTGAGGAAATTATTGCAATCAATTACGACACCACTATCTCTCTTAGACCCATTCTTGTCCCTAAGGATAATTTTCTTATAGAACAATAATTATAGTCTCTTATTTAACAAATATCACAAAGCCTTTGCTTGGTCATATGAGGACATGCTTGATATTGACCCTTGTATCATGGTCTATAATATCATCACCTATCCTGATGTAAAATTAGTGCATCAAAAGAAACAAAAATTTTCTCCTCGGATTTCTACCCTGTGTCCTAAATAAATCATCAAGTTTCTAGAAGCTAAGTTCATTAAACACATCAATTAATCAAAATTGGTATCTAACATCATTCCCATTCATAGTAAATTCATTGTGGTCCTTCACATTTATATCAAATTTTGTAATCTCAACTTAGAATGTCCTAAAGATAACATTCCTTTAACATAAATTGATACCATTGTTGATTATATGACTAAATATGAGATGCCATATCTCATGGAAAATTTCTTGGGATATAATCAAACTCATATTTCTCCTAAAGATCAACATAAAATTACTTTCACCACCAAATAGGGAACCTACTACTATGTTAAAATGCATTTTGAAGATACAAACATTAATGATACTTACCAACATGAAATAAACATGCATTTCATGATCTCATCCATAAAATTATCAAAACTTATGTGGATGATATTATATCTAATCAAAGCATTATGAAAATAATCTTCATGACCTAGATATCATATTTGATTGGATCATCCAATATAAAGTTTGACTCAATCCTCATAAATGTGTTTGTGATGTCACTTTAGATAAACTCTTAGGATTTTGAGTTTCCTACACATAATTGATGTAGACCCCACTAAATCAAGGTCATATTCCACATGATTATTCCTCACTCTATTCCAGACATTTTTACTTATCTTGGGAAACTTGGGTAATCTGTTGATTTGTCCCTAAAATAGCCTACCATATCTATTCAGTAAATTCACTCCTTGTAATGAAATTAATTATATGTTATAATATAATATTATATAGAAAAAATAAGATCAAAATGTGTATACCCATAAAAATAATTGACATGAGAACATAATTCTTGATAAATATAGTTGAACCACTTTGAGGGGAAAACCTCCACAACAATCGAATAAACACATAATTTGAAATATGGTCATCAAATACTAACCAATACCTTATATATATATATATATATATATATATATATATACTCTACTTAGCCATGGTTATTATTGGCCAAAATTGGCCTAATATGAAATTTTCCCTGGATGTGGTGTGAGAAGCTGAGTAGAGTCCTAATTGAGTGAGTGATCCAATGGTGAAAGGTGAAGGTCATACCCTGCAGGTTATTAGGGAATGAACAGATCAGTTTGGTTGCACATTTGATAAGTGTACTTGCAAATTCAACCAAATTTGAATAATTACATGAAAATGATGTATTTTATGCCATGACTAGCCCCTAAAAAGTTTGGTGTGTTTCCTATCTCAAGATTTAAGCCTTCAAAAATGATCTAGTAGTGTGGGATGTGATAGGGGATGTTAAATTAAAGCCACAAAAAATAGTTATTTGGATATAAAAAATCTTCAACAAGGTACAAATTGATCACAAGGCTACCAAGTAACAAAACCTCACTCGATCGGATCAAGAATCAATGGTGATCAATCAAGTCAATAAGTCAAAGTCCCCCAGATCAAGATCGATAATGCATATTCTTACATGCAAATTTTCACCAATGATCCATGATGAAAATTGGGGTCAATAGATCAGATGATCTTGAGATTGAATGCAGGGCTACCATACATCATGATCATGATTAATTAGTGGATCAAAGGTGCAAGTTTGATCATGTAGATCAAATATCAATGACACATGTTCAACTATGTAGATGGAGATCGATGGTGTGAATCAGGTCAATAAGTCAATGAGCCTAGATTGCACATGAGGCTATCATGTGGCATAAGAGCACTAGCTAAGTGGATACTGATAGTAGGTTACATAGAAGGCATGCAAGGATGTTAAGTGTCACAATATTATATGCATATCAAATATCAACAACCAACATTGAAATTCAAGGGCACGAGACTCTCGAGGAGAAAGATGGAACAATTTTAATCAAGTTCCAGGGAGCATGAGATGAAGATATGTGTTTGATTTATATAGATCATATATTCAATTAAAATAAACATCATGGCAGGGATATGCCATATAGGTAGACATGTCAGATTGAAATATTTCAACACCCAAGCTTGCATGTATGGATATGAGATAAAAATACGATATGGGTTACTAGAGTAAATACTGCAAATTCATATGCCACCATTAAATCTTAGTTCTATGTAAAGGTCTACTCAGTCATGTTATGAAGTCTATCTTGGGTTTTTAATTTATGTCTCGATCATGATCAAGATATAATTAGCCTATAGATCTTCATTAATGTTATGACTATATGAAAACCAATAAGGGGATTGGTTTTCATCTATAGTAGACCTATGTTCAGGGTTTGGATTAAGAGTAGAGTTGTGATTGTGAAAGGAGTGTCAGAAGGGACACTAGATGAATGAGTTCAAGTGAATGTCTAATAATTTAAATAACATATCAAGATGAAGCATGGTGTTTTAAGCTCATTAATAAGATGGAGAGTTTCGAGGTTAGGAAGGCAAGTGGAGCATTCAATGAAGTTTCAAGGTCTTTGGAGACTCTCTCCTTTTAGTGGATCATGACATCATCATCCTCAATAAGTTCTTGTCTTCTAGTGTGTTTCTAAGCCAATGAAAGGTATTGAAGATTATTTAGAATAATGAGGGTTATTTTCTTAAGGTAAGATTAGTGCTAATTGATTAAAATGTGGGTGAGAATTCATAGAGGGTGGTTTTAGTTCATTTATTGAATTTTGATTACATGTTTCTTCTCTCTCTCTCTCTCTTCCCTTTTCTCTTATATCTCCCATTTTCTCCCCCATTTTTCTAGACAATCTCATTTGACAAGGAAAAAACCCTATCAAAATTTGTATGAAAGACCTTTTTAAGCAATAAAGATAATTTTTCACCTATCCCTTGCCTTTGAATTGTGTTTAGCAAGCTCATGCATGATGGCCTTGTGAAGGAGCTTTCTTTCATGCTCATTGTCCTTATTTCTTGCCTATTTTTAGGTGTTTTCAAGTTAGTTTTAGGTCTGAACTTGTGCTCTTTACACCATTAATGGATAATTCAACTAAGCAATTAATCTAATTTATCTTGTTAATTAATTCTTATCATCCTTTTAACATTTCCAAGATTTTATTTAAGTGTGTAAGTGCCCCACTTAATAGGTCCATAGGCCAAATTGATAGTTGTGATGCCACAAGGTGGTTAGAGATGAATTCTTGAGAGGTTATTATTGCATATGGTAGGATGCCCCAATTATAGATGTCTCAACATGATTCTGAGCTTTGATGAATGATGTATAAGAAAATTTGAAACATTCAATGATTTATAGGCTTAATTTGTAATGGTTGGTAGGAGTAGATCTAAAGTCTAGTCAAAATCTTGTTGTGGCCATTTTTAGGTGTATACAGAGGTCCCTTCCCATTACGTTGATAGGTAGGCATAGATAATTATAATCATAGTCCTTATTTCCACACTCATGTTAAAATATAGAAAATAAGGCAAAATTGATTTGATTTGGAGCTATAATGAATCTTTAATATCCCTTGTGTTTAATTTATATTCCTAATATTGACATAGAGCTTGAAGATATGATGTTATGATCTTCCATCAATTCACATGTGCCAAAAAATCTTCATACCACTATTGATGTAGATCTTTTTTATTTTTCTATGATGAGTTATCAACTCCAAATAAATGGAATAAAAGCTATTAATCATTCAACTATAGTTAGTGAGATAAATACTAATTATGCAACTAGAGTAAATGATTTTGGTACTCTTATAAATATAAAAGGCTAAATTCAATAAAACATTTCTAAAGTGATGGTCCAAGTTCCCTAAAAAAAAAACAAAATATTAGACCTATCATCCTTAGTGATTTGGAGAACTTGGATAGGTAAATCAGATTCACTAAACCAATTAGAATTTTCCTAAAATTTAGTTCCCATATTTGTAAACTAATTTTTAGCTTTGTTACCCTCCACTATAATATGTGTAACTGAAGTTTAATAGAAACTTTCCATAATATATTGATCTCTAATATGATGTTGTAAATTGTCTAGTTTGGATAATTCTTCCTAAGAAGAAAATTTATGATATTATAAGAGCCTCGTTCAATGAAAAAAAAATTGGATCCTACCTCCTTATCTAATCTAACATCCTATAGCACAACCAAAGCTTCAACTGAGTGACTAGTTTAGACACCAATATTTATAACAAAGGAAATAATGATATTACCATTATTTTCCCTTAGAATCCCTCCACCACCCACAAAACCCATATTTCCTTTTAAATATCCATCAAAATTCAATTTTACCAACCCAAAAGAGGGTAAAATATAATTGTTATACTCCTATCATGTCTTTTCTAATCCAAGTAATGATTTGTATTCAAGTCAATATTCCAACTAATAGTTAAATTAGATTCATAACCAATAATCTTAAGGTTTTATGACTATTTGGAAATAACCAAGTTATCCTTACAAAAAAATAATTAATTTAAGAGATATAATATCAAATTTATTCTTAACCCATTTAAAATTTATAGATTTTATTTCTTTCCAAACTCCCAAAAAAATATGAGGGAGAGCCATAGACCAAAACATTTTCATATTTTTGCTTATGAAAGGAGAATTCCATTGATTCCAAAGATCAGAAAGAGAAGCTAGTAAGATGCAATCTACCCAAAACTTAATAAGAATTTACCAAAGACATGAAAGGTAAAGGGACAATCTAATATAATATGATAAGTAGTCTCGACATCATTCTCATGTATAACACATCGGTTGGGGTTTAACAATCCCCTTTTTTGGGGAATGTCAATAGTAAGGATTCTATTTTGGATAGCCAACCAAAATTTAAAAATAATAATTTTGGGATCAAATTTTTATTCTATATTTTTTTCTAAATAAGCCCATTAGGGGTAGCCTCAATAGCCACATTATATCTTGATTTAAATGAGAATTGAATATCCATAGTATCTAACCAAATGAGCTCAATCTCCCCTAAATATCTCCCAATGAAATATATTTTCAGATGCATGTAGTTCTCCCCTAAATGTTGGATTATGTGTGAATCATACAATATGTGTAAAGTAAGTATAATAGTGACCTAGCTTGTAACTTGGAATATCAGCTCTTGGGATACTCCTTTAGTAATTTAGACATGTAGATGTGCAGTCCATATGACTGGTATGAAAATAGGAATAAATAGGGAAGCTTTGTTCAATTTAATGTTCTTTGGTATTTTTGATAGCTATTCGTAGGTTCTCTAGGTGAGGAATGAATGAGGGTTAATCTTGTATTTATATCAATCCCTTTAGAGTAATAAATAACATAAAATCACTTAGGCTGACCATTAAGATATATTTTTTTACAAATTGGATAACTTTAGGGTACTAGATACTTACGTCAAGATAGGAAAATAATGTTGACCCTAATATCTTCCTTGGAGATAAGTGTCCAGGAATTAAGAGAGCAGGTATATGTTTAGAACTTATAGAGATGAAAGATAAGAACATTTTAAGCATTTTGAGAAAGATAGAGGACTTGGGTCATCGACATAAGATTGGTTGGAATAAGAGATATATGCTAAGGGGAATAAAGATATATCAGATGTGAGACTTTTAGAATTAAAAAAGGTGAAGAACTGAGAGGAACAACCATTGTCTGAATTTACCAATTATACAAGACTAAGGTGTTATATAATCATAAAATATCATCTATAGTCTTATACTACAACTCAAACAAATAAAATCAATGAAGTGTGATCATATAATAAATGATACTCATCAAGGGGAATATCGAGGATAATATGATGAGTATAGGAATTGAAAAAAATTACATGGGCATTTTATAAGTCCTTAGTATAAATGAGACACACTTAAGAAAATTTTCCTTTATTAAAAACTCAATAATAATAGAGACTTAACATACTTTAACTTGTAGATGAAAATCTTGGGCTAATAATTTAAGTACATAGATCATTCCATGAATTTTGTATATGGATGAAAAATTAAAATAGGCCTACATTCCCACAACATATTCCTTATTCCTCAGGACCCATTAGAGAGTCATTGGTCTACTGTGAATATTCGGTATGATAAAACTAACTACTCAAAATGAGCCAACATTTACTAACTATAGAAAGGATGCAAATGCAAGGCATTAAGAGGTTCACGTTCTAGTTTACCATCAAGAGAAGCTAAATGATATGCCCTAAATCCATATTTATGGATTATGATGTATGGTCCAAGCCAATTAGGAGAAAACTTACCCCTTTTACTTCATTCCATAGAAGTAATAGAATTCCTTGGGGGTTGTCAATCCGCTCTTTAAACAAGTCAAGTTATGGAAAATTAAATAGATGCTTGCATGAAGTAATAGAAAGTACTAAAACTCAATGAAATAAATGATTTTGAATAGAAATGAATGATTTTACCAAAATAGAAATAAATTAGTAAAAACTAATGCTAAAATTTTAAAATATAATTAAAAATAGTTTGAGACTCTGTGATGTGACAAAAATCTAAAAACTAAAATTTGGGTGAAGGTTGATGTGTGGAAATATCTTAATATTTTTATGAAAATAAATCACACAGTGACTGATGTCGGTCACTGTAAAATCAATATTAGTTAAGGAAATTGATACTAGTTAAGGGATGGTCAATGTCAATTAGAGGTGACCGATGTTGGTTAATGTAGGTTCTGGTTTGGGGTAAAATGGATGTTGAGTTGGTTTACAAGAAGCCTTTATTGGTTGTTTCTGGATTGGATGTTGGTCTTGAGGTTAGAATAAATTCCCAAAAGTATCAAACTCAGAATTTAGAGACTTAGGTGACTGGGAATGGTCTATGGGTGTTTTGGTGGGAGATGGAGTGTTTGGAGTTTCATAGCTCCAACACAAGGAGGAATATGAGAGAGATGGGAAATGGGTTCAAGCAGTAAAACCACTGAAACTAGTAACTCAACTTGATGTAAGAGAAAGATACTTAGATTTGTATTTTTGTTGAGCTTTAGAAGTCCTGAGGTTGGATGTAAGCTACTTTAGATCCTGGAGCAATGTGAAAAGAGTAACGGTGCTTGAGCTCTTCGTGGTGAGTTACTGAGGCACTTTGATGTCTCTAGTCTGGTTTGCTAGTTTGTCTAGAATGTTGGATTCGCTTGAGATTTAAGATTCTTTCGCAAAATATGTTTTCAACCTCCTAAGGTAGGATCTTTGGGTTACCTTAAGTAACTGGCATTGGTCCTAGTCAACTAGTGTTGGTCGAGGGGTGACCAATGTCAGTCAGGGAGAAATAGTCCAAATTTGCCAAAAATAGTCATTTGCACTTAATATTAGCCTTTAAGACCAATGAAAGTGATCTAAGGTTATTAAAGGCATCATTGGTATGCATGGGGAAGAAGTTTAGGAGGTTAGGGCATTAAATGCCTAAGTGGGAAATAGTCCTAAGGTTAGGTGTCGATCAATTAGTCATGGATTTGGGTGAGGAGGTGTAAATAAGCTTATTTAAAATAATTAACTAATTAAATTAGCCAAATGGGGTAAATGGGTGATCTCAAAGATTTTAATAAATATCCTAACCCAAGGGGGCCAAGGGGACCAAGGGTTTTTTTTATGATGACTAGAACCATGTGGTATGGTTTTCTAGTGTCTATAAGAGGAAAGATAAAATATTATGAAATTTGAAAATGATTAACACTTAGGCAAAGGAACCTGCATATATAAGTTACCACAAAGATGCAACACAAATAATAATGACTTGGACATATAAATATGCCTAAAAATAAGTAGGTCATGAAGGTGTGAGAGGATAAATTTCCACATCTAATGAAGGAGAAGATGTTGATGAATGAATCGATTGAGTTGTGATATATTAAAACAAAAAATGTGAGCATGAAAATATTACAAACAATGAAGTGAAATTATATAGCCAATTCATGTGAATTATTCAATAATAAAGTGTGGTTACTACTCTTTTAAGTCTAATCAAATTGAAAAATGTTAAAATGAAGAGATATCATAAAACATTACAAACATGTTACATAATGTTTTAGATTATGCCACTAAGGGTTAGGATAAAACAAACAAGATGGTCTAGTATGTGAAAACAAAGAAAAAAATTGAATATGAATGCTAAGATGGACATTGAAATCATAGGGTATGAGGTGTCTAATATTGTTTTTTATTCTAAAAGTACAGTCAACATGATGCCATAGTCCACTTGGGAAGCATTGTCAAGCCTGTGTTGAGCTAAATCCAATGACACTAAGTTTGGCAAACTTTGGTCAAGTTGAACCTATGGGAAGGCTAGAAGATGTAGAAATAAAGGTATGGGATCTAATCTTATGAGGAGAATTTGAATTCATCGAAATTAGAATTTATGAAACTTATTATTCTGTGTTAATTGGTAAGAAGTGGGCTTATGATGGTCGTATGATTGTCAATATAGTGGGCAATCAATTAAAAGCTCATTAGGATAATGATACCATTTTTATACCCATGAATAAGGTAGAGCATATTCCATTTATGATACTAAAGGATCCAAACTCATATTATGCACATATACATAAGAATTAGTATAAAGTGGACAAGGATCCAAGAAAAGAAGTTGAAAAAATGGAATTTTCCTTATTTGTCACAAGTTTCAAACAATACACTAGGGTGAAAGGAGCCAAAATGGATTTAAAGGTAGCCCATATATATCCCTCATGTTGTGTAAAAAATTAACATATTAGTTATAAGTCACATTTAGTATGATCACCCATTATATCACAAGTAGATAAGATTTATTGATTAACTATGACTAAACATAGAGCCAAATAATGAGAGCAGAATAGTGCGGGATCTTAATTATGCCATTATTATGGATTTTGATTTTGATATGCCTAATTACGCATGAGGTGACCACGAGCCAAGACCAATGAGTATTTTGCTCATAATAAACTAAATTTTTTCAGTATATTGGAATGGAGGATTTGACATGATTCATTATGAGACTCAAATCTCACAGCCAAATAAGATGGATATATTATTGTGTTATGGATGATTAGATATATTTAATATCACAAACAAGGAAGAATCTAGAGTAGACATTGATACAAGCATCCATGCAAACATAGAGAAATGTTGTTACATATGGGAGGGCAATTGATTTTTACTCAAGTTTTGTAATCTAATATTGAATAACATAAGTAGTTATGTATCTAGGGAGAGTGTAGAAGACATTAATTTCAAGGGTATTTTTGAACCTAAGAGAATTATCAAGTTACCGAATAAGGAGGACACATCCAAGGCAGAAGAAGAAAAGTTGTGAAACTTAAACATCAATGAGTTTCCATGTCATAGGGACGTTGTGGATTAAGTGAAATTATAAGGTAACAAGATATATATAGAACCATTGTGAAATAGGTTTGAGAGTTCATTGACACTTAATAAGTTACTGTGATATCACCCATGGAAAACTATTGGCTCAACAATGGATACTAAATGTTGTTCAGTTGTTACAAGATTATGAATATGTGTTTCCCACAAAATTTAAGAAAGTAAAGGGATTATAATTATCTCTGAGAGAAATGTGCATTGATCTTAAATAGTGTGGAAGGTTAATTAAGAAGTGATTATATCAGTTGAATCATAACTAGAATCCGAAGGTTAAAACAAATATTGATTGCATGGTTAAAATAAGTATCATATACCTAGTGGAGAAATCAAATTGGGTAAGTCAGATGGTGGTTCAACCAAATAAGACTAGGGAAATCTAAGTATGTAATGACTATCAGGCATCAAACGATGCTTGCATGAATGATCCTTTTTCCAAATCCATTCACTAATTAAGTGATAGAAGTTGGTGCAGGTCATGAAGCCTACTCCTTTATGGATGGTTTCATCATGCATCATTAGGTACCCATCACAAAGGAGGACCAATAAAACAAATTGAAACTGAATGGGGTTCATTTTATTACAAGGTGATGCCATTTGAATTGAAAAATGTACTAGTTGTGATCTCTAGACTAGTGGCCACCACATTGGAAGACTTCATTCATGATTTTATTGAAGTATATTTAGATGATGGGGAATTATTTTTGCCTACACATTTTGCATACTCAAAAATTAGAGAAGTGATAAATTTAGATAATTTTGCATTTAGTAAGTTGGTTTCCCATCAAAAATTGAATAATAGGGACAAGTCAAAATAAAAAATAAAATTGGAGGAATGAGCTATAAAATAGTCTACAAGATCATAGAGAATTGGGAGTAATTGGTTGCACTAAACATGATGCCAGATCCATTCATGAGTTCAATTTCCATAGAGATGCAAGTTAAAAAAAAAATGAAAGGAATTACCTTTATAACATTGGGAGATGTCAAGAAGGAAGAAATGGGAATCAATTTGGAACTATGACAAACCAATTAGAATGATCTAGATCTAGTTGATTTTATCAATGTAGTAGAAGTGGAGTGGTTCACCAAAAAAAACCACAAGTGGATCTTGTCTAGATTTTGTGGTGTTATCACACTCATCAACCTGCTAAAAGGATACAATACATAATAATTGGTGTGATTGTGGATCTTTTGGAAAAGTGAATAGTTTATTCAAACGATGATGAGTAGATATAATGAGGGCATGATTCAACTCTCACAGATAATTATGATTTTGATAAACATTGTGACAAATGTAAAAGTAATGAGATTTCTAGTAGGGTGGAGTCATTAAGGCCATAACCCCCATGCCATGCTGATATCAAAGATACATTCTCAAGGTCAACTCAAGGTGTCACCATAGAGAAATTAAATAACACAACAATGTGATTACTAGTTGAGTGAATAATGAAGTGATACTGGAAAGCAATGAAAGGGGAAAAAAGTGACTACATGATGAGTTTAATTTTTTAAAGTTTTTGGACAAAAATTCACCTTAAATGTGGAGTTATTCCTCAATGGTAAGACACAATCATTTCAATATAAATTATTGGGCCTACTAATTTGCTTCACATAGTGGAAATCATTGAAAGGGTTAATTGTAGTGGGGGATGATATTTGGTTAGTTGAGGCAAGGGAATCCCTAGTATCACTCATGATTGTGCATAATGTGAATTCATTGTAAATAATACCACCACAAGGTTCATTACAACACGTAGTGATATAAGGAACTGGATTTGTAGCCCAAATACCACTTGCAAAGCTAAAGGAATAGTTTTCACAACTTCACAAAGCTTCCACATAGAATAAGTCTATGAAGACAACACATTCTCAATGACACTCTAGACTACCTAAGATCTTTAAATAATTTGATTATGGTACATTAGGAGTGGCACGAGTAGATGTGTAGAACATCATGTGGAACAATGTGGGAAACTTCTAGGATGGAGAGAAGGAAAAATAATGGTTCTTTTAGAAGGTCGTGCACATTACAAGAATAAAAAAGTCCCTAGTGTCATAAATTTTGAACTCCCAAATATGTTAGATTCCACTAAGGTGGACATACAAGAAGAAGAATAGTAACACACGGTAGTGATGCAATCTGTTTTTTATGCACACAAATAGGGACAAAATCAAAAACAATAATGGGTCCATTGGATACAACAAGGAAATTAAAACAAGCCCAAATCATCCACTAAGAAGGAGCTTATGAGACAGAGTCCATTGGCTTTGTTCATGCTAGTCAAAATTTCCATCAAATAATAGAAGGAAGATCCCATTGCAAGCCCATTTAAATTGATAATATTTAAATAGAAGCATAGGAGAAGAAAATGTGCACTCTAGGGGGAGGAAGGTTTTACACACCTATTGGGGGTTGGAAGGAAGGAACTGCAGCCAACATTATAAAACCACAAAAAAGAATAGTCAAATGCATAATAAAGAGAAATGAGGCTAAAGATGCACAAGAGGAAGAAGAAAATATTATTTCTGAAAACTTCTATAGTTAAGTTTTTTGTATCTAAATGAATTATTTTTTTCGTGTAGCATGCAACACCGCCATCTTCACCTTTGAGCTAGGAATTCTAATGCATCACAACTAATTTAAAACTTAAAAACATATTCTTTTCATCATAGTCCAAATCTCCTAACTAACTAACTAACTAACTAACTATATATATATATATATATATATATATATATGATCTCTTTAATATGGTGGTTTCTTATGGATTTTGATCTGCATAGGTGGCTCATATCATCTATCCTATATTTAAAGCAAAGCATCTATCCCATTTTTAAAGCAAAGTAATAATTTGGAATTAATGCATGGGATTACAATCATGTTTACATGTGATAGGATCATGTAGGGTCATTGAGAGCTCCTATAACACACATTTTTGTTAATTTACGCGAGATACCAACTTAAGAGGGTGACGAGTTCAATCAACATGTACACCTATTGCCATCACTGAATGCTCTTGTTGAAACTTGTAATTTGTGGTTGAGAATTTGGGCAATTATTTTTTAATTATTACATATGACAAGGTCGTAATTGTTACTTAAGTAGCTCTTGGCCCTTGACAAAAGTTAAATTCTCATTGTAATTAAGAGATTTTTTCTATAATTCTTAGGTTAGATTTAGATCTTTATTAATTCATAATCTAAACCAAATTTATAATCAAAATCCAAATAATTATTTAATTATTATACTTGATCATATATTAAGTAAATTATTTGTTATAATGTTAAATAGTTTGATTTCTAAATCTAAAAATCTAAAAAAATTGGAAAAAAACAAAGGATAAGTTTTAACATGAAATCACTAAACAATAAACTATATATTAATACTAAAAACTATAATCCAAAAAATAATAAGATCCCACAAATATAAAGTTCGTCATTATTTTATTAATTTTTAAAATATATTTAACACCATCCCAAGACAATTTCTTATCCAAATGCTTCTAGATTTATATCTTATAAAACATTTAGTTATTTTTATAATAACACTAATACCACTTAATGTTATGAATGACTCAGATTTAGTCAGTAAAACCTACCTCTGCTGAATTCCGATTGAGCAACACAGCCAGCCATTGGTTGGATAAATCATTTTCACACAGACAACATTATTGCTGAATTCATATGTCCGTAAAACCTCCGCTCAGAATTTGAGAAATTAATTTCAAAATCCCGCATATCGGGGAATATATTAATTTTATTAAAATTTTAAAATTGAGTGGAGCACAAGTTTTTCATCGGGCATATTAGATCAGCTGGTTAGAGTGTTGTGCTAATAACGCGAAGGTGGCGGGTTCGAATCCTGCATTGGCCAGCTCTTCTCTGTTTTTTCTGTGGGCGTGCTTCCCAGTTTTCTATAAGATTGTCGATATGCGCGGTGCTTTTTATATTAGTTGATAGAGAAATGGATTTTCCCCTTGTTTTTTAAAAAACAGAAAGAGAGAGCCGTAAATATTTAGAAAAATTAGTCCTATGTTAATTATATTATACGATTTAATACTTGCTTTTCGTTTTAATATATTATTTTTGTGTATGATTTGAATATCATTCTTAAACACTAATAGCCTTCAAAAGCAAAAACATGTAAAATATAAATATTTAAAATATAAACATCTTAAATATAGTAAAAAATGTTTTATTAATTATATAATTAAATATAAAGAAGATGAGAGGTTCTTAATTTTTAAAATGTTGTTGTTTTAAGAGTTTTTGAATTGTTTTTAATATATTGTTGTAATTTAAAATTATCTAAATAAATCTTATCGTTGATTATGGATTTGAATCTTAAATACATGGTCCTTGTCAATGTCAGCAAGAATTGAATTGATAAGGGTTGAGTTGGGGGCATGCATAAATAAGGTTACTACTTGTCTTTCTACATCTCGGACCTTTCAAAGTATATAGAGAAATTACAAATCGATAAATAAAAATTATATAATAATAATAATGTCAACCAAGTGCTCCAAGAATACTTTCAATAGAATACTAACAAGTAATTGATAAGTGCTTGATATGAAATGAACTCAATCATTTGTCTATTTATAAATGAATGAATTTAAACTTGGTTGAAATTGGTGCATATTACCCATATCTAACAACTATAAATAGTAAGCATAGGAAAAATAGACAATTCAACCCAATTTTAACAAAAAGTCTAGGCAATTATGCCAAGATTATACAAATGATCATGGTTTTAAACCATGATAGTAATGAGATGATTTTGGGGGTGCACGAGGATGCATGAGGATGGTTTTACACTTTATATGTCATCATATTGATTCAATTATGCCAAAATTGGATTGTTTATTCATACATAGACCAAAATACATAATTATAGACACCCAAATTTAACACAAACCCCTTATGCCCATATTTTAATCTTAATTCAACTTATTTGATAAACTTGTACATTTAACCATGTTTTTAAAATAGGCCCAACCCCACATAAGTCTATAATTGGTTCATAAAGCTTTAAATTTTTTTTGACACTTCTCCAAAAAGTATATGTTTATATCTCTGAACAATATCTTATCCATTACCAAGATCTACCTAAAAAAAAAGACCTTGACTTATCTCCTTGACAAAGTTGTGGTTACATAATTCTACTTGGACAAACTCATAAATGAGTTTGTTTCTTTTAGCTTTGTGGGTTTGTCTCTTTAAAACTATTGATCATGAGCCATTTAACAAAATCTAGTAGTCAAGAGAAGAGAAGAACTAGAGAGGAAGAGACCATTCTACAATGCCCTACACCAAGGGTCAAGCCCTAGAGCCAAGCTTCTCCATTCAATTTGTGCTTTATTAAATCAAATCTTACACACTTGTGGCGTTTATCCATCTTGGTCTTTTTTCAAATTCCCTTGTGCTAAAGGAGGGTAATTAGACTTAAGTAGTTGCAAAAATCACTTCAGGTTAATAGGAGGTTGAAATACTTGAGATATTTCATTCACACCAGAAGAACTATATTGAGTTCTGATTCTGACCGTGCAAGATATGTTGTTTATTACACTGTCAACCATTGCACGACTCCATTATTTTTATTTTGTTTTGGAATGTGCAAGCTAAGTCAAAGTGAAGATTCAGCCACACAACATATTCTATCTTGCACATTTATAAAGTGAAGGTACAATAAAAATCAAGGAGATACAACACACATCCCATAAAACCCAAATTGTGAAACCCTATAAAGATGTACCCAATGACACAGGGGCAAAACCAAAAATGTCAGGGTTGCACAGGATAAGCCCATACAAGTACAAATTTATCTCAAAATAATGCATAAGTCCAAATCTTAAGAACATGTCAAGCACACTCAACACAATCATAATACAAACTTAAAATTATAGAAGAGTCAAAGTGTGATCATTTTTAAACCTCTTTGTCAATTCTTTTTCTTTTAACTTACATTTACAATACTTGGACTTGTTTCTATTATTTAACCTCTTAAATAAATATAAATTTTAAATTTTATTTATAACTATTTTATGTAAAACTATAATTAAAATAAATAATAACATACATAAAATAATATTAAATAAACATAATGGTTCATTCAAAAAAGGGTCTAACTAATAACACCATTGTATCATTCTTATGTTCAATCCTTTTGTATTGAAAAAGAAAATGCCATTATAATTCATATTAAAAATTTTAGAAGTGCACTTGTTATTGAAAGTTATTGCATATGATTTTTTTTATTTTAAATATTTATTTATGTTCGATAGATGTAATTAATAATAATAATTAGAAGTAGTGAGTATAATAGTATGAGATGTCAATAAAAATGATCGATTTTAAATTTGATGTACTTCCAATCTTAAAGTTAATATACATTTAACCATCATACAAAAGTTTCTCTTCTTATTTAAGTATATAACCATTTGTTTTTAGAAAAGTGCCCAACATAGTAGGTGTAGCTAAATTGAAACCATTTATTACCAAATAAATTTAAGGAGAAGAAAATGTAGTCATTAATGAATGTGATAGGTGACAAGTCTAGATAAACACTTCAAAATTGACATTTCTTGATATTTTATAGATAAATGTCCTCTCCCATAGCCGTATGTGTTTTCGACCCAACTCAAGAGCACCTCTCTCTCCTGACTTTAAGGCCCCCTCTAAATACCTCCAGATAGATTGATGCTCATCTTTGCCCCGACTTAATCCAATCTGATACCGATCTTGCACCCCCTTCACTTTGCTAAGTGTTGCTTGCTTTGCTCAACTTCGCACCATCGGTTCAACGACTCAGCGCAACCACATTCATGCATTTAATCACCCCTCTCCTCTATGTTGGTAGGTTTAGGGTAGATTAGGTTAGTGAAGGGAACGATGACGATCGACCAAGGACGGACATGCCTATATATGGGGGATAGGATAGATAGGGCCCTCTCCTTTCCATCTGGTGCAACTATATAGATTGAGGCAAACATATCCATATAGAGGCAACATAATGAAATGACTATATAGGTGCCTCGGTCCACTCAAGGTTACACGCGATCATAGGAGTGCATCCTATCTATCATAATAGGTAGATAGGGTGGGGATTATATATGTGATAGGAGTGTGCACTTCCCGACTAACAATAGCTAAGGTTTGTAGGGCACATCGGCTATATAGACTAACTAAGTGGGGAGGGGCGTCGGTCCTATCTCTATCGAGTGTAGGCCCTTGTTCCATCAAAAGGCGTATAAATCCTTTATAGGTGTACTAAGCCTTCATAGTGCATCTATATAGAACCTTCCCCTATCTATATATGGGGTACAAAGCCTTCCTCCTCGTACAAAGCCTTATTATTAGTATGAATCTTACTGACAAGTACTAATCCTACCAAGTGCTAGTAAACCTATCCCTATAAATTAATAATCTATAATCTAAATCTTTATATGGGGTGGGGGTGCCAATTAAACTATAGACTTTGGAGGTTAGATATATATATATATATATATATATAGATCCTTCCTAATGGAATGAAGCCTTCCCCTATCTATATACGAGGTACAAACATTTATAGTATGAAACCCTCCTACGAGTACTAGAAAATTACCCTGGTTGGAAGCCTTCCTCTCCTCCCTTCCATCCGCTTCGCCCTTGCCCACCTCCCCCCCTCTCCTTCCACCCCGACACACAAAGATATTTATTCCAGTTTTATAATAATATAAGATAAAAAATTCACTTTAAATATTTTCACCAAAGAATGATGATGTACATTATATTTTGTAGTCTTTTAAAAGCATATTTACAAATGTATATTCGTAACACCAATGGGCTCAATAGGTCTAATGCACTGGGTCAAATTTGTTGCCGCCACTAATCACCCCCGCGCCCTCCGGCCCCCTCCCCCCCCTGCCCAAAAAAAAAAAAAAATAATCATTTTTTTTTAAAATAATTTTTTAATCTTTTTCAGAATTAATTTGAGAATTGATAAACCTTAAATATCTTTAATTTATCAAATTATTAATGATAATAATCTACTGTTGTTTCTTTTTAAAATTTAGTTAAATGAAGTTGATAAAACCTCTCAAAAGAAATCAGAACTCTGGAATACTGTCCTCCATATGGACATCTAATAAAAACTAGGCGTTTCAATGCACTCTATCCAAGTTCTAACTACGGGGAATATGACAGCACTGTGGATTTTATTTATTTGCTAATTTTGGAGGAGGCTCCGGCCAAACCAGTGAGCCACGCAGAGTCATTCAAGCAATCGATGGAGGTAAGGTAATAGTGTTTATTGGTAAATATAAATACCTTAAATTATATCACAAATTCTATTAAAACTCACAGCATTTTCAAGCAGCATGGACATTCCAATTGTGGACATCTTGCTTGATTAGGTGCAAAACCAGGACAATATTGTAAATCCAAAATAAGCAAGAAACAGTCTAGATCAGAAGAAAAGCATCACAGCCAATGCTGTTGACCATAAAGTATTCTCAAACTCTACCCATAAAGTCTTAAATATAGGACCATCTTGGGGGAGGGAAGAGCTTAAATGAGCTTAAATAGTTAGTGCATTCATCGTTGAGTATCTTAATGCACCAACTGTTTAACACTTTTGTGTGTGTGTTTGTGAAAATCATTTGTAAATCGTGGACACGTTCAACCTAAGGCACCCACCATTTATATGAGAGCTTTGGGAAGGGTGGATAGCCTTATGACCGAGCTGCTATACCACGGAACTACTTGCGATGTATGGGTTCCTAATCTCAGACTGCAATGTTACCCCCAAATGCTTAAATGGTTTCTACCCAAATGCTAAAGTTTTGGCTGAGAAAGATAATAATTTTTGTAATATCATGGCTCATTTCCAAACCAGGTAAATGACATGAAAATCCATTGTTTCCTAAACAAAAAGTTGCAGAAAGAATTAAAAATGTTGCAGAGAAACACATGAATGGCCGGCAAACATCAAAGAAAAAAATAAACGACATTCATCGAGAATTGTAAAAATATTGAAAACCCGAGTGATAAAGAAGAATAGACGTGAAAAATTAGCAGTATATACTTTCATCGGGTGGGTAAAAAACTAGATTTGTTCCCTTGTAGGGAACCGATAATAGACGTGTTTCACTACTGTGTAGTCAAGGATGGTAAAGTTTGTTCTCTTAAATGGGAGAATTGTTATTGATATCACCATATTTGACATCAGGAAAATGTTAAGGATGACCGAGCCTAAATGGATATATTTGAAAGGGTAGATTGTGAATTGGAAAAAAAAGTAAAATACCAAGTTCATGAGGTATTGAAGAAATGGAGCGAGAACCTCAATTCCTAGAATAAAAATTAGGATATTTATTTTTTATGTAAGGCTCTTCAAGATCCCTGTTCGCAAGGCTATAGATTATTTGGAAAAGCTCAGACAACTCATATTGATGTTACATGGGTACCCCTGTTTAATTAATTTTTGAAAGAAGGCAGTCCCACTAATTGGGGTGAATTAATCTCATTCTATCTCATCAATTCATTTAAATAATGTAAACAAGGCAAGGATTTTATTGATTGTATCTGTTGCACATTGTCATTTAACCCTAGTCCTTGGTCTCGCTTAGAGAAGAAGCCCATTCATGTCATTTGTAACATTTTTGTTTAAACATTTGCATTCCCCTAATTATGCCAATAATTGCAATGAATTAATTCATATCATTCATGACAAAAAAGTGCCCCATAATCTCTACGTCTATGAGGGAAACCATTTCAAAGTATGGAGTTTGGTTCTATTTCCAAGACTACAATGTAATAAGAGTTGAAGGAGAATTTCAACCAAAACATGTATTGTAAAATTATGTACCATACCATCTGTGAGATTTTAGAGAAGAGTAACACAAATAGCTGCTAAGTTTCATGCAATACATCATTTGAGTAACTCAAGAAATACTATTATGAAATGGCATAATAAACACTCTTGAAACCAGCTGTGTGATTCATTGGCTCTTGGAGGGGTCTCAAGAACAAATTTCGCAAAGCACATTAGATTCAGTAGCCAAAAAGAAACATAAAAACCAGAAGTGACATTCATATTATAGTCGAAAACATCAGCACTAAACATCATAAAGTAGACATCACCAAATGACAATTACAAATTGAGGTATGGTAGTTGTTTAGGTAGGATGGGAGAATTGGAAACAATACAAATTTGAGTGCAGCTGCAACAGACCGGCAATCTGATGTTGAAAACCCCTGATCTCCTACTCAAATTTGATTAAAAATGGGATGCTACTCATTTCTGGGATATGGCCGAAAAACACAATATGCATAAGACTGCATGAAAAAACTAAAACTTGAGCACCGTACAAAATTAATACTCAAATCAAATTTAGAGCATTGCAAAATTGTTGTTTATCAAAGACTGAAATGAACTTCAACTAGTCAGAAAAACGCAAAAAGAAGCACCCTCACTCAATATTAAGGAGCAAATCTTTACACCAGACAGAATAACTGAAATGTATGGCTTGCATTTTGCATTTGTACAAAATACTCATACTGATAACATTGATCTTCTGGTTTTGGAACTACAAAACCTTAATATGATTGATACTTCTTAAAAACCGGCTATTAAGAAGGTGTTCCTTAAACTAAACAGAGCAAAAATGAAGAACCCCAAAATATGAATTTCAAAGTTTAGAGAATCCCAACTATGCAAACATCCTAAACTGTAGTAACAGCAAGTGGCTTGCCACGACCCATGGTAAAGCCTCTTGTTCCATCTGGCATTCTTGGTCCAGGAGGTTTCTTGCCTTGTACTTCACTGGTAGTAGAACTCGTGAACTGCAGTAGTCCAACTGGATAACCACGTCCATTATGATACTGACCAAGCCCACGACCTCTTCCCCGTTGTCCTCTGCTTCTTCTTCCTCCCTCTTTATTGGTGTAGTACTGTTCCTCATCCTGAAAGAAAGAAGCTATATTAACACTGGTATCTTGCCTCATGTGACTAGAAGATCAACTGCTACAACAGCAGAGCACAGTCTAGAGTCAATAACACACACCATAAACTCAACATGCTGTGGACAGTCTTCCAAGTGTTTGTCATTAACTGCTTCCGATGTAGATACTTCCTCCTCTTCACCAATACTATCAACATTATCACCTCCTACCTTTCTCGCTCTGGGCTGATTTACTGACTTGCCCTGAAAATGCATTCATTTGCTCCTAAGACAGTACACTGGATCACATCCTTAATAATAGCATTTAGCTCGTTTTCAAAACTAAAATTCCCGCACGAAATCGAAATGGATCTTATAAATAATATCAAAGAAATTAGAATACCAATCGCCGGAGTAGCAATCGCACTCGGAGACCGCTTCTCCAGTTTCTTTCATCATTGAGTTCTGCAACCTGACACAATAACAAACATAATACAATAAGCACAGAACAGAGAAGTTCAAATGGGGAAGATGAATTTTGCTAACCATATAAAGCAGACAAGAAAAAAAAAGTTAGCATGCTATAACACCTATAATAACTTACAGCTTTCTCAGCTTGTTCGACTGTCTCATACACCACAACGGCATGCAGCTACAAACCGCAAATATGAGTCAGTGCAAATACAAATGCATCACATAAATGGCATTTGGATAGCCTTTCTTTCTGCTAAATCCTAAACTGAAAAAACTAAAGGGGTTCCTGTGCAATAATAATCTGTAGAATATTAAACTTAGTCCACCACATGAATTTTGATTTGCATCTAGCCTCAAGTTAATTCACTACCACAATACCTTGTTGCTGACAAGCATATCCGTCTTGGGAAATCTTGTGCCCAATGGAGTTGAAGACTCAACTGCCTGGGGGTGGCAGATACGTACCATGTTTACACTGTAGAAACCGCCAAACCACAAAAACTGATATTAGTGTAAAAATCACAGATATTATACCATGCAATCTCTAGATCACGAAGATTTGGAAACGCGTATAGAGATGAACAAAAAGTGTACAATGCATACGTGCCAACTGTAGCAAAAACTTTCTTTATATTTTCATAAGTATGATCTTCTGGCAAATTTTCTGCAACAACTGTGCGTGACTGCAAATTGGAAGATCATCAGATTAGGGTTGCACCTACATTATGTTAAAAAAAATAAAAATAAAAAACTAAAGATAGGCTCATCTTCATATTAGTCTTCAGAAATAACAAGCACACAAAACAAACCTGCAATTCTTCTATTTCTACATCTGACATTGGGGATGCCCGCTTGACTTTCTTCCCATCTTCACTTACCACCTGCCAGAACAATCAGAAATGAAAAATAAATTCAGGAGATAAAATTTTCGACATGCTTGCATCTTTCTAATCTCTTTTAACAATGCCAGTCAATGAAATGTTCAGTCCGAGAACTTACCAGTTGTGAAGAGGTTCTCAGTGCAGCCGTGACCAACGCGTAGTTGGTAACAAGACTTTTGACTTTCTTGAAAGATGCAATAAGTGGAATAGGAACTGAAGACACAAAATATACATTGTAAACATTTACGATACACTCATCTCTACATGACTTTCTAAGGCACAAGAAAGTTCCAAATGCACAAATTACAAGCCCAATGGAAAATCCATCTACTGTGTTGATTTTCTTTATATTGTCGTGCACAACAAAACACTTGCTCTTAAACCCCACATTTTTTTTGGATTGAAAAGGGTTATCTGTTAATTTGATTTTATGGAATCACACTCCTAAAGACAACATCAAATTGATCCCATTGATTGAGATTTTAAGTAACTTTAATTAACTTAAAATAAAGTTTTAAAAAGGCTAATATACACCTTTTCAGTTTAAAAAGTTAAAAGTAACGTGCAACAAAATAAATAGCCCATCAGACAACCAAACACCAAGGCATAAGAATAGATGGTGGAGGCGAAGAATCATCCGGCTTGGCACTCCAGCCATCCTCAGCAGGTGGATCTGCCGTATCAAGTAACAACTCCCCCTGTAATTAGCTTTATCCTTGTTTGTATTAACCTCTATATCTTGTTTGGATAGAAAAATTGCTAAGGCCATACGAGAGAATTTCCCTTGTTGCTGAGACATCCATCCACCGGCATCAGGGAATGCAAACCCACTATCACAAGAGTTGTGACTAGACAAAGGACTTCGTGAATGCAGCGAAGGACTTCGTTGCTTACTCCATGAATGGTGCATAACACGAGCTCCATAGCCTCAACCTTGAGAAGGAGACCATCGATGGATAGACTTTGGCTGACTGCACTTGGAGCACTACCTTCATCCAGACCTTATTAGCATGCACTTGTATTTGAAGCATTATATCAGCTATCACTTGCATTTTATTAGTGACAGAAAAATGACCATCAAGAGATAAATGGTTAAATTTATTTCCTTCCATAACTTGAAAAGAATTTCAGAACAAAAAATATGCCATATTTGCTTGTATTGTGCAGGTTACATGGCCAAATCCCCAAAGAGCACTATTTTCTGGGAAATTAATTTTGGACGAAATGGTTAAAATAGGTTGTGAATCTATTTCCAGGGTGACTGAGCATACTTGCAAAACCAAAAGAGATGCTTAAGAGACTCATGTTGTTGGCACGAAGGAGAACCTGGTTAGATATGCACCAAATAAAATGTGCATGTTTGGGTTCAATGATAGCTTTCCAAAATTTCTTGAACTTTCGGGTTCAAATATCTACTAAAGAGTGAACCTTCCAACAAGCATTTAGAGTATCCTCCTGAATATCCAGATAACCAAGCATGGGTCTCAACAGGCCACTTCCAGCCTGTCCACCCCCTATAGGGTGATTGAACATCAATCTTATGAAGATGCTCATCTGGAATAGTCTTTTGTATCTCAGTGATGGAGGAGAGATTGCTATTGTTAAGTTGAAACTGGTCATAGATGATAGGCCATGTGAGCCAATCTCGAGACCATTTGTAAAATAGTTCAGAGATAACCTTAAATTGAACAAATTGGTATTCTTGACTTAAGGAACTATGGTAAATGGAACACCATAGTATGAGAGAACTAGAGACCACAATAAGGAAAGAGAGTTCAGGTCTGAAACCATCCCGATCCCAAATAAAATGAGGCTTGAGCAACTCCCAAGGTTTCCATACAATTTGAGCAACAAAGGTTCCCACAATTTTGACTGGAACCTAAAAAATCAGAAGAGATTGAATACCAAGACCCTTTCAAGTCTTTCTGCCATGGGGACTGCCTTGAGAGATTAAATGTCATAGGAAGATCTTTTGAAGTTCATCTCCTTTGAGGGCATGAATAATCCATTTGACACAGAGGGAAAAGCCTTGAAGTTTGACATTAAGAAGGCCTAGACCTCCTACCTCTTTAGGTCTACAACATATATCCTAAAAAATTCTATGGAAACCTTTAGAACCTTTAGAATTGGCTCTCAAGAGGCACTCCAACTTACAAAATGTAGCTTTTAAAATTGGTTCTCAGGAGGCGCTCCAAATTACAAAATGTAGCTTTTAAAGGTGCCTAACAAGAGGGATAATATACATGGGTTGCTTCAAAGACCTTATAGCAAACCTAGAACTTACCATCCAAGGAGAGAGGTTTTGTGACCCAATAAACAATCTTCTTCTCAATCCTTTGAACCACATATTCCACTATCAAAAGGAGAAGCTTGAAAAGCAAAGTGAGTGCCCAAGAATTTGAACTACTTTCCAAGTTGAATCCAATACCACTTGGAACCCCCCACCAAGACCAAGACCCTTTCAAGTCTTTCTACCATGGGGACTGCCTTGAGAGATTAAATGTCATAGGAAGATCTTTTGAAGTTCATCTCCTTTGAGGGCATGAATAATCCATTTGACACAGGGAAAAGCCTTGAAGTTTGACCTTAAGAAGGCCTAGACCTCCTACCTCTTTAGGTCTACAACATATATCCTAAAAAATTCTATGAAAACCTTTAGAACCTTTAGAATTGGCTCTTAGGAGGCACTCCAACTTACAAAATTTAGATTTTAAAGGTGCCCAACAAGAGGAATAATATACATGGGTTACTTCAAAGACCTTATAGCAAACCTAGAACCTACCATCCAAGGAGAGAGGTTTTGTGACCCAATAAACAATCTTCTTCTCAACCCTTTGAACCACATATTTCACTATTAAAAGGAGAAGCTTGAAAAATAAAGTGAGTGTCCAATAATTTGAAATACTTTCCAAGTTGAATCCAATACCACTTGGAACCCCCTAACCAAGGAGGAAAGGGGTGTCAAACTGCCTTTAGAATTGTGTTTTCTTCCACTATAAAGAGGATCTAGAGGCTAGACAAAACATGTCCAGACACTCCATGGCATTAGCTGCATATGCTGCTGCTTCAATAGGAGCGAGGAAGGACTCATCAACGAAATGTTCATTGACCATCTGCTTATGAGATTAATTGAGATAAATCCCCTCAACTAACCCTTTGGGAGTGTAATCATCTAAAATTTAGTTGAAACCTTCAACCACAAGGGCATAGAGGGAAGGATCTAAAGGACAACCTTGAATGATGGATTGAAATAGCCCAAATTGGTTTGATTGAACCCTGTTAATAGTGATACAAGCCCCAACATCTTGAAAAAGCATACTACTGATTTGCACATATTTGGTCCAAAACACTAATGCCTGAAACATGGCAATGATAAAATGTCATTAATTCTGTCATGATATTCCTCAAAATCAATATTGATGAATAGAGCTATATTTTGTAGGAGTGAGCCCATTCCATCCCTTCCCACACTACTATAACATTATCAAGAACGTACCTATTGTGAATGAAATTGGTTTGCCTTGGGTGGATGATGAGAGGTAACAAATACCTCACTCATTGAGCAAGATCTTTGACGATATCATTGGACACATTCAAGAGGGTGATATAGTGCCAATTAGTAATGAGCTTTGGATCCCTAGTCTTGGGAATGAACTTGATATTTCTATGATTAATGAATCTATTAGGAGAATTTGTCTACATAACTTCTAGATAAACTCTTCTAGATAAACTGTGTAAGTTTGGACCCATAGTATCCCAAACTTGATGGGGAGATGGCAAGATAACACAGCTCCTAGAACGACATTGACAGGGCAATCAAGATTATTTGCATAGGTGAAAAAGTTTTGCATGTAAATAAAGTTCTATCTAATTTTTTCACAACCCTATCAATACCTTGTCGAAGGTTGGACCCCTAAACCATGGGGAATTGGAGGAGTGACACTAGTGGTGGTTGGGATCAAACAACCCAAGTTTATTGCGCATGTAAAACCATGTCTCTCTTTTTCTAGCACATCATAACATAGGGAGGATTCCCCTCTTTATCTTCCATAATTTAACCATGTTAAAATCATCACATAAAATCTAGTTAGAATCTAGGAGTGTGTCTACAATCCAATGCCAAAACCCACTCTTTCAACAACATCATTGGAGGCATAAATGTTGCCTAGACCGAAATTAAGGACCATGTTGAAATCACCACACAAACTTTAGATGGAACCTAAAAGCACGTCTGCAATCCACTGCCAAAATTCCCCACCTTTCAACAACATTATTGGAGGCATAAAATGTTGGAATACTGACAGCGTAACCATTAACTTATGGGATGAATTAGTAAGGTTGCATACATTCCAAGAAAAAACTATCATTTGGAAACATCAAGCTTCATGTTGGTTCCATCATCCATGCCATCTAAAAAATGGAAAAACTATTAGACAAGCATCGCCACACATATAGTCAACAAGTTGGAAAATACACCATTTTTTTTAACATATTCACCATCCTCAAGAGGTGGTGGTGGGTTGCTAGAGTGGCACATAATTGTTTTGCATTAAAAACACTTATTTTGCCTCCAAAAGGGCTTGTGACAGTTGAGTAGTAGTAATTTGGCTCTAGGACTTGAGAAAATTGTCACCACCTATGGGATGCAAGAAATGAGTGGTGCCGCCTAAGACACAAATGCTTCAGCGTTTCCCTTGAAGTGACTTCCCATATACAACATAGTCTCCACTAATTCCACATCAAGTTCTCCATTATCTAAATACGGTCTACGCCACTTCTACTGGGGTACTTTAATGATTGGTTCTTGATATATAAAATTGCAAGTTTTTTATTGAAATTAAAAAGGAAAGGGATTGATGTAAATCTTTTTGATAGATCTGTGCAATGCGAAAAAATAAAAATAGTTGTTTTTCAGCTGCAAAGAACTACAAGTAGGCTTGTAAATAGTATCTAGTGCTTTGCCTGCTCCACAAGCTTGTTGGATGGCCTTTTTATTGATGACCATAGTCCACCAGTTTGTGGAATTAACAACATTTTTATTCATCTCAGGTGATGTTTTAGGATGCATAGCCGAACATGAGTTACCCATGAGAGGGCATTCACAAATCTTGTGGTTTATGGATTGACACCAAAAGCAAGAATTATACACATTGATATAAAAGACACATGATATGCACTTGTCTCCTATTTGTATGCCTATTGTTTCCTTGAGATCCTTGGAAAGATCGACCTTGACATATGTTTTTACGGCCTAGCTGCATAGAATTTGTTATACTCAAGAATTACACATCGATATAAAAGACACATGATATGCACTTGTCTCCTATTTGTATGCCTATCGTTTCCTTGAGATCCTTGGAAAGATTGACCTTGACATATGTTTCTGCAGCCCTAAACTAAGGACCCCAAATGGGCAAAGACAAACCTAGAAACTCTACCCAGATTGGGATTTTGAGTTTGTCTTATTCAGATGCAATGAAATCCCTAGTCTAGTGGCAAAAAACTACCAAGGTGTTGCAAATAAACCATGGGCCATGGACAACAATGTCTTTACAATGCTCAACAATGGAAAATTTAAAAAGAAAAAACCCTTTGGTCAGGTTTTGCATGCCCTTGAGCACAACAAGTTATCATGCACCCAACTCTTAACCACACTCTCCGAGGCAATTTGGCCAACAAAATAAGTAACCAAAGAAAAATTCACAAACCAATAATATGTTTTATCAAGAATATCATTTGGAAAAGAGTCAACTTGGGAGGAACTTGTTACTTTGTGGAAGATTTTATGTACAAATTTCTTGGCTTGCTTCAGTACCATTGTTTAGATCTCTATCTAAAACACCTGCATCAAATGATATAGACAAAAGCCAAGGAGACAGCCATAATATAGGCAGACTTGGGTAGTAGTTTGATGGTAAGTTTAGGGCAATTAATATGATTGGACTATAGTATCCTTCATGTGATGGCAGTGTGATGGATTGCTAAAGGAAAAAAATGAAAAACTAAAAACCCCAATAGAGTGACTTTCCAAGTTCTCCTTTGTACAAATATCAACTCAAAACCCGTGATAGAAAACCTAGTTTCCTTTTTATTTTTTTGTGATGGGGTTTAATGAGTCTTACACAACTGAGGTTTAAACCTAAGTCTTATCCATGGTGATGCCCATCTCAACCTCTAGACCACAACAAGACAAATTACTAAAACAACATGGAAAACATGTAATTTGTGTGTATATCTTCAATTTTCTATACAATTATGTAATATTGTACCTTGTGTTTCTATTTTCTTGCCGTGGGTGTGTATACTTCTAAAAGTTATAGAGCACAACAAAAACATGGAAAACATGTAATTTGTGTGTATGTTTTCTTTGATTTTCTTTACAATTATCTAATGGTGTCTTGGGTTTGTGTTTTCTTGCATATAATTCAATGTCTAATTTGGCACATCCCCATAAAGCGAATTCATTTTTTTTTAATACCACACACAAAGCCACAACGAAACCTCCTAATATCTAGAAACCTTGGGGAAAGGGAAATGAAACTATATCAAAGTTCTTAAAACAACAAAAGTAGATCCCAGAAACATCATTCATGTCTGAAAGTCATCTTATGAGATACAATCATGCTACAAGCATGAGCATAAAGGTCATTACAACTACCCTATTTGGTTTGACACCTGTATTTATCACCAATGTATAAATTCATCAACATGTACAAAGGAGGGTTTTTACACAAAAATATTGACAAAGGGATATCCATCATAGATGTATTAGAAGGAAATTTGGTTGCATAAATATTGTTAGATATATTCAAGCTAGTATCTACTCCTTTAAAAGATGACGAAACTCCTCTAGCTTCTTGAAATGGTACCATTTCACTTATCCATAAAAATGCATCAAGATACATCAGCAATAGGTGTAACCATGAAAAGAATTTGTTAGTATTAGAGTAAAGTATAGAGTAGTTTCTCAGCCTAGGAAGAAAATTCAACAATGTTTCTTTTATTTCCTCACTAGGAGGAAATGTTTTGAGAACCGATGAAAACCCCTAATTTCTAATGGCAATGCCTTGAAAGAGGCAGAAATGTCAAGTAACAACACGAAAAAAATTCCACATAAAATAAAGTATTCCCTAGGATATGAGGAGTCTCGAAATGTAATGGGCCTTTGTCTAGTTGAATGGGAAGTAGCCCAAAATCCCTAATTTATGATGGCAATGTCTTGAAAGTGGTAGAAATGGGAATTAACACCATAAGGCCAAGGCCAACTTAGGATATGAGGAGCCTCCAAACGTAATGGGCCTTTGTTCGGTTGAATGGAAAGTAGCCCAATCATCACACTCGATAGTAAATAGAGATAAGTGAGCTATTGGGGATTACTGGCTATTCAAAGTTGAGAGTAGGGGTTCTGTGCAAAAGAAGAGTGAATCCATATGCTCCAAAGGGATGCTTTTATCATGACTTTTTCCTACCTTGGAAGGGATTTCACCACACAATTTATGGTGTCAAGTGTATATGTATGTAGTTATGTTTCAATAGAAAAATATTTTGTCAAAGAAAACTTTTAATAAATAAAATTTCACTTTATGCATGCTGATTTCAGTACTTCAATGTTAGAATCTATGAATTGAAGCATATATGTGAAGAATGCATCGGCTCTAAGTTGTGCAATTAAAAATTATTCATCTTGCTTGGAAGTTTCCCCTTGATACCAACTTGTAAATGCTCCTGCATGTGGATAAGATACTTTGTTGAAATATGGTGTCCTCTTCCATTTCCACTCAAATTTCAGTGTGAAGTCCTCAATGGAAAGCAAGATTTGTTCCATGTCACCTTCATCCAACATAGAAGGTTCAAAGAGCTTCAAGTTGTCCACATTGACAACCGAGTCCATATGCATATAGGAGGGCAGTTTGAGATTGAATGCATTGTCCTCAACCTTCCGCTCTATCTCAAATGGATCATATCGGATAGGTTTGAGCATCTTACCTTGGCCTTCTATGGAAGTCATGGAGGGTCGCCTTCTACTTGGATTACGAATTCAAGGTTTTCTATTGCACTCTTTCTTGTAGTGATCAGATCTTCTCAAACTAGTTGCTTCCAAACTAGCTTCTACGATGGCTTCTTGTGGTCCATGCATAACATCAAATGGAGCTTGAGAACTTCACATCAGGTTTTTTTGCTTGGCCTCTCCCTCCAATATCTAGCGGTCCAAGAGTCCATGCTATAGACAATCTCATGTTCATTTACCCAATTCGCTCGAGGCTTAGTAGTGGAAATGGATTGCTCATTAGGATATGTTTAAATTCTTAGGCATTCCCTTTTCTTTTCAAGCTTCCCAAGTTAATCTCTAGAACTATGTTGTCTTGAGAATGGAGAAAGGCCTTTTATATTGGATTACTAAACCCCTCTCTCTCAAAGGAAAGTTTCAATTTTGGATTACTACTACTCTTGTTGAGCTCCTTCTAAGGCTGCCTACATGAAGCTTGAAAAACTATTGAGAGACTTCCTCTGGGCTAATTTGAAAGGCAACAAATGCTTTTATAGAGTTGCCTAGGACATTTATTGTAGACCCATAAAGGTTTTTGGGTTAGGGCTTATTAACATTGCCAAACAAGGAACTAACCTTTGTGCTAAATCGATCCCCATGGCCATCGAAGGGCAAGAAGCATGGAAAGTTCTTCTCAGGGATTGCAACTCCTCTGGCAGTCCTTATAGATGAGGAGCCTGGAAGAATTTGGGGTTTAAAACTCTGCTCATTGCTCCTATTCCTATCAAAATTGTAGACACCTTTGTGGCCAAAATCATTTGGAAGGCTTGGGAAACAATTAAGCCTCGGCTTGTGTGAAAGGAGGATGGATTTAGATCTAGTCTCTCCATTAATTCACACTCCTTATGGTGGTCCCTGATTATTGTCATTAGTTGGGAAGTCCCTACTGAGGTTCCTAGAATAAAAGCCCTCTAGTTCTTTCACAAAGGCATTCAGGGCATTGGATATATATTTGATAAACAATCTAGATCCCAGGCCAGCTGGAAAAATTTAAAGACCAAGTTCAAACTTAACAAACATGATTTTGAATCAATTGCTAAGATCCAGATAGTTGTGCCAAAAATATACTTTGCACAAATTTGGAATTAAAGGCTCTCCCAAATGGTGGAAAGATTGGAACTGCAGTGGGTCCCACTCCCTTGCTTTAGTACAAACCCTGGCTTGGTTATCAATGGCTATCTCCTAACATTGTGCCCTAGGAGATGCTCCATTAATAGTGGAATCTTAAATCCCTTCATTTTTTTGGAGCAGGAAATTCCAAACCCTTTGGTTTGCAGTTGTAGAGCCCAAAAAGGCAAACTTTGCTTGGTTCATTCTCAACCAAGGTCTTCCAAAGGGTGATAGATTGCTTCATATGGGGATCCCATACCCCATATGCTTTGCCTATGGTCAAAATGAGTCTCTTAAACACATCTTTTGGCTGTGTTAGAGCCCATAGAATTTGGAGGTGGATTCATTCCTTTTTCACCCCTTTAAACCAAAACCCTTTTCTTGCCACATGGTTCGTTTAGGGGATTTTGTTATGCTTTCTACAAGATTCAAGTAAATTTGGCACATTTATAGTATTGAGACTCTATTGCTAATAGAATTTCTACATTGTCAAATGTCATGCTACTGATTCAAGCGAAGTGGAGAAAGTGGCACTAAAGGTAGAACACCTCCACACTCTCATTGGCCATTGGGGCAATTCCCCTTGTATGGTGAGCAAGGTACCTGTTGTAGCATGGAATTGCACCCATGTGGGATAATTTTTCAGGATCTTTCACTCCCAGCTACAAAATTGGAGCAACCTCAGACTGTGGGTATCTTGTAGTGAGGTTGAACATCTAGGCTTTTTAATAAAGTTGGCTACTTAGATGCTTCACTTCAGCTGTTCTCACACACTAAAACCTATTGTTGACCAAGGAAAAGGGAGAGCAAGATAACATAAAAATGGAAAAATGAACTAAGAAAGGTGATGCACCAAATAGAGAGTGACTCACATAAGCATGAAATAAACACTAATTCAGCATAAGATAATTCTGCTTACACCCTCACAACTGATTAATTTGCATAAGTGTTTCATAAACTAGGCTCACTAATCCATATATGAAGCAGAGAGGAATTTTGAAATTCACACCAAGTGTCTATTAATGGCGGAAAGAGCTCAAGTTCAGACCTGCAACTAATCTAAAAATACCTGAAAATAGGTACAAAGGAAGGACAAGGGACATGGAAGAACACTTCTTCACAAGGCCATCATGCACAAGCTTGCTAAACATGATTTTCAGACAAGAGAGGTAAAATTAATCTTTCTTGCTTCAAAAGGTCTTTCTTAAAAATTTTGACAGGGTTCTTCCTTGTCAAATGAGGATATCTTCTTTTGAAAAGAACTGAGACATATATAGAAAAGGGGAAGATGCAAAGAGAAGAGGCGAGCAAACAAAAATCAATAAATGAGATCCAACCACCCTCCATGAATTCTCACCCACACTTGGGTTAATTAAAACTAATCCTTCTCCAACGAAATAACCGCCATTAGCTCCAATAGTCTTCCAACCCTCTCATTGGTCAAGAAATGCACTAAAAGACAAAACTTACTGAGGATGATGATGTCATGGTTCACTAAAAAGGAAAAGTCCAGGAACGTCTTAAATGCTTGAGCAATCTTTTCTAATTTCTTGATCTTTATCTTTCATCTCCACGCCATCCTCCACTTGTCTGCTTATGTATGAGGACAAAAATTCTTACATCTATGAGCCTGACTGAGCCATGCTACTTCTACATTTGTCGACTGTTTGTCGGAGATGATGGCCATGTCGAAGGATGAGGACTCCCCATTAACTTCACCTACTAGCTCTTGCCTTGAAACCCAGACCAAATCTTCCCTATAGATGGAAAACCAATCTACGGACATTGGTTTTCTTGAATTTATCTTATTTATGTCAGTGCGAGTCCATAGCTTGCGCATCTCCTTTTGGTCTTTTAAATGCCAACGGCTACTTGCAAGGGCTTAAACTTGTTGTTTGCGAGCTTGTCATCGATTTCTTTGGACTTTCATTTTGGGCATTGTCTTCGACATCCTTTCGGGCTCCTTTTCTTGGAATTTTGTTTATCACTTTCTCGTGGACAATTTGTCTGAAGGAATTCATGTCTTTGGACTTTATAAAAATGCCTTTCAGACTTTTGCAAGGTACCCTTCGGGTTTGTAAAATGGTCCCTTTCTGAAGGTAAGGTACCCTTCGGATTTTTGAAAAGGAACTTCCCCGAAGGGAAAGAGCCCTTCAAGTTTCTTGAAAAGGACTTTCCCAAAGGGAAAGATCCCTTTGAAAATCCTGAAATGATCCTTCAGAGTTTTTGTTTTGGACCGTTTTCCCAACAAAACCCTTTGGAAAAATTGTCTCGGCCACTTCGCTTTAAAAGACATCTTTCAAAACTTTTACTTGGAACAATTCTTTCGAAACACTCCTGAAGAGAGAACACTTGGCTGAAATGAACACTTAGCTGAAAGGAGAAAGAATTCCTTCGGGGAAATTGTCTACACAATTTTCCCGAAAGGAAAATGAAACCAAAATAGGCCCGAAAGAAATCACCTTTCACTTGTTCTCCAAAAGAATGAACAAGTAAAAGACTTAGCCGAATAAGAGATTTTTCAATTAGCCTTTTGGCTTACAGGTTTATCCTCGAACACTGCTGCCGGATCCATTTCTAAGCCTTTGACCCAATGTTTCATCAAACCATGCAAGAGCTTCATATGAGGGCCAAAAATGGCCAACAGTACCCCTAGATGCTTTGCACCAAGACCCTACTAAAAGGAAGAGGGATCAGAAGGACAGTAGCAAGGGGTGATGCAGCTTGCAGAGCCAATTTGCATTCTCTACTCAAGATCCTCTCCACCGCCAATTCTCTTGGTTGGAGGGCCATGGAGGGTGGCCCTTGCCACAGGCTAGATATGGTCACTTTAGTTTTGTACCTTCTGAATGGGATGAGCAAGGGAAAATGACCAGGTTGGCTCTTTCTATTTTTCCCCCTCATCAACAGATAGATGAAGCTGCTGAAGAAACTAATGAACAAGATGGTTGGGATCCTATACCTAATGATCCACACTCTCATGGGGGCAACTGTGAAAATAACCCAAAAAGTCTATTGCCTCCTACTCCCTCTGCAGGAGTGGTTGCGTCGGTGGCCTAATTTCTTGTTTCATGCTATTATGATTGTTGTTGATATCATGCATTATATAATTCTATATTGATGGTTTTGTGGGCCTAGGGTCATTACTTTAATACCCTCCAGGATTAATCCTAGTTTATCTTTTTTTGTGCTTTTGCTTAAGGTCTGCTTTCAAACCACCCGCCATTTTTATCGGGCATGTACTATGTTTTTACTCTTTAGAAATAGTATAATGGTGTCTAAACAAGGGAAAACCAGTTCTTACTTGATCCATAATTTCCCTGATAAAGTTAATTCTTGGAAATAAACTATAAATAATTACAATAGAGATTAGAGTAATAGGATGCAAATTGTTGATTAAATAATGACAAAACAATATATAGAATAATACCTTGGAAAACCATAGATAAATTATAAATAAAGAGAATAAGAAAACCACACATAACAAATTGTATTTTACCCTAGAAACCCCAATGTGGGGAAAAATAGCTTGGTTGTGTCAGCTGGTCACCACCTCCCAGCAATGGGGCCTTTATGAAGATCTCAAATGGAGCATGAAATCAACAATATATTGTTATTTTTATCTCATTTCTCTAGTACCTCTTTTTACCCTTTTTTCCTTATGGTCGTCTTACAAAGAGCTCCATGGAGCATAAAAACTAGCATTATACTGCCATTTATTTTTCTCAACTCGATGTTGCTATCACTCACTCATTCATACACTCCTCTTCTTATCCTATAACCCTTGCCTCTTACTTGTACAAGTGTTTTAGGTGTCTCTTTGTATACTAAAAGACCCCTAACCGTCAATAAGTTGAATAAAAATTGTTACTAAATTGTGCTATTGCATTTGTGAGAGACCTTTGGTTTGTAGGGAAGGACCCCCAGTGACATTTGCACAACCACCAGTGACAATTACACAATTGTTGCTTTGTGCAACACTGTCATTGACAGTTATGCATTCGCTAGTGACAATTGTGTGACCATCAATTTACAGAGCTTGACTACAAAGGAGGTCCTATTACTATACTAATAGTTTCTCCATTTGAGTTGGAAAATTGATGTCTTGCTAGATTTTTGTGTTTTTTGGTCCAATTCTACGCCCTTTCTTAGAGGCTTTTGGTCCCATGGAAGGATCTCTCCTTCTCCTTGGTTAGCCTTTGTGTGTGTTGGTGTTTGGCCTTGAACCCAACTTTCCAAGGTTCTTTGTGGCCTTCTTGTGGTTTCTCTGACTTTTTGCATTACAATGTCCTCTCATGCCACTTGTTCATCCCAAGAACAAGTCTTCAATGAAAGTTAGTAATGCTCCTCTTCCTCCACATCTAACATGCAAGTCTCATAAGGATTTAACAGATCCTCATGAAAGAATATTGTGATTTACCTTCTCTCACCAGTATGATGCTGAAGTTTCCCCTTACTCCTTGATGAAAGGGTTGTGATCTATCCTCTTCCTCATGGAAAGTGAGTTTGATTGCGCTCTTAGGTGTTTGTTGTTCCAACCTATTGTTCCTATTTTTTTTGACTATCATCAGGTCCTTGAAGCAGTTTTCCTCGAGTGATGCTCATTCATGGTTGTCCCATGATGGTTAGATGCACCTTAACCCTCCTCAATTACAATTACAATTGTTATAGCTGAAATCGATATGATTATCCATGCATGCTACAACCCCCCTCTATCAACCTGCTACAACCATACAACATTTTGGTACTTTTGGATTGCTAGTTAATGTGAGTGTTTCTTATACATATGAATGCAACTCAACATCTTAGAAACTTCTTTGCAAATTATTCAAGTCCTCAATCCAATAATCATAGGACATTCCCTTGTGGAAGGAGGATGGATTTAGATCTAGTCTCTCCATTAATTCACACTCCTTACGGTCATCCCTGATTATTGTCATTAATTGGGAAACCCCTGCTGAGGCTCTTAGGATCAAAGCCCTGTAGCTCTTTCACAAAGGAATTCAGGTCATTGGAGATATATTTTATAAACAATCTATATCCCAGGCCAGCTAGAAACATTTAAAGAATATGTTCAAACTTAACAAGCATGATTTTGAATCAACTGCTGAGATCCAGATGGTTGTGCCAGAATATGCTTTGCACAAATTTGGAATTAAAGGCTCTCCCAAATGGTGGAAAGATTGGAACTACATTGGGTCCACTCCCTTGCTTTGGTACAAACCTTGGCTTGGTTATCAATGGCTATCTCCTAACATTGTGCCCTAAGAGATGCTCAACTAAAAGTGGAATCTTAAATCCCTTCATTTTTTTGAAGCAAGAAATTCCAAACCCTTTGGTTTGCAGTTGTAGAGCCCAAAAAGACAAACTTTGCTTTTGTACATTCTCTACCAAGGTCTTCCAATGGGTGATAGATTGCTTCATATGGAGATCCCATACCACATATGCCCTGCCTATGGTCAAACTGAGTCTCTTAAACACATCTTTTGGCTATGTTAGAGCCCATAAAGTTTGGAGGTAGATTCACTCCTTTTTCACCCCTTTAGACCAAAACCCTTTTCTTAGCACATGGTTCTTTTAGGGGATTCTGTTATGCTCCCTGCAATATTGAAGTAAATTTGGCACATTTTTAGTATTGAGACTCTACTGCTAACATAATTGTTATGTTGTCAAATGTCATGCTATTGATTCAAATGCAAGTGGAGAAAGTGGCACTAGAGGTAGGAAACCTCCTCACTCTCATTGGCCATTGAGGCAATGCCCCTTGAATGGTGAGCAAGGTACCCCTAGATGCTTTGCACCAAGACCCTACTAGAAGGAAGTGGGAGTGGAAGGACAGTAGCACGGGGCGATGCAACTTGCAGATCCACTTTGCATTCTCTACTCTACATCCAATTCTCTCCATCGGGGGGCATGGAGAGTTGCCCCTGCCACAGGCTGGATATGGTCACTTTAGTTTTATACCTTCTAAATGGGACAAGCAAGGGGAAAATGCCTAGGTTGTCTCTTTCTATTTCACCTTTCATCAACAAATAGATGAAGCTGTTGAAGAAACTAATGAACAAGATGGTTGAGAACCTGTACCTAATGATCCACACTCTCATGGGGGTGACTAGGAAAATAACCCAAAAAGTTTGCTTCCTCCTCCTACTCCCTCTGCAGGAGTGGTTGTGTTGGTGGCCTAATTTCTTGTTTCATGCTATTATAAATTGTTGTTGATATCATGCATTATGTAATTCTGTACTGATGGTTTTGTAGGCCTAGGGTCGTTACTTTAATACCCTCCGAGATTAATCCTGGTTTATCTTTTGATGTGCTTTTGCTTAGGGTGTGCTTTCATACCACCCACCATTTTTATCGGGCATGTACTATGTTTTTACTCTTTAGAAATAGTATAATGGTGTCTAAACAAGAGAAAACCAGTTCTTACTTAATCTGTAATTTCCTTGATAAATTTAATTCTTGGAAATAGACTATAGACTATGTTACCGGATACGTCCCCCCAGGCCCTCGGAGCGCGGGGAAATGCTCTCGACTACGGGAGCGCGGGGAGTTTGAGCAGTGAAAATCGCGTCAAAGGTAGGGTTTCCATCAATGCACACGTCCGCTGTCCGCCATCCGCCGTCCGCCGACCGCCGACCTGAGAGAACAGGTAGGTTTTCATTTTATTTTAGTTTCTTTATTTTATTTTTTTTAGTTTCATTTTGTTTTATGTTTTTTTTTTTAAAATATTTTATTTAATTGTTTTGTTTTATAAATTTAGGTTCAGTTTTTATTTTTTTATTTATATATTTTTATATTATTTTGATTTTTTATTTTTGATTTGATTTTATGTTTTTTAAAGTTTTGTTTTTATATATATTTATTTTATTTTGATATATATATAATTTTTATTTCTTTAATTTTCAATTTTGTTTTAATTTTATTTTATGTTTTATTTTTAATTTTGTATTTATTTATTTATTTTATGTTATTTAATTTTTTAATATTTATCTATACTTTCAAAAATAAGATTATAATATATTTTAATTTTTTTAATTTAGCTTGACAATTGAATATTATGATATTTGGCATTGAATTATTAGTATGTTTTGTGGTTATTTAACTTATTAGTTATACTTATTACGTTTCTTTTATGCATATTATGTGGTTAATTTTGCTTATATGTCTATATTTTTTATTTTTTATATATATTTTTGTACGGTTGTATCCAGCAGTATCCAAACCCCCCAAAAAAAATTGTTGTATTCCCGTATCCGATTCTCGTACCCGTATCCGTATCGGCAACTTAGGTATGCTTTGTGGTTATTTACCTTATTAATATATTATGTTTCTTATATGCATATTATGTGGTTAATTTTGCTTATGTGTCTATATTTTTTAATTTTTTTATATATTTTTGTACGACTGTATCCAGCCATATCCAAACCCCCCCAAAAAAAATTCCCGTATCCGATTCTCGTACCCGTATCTGTTCCCGTACCCGTATCCGACTAGGTGTTTGTTGTTCCAACCTATTGTTCCTAAATTTTTTTTTTTTTTTTTTTTTGGAGTATGATCAGGTCCTTGAAACAGTTTTCCTCGAGTGATGTTCATTCATGGTTGTCCCATGATGGTTAAATGCACCTTCTTCCTCCTCAATGAAAGAGTGGTGAACCAAAAGTGAGCTGTCACATGGAGGGTAAAACAAAAGTAAGCTGTCACAGTTACATTTGTTATAGCTGAAATCAATATGATCATCCATGCATGCTACAACCCCCTTCTATCAACCTGCTACAACCATACAACATTTTGGTACTTTTGGATTGCTACTCAATGTGAGTGTTTCTTATACATATGAATGCAACTCAACATCTTACAAACTTATTTGCAAATTAAGCAAGTGCTCAATCCAAGAATCAAAGGACATTCCCTCACCACTAAATGGTGATGAAGCTACATGAAGAACTGCTTTACCATTCTTGATTCTTTTGTTTTTGTAGGATCTTATTCCCCTTTTTCTTGTCGATTCCTGATGCTTGCTTTTGTCATTCTTTGGGTGAAGATGTGAAATAAGCTTCCAACACTTTGCATCCCAATTCCCACTAACCTGCAACGACTACAAACATTATTAGACTTGCATATACTCATATCAAGCGACATTTTAGCTCAAAGCCTGACTTGGCCTTCCTCTTCTTGTTTGCTTGAAGAGTGTATTCTTTCTTTTACACTTTTCCTAAATATCTTGGGCAAGTTGGTGGTGGATTGTTTCTTCTTGCATATGGCCACCGAATGGCTACTTTTCCCACAAAAAGTGCATAATATGAAGTGGTGAAGTTGGTGGAGTATAGTCTCCCCATTTCTTCTTCACATCATGTGGATGTAGTAGTGATGCACAGTTTTCTCCTCCTCCATCGCTCAATGTTGCCATCACTTTGGAAGTGCTTCCTTGGCCTCTTGAGGTGGCAGCTTGCTTCCCTCTTCTTCTTTTGATTGTTGTCCATACTTTGTTGACTCCCTAAAACCGTCTTGAGGCTTTACAAAAATTACGTTAGAAATGCAATTAACTGCTTTGGGCTGGATATGATGTAGAGGCAGCTTAACATCCTTCCACTCTTGCTTGGGCTTCACTACAGCACTCTCCAGCCTCCTTTTTTCTGGCATCGAACCCTATGCCTCTATATTGTGGTTTTTCCTTAAACCACTATGGGATTGAGAATTCCTTGGCTATTTTTAGCCAAAACCTTTGTCATTATATCCCATCTTTCCCAATAATTGGTTTTACAAATAGCAAGGTAAATGTTAGGGTAAGGGCATTGATGTGACAGGTACTCCCTATTTCAAGCATTGTACTTAACATTCCCTATGCAATAAATGTACTGTTCTCTCTTATTCTGTTGTGTTATGTTCATGGTATGCATTCATAATTCTGTAAATAATATCCTTCGGTAGTGTAAACATGCAATTTTTTTGGCCTTCAAAATTTAGAAGTAGAAGTGTTCATGCTCAAGGGATGTTATCAACCACTTTTTAATGTGTCTTTGGAGAAGATGAATGGTGATAGCTCTGCCTCTAAAAATCATACCCCATAAGGCACTCCCTTTGTGAGTTCTCATCATAAGGATTTTTTTAATTTGAACCAAGAAGATTGTTTTGAGAAATTTGATGAGAAGATTGGAGAAAATGACTACATAAAATGGTGTGGCCAGGTTTTGATTTGGATGGAGGATGTAGACAATCGTTTGGAGAATTAAATGGAGTTGATTGGCCAAGCAGGGCATGATGAAAGTGAAATAGAATGTGGAACAACGCATTGAGAATGTCATCAATGCTGCAGTTGGAAATATTGTAGCTAGTTGTACCAACACCATAAACAGATCCAATTCTGCTGGGAACATTGCTAACGCTATTATCCATGCGTTGAATAGCCAAGCCCAAATTTGTCGACATATTCAAGATGGCCTTCCCAATGCACCATATCGATTGCAAAATGTAGTTGAAGATGCGCCTCATGAGCAGTTTGGAAGGGATGAGCACCTAAACGACAATACCACTGAAGATCCAAGTACATCCATCACTTAAGATTCACTGATGTTTAGGCTCTCTGTTTTGCTGAATTTTTGTTGTTTTGTTAGTATGTTTTGTTTTTGAATGGATGGAAATTTGTAAATGAAGCTATGATTAGCATTTTTCAGTTACGGTCTATAAATATGAATCATGGTTTATTTTTAAAAGCCTTTACTTATAAACAAGGCAATTTTGTGGTTTGCACCTGGTGCATCGCCAAACCACCATTAATTTCCTTCGCTGCATTTGGGCTCGCTCTGTCTTTGTTGAAATTTTGTTGCTTGTTAGCTATGTTTGTGTATATGGCCTAAACAAACTCCAGCACTACTAGCAGCACTAATTAGTATTAGAGAACAAAATAAGCAATAAAAAATCATGTAGACGTCATTAAAGAGAGTGTCCACCCATTTGATAACTATATGACGTATAAAAAGGGTTATAACTCTGGAATGATACAAAATCTACACCATGAATAGTAGAATGTAACTTGGTTCTAAAAATTTGTGAACATCCTTACCAAATCCTTCAGGATCTTTGGTCACAAACTTCATCAAAAAGTCATTAGTACTAAGATGTGCATCACTGAAGTAATACTCCACCTGCAACACTAAGTAATACTCCACATGTCAAATCACATATAATGCATAAGTTCAAAGAAATAACAGTCAAATCATTTCCTTAATGAACATAAATAAAATTTTCAAACTTCAGAAAACTAACTGGAATACGCTATATAGCAAAAATATTCTTCTAAAGCTTCAAGAGATTTGCCAAGTTTCAATGCAGAAGGTTGAAAAGTTTGTGCATCTGGGGTTGGTACCTGTACATTTTTTTTTTAATAGGGCGGTTATTTATTCTCATGTTTTCTGTTTCGTTTTAACCTCTCAAATGTATGGCAAATGCAAAGTGTTAAGCTAAGTTACACAAACAAAATAAATAAATAAAAATAAAAAAATTAATGTTTTTCAATTGGTTATTTTTAAAGATAAACTTTCATTATTTTTCAATTTAGATATTATGATTAAAGCTATCTCTTCCATTTTATTTAAAAGTTGTATCTAACTTTTTCTAGTGTTTTCTATTTGAGTATACAATTCCTAAATATTAGATAGAGTGTATTATCCAATTTCAACATTTTATCTCATAATTTGAATTTAATGTTCCCTATGAAAGACCAGATAATTAAAAAAATATACATATCATTTTGTTTAATGATTTTATTATTTTTTCTGAAAATTTATCCTTCATTAGTTATAGATGACCTCAATTTAGTTATACCAATGTTTTTGGATCGAAAAATCTTTTAGAATAAAAGGAGGTTCCAAACACCTTCATTCACCCAATATATTATAATTTTTTGATCAATTTTTCCAAACAAAAAGAAAGTCTATATAATAATTAAATAAATATTAAATTTAAAATTATGAATATTAAATTTATAATCAACTTATTAAGATTCTCAAAAACAAAAATCCAAGTTTAGTAGAAAATTGAGTGATTAAGCATAAGAATCAACAATGAAAACAATAACATAAGAATGCATTGTGTCACTAAAAGTGAACAGAAATTTAACAATATAAGTAAAATGTAATTTGATGTACACAATGTTTCAAGGATCCACAATGTGATGATGATTTCGAACTTTGGGTTAACTTATAGGTTTTGTACCAATATAAACATAGCACCTCACTAATCATTAGAATTGTTAGTATTTAATTAATTTTATTTTATTATTATTAATATTATTTTATTTAAAATTTAAGTTTTAAAGTTTTTATTTTGTATTTAAATATTTTTTTAAATTTTATTTTCTTATTTTTTTATGTTTTAAAAATAAATGAAGAGTAGATATTTTAAATATATTTATTTGAAATATGTTGGAATGTATTTTCATAATACCCCATTTTTTAATCGAGTATGTATTATATTTTTGTTCGATTAATAGAATAAATACATGTTTCAATTAAAAAATAAGTAGAAAGATCAATTTCAAAATTTTTATCTTAAAATCTTTCACATATCATATTGATTAATAATTCAATTACTTTTTTTATTAATTAATGATAAATGATATCAGTCTAATTCCACCATTATATTTTGTTCGAAAAAATATTTCCAAAAAAAAAAATAAAATTCCATCATATAATCAAAATATAATATTTTATTGAATTTTTCAAACAATTTTTTTCAAATAAATATCATATTTAAGATTAAAATTACCCTATTACAATCAAATAAATATAAAATTTAAAATTAAACATAATTATGAACAATTCATTCCAGTACTCTATTATTATTATTATAAAATAATTATAAACATAATTATACACAAAAATAAAACATAAATACCACCAAACTACGATGAATATAAATGTGGAATATATTCGTAATCTTTTTGCACTTTCTAGATACTTTATTTTGAGGTTTAGAAATATAATACTGGCCAAGGAATTTTTCTTCCATACTATATATAAAGTTGCCCATTATTTCACGATGGCGGCGGACTATCCTTTTATTTCCTCCTCTTCGAAAATCGTATGTCTCAATTAGTGTTTTGACTTGTTGAAAATATTTAATTATTGCTTATGGTTTATAGTTTAAGGGAAAATTCTTTGTTTGCATTCTTTTATGAAATGTCAAATCTTTCTTCCTTCGTCTTTTTCTTGTATAACATTTGAAATGTGTTTTTGCCATTTATGGTCCTAATCTTTGATATGATATTTTTTTATTATCATTTATTAAATATTAAAATTTGGAATTAGATATTTTGTAATGTTAATGTTAATTTATTCTTATTTTATATAATTTATATGTACGTTTAATTTTTTCGATTTGTTATTAGTTATTTACATAAATTTTTTAGTTTGTGTTTAACTTATTTATTATTATAGGCATACTGTCTTTTGATCATCATATTATTATTCTTGTCTTTTTACACACCTCTGGTCATATTTAAAGAGTATTGAACTTATGAAAATGTCCATCTCTGCTAGACTCGTCTATGCATTAAATAAGATTTTTTAAATTTAAACTATTTTTATAGATTGACCTATATGTTATGCATGTCAGTGACATGAGAAATTACCCAAAGAATCATCTATTTATACATAATAGGTCACAACGCTTTCTCTATCTAGCATCTATCAAGCAAGTACTAATTAAGCCTATTATATCACTTGCACATTGAGAAGGGCTGCCCTAAATTTTCTAAATCATAAATCAGTTACAAGGAGGAGGCCCTAGCCAAGTCTAAAGTATCTAAATCAAGTTTGTCATACTCATCGTCAAGTGTACATTGTTTATGATTGCACACATACTAATAGATTATGATTGCACCCATACTAATAGATTATGATTACATCCATACTAATAGATTATTATTGCACACATACATTTTTTGGAAGAACTATACATTGTTTGATTTTTCTCTTTGGAGTATTGGATACATAGGTAGCACTCAACCATTTATTAGGGAGTGGTTAAGGTCATTTCAACCCACCACTCTTCCCTATTTTTACAAGTTAACCTAGTTATCAAAAAATTGGACTAGAGTTGCACACATCAAGCTACTGATATCATACATGAAAACAATTTAAAATTAGGCACAATGACCTATGCCAAAGTGAGGCACATGCTATAGGGATGAATCCAATAGGCATCCAAATAGATCCAAATATCTAATTTTTCAATGTGAACGATTCTTATTCTATTTTCAACCCTTGTTATCACCTGCACATAGTCTCAAACCTAAACAAAATAGTAACAAGCTAAGTACCCTAGTCCTTTTAGTACTTTTCATAAATAGTAAAAGTGTAATTCAACATCTGATTGTAACAATTAGATTTTCTTAATTTAGACATACCTTAGACAGTCTAGATTATCCTAAGTTTTTTACTTGTTTAGGAAATTAATTCAAAATAAAGTAAAACATATTGGAAATTAATCAAGATAATAATGAATACCAAGATAGAATCCATCATAATGACCTTAATGGGGTAGATCCTAAACAAGTTGGAGCCTTGCCTACTTTTTGACATCAAATTTGTTAGCAACTTGATGACTTGGACCAAGTCTTGAAGATAATCCTCAAGGTTAAAAATTCACAAAAAGCTAAAGGTGCCACATTCAGAGCAATATTTAAGGTAATCCTATAGGTTTCTTAGCTCTTAAGCTTACATTATATGATCATAAAGATGATTTAGAGCAACACTTAAAGAGCCTTTCATGCAATATGTTTGAACCATGCCTCTAATGACAAGTTATTAACCAAATTATTTTTGTGAAGCCTTATGAACTATGTTTTATGTTGGTTCTATGACTTCCCATTCCAATTAGTTAATGCATTTAATCCTTTGGTCAATTAGTTTCTATGACATTTTTCAGTTAATATCAATGAGAAGTTATCTTATGTCCAAATTGCAAAGCTTAAGCAAGAATCCAATAAACCAATCAGTAACTAGGTGCTTCAGTATAAGACCATCTTTTATAAGATGACAAATTCCATGGCTAACAATGATTTACAACAAATATTCAAGCAAATTTTGCTTGCCCCTTTCCATGAGTCTATTATATTACAAGGGATTCAAATCATTTGATGAGTTGTGCCATACAATTAGGAATTGAGAAGATAAGCTCATATCAATGAATAAACTAAAATATGTGATTAATCCTTGTATTTCAACTATAAAGTTTCAAATCAAACCAAGTTATAAGTCAAGGTGAATGATACTAAGAATGAGGTAAAAGTAACAATTAATGTACTGTCATAGCCTATTAATCAGTGTGTTTTATCCACCCCACAAAGGAGGCAATTTTCATAATTACTTGAACCTCTTTATAAGCTATTACAGAAGTTACTTGAGTGCAACCTCATATCTCTCCCTCCACCTAATGGATATGGCAATAATGCATATTATGATTACTATATATGCAAGGGAATTCTATGAATATATGTTTTTCACTAAAACATATGATTTAGGGTCTCATTGATGATGAGACTATTCAACTTAATGATATCAATACACCTATGAATGATTTAGGACCATAACCTAATGGGAACACAACATTGAAAATATTTATCAATCCCTTTCCCAATCATGTGTTAAGAAAAACCAATGCTAATCCTACGGTGCATATGACTTACAATGTACAACCACCTCGACATATGATCATCCATTGGATGGTATTATTGTGACTTCATTCTTAATTTTACCAAGTATAGGGGCATTTGACATGTTTTTGGGACGTCCTTGGATACATAAGCTTCATGCAATACCATCTTTAGTACATAAATATGTGAATTATATACATGGCAATATAGTGGTTACAGTTCTAAGTATCCCATGAGTATCTTATTTAGAAAGAGGCATTTCTTCTTCCACCCTGACCATCATTGTAGTCAATTATAAAACTATTAAGGTTCATTCTACACAACTAGCTTAGAGGAAGGTAGTTGATTGTCCCATTACATCAGAGATTTTCTCAAAACTCACGACTATCATTATCTGCTTCATCATGTCCTAAGCTATCTTTATAGAGTGTTTTGCATGTTCCACCATGAACACAAGCACATGTTTCTACTCTACAATGAATTCCATAAGATACCATGCTTACTAGAGTTACTCATCATATACAAGATCGTATAAATCATGATGATAATGATAGATATATTATAACGGGATATTACCTCTCAGATTTAGATACAAATATAGATGATGCTAATTCTCATGTTAGGTGATTATTTTCACTTTTGATACAGGGTCTGTATGCAAAGGAAAATGCAATTGATCTATAAATCAATCCTAGTTCAAAGAAGATAAATCCTACTTACACTTCTAATTATTGATACATTAGATATTCAAGGTCATGACCAAGATGAATCCGCTAGACCTAGTAAAGAGGTCCCTTACCACAATAATATCATTAGAGAGGTTCCAAAGGCTCCAGCCAAGAAAAACTATGCAATAACCCTAACTAAGTTCTATGTTTTCATATTCACTAATGTATAAATGATAAAAGTAAAATAAATTCTAATCTAGTGCTCACCAAAACTTGTGGCACAAAGTGGGGGTAATAAACATTAAAAGTAAACATGCATATAATACATATACTTGTGTCAATATATGCAAAATCTTAGTGCATGAGAAAGAAGTACAAATGCTAATCTATCTACTCTTACAAAGGAGGAACAAAGTTATTAATATGTACTTTTGAAGATGAACCCATCGAGCCTCAATCTTTCCCTTGGTCAAGGTGCTTTGCAAGAGGTTGTGGTATGTAAAAATGACAATGACAAGTCAGTGCTAGGCTACACAATCTATCTATGCATCCTAAAAACTTCTCCACAAGATAAGATCCGTATCTCCAAATAAAGTATGAAACCCTAAGCTATGCTCCTCAAATAGAATGGTGGATAAACAAACGCGCAATATATACCTCTTCTTCTTTTCTCTTCCTAAGAAATGATGAAATGAATGTGTTTATATCATTGAATCTAACCTTAGTCCTTTTTGAAAGTTTAGCTGACAGGGTTGGCCCAATTGACTCTATATCGTTATTGACCAAAACAAATTAGGTCTTGGTCTAGGTCGACCAAGGGCAGACCTAGACCCTAAATAAGTTTTGTCAATTAGAGTACAAGGTCAATAGGGTTTACATTGTATCGTAAACTATCAAAAAGGAGTTTAGGCTAGGGAAAGGCTAATGAAGACATAAAATGATTAGAGGAGGGTGCAAGATAGGAGACAAAGCTTAGGGGAATATTTTTAGGATATGGTTGGATTGATAGAAAGTGGTAGTAAAGGGACAATAATCTTGTGAATCACCAATGATATATCCACCCCTTTCCTAGTACACCCCTTAAGGCATGCACTTAGAGATATTGAGACTCGATAGATTCCTGGAAGAGAGAAAGCATGTATACAAGGCCTACATGTGACAATCCCCTTGTAGAGATTGTTGGTTAGCTGAAACATAATTAAATATATTTAAAAATACAAAAATTAAAATATTTTAAAAAAAACAAAAAAAAACTCCAAAAATAAAAAATCAAGACCTAAGCATAACATGTTTTGCTAGTTATTACAATAATTTATGTTATTTATCACGTGTTTGGTAGATTACATATATTATCCATACACACATGTATTTCATGATATATAAGACTGAGATGCATGACATATAGATTATACATGATACATGGATGTACAAATATAGGACATTCTTATACCTAGGGGCCATAGCAATGCTAGGGGCATTTCATTCCATAAGTCACATTATTACTGGTTATATCTTTCTATGACCTTTCCATTTATCATAGAGTTAGATTGATTGCTTACACATGCCTTGTTCATACTTATATTCTTTATAATGCTACATTTCATGGATATGCCACTTTACTTTGTTGTGAGATTGACATAGATTGTTAGTGTAGACTAGTTTGATTTGTTTTGTGCTTCATTTTCATTTCATAAAGGATAATCATCAAGATTATGTTTTGTGTGGATCTTGCCTTAATATATGACATTTTATTGATTGAGTGTATCATTGTATGCCTCTTTCGTTGGCCCTTGATTTTTTTATATAACATGAGTATATCATTGTATACCTATTTCTTTAGCCCTTGCCTTCTTGTGTGACATTTGTTTGATTACATTTATCATTATATGATGTTTTATTTGGCCCTTACCTTGTTTTTTGACATTTGATTTTCCATCTAAGTGTGGCTCTTACCTTTGGGTTAGATTAATAGTTTGGTTCAAATTATGGACAAATATTTACAAATTGAAACATATTTTGGTGCACATGCAATACATATGCAAAGATTTTATAGATATTTTACAAGTATATGAGTGACAAGAACAAGCTTATCAAATTTATCAGATTGAGGGTAGAATGACACAAACACAACATGCTATATCAAATTGGGACAATTGATAAGATTATGGGGCATGGATGTTGTTTATGCATGTACTTTTCTATTTTCAAGTTGGCATTGATGGTACTAATGGTAACATTTTGAATCTACAATTATATATGTAGTGGTTGATTCACTTTACATATAATATCTAGTATGGGGGCTCCACTCTTCCAATCTTGAGGTTCAAAATCAGTCAAATGAGTAGTGTGATTGAGGTTATGTGTCACTCAACAACCTAGCACTACTATTTCTTCATGAGGGTTGGGGCATTTATATTTATAACCTATGGTTTGAATAAATAAATCACCTTGGAGATTGTGTTTCCTTCTAAAGCATCGAAAGTGTATTCCTTCCTTGCTCTTCAAATTTCAAATGTTTCATTGATATAATTTATTTCAAATTTCATATCATGTGGACATTGATTATTTCATGTTCTGTTGTAAGTTTTCATATAGCAAGCCACACACTTGGAGCCATCTGCTAAAGATACAAAATGTTTACACATTAAGGTACATCTCTTTATCTTGTTTCTCTAGCATTAATTTATTTTAAATACTAAAATAAAAGGGGGCATTTGTAAACATAAAAATATGGTATAAATTTTTTGGTAATGTTATTCTTGACATATTCTTATCTTGATACATAAACTAAGTGGATATTCCAAATTGAGCTTCACCAACACATTCTATACTAGTAACTCAACTAATGCTTGATGGATGATTATTCTAGAGTAACTATAATGCTAAAATAGAGATAAACAAGTGTTGGAATGAAATTTACAACATACTAAACATAAGTAAAAACTGATACAACATAAGATGAACACAATATATGACCTAGAGATTCCCGATGTGGGAAAAACACTAATGGATGAGACAATTGCACTCCTCTTCCACTAAAATTCAACTACAAGTTACTATCAGAGATGGTTTTCAAAGATAGAGTTTTCACTACTACACTATCCAAATCTTGCGAACATAAATGCTTCACACTTCACAGTGATCCAACAATTGAAATAACCAAATAAAAACTAGGTTCAACAATGAAATAACATGAACAAGGACCCAAACTTGCAAACTAAAATGTGAATCTAGCTTCAAGAATTCTTGATAATTTTGCTAATCTCCTTTACCTTTCATGGAGTTTATATGTATCTTTTCTACCTTAGAACCCACTAAAGAGGAGGTATTTATAATCACTCCCATTCCCATGTTTGGGCTAGTGGTAAAATCATCATTTTATGTAAACCAATGGTTATAGAAACGTCAGGGTGGTTCCATAACTATTGAGGTAGTTATCTGACCATCACTTACAAATACTGATGATTACATAACTACCTGGGTAGTTATGCAACCACACTTATAGTTATGGATAATTTCATCATCCTTGATAAAACCCTTAATTTCAAATGCTACAAGCTACTGACTTCATCAATACAAGAATGTCTAGACCATCCCAACACTGATTCTGCAACTACAACTTAACTAAAAATTTAACTTTAGATGAACAAACATGAAGAAGTGTCTTACATAGTCTTTTACATATATGAATTATGTAATTGAGTATAGTGGGAATGAACTAGATGATGTGTCTAGTAAACTAGATTCCTTTTTGGAACATACCTTATATGACTTGTGCGTGTATATATGGATCATACCTTATATGACTTCTCTCTTATCCACTTGCCTTCTATGGATCCCACCTTCTTGAATAATTATCAATCACCTATAGAAATTCCCTAGTTTATGACTAACTATTTATTATCATACTCAACCTATTTCATGATTATTAGATCATTGTTTATATCTTTTTAAACACCTTCGAATATACTCAAATGACTCTAGACTTTTGAAATTGTCCATCTTCATTGGACTCATCTACATACCAAGTAATGGTCATTTTTAAAATTCAAATTATCTTTATGCATCAACGTATATGTTTTGCATATCAGTGTCATGCTAAGAATTTGTTACTAGAAAATTTGATGATTAAATAAGTGTGTTATGTGCTCTAAATCTTGTGTGTATTTAATTAGTGTAACTGTTGTGCAAAGACCTAGTTGAATATGGTCTTACTCATTCTTTGGAACATAATCACCACAACATCCACATTTTCCCTTGGAAAATCCTTCAACCTAATCAACATGCATTCTAGATATGGCATTTGCCACATGGAAAATTTTCCCATCTTGATCAATTCCCATCTTACCCCATCAACTTTACTAGGAAATAGTGTGCCATCACACAATCCAATAAAACCATAATATTATTCTGGCATCTTTGGTGGTATTTGAAACTACTCTTTGAACACATCATATATTTGCTCATAACATGCTTTCATATTATTTTTATAGGAATTTGTCATTTGATGGCTACAAGCCACATATTTCACAATGCACAATCCTATTTTAAGAAGTAGTTGAAACCCAAATCTACATTATGGAATTCCAATCTCTTCAATCATCAATAACTAATCATCTCCTAGCTGAGTATTCCATGAGAATCATGAAATTCAAGGGGGTATTTGGCACACATGGGAGTATTGGAGATCAATAAATTACTGTTTTTTTGAAAGTAATAGGAGATGCTTGAATATCTATTAACACACACACACACATGAGGGTAAACTTAACCTCATAGGATAAAGATTGAATATCTACGTTACACGGTAAGAAAGATCACCACTCTTAAGAATGAAGGAGAATAATTACGTGGGGTAATGAAGTATATTTCTGAAATCAACAAGGTAGTAAGAATATTGGAGAAATAAGGAATAGGAACATGACTTGCCAAAGAATTCAATAAGAGTCATTGTGTAATATTCCAAATCAAAATATTTTACATTAGTTTGGATTTTACATAATTCCTTTTGATTAATTTTTTTTATAAATATAAATATTGCCTTTAAAATAATAAATTAAATAAAATAGAATTTCACAAGGGGTTTCATCCTTGGGTTATTATAATCACAAGGGTTTTCATCCTTGAGAGTGGTTGTATAGCATGACACTTATACGAAGTTAGATGATTGAATACATAATTGAATGCCTTCCTTCCATACCAAAAAATGACTATTAATACTTCATAACCATCCATCAAAAGATATGTCTCTTCCAAATGTCTTTTCCCAAGGGTGGCATCCATTTACTTAATGCTTAATGATTGTTTAATGACTAATTAATTAATACTATACTAACTGCTACTATTTCCATGGGCAAAACACTTAAATGATTGAGGATATTAAATGGTAGTGCTCTAACTTCCTTGATAATAGACTACAATTTAAGGACATTACAGACCTCCCTTCTTCAAATTTCTTGTCCTCAAGCAATATTAAATTGAGGATTTTAAGAATTAATGTTCATTTCAACATTGTATCTTGGGCCGTATAACCATGAGCAAATTGGATGTGACCATTAATCATTTTAGGCCCCCATAAATCACACACACCACATAAGAGAGTATTCATATCATTTTTTGTGAACATATGCAAAGGTGAAACATGAAGCACTTGATTAAATCTTGTTTGCAAGGACTCAATTTCTCGCATGATATCAATGTAAAGGTCTTTGATTCATGCCCCTTGGTAATGTAAAAATGATATTTCCTCTCTCTTATCATTTTTTTCATTATTATCCATACAACAAAATTGTGCGAGTAATGCAATGTGATCAGAGGGCCACACGCCCGAAGGAATAAACTTATCCTATGCCCATGTTACAGTATCCCAGTCCACAATATCTAACAATTTCTCCACTCTCAAATTATTCTAGGAATAAACTATATAATCTAAAGTACTCTTGAAATTAAATGCATAATGTGTGTACAAAGGCTCCTTATTTTCAAAATCCATCCAACATTTCATTATATCATCATCTTCTTTAGAAGTAAGTCTCTAAGTACAATAAGTAGAGTAAGCACTACAAAAATCAATAGTCTTAATTAGCTAGTTCAGATCAATCATGAGCACTTCACCAAGTTGTAAATGGCTATGTTTCTCATTAATTCAGTTGGTTACAAAAAAGGTACACACAACACTCTATGATAAAGACTTAAAATCACCACATGCATGGGCATTCTCTTTTATGATATATCTTCAATTTTGTGTACTAAATAATAAGCCAATTGTGAGCACTTCACCAACTTATAAATGGCTATGTTTCTCATCAATTCAGTTGGTTACAAACAAAGTACACACAACATTCTGTGGCAAAAAATTAAAATCACCACAAATCAACACATGCATGGGCATTCTCTTTTATGATATATCTTCAATTTTGTGTACTAAAACATAAGCCTATCACAGCTTCACATCTGGCATCTCACCACTAGTGATAAGATGCATATTCAATATATAGATAAGTTTAGAATCACTTAAAGATAAGACAAGAATTAATGTAATGTTGTCATTTTTGCCATTTTTTTTGATTCATCTCGTATAAATTATGGTTCATCACGTGTTGCGTAAAGTTTTGTGAGTGCTAAGTTGCATAATTTCATGATTTTGTACCTGACGAACAACTTCTCAATGAAATCAAATTTTTTAGTTAAGAAAAAAGTAGCACACCCTTCCATTTGCTCTCTAAGTTTTTTTGAATAATATCCTTCATATCTATGAATTTAGAGTTCACAGAGGAGGTGGTGGTAGTGATCTTGTTGTACTTCTTACATTTGATGTGCTAACTTTGGTGTCAATTTGCTACTCAAAAAATTCTTCTTGATGATCAAAAGAACCGTCAACTTTCAATTGATCTAGGCTTTTCAATTTTTCTTTTGCAAAATATTCTCTATTCACATCATTCTTTGGAATAACATTGTGTGTGTTAATGGCCAAGGCTATATCTTGAACTTGGACTGGAAATCCATACTTAAGATCAAATATTTCTATGATGCCCTTTTGTATAAGATACTCGAAAGGGTTGCAACCTTTCATAAAATTTTCACTATAAGGGAAGGTCTCAAAACTCTTCTTGCATTAATAATTTGAAGGTCTTCTTTGACTATGTCATGAATTAGTGATGCATTTGGCCCATTCCTGCAACTAATCTTAACTTTAGAATCAATCTTAGCAATGCATTTCTCTGTCAACATGTCACTTATAGTAATGATAAAGCCATTTCATGTAGGATGTTCAAAAATAATAAAATATTGATCTCTGGTCATACACCTTTCCTCACTTGGGTGAAGCCAAATTAACTTGTCATCATATGAAGTTATGAGCTTTCCATGGAGATTCTATATAGAAATAGTTTCTTTATCAATCATTAAAAATGACTGGGCTTGCTTGAAGAAATAAATATTTATCGATTCTATCGACTCTGTGTTGTTCATTTTTATCAATTTTTTTTCCAAAGATCAAGTATTTTGATGTTTTTATTTTTGGGTTTTAAGATAGCCTTCTCAGAGAAGATCAAGTATTTTGATGTTTTTATTTCTAGGTTTTAAGATAACCTTCCTAGAGAACCACTGTATTTTGTGATTTTGATTGGTAGATAAAAGATTTCAAAACAATGCCATCCTCTACATTTAAAATCACAATAGGAACATCATTCATGTTTGAGCTATGTAATGTTATCAATATTACACTAGGACCAAGCCTCATTTTATGAATTATTTTAGTAGATAAGGAATATAATGACACATTTATTCTGATCAAACACATTGATATTACCATCTTTAGAGATAACAACCTTTGCATTGACATGGTCGATTAGTACATAATCTTCCTCCCTCTCTGAGGATATATGTGTCTCAATTAAGTATAAACTAGCTTTAGGTTTACCTTTCCTAATATAATCAATCAAGGGTTGCTCGAATCTTGAATGATTTAATGTCATTTAGTATAGGATATTCTAAAATTGTGATAAGGGAAGCAATGTTGTTATTGGAGAACAGGCTAATAATCTCTTTATCAAATGTCTGATTCAAGAATCAAAGTCTTTTGTTAGGGATTCTACTAAACACTGCACAAAAAAAACTCTGATCCATGGAAAATATGATATCCTTAGCACCATATATTTCCAAAATATTTGATAGTGGCTTAATATAATCATTATCACTTACAAAATAATGTGAGAGGTGGTCATAAGCATTAAACTCTTCCTATAATTGAAAATTCATGAAGCATATCTCGCAACTTGTGCTATAAAAGGTCTTCCTCCCAATCATTCCCATCTCCTACCTTTGAATCTTTCTCATTAAGTGTTTACCCTTCATTTTTTATTTGGGCTGGATGAAATCTATTATGGATTAAAATGTAGATACTGTGCTATAATGGTTAAGATTAGCATTGTCAGCTACTGTTTTAGTTATTTCCTAACATTTATTAAACATATTATTATCTAAATCATGAGGAATACTTCTTTGGAATTTGTTTGGCATGTAACCTTCATCCTCTCTCCAATTTTCTTCCATCTCACTGCCCTTGCCAGCAGGATATATATTCACTATTAATTTTTTTTTGTTTTCCTTTCTTCTACGACCTCTGAACAATTGAATTTCTCTTCATATTTTGAGCTACCATAACTATAATTTACAAACTCATCATCCTCATAGTGTCTGTTTCCATTCCATGACTCTTTCAACTCCAAAAAGTCTAAAAAAGAGATTTTTTTTCAAATCTCTATGGGAAAGACATTGCACGATGTATTGTCCATAATTTCCTTATGTAGTGACCCCATGGTTCACTAGCTGACAAGAAAAATAGCTCTGATACCACTGTAATATTCCAAATCAGAATATTTTACATTAGTTTGGATTTTCTAAAATTCCTTTTAATTAATATTTTTTTATAAATATAAATATTGCATTTAAAATAATAAATTAAATAAAATATAAGTCCACAAGGATTTCATCATTGGGCTATTATAATCACAAGGGTTTTTATCCTTAGAGTGGTTTTATAGCATGACGCTTATACAAAGTTAGATGATTGAACACATAATTGAATGCCTTCCTTCCATACCAATGAATGACTATTAATACTTCATAACCATCCATTAAAAGACATGTCTCTTCCAAATGTCTTTTCCCAAGGGTGGCATCCATTTGCTTAATGCTTAATAAATGTTTAATGACTAATTAATTAATACTATACTAACTGTTGTTTTTTACATGGGGACAAAAATTGAATGATTAAGGATATTAAATGGCAACACTCTAACTTCTTGGATAATGGACTGTGATTTAAGGACATTACACATTGTGTGGCTCATTATCCCCAAAGTAGTCTCCATAGTAGAGTGGAGCATTGTGACCAAGGAAGTTGCATATTTGGTGTATGAAGTGTGTAAAAAAGTGTGGTGATTAATTATGTTGAGTACATCATTGAAGAGGTTGTGATGGCATGTGAGGAATGCATTAAATATAATTCATTTCCCCACACAATTCTTCTCCTTCATTTTTAAGGGTGGTGATGCTTACCATGTAGCCTAGATCTTCAATCTTCATCCTACGAGGTTAAGTCTATCCTCTTGTGTGTGCATCAACAAATATTCAAGTAGTTCCTATGGATTTAAAAAATATAGTAACTTGTTGATCTCCAATGCTCATGTGTGTGCCAAGTACCCCCTTGCATTTCTTGATTCTCGTGGAACACTCAACTCTCTATCCAACAAGTTATGATATTCCTTATTTTAATGATAGAAATCCTCAACCACATAGCTTCATAATAAGTCATGAGAATTTCCCCTTCTAATACCATTTCCATCACATTTCTTGATTCTCATGGAACACTTAACTCTTTATCCAAAAAGCTATGATATTCCTTCTTCTAATGATTGAAATATTCAACCACACAACTTCCTGATAAGTCATGATAATTTCCCCTTCCAATACCATTTGTGGAAAGGACATGAGTGTTACAAATGAAGGCTTATTCTCCATCTTCTTATTTATTGGTGGTGGTCCCTTGGGTCTCTGTAGTCTTCTCTGTAATGACTCATCATCACACTCTGAGTTGAAGTCCAAAAATAAATCTCCTTATTGCTCATTAACATCTTGCGTTATCCTCATTATGCTCATTGTGCTCCACTATACTATGAAGACTACTCTGGGGATAATGAGCCACAAAGTGACTTATCAAATTCATTAGAAAATTATCCACTACCATAGTCATGTTCCTATTATCTATTTCCCCAATATCCTTGCTACCCTGTTGATTTCAGAAATATACTCATTGCCCCTTGTAAGTCTTCTCCTTCATTTTTAAGAGTGGTGATCTTGATTACCACACAACCTAGATTTTCAATCTTAGTCCTATGAGGTTAAGCATACCCTTGTGTGTGCGTTGATAGATATTTAAGCAACTCTTATGGCTTTCTAAAATATGGTAACTTATTGATCTCCAATACTCTTGTGTGTGCCAAGTACCCCCATGCATTTATTGATTCTCATGGAACACTCAACTCTTTATCCAACAAGCTATGATATTCCTTATTTCAATGGTTGAAATCCTTAATCACATAGCTTCGTAACAAGTCACAAGAATTTCTCCTTCTAATAGCATCTCTGGAAAGGACATGAGTGTTTTTATAAATGAAGTCTTATTCTCCATCTTTTTCTTTGTTGGTGGTGGTCCCTTGGTCTCTACACTCTTCTTTTCAATGTCTCTTCATCATACTTTGACCTGAACTCCAAAAATGACTCCTTATTTCAAATTAATCTCTTGCCTTATCCTCACCATTTTAGGTGCTCACGTTGTTCCCTTTAGGCCCTTAATGAATGGTCGATACTCTATCAAACTCTAGTTCAATCCACCCAACCAATCTCTTTCTTCCCCTTCATGGCTCCACCCAACCATGTAGCTTACAACCCACAGTGTTTTTTCTTATCACTATCATTTACTAATTCTCTACAATTTATTCATTATAAATTCCTACTGCCTTAGTTATTTTTACATTATCATAATTTATCTCACTCGACTCTTCTTCTTTTGCATGCATTAATTACTTCACCTACCCCATTCATTTGCTTCTTGCATGTCCTCATCTCCAAAAGTGACATCATCAACTTCTTCCATATTTTCCCTATGAATTCTTGAGTGTAATTGCATACAATTTACTTTGGGAAACTATTCCCCACACATTCAAGCCTGAGAACGTTCTTCCATAATCCATGCATCATTGGCCACACACTTCCCTATGCATCATTATACATGTCTCGTTATTTGTTTTAAAAAATTATCATGCTACCTGATCTGCACACACCATTTACTCTATCCCCAATCGAGCCTTCCTTAAGCCATTCTTCAAATCTACACACTCATTTGCTAGACATTATGTGCGAAATCTTATTGTGCATTCTTTTCATTTACACAACATTTTATCAAGCCATTTTTCACACATCCCATTGATCCAATTGACTAATTTCCATTTATATGCTTTGCATTCCACCACTATATAAATGGAATTATATCTCCCTTATTAGACACTTGGAAAAACAACCCCTCCCAAAGATACTAAGAAATATGGCATAAAAATCTAGAAAGATTCCTCACTTGGCATTCTCCACTAGATTAATAACATTGTCTATGCTTATTAATATAAAGCAAAGAACATATTAACCTAAAGTAAAGAACATATTAATAAATATTTGTGTTACAATTTTTTCTTGGAAAAATGCCTTATCTATGGCCTCTCCTACACATCATCTAAAGAACAATTGAATCTTATTCTCGATATTATTTCTTTGGAAAAGTTCTTTGGGGTGCCATATATGTTTTCATTTACATCTTCTGCACTAATCAAATAAACCTTGTTAGATTTCTCCTTGTTAACTTGATTTGTTTTTCCCTTTGGTATTATGCTCTTCACCTCCCCGATAAGGACTTTTTATTTTTCTCTTTCATGGACCTTATTTAATCTTTGGCTATCTTCTTTGCATAACATTTTTTAGTCCTTATGTATCCACACATCTTTCCTATTCAATTCTTCTCTTGTTTTATACTCAACTTTCCTTGGTATCTTCATTTTTTCTTTTAGTGACTTTCTTTACTTATTTATGCACACCAAACTTTACCTCTCTAGTCTTTTATGCTTGAAACTACCTATAATATTCCTAATCAAAATATTATACAAGAATCTAGTTTGCTAAAAAATTCCTTCAAATAATATTTTATAAATTTGTAAACTTGTACTTGAATAATATTTTAAATAATAAAAATATAATTGTATTAATAATAAAATATAAATCTAAAATGGGTTTCATCCTTGGGATATAATGATTATAAGGGTTTACGTCCTTGCAATCATATTACACAATTAAGGGATTTCATCCTTAAAAGTGGTTGTAAAGCATAATGCTTGACAAGTTGAATGTTTGGATGAATATGATTGAATGATTTTATTTCTTACCAAACATTGAATATAAATACCTTCATAGCTTTCCACCAAATGACATGTCTTCTCTAAGGATTATGACCTTTCGTTAAATGAATGCTAATTGATAATTAATTAACTAGTTAATTAATAATTAATGTTATTAATGACTACTATTTATATGGATAGGGGCACTCCCATTTTATAATATTTGACTATTGTTTGGTTTGGTTCTCCCATAATTAATTACTATATGGGATATTACACAATGGGCAATTCCTTAATAAATTGCAGTACTCCTCTTCAATGTAGTGATTCATATTATTAGCTGGTAATTAGTGATTCACTATTAGTAGTTGTTTTGTTCATGGGTAGAGGGGATATTACATTATTCCCTTCCCAAAATTTCTTGTCCTCAAGAAATTATAAGTTAGGATGCTCTAAAATGGCCACTCCTTCCCATGTGGCATCCTTAACTGACAATTTTTTCCAATGGATCGAGTATTCTTTGATACTTCAGTTTCTTAACTTCCTTTCATGGACCTTAATGATGTCTTTGGGTATTCAGATCAAATTGCCTTCTTCATCTAATGGAGGTAGCTCTATATAAGGGGTAATACATTGTCCAAGTGCCCTTTTTAGGTATGAAACATGGAAGACATTATGTATTCGACTACATCCAGGTAATTCCAATTCATAAGCAACCTCCCTTACTCTCCTCATGATTTTATATGGACCATAGAATTTAGGTTTGAGTTTCTCAGCTCTACTTTGCTTGATCAAAGATTGCCTATAGGACTATAATCACAAATATACCATGTCCCCTACAAATTTTCTTTCTGTTCTATGCTGATCAATATACAACTTTTATTGATTTTATGTTTGCTGAAGATTGTCCTTGAGAGTTCTAAGTATATCTTGGCTTTATTGGATCAATTATTTATCTCCCAAAACTCTACTATCAATAATGACCAAATCCACAAAAGACTTTGCATCGCACCCATACAAAGCTTTGAAAGGTGTCATTCTGATTGACATGTGTTAAGAAGTATTATAACATAATTATCCTAAATAAAACCATTTAATCTATGCATTTTGTTTCCCCAAAATATAACTCTTTAGATACCCTTCAATCCACTTATCGATGGATTTTATTTGACCATCCATTTTGGGATGATAACTTGTACTCAGGGTTAACTCAGTGCCTACTAGGTGAGAGAGTTCTTACTAAAATGAACTCATAAACCTACTATCTTTATCACTAACAATGGTCTTTGGCAGCCTATGTAATTTAAATATTTCTCTAAAAAATATTCCAGCTACTAGGGGGTATCATACGTAGTGGATAGCAAAAATAAATGAGCATACTTTGTCAAATGATCAAAAACTACAAAGAGAACTTTTTCCTTGAACCATGGGCAATCCAATAACAAAATCCATCAAAATACAATCCTGAAACAATCTTGCTAAAAAATCATGCTCTATTTTGTTTCATTGGTAAGTAGGACACTCCTGAATGTACTTAAGAATTTCACTTTTAATCTCTTTCTAAAAGAACATTTCTCTTACCTACGTATGTCTTAAAATAGCCCAGGTGGCCTGCCAATGGGCTGTCATGAATAGATTTTTATATTTTACACTTAATCTTTGATTTTGGTACCAAGAAGATTCTATTTTTATACAAAATGAGACCTTTTACTACCTTGTAATGTTCGTCCCTGATCTTTCCTTCTAAGACTACATTAGCAAACTCATTTTTCACATACTTGGCTGTTATGAAAGCCTTCTAATCCATTACAATCATAGATATGGAGCACAAAGATGGTTTACTTGATAATGCATCTGCCATAATATTATTTTTCCCTTTCATATATTCAATGTTGAAATCAAAATCTTGAACCTTCGTCCATTTTTGTTGTCTATCATTCAAATCCTCCTAACTTAAGAAGAATTTTAAACTATTATGATATGTTTGTACCATGCATTTTCCACATACCAAGTATTGGCAAAACTTGGCCAACACATGCATGATTGCTAACATTTCTTTATCATATATAGAGTACTTATGCTCATGTTCTTTAAGCTTCTGAATTTTGAATGCAATTAGATGATCTTATTACATTCGAACAACACCTATTCCTTCACCTGACACATCACATTCCAACATAAAGGGTAATAGCCAAAACTGGACATGAACTCATTTCTTGTTTAAGTTTCTCAAATGTTGATTGAGTAATGTCCAACTAATGAAAGGCTCCTCTTTTTGTTCAATTAGTCAAAGGGACATCTATTCGAGAGAACCCTTTAATGAACCTTCGATAATAAGTGTATAACCCTAAGAAATATCTCAATTGAGTCATCATAGTAGGTGGACACCAATCTAATATAGCTTGTATTTTTTCTTGATCAACGTGCACTCCCTACTTATTGATGACATTCCCCAAGTATAAAATCTCTAAAATTTTGGATTCACATTTAGAAATTTTCACAAAAAGTGATTGCTTCTCTAATAGTTATAACACTATATCTAAATTTTTCAATTATGCCTCTCAAGATGTACTATATATCAATTTATCATCAAAGAAAACCAAAACAAATTTTCATAAATAGTTATTGAATATGTGATTCATGCAAGACTGGAAGGTGGCTGGAGTGTTGGTCAATTTGAAAGGCATAACCAAGAACTTGAAATGTCCATAATGACATCTGAATGACATTTTTTGAACATCTTCATCTCGCATCTGGATTTGATGATATCTTGATTTTAAATCAATTTTGGAAAAGAAGATAGTTATATGAAGCTCATCGATTAGTTCATCAATTTTTGGTATCATATATCTATTCTTAATAGTCTTCTTATTCAATTGGCAGTAGTCTATGAACATTCTCAGGGTGCCATCTTTCTTCTTGACTAAGACTATTAGATGAAGTAAAAGGGCTTGAACTTAGCCTAATATGCACCATTTCCAGCAATTCTTTGATAGCCTTTTCAATTTCTTATTTATAGATTCTAGGGTGGCAGTATGGTGTCATTATTATCAGCTTGGTACTAGTTTCTAACTCAATATTATGCTAAAACCCTCTGTCTGGGGCAATCCATGTGGAATATTCTCAAAAACCTTAGCATGTTTATTAATTATGGGCTGAATATCATCATGATGTCTTTATAGCTCTAATTTTGTAGAGCTCATAAAACATTGTACCACCCATGAAAGTTGGCCTTTCCTAAATGTTCTTTCCATCCTTTTGGCTAAAATCACTTGGGGGGCTCCATTAGCCATACCTTGAAGCACCATTTCTTTCCCATCTACTTTGAATTTTAATTCCATGGTTTGATAGTTTTGGGTAAATTCCCCCAGAGAATGTAGCCATTGAACCCCTAACACCAAATATGTTTCACCAATGCCTACAACATAGAAATCATCATTTATTTGATGTCTCCCCAATGTGAGATGAAGTTGTTAAATTTTTTGAGTGCATGAAATGGTAAAACCATTAGCAATTGTCACCTTAAAACCTTGAAATTCTTTGGCTTTCAAACCCAGTTTTGTTACCAATCCTTCATCAATGAAATTATGGGTAGTCCCACTATCTACCAACATGATGATTTTCTACCATTGCAGACTCCTCCTTACTCTAAAGGGATGGTATCTCAGAGCTCTTGCTAAAGTTTCAAGGTTACTCACCAATGTCTTTTCCACTTCTTCTGGTTCATGTATTTTTTCTTCAACTTTAACTTCTCTGTCATCGGGCTCACCATCAGAAATAACTTTGATGTAATAGACCTGCCCCTTTCCTAAACAATGGTGACTTGGTACCCAAGGGTCCTTACAAGTGAAGCATAATTTTTTCCTCCTTAGCTCATTTCTTGTTTCTATCTCTTTACCTGATTTAGGTAGATCCATTGGTTGGAAGCCTCTTGATTGAAAGGGTCTTATTTATTGGCTATATGCTATTGTCCCTTGTTGCCCTGAAGGCATGGTCTATGGCTCTCCACTATTGGTTATTCTCATCTATATAAATGGAATAGTTTTATTTCTTGGCATTAATGTTTCCAAATCTAATGTCTTTTTGATTATTTCTTGGAGGGAGGAGGGACCAAAGGATTTGACTAAACCCTTGAGTGGCTCAATCAATATTTCCATGAATAATATTATGAGCCACCTTTTGTGACATCTGGAACCATCAAAATGAGTCTCTGATACTCAACCACATAGTCTTCCACATTGTTATTTTGTTTTAATAGGGCCAATTCTTGAAAATACATTTTGGGGTAAATTCTATTGAACCTTTCAATCAATCTCTTAATAAGTTCGTTGTATGATCTAATGAGATCATGCCCTTGTGTAATCCACCCATGATACCACCATTCATGATTTGTTCCTTCAAGATGAAGGGTTTTGAATTTGATGGCTTATTCTTCCATCATAGGTCAGAGAGATAAATATGTATCCAATTTTTGTATCCATGCCCATGTCATGCATTTATTAGAGCCATTAAAAGTTGACAAGTTCAATTTTCCCAACGCATGCTATAGATCTCTTTGAGTATTTTGGGGTCTATGTTCCATTTTGATACCATTTTGATGGATTTTCATTTATCTAAATTTTGTGAGTGGTACTTCCCTTTGTATTTCATCTAAAAGTTCTCTATATTCTTCAAAACAAGATGTAAGGTCCTCTCCCAATGAATTTTGGGTTTCTTCTTCCATAATCAACTTGTTTCTTGAAATAAATTTAGGTTGAAAAGGTATATTTGAAGAACTCATGTTTGTTTTTGGCAGAATTTGATTATGACTAGTATTAGAATGGCTATTTTCACCATTTTGATATCTAGGATTTGTCATAGTTTGTATTGCGAGTGCTCATTGAGTCATTACATTAGCCAGTTGTTCTTGATCTTGGATAAGCCTATCCATCCATTTATCATCTTGGTTCCTCTCTCCTATATTTACCATTTTGTCTCCCTTTTTAGTTTCTTCCCTATGTTGATCATAGCCCTTCATTTTATTTCTCAAATAATATCAAATTTCTTTATCCTCACATTGCATGAAATTTTTGTTTCACAGGCTGGCAGGGTAGAGAGCTCTGATACCATTGTAATATTCCTAATCAAAATATTATATAAGAATCTAGTTTTCTCAAAAATTTATTGAAATAATATTTTATAAATGTAAACTTGTACTTGAATAATATTTTAAATAATAAAAATGTAATTGTATTAATAATAAAATATAAATCCATAAGGGGTTTCATTCTTAGGATAAAATGATTATAAGGGTTTACATCCTTGCAATCAGATTACATGATTAAGGGATTTCATCCTTAAAAGTGGTTGTAAATCATAATGCTTGTACAAGTTGAATGTTTGAATGATTCCTTCTCACCAAACACTAAATATAAATACCTTAATAGATTTCCACCAAATGACATATCTTATCTAAGGATTGTGACCTTTCATTAAATGAATGTTAATTACTAATTAATTAATTAATAATTAATGTTGTTAATTACTATTGTTTATATGGATAAGGGTGCTCCCCTTTTATAATATTTAACTGTTATTTGGTTTGGCACTCAATTGATTACTATTTGTGATATTACACAATGGGTGGTTCCTCAATACATTGCAATGCTCCTCTTCAAGGTAGCAATTCATATTGCTAGCTAGTAATTAGTGATTGGCTACTGGTAGTTTCTTTGTTAATGGGTAGAGGGGATATTACAGAACCTAATTGATTCATTTTTATTTACCTAATGTTTTTGTAGTGGTTGTTGAGTTACACACAGAACCCACCATCTTTGGTTCCTTCTTTTTATCCTTCTTCATTGTGCATCATCTTATCAAATTATTTTTCAAAGAGAAACATTTGTTACCCACCTTTGTACATTTCCTCTAGGTGTGATCTTACATGATTATCTAATGCTTGGTCACATTCTTGGTTAAGAGTATGAGATTCCCATTCTTTCCTAGCCCAACTCAAAAACTTATCCTTTAATAGACTCCCTTGTCTTCTTCATTAGAGTCTACCCCTTCCATGGTCATTATCCAAGGGAATTAAAATCCTTTGTTCCCCATTATCAAAGATCATATAATGTTGTTTGAAGTGCATATAAACTTATTTATCATATCACCTTGGTCTTCGTAGAAACGTAGGATAATTGCCCCCCTCAACTATCTATATCACCTCAAATCCATTGAGAATGGAACCCCCATGAACTCCAACTTTGTGTTGCATAAGAGCCCATTAGGTTTTGAATTATTTTTGGCCATAAACAACATAATGATCAAAGGCTACAATGATGTCTTCCCTATCCCCTTCCATGTCTCTTTTGTAAATATTTTACCTCAGCACCCATATCAAAAAATATATTATTCACCTCCCAATCATTGATCTTGACATCAATGATTATCTCTTGATCATACAACATGTTCCTTGATAAACACATCTCCCATGGTCTTTCACACTTGGTTTAAGCCAAAATTTCAATAATGAAAAGAGTTTAGTAATAAAAATATTTATATGATTTCCCTTGCTCCTTCTTGATGAAGAATGCTCATACTATCCCTCTCTTTACATGTAATTTATGATTTCAACAATGAAAAGAGTTCAATAACAAAAAGAGTTATATGATTTCCTACTATGACTTCTTGATGAGGACTTCTCTGCATACTATCCCTAACCTTTTCCCTCACCTCACACATAATTTATACTTCACCTTGTAAAGTTTGTATCATTTTTTATGCCTCCATCAAAATGGTCTTTAGTGCATGTGCATCTGGATAGGTGTTCTTCAGTTACTCCTACATGTGTTGAACATTTTCCCTTTGTGGTTGTGGGTTGGAAAATCCTATACCCTTTGTATCCATACCACTTTTGGTCATTATGTTTACCTTCAATCTTATTTTGTGCCCAAGCCCTTTCTTGGCCTTCAATTCAGATCATCCCTATAAATTTTTACACTCAATCCTTCTACAATATATTTTGGCATAATTCAACATAATCCTCTATTTTTTGATCACCCCAACAACATCCACATATCGGTAACTTAGTGCAGTCTCTTTGATAGCGGTCATCCCTACATTTGAAACAACTCACTAGACCATGTCCTCCTCCTCTACCACCACCCCTATGCTAAGATGAACTTTCACCCTAGATATAACTTTCACCTTGGTCTTGGTTATACCCTCCACCTTTATTTTGGTTATAGTTCCCTTGATTTTGGTAGCCACCCTAGTTTTTGTGTTGTGGTGTTGTGGTAGTTTGACATGGTCCCCATCTCCCTCACCTATTTAATATCATCAATTACTTTACAATTCTCTATGCTATATGTATTTATATCATAGATATTACAATAACACATGATAATTATCTTTTTAGTGTCCTACAATAGCAAATAATTGCTCATCTTATGATCACCCTTACAAACCTCACAAGATAATGTCACCATTTGTACTTTCTTCCTAGTACAATTCCCCTTTATGTACATATGATTCGTAGTCGATGCACCATAAATATTATATAATTGCATTGTCATTTTTTAAAAATGTGCTTCCAAAAACAAGCTTATCTTGATGTCAAAGTCTATAACTACTTCAATTTTAAGAAGCACATCCAGTGCTTCCCATATGCTAGTAAAATTATTCATTGTAAGTTGCCTTTTGAATGCCAACTACAAATCACTCACAAACCTTGGTGCATGTTGTAATGGATGGATGTCATAAGATAGCTTAGACATAAAAGTCCTAAAATACACATCATATGGGTGCATGCTCTCAATAACATCCTATTTAATCTCCTTCAAATTAGATATACTCTACTATTCAAATTTTGATATGTGGAATTCACATGGAAATGTTGCCTTCAACTGATCAAAGTTGACCACAGTTTGATTAGGGTCACACTTTCGATACCAAGTGTGCACACGATTTAGTAATATCATTGCAAACTATCTATCCTTCCTCTCAGGTAAACTTACTCCCTTATCCTGTCAAACAATCTCACATTTTTGGATGTGATCCACCACATCTTCATTTTAATGGTACTTTAACATCTTCATTGACATCTCATTATAGATTGTTGGATAAATAGAAATCTTTTATTGCTTCATCTCGATTACAGAAGCTTTATTTCCTCCAACTCCACTAGTATCCCCTCCTACAATTATTTTTATCCCTACACTCCCTTGCACAATACCTCCCTACCTAAGAAATATGGGGTTCACCATTGAAATGTTTCCTCCAATAAATAGACCATGAACTCTAGCCCCTAGTTTTGGCACTGCAACACTCATGCTTACTCTCTATTGTATAGTTTCCACTCACACACTAATTTTATCCACTAAACATTTAAACTCTATCTACTCCATGACCATATCTTCACTACCTTACAAATCTGATCTCTTAACTAGCTTGATTTCTTCCTAAAAATCCAAACATGCAGGTTTTGGCTCCTCCTCATCCTTCATATCATCATATGATATTCATCCATCTTCTTCCCATGGATCTTTGATCTAAAATTTGGATTTAATATGTTAGTTATGCCATTTAACTACTTCCACTATTCTGATCTATGTAAAAAATGAAGACAATTCACGTAAAAATCTCAGTTAGAAAGGTACATGAAGAGTTTACAAAGTTGGGGGAAGTCTCACAATGATCTAAATAATTTGGTAGTAGCCCTTTGTTTTGACATAAACTGATCAGGCTGTAAATTTTTAGAAATAACTGCAATGATTTTGTGACTTATTAGAGAAACCTGCCATAACTCATCAAAAAATTGTGCAGCTTGAGTCCAATGAGTAATGGTTGTAAACATGGCTCAATTTTAGAATTTATATGGCTTAATTCTTCTTTTGAGAATTTTGTGTACCTCTTCTTGTTGATTTTTATATATAAATATAAGCCCCTAGGAATAGGTAGAGGCATTTAGTGGAAGATGGGTTTAGTAATACAATTGCAAGTGTTGAGTCCATAAGTTAGAGTTCCATTGGTCTCCAAGCTAGTGTTGATTATTAGGTGGTGTTGTAATTATTTTAGAAGTGTTGTAAGAAGATAAAGCATCTTGTAAGCCTTGGGAAACCATGAATTGTAGCTTTATCCATGAAGGCCACTTGATGGAAGAAAAACTATACTTGAGAACTATATAGTGGAAAGGGGAGGAGTCAACACCTCACTATGCTAGTTTATTTCATTATGGGACTGTGTTATGTGTGTTCTTTCTATTTGCATCTTACTTCTACTCTATTTCATTTACAACACCGTCTATTTGTTTAGTAAGCAAAGTAAGGCATACCAATAAACAAATAATCATGTATGTGTTAGGAGTAGAAATGATATATGTTGGTGATTCTTACCATGGAATATCCATGCAATTTATAGATCAATCTTCCTCACTCAAGGAATCCTTCATTAAAGGATAGCATCTCTCCCTTATGCAAACCAATCATGTTTCCTCCCTACTTATGGGTTCCAATGACATAGATCTAACTCGACTCTCCCTTTTTCCTATGATCCTTAGCAAACATCACTTTTTCTCTGCACTCACTATATCTACACATTTCATCCTCCCTTTCACTAGGAGACTCCATATCACTAGGAAGTTCACATAATTTTATACAAACTCACTCAATCCCTTCACTTCTTCTAGACACAAATAAGTCAAAATAAAAAAATTAAGCATATAACTATCAAATGCATCTATCCACTAGGCATCAATAGCCCTTGTCCATTCCTCATCTAAAATTTTAAACTCTTTTACCCGATCCTTGATCCATGCATACTCCTTCCCAAATTTTTAACTTCAATTAACCACATAGGCTGCTAATCAAGCATGGAAGTGATCTGGAAGCTTAGTAAATAAAATTTCATATAGATTGCTTTGAATATTCTCTTGCAACCACTTTTTTAAACCCTTATTTCCCAAAGTATCTTTCACAAATTCTAATGACTTAACCTCAAACCATGATTCCACTCATTATAAATAAGTGTGCCCCACCATCAACAACTCCAATCTCTATGTTCTTTTAAAATAAGATCCCAACAAAAAAATGAAAATGTTGTGCTTTTTAAGGATCTTTACTAAGACAAGTTGGATCTTGTGAGACAAATGAAGAATACTCTCAACTTATTCTAGCATATCATCTAATATCTAAGACTTAAAGCTCAACCAAGGTAAAGCAAGAGAACATTGAGAACCCCATTATGAGAACAAAGGATCAAGACACAAACGAGCACATCATTTTTACTTAAATAAAACATACAACATAAACATCATCTAAGTATACAATAAACACCACAACAAGATATAACTCACCTAAAGAATCCATATTTTATTATTAGGTACAACATCCTTTGCACAATTAATCACTATCAAAGGACAATCTCTACATACATCTTCATACAAGAAATCCAATCTTGAATCCTTCAAACCTCGACTCCAAGCTTTCTCTAATTGTTCTAACACAACATCTGTAAATGTGTAACTTATATGAGATGTCCCAAATGAGAGGCCTAGGTCCTTATTTATAGTTTTCATAGACCACTTTGACCCCTTCCAATAATATTTTATTTAACTCTCCTTTGTAAACAATCATGCCACCTATCCTACACATCTGAATATTCCCTCTTTGAACTGTCTAACTATCCTATGCATTATAATGTTCCTTCTTTGATCCAACCACTTATCTTGTGTGGTGGCATATTCCATTACTTTCAAAGAATATTCTTGTCTAACCTGGATTGATCCTACATAATCCACATTATCCTTGTTTGGATGCTTGCCACCTATTAGCTTCTCCTTCATTGTGTTTTTTTTTTTTTTTGTGTTTCTATATCAATGTGTGTTTGTTCCAACCTAATGTATGTGCATTGAGTTTTAGATAGTCTTTTAATGTTTTCCTTATGTCTATTTATAAGGTCAACAATCAAATTATACAAAACAATATTTTTTCTTTAATTTTTTGTACAAAACACAAATTTAAAGAAATTAAAAAAAAATGGAAATTATGACAAATCATAAGAAATTTAAAATTTGATATTTAAAAAGATTCATCGAGATTTATAAGCTTCTAAAAATTTGTGTTCCATTAAAAATATCCCTAATATCTGGAGCAAGAAGAGAAACTGTAATCTCATAAGGGAACAAAGATTATAAGCCATAATAATCTTTTAAAGGAGAATGTCTAGTGGAGACTAGGTATAACAATCAATGAAAAGAGAATGTATTATGGAGATTGGGTATCTTAATTATAGCTATGTTGAATCATGTGCAAGTAATTTTCCCATTGTTCATTTTGATAATGATACAGGTGAATAGCATATATTAAAAACCTCAATATGACCATTAAAATGCAAATGAAATAAATTGGACGAGTGCAACTGATAGCCAAGAAACTTCTACGATGATTGCTAAAAGTGACTTAAGAAGCGTGAATCATAGTCCAAAATAATGGTAAGTGGTTGCCCAAAATTGCTCCAAATATGTTCCAAAAAAAGTTGGCAACCTATGGAGTAGCAAATATCATCACCACAAAGGTAAAATTATGTTGGTATTGGGTGATATATAAACCACTAACGAAGTCTATGGAAATGAGTTCCTATGATGAAGATGTTGCAAGGTTTAGAATGATTGCAAAGAGAGAACCAATGAATGTAATCCTCAATCTACTTCAACATAAGTAAATAAAAGTAAAAATGAAGATGTTGCAAGGTTTTTTTTAGAAAAAATGTACACCATAGGGGGGAAATGTTGTCCCCTTTTCAAAATAATTTTAGTACTTAATTAGATTGCCCAAATAGTGATTTTGATCATTCAAAAATATAAGATAATTTAATTAATTATTAAAATAAGATTATCATGGATAATTATTCAATTACTAAAAAATGGTTTTAACCATTTGAGAAATTAAGGTAATTTTAATAATTATTATAAGAGGTTTTATAATTAATTAATTGCTTGAAAAGTGATTTTTATCACTTCAATTATTTAGAGCAATTTAATTAATTATTGAAATAAGGGCCTAATATAAAATAATTATTTAACTTGCCAGATAGTAATTTTAATTACTATTTTATTTAGGCAAATTATTTAATTAATTCAAAAAGGCAAAAAGATAAAAATAATAATGACTTATAGTCATTTGGGCTTCCCAAGGTGGGATGCCACACATGAAGGGGTTAATGGCATTTTAAAATAAGTTTTCCATACAGACATGGGATGCCACCCTTGTGGGTCCATTGGAGACTCATCCTTGAGCTATTTATGGTATCTTGAGATCTGATTGGAAAAAAAAGAAAAATATTGATCAAAAAAGGTTTTGGAGCATAGCTTCGTACTAGGGGTTTGAGGGGGACGAAAACCTTCCTTGGCCAACGATTTAGAGGATTAAAACCCTTCAAATGCTTGTTAGTCCTATTCAAGGATTGGATCTGATTCAATTCTAATGTGTTGTTGATTATTGTAGCTAATTTCTATTGGGTGAAGTTGAATTTACTGGTCGAAAAAGATGGAATTATATTTTTAGACCAGTGCCCTAGTTTCTAATTTGGATCTCACTTTTGGGCCACTTTCATTTAATAGAACAATATGAATTTGGTCTCATAAATTTACAAATATTTTTATCTCTGTTTTGAACCATCAAATGTATTCATATGTGGAATATATTATGAGATATAAAATTTCTTATAACTGCTATATTTTTTGAAAATAAAATTTGGCACTTAATATTTTCTGAATCTATTTGGATAAGAGGGTTTGAAAAATCAATATTTATTTGCAAATAAAATTTCATAATTTTTGGAGTTTAAGGCATAAATCACCAATTTACCCTAGTCATTAGGGTTTGACAAACCTAGTCTAATTATTGATTTTAATTTATTAAATTTGTTTAAGGGTTTCCATTGGGGTTTGTTGAAAAACTGTTTGTTGCTTATTTTACCCTAAAAGGGACATTTTAGTGGTATTAAAGCCAAAATCTTGGTTAGCTGTAGGTTTGGAATTTTATACGATGGATCCTATCTAAGAGTTGTTGATGCATGTGCAGATTAGAGATAAGGATATAATTCAGAGATAAGGATATAATTAAGAGACAAGACATTAAGTATCAACTTGTGCAATAATTTACTATCAGTGATGCCACCCTAAAATCAATCAAGAAAAGGTGAAGGAATGATCCTATTCAAAGGGTATGGTTGGAGAAATAAAATAAAGAAGATGAGGACAAACTTATGGCTTTTGATGAATATGAGAGGAAGGTGGATATGAAGGTAGCCCATAACACTTTGGAAGAATATTTAGAGACATACACAAGAAATAAAAGTAGAAGAACAAAAAGAAAGAAACTATAGAAAATTGCCCTAGGGATCCATCACCAAAAGAGGTCACAAATTTAGAGTTGAAAGAGGTTAGCGAGTAATCAACTATTAGAAATTTTGAATTACAAAAGCCAGAACATTTAGAGTAGTAAGATGAAAGTTTTCAATGAACTCATGAGCAATAATGAGGGCTACAAGTAGAGGACAAAGGTGAGGAGGAACCTAATACAATGATTTCAAGGGGTATGGAGGAAGAAGAGCAAATTGAGGCAGCCACTTGTGGGAAAGAACATGCTTTACATAAGGGATGTCAAGCATCCAAGTTTGAAGTTGGTCCAGCCTTAGAAGTAATGAACCTTCATGCAAACATTACAAATTTTGAGTCATCACATGTTGAGAGTAGTGTTATGAGTTCTTTAGGGGTGAATAAAGAAGAATAAATCTTGGAAGAAGAAAGATTAAAATTGCAAAGTGATTGTAGGGTTGAGCTATAAAGTGAGAAGAAGATTAATGGGCTATTTGATTATGGAAAGACTAATTTATTATTGCATACAATACCATTTCAGATTCATTATCATCATGAGAAGCATGCAAAAGAGGTTTTTATAATGACAAATACCATTGGCCATATGGGGCATGAAGAATCCTTGATTCAAGGTCGTGATTATTGATGCCAAAAGATATGGGATCCTGATAATATTTTAAGTTTTACAAAAGAACACAATTCTAATTTTAAATATTGTATGGTTGATTTCATAGGGATGAGGAACAATTTAGAATTGAAAAATTTAGAATGTATGTGGTGAGATATGTGGCCTGAAAGTGAGTAAGCCAAGTGATCTCTATACAGTTGTTGCCATGCAAGTAATCTCAACTATTAAGGTGAGTAATTTTTAGTTTAAGACTACTTTTGAGGGAATTTCAGTCACATGGTGTGAAAAGGAGTGCAAGGAGGATGTATTCCTTCAAAAAGGATTTAATATTTCAAGTTGGAAATCTATTGTTATCATTAATTCTAGGCAGCCCAATAATTTGTATGTTGCCCTCCAAGGAAGCGAACACTCAAAGGACAACCAAAGATATGAACATGTCAGATTGTGGCTTCTTATTACATCATTTCAGATGTGTTATTATCATGGATAGTATAGAAAAAATGTGGATAGAAAATAAGAAGAAGAAGTAAGGACAACCAAAAATGAAGAATAAAAAGAAAATGAAGAGAATTTAGTGGTACAAGACAAATTTTTAGATGGAAAATTCAGAACAACCAACTACATGAAGCAAATAGATGATGAAAGTGTTCTGTGGATACATCATATGGATAAAATCAAGAGGGAAAAGACTTCATTTAGTTACAGGTCTCAAATTTTACAACAGTAGTCACATAATGTTGGTATTGAATCCATGATGAATAGACAAAATGAAGTTTTAGTCGAAAAGGGTAGTTTTTGATCCAAAGTACAGCCATGGATAGCCACTACCATGCTACCCAAAATAGCAAATTAAGACATAAAAGGGATGATTGGAAATTGTAGCTAAGTGAAACCAAGGACATCAAGTTTTGAGCCTCAAAAGAAGCCATTTCAGTCACTATAACATGTGTAAAAGAAGCTGCCAAACATAAGTGAAAAGATGGATCCAAGGAATGATCAAAGGCTATCATGGCCAAGTTGTGATCACCATATGTAATGTCCCCATTTCCAAATCACTTATGAGCAGCAACTGAAGACCTTCAGTCTAGGATTCCTTTTGGGATTTTATTTTATTAATTAATTATAATTGCTTGAATAGTGATTTTTAACATTTGTCTATATAAGATAATTCTAGTTGATTAATAGAATATTTTTTAAAAAGTGGTTTTTACCACTATGGTATTTAAAAGAAATAATTATTGGTTTATTGCATAAAAGTAATTTTAATTACTATTTATTATTTAGGTAATTAATATAATATTATTATTTGAAAAAGAGGAATGTAGGCTTGAAAGTTGATCAAAGAAGGGATAAAATATTTTAAAAAGTTGACAAGGAGAGTTATCAAGTATTTTAACCCCCCAAGGTGGTTCGCCCCCCTTTAGAGGGTACAAATACAAGGTGGAGATCTCAGTTGAAGACATGTTAAAAATTTATATTGTAATTTTTCATGCTTGAAGCAATATTGGGATGCATACCCGATAAGTGTTTGTAGTTTTTTGGAGCTAATTATTTGACAAAACGATGTCTTTTGATGTCATTTTTGCAAAGGTGGATTTGATAATTTTCTTAGAATGGGGCGACTTGCTTGGTGACTTGTTTGTGAGGATTTCATGGTCAATTTGAGGTCCAATTGACCTAGTTTCATTGCTGGAATTTATTGATGAATATTATTAAAATGTGGCAATAAATTTTTATGTGATTTGGCAAGATTTTTAAGGTCTTCTCGAGTGGATAAATAAATAATAACTTTTGATTTATTTATTTATATTTTTGGGCAGATTTTATGAGGGTTTTTGACTTTATAAATTGTGAATTTGTGGCTAATATTTATTGAGTAAAAATTTTCAAGTGTGGCAACTTGATTGGGCTTGAGGGATTGATATTTGAAGGCGTCTAAAATCCTAGTTGAAGTGTAAATATTAATTCTAATTTTTATATGCAATTTTGACCTAGTGCGACTAGATTTGGAGAGATATTTGATCACTTTGAAGGCCTAAAAAGGGTATTGAATTTGTGTGGCTATTTTTGGTAATTTATTCATGATTTTTGGCAAGGGCTTGAGTGAGAATTGGTAAATATTTAGCTGTTGTTTTATGCATAAAATCAAATATTTTTTAGGGAGGTTAAATTTGATTTTCATCTACATCCAAGGGGCAAAAAGGTACACTTTTTTAATTTTTAGTTCATGGCTTATTTTGCATCATTTTGAGGTGATATTTGCTCAAGGTAATTGTTATAAATTACTTATCTATTTATTGCACATTGGCATCTAGGGTTTGGAAGTAAATTGCATGTTTTTGAGGCATCTCTTTAAGCTAGGGTTTACTGGTTTTGCTAATTTTAGAATTCATAATTTGTGAATTTTAGGAGAAACTTTTATTTGGTCCTTTGGCCCAAAAAGGGGACATTACAGTGGTTTAGAGCACCGATCTTGTCCACCTATGAGGTGGTGTTATAGATTTGGATATAAGCAGGTAAAAAGATTTTGTGTTATTTGAGAAGAGGAAGAGGCCATGGAAGAAATGGGGAAAGAAAGGCTCTATAATGTAGGTAGAGGGCTAGGGAACCTATGCCAATTGGTGGAGGATATAATCAACACATTAGAAGAAGTAAAAAGGAGGTTATCCAATGTGAGTCAATCATAATATGAGTCTATGACATGGGCAGTACAACCCTCAATGACTTACTTGGTTCAACATTAATTCTTGAGAGACATAAGTGAAGAGGTAATATTTTTGATTACTAGTTATGTGAGTTAAATTTTGAGACTAACTGCTCTCAAGGTTCCTTATAGTGACAAAATTATGAGGGAGATATTTTAGTTAATTGTGGAGAATTTTTGAGGTCTTGTGAATAACAAGGGAGACTCTTTTACTAGAAGGTTCACATTTCTAGAGACTATGACAAAAATTAGGTCATATGTTTTAATGTTAGATTTGGAATGTGATGAGCTTGTTGTTGAAATGTTTCAACATTTCCTTGCAATTGTTTGTAAAAATTCTACCAGAAATGTTGTAGCTTTTATGTAGAGAATCTTGACCTTGACACTCAATGAGAGTGATGATCTTTTCGAGCCATTATTATCTATCTTATTGACAGGTTTGAGGCTAGAAAATATTTTTTTTCCAATTGCACATATGCTATTTAAAAATATTGCAATTAATTGTGATGAAAAATTGAGGCATTATTTGATAGTGGAGCATGTAGAGGAAGAGAGGATTGAACTACATGAAGAATTGGAAGGAAAAAATGAAGGGGCAACCCTTCATGAGGGTTATTATGAAGAGGCCAAAGAAATGAAAAAAATAGATTTGAAGGAGGAAGGTGAGCTACAAAAAAAATGACACTTTTGGGTAGCCTAGAGTGGGAAATTGTGAGGACCAAAAATTTGAGTTTTTGGAGCAGCAAAGGGGGCTGAAAATGATGGATGAAAATAAGGGAATGCTAGGTGCTTTGGGGCAACCAAGTACCTCAAACTTTGGTATTCAAAAAGATGATTTTAAAGAAGCCAAGGAAACTGAGATATTCATAGAAAAGTATGAGTTGAATAATGATTTTTTTTTGGTATCTAATAATTGTTTAAATTTGTTGCATGACTCTAGATTTGATGAAAGAATTTGGAAGGAACAATTTCTAAGCACAAATAAGAAGAGAGTGCAAGCCTTGACAAGGTTGGATGGTGCAAAGGGGCTTCTTGATAGATCAATGCACAACGAGATAAGAGAAAGTTTTAAGGAAAAAAACACTATGATGGACTTGCATACAATCAAAATGGATATGGGAAAAGATCAAGATTCTAACTTATTGTGGAATGTAAAAAGAAATCTATTGCATGAAATGGATAGGAAGGACAGAGCAAAACATCAAGAAAGGATCCTAGAACTTGACAAGTGGATCAAAGGGGTGTTATTAAACACCAATGACTTTTTTAATTTGTTTGTTTCATATGTAGGTTTATTTGGGAGATATTTTGCAATGGGAAATGTAAGGAGTAGGTTGGTTCCCATACATGGGCTACCAATTGGAGGAGTTGAAGATGAAAACACAGATGAAGACTTGAAGACTACCCTAGAGTGGGCAAAGGCCTAAATCATGAGCAGCGTTTGACAAAATGAATTGGTAAGGAAAATTTGTTTACTACCTTTCTAAGAAAATCAAAAAATTATTGGTAGCATTTTGGGATCTGGAACCCCATAGAGAGAAGCACAATTGGTACATAACAGCCAACTAAGAGGTTAAAAATTGTTTTTGAAAGGTATGGAAACTTTACTCCCAAAAATTTTGAGTTGAACAACCTATGACATCCACCTATCATGCATAATAAATCTGATTTTAGGAGCATTCTAACACTTGTGATAAAGGAAAATGTTGCTAGGTGTAATTTTGATTTGGTACAATAAAAAAACTTAGTTTCTAAGTCACTATTATAGCCCTTTCACATGGGTAATAGGTTTGATTTTTTTATGTACTTTTAGCGGTCCATAAATTTTGATAATATCAAAGACTAGGGTTACAATTTGCATAGAAAAAAGGGGAAGTGTAAGGACATGAAATAATAGTACATTCAGATTCAGTTTAAGCATCCCTATGATATATATTTATTCACACATGGCAGCCATGATGAAATGAAGAAATCTGATCCTTGTGGCTTTTTCCAACACGTGGTAGGAAGAATAAATGTATGTACCAGTTTTAAAATTTATTACTTAGAAAAATCAGGGTTGCAAAAGCAAATTTAACCTTACTTTAGAGGAGAAAATTCTTAGTTTTATGATGCATTCCAACTCTTGGGACATGAGAGATATATGTACGATCAATTCTACATTTTCCCACATGAAAAATCAGAGGTTTATTTGCATATACAACCATGTCAACATGAAGGGAAAACTGATTTATTTCATACAAAACAATTTGCATAAGATTTTGGAAATGTAATATTATTGGCATCATGTGACGGTGACATAAGGAAGCTCCTCATTGGGAAGGTACAACCTTCTTGTGAGAATGTTGGAGAAATTTTATAAAGTATGAAGATAATAATATGCATGTTGGAGGTAAGTAACATGGGGTAGCCTCTTGTTGGGTGAAAATTTCACACTTAGATGTTCATACATGGTGGCGAATGTGTCTTGGAGGCCTTTTCTTATAGATGATACAGTTTTAATTTCTATTTGCATATTTTGGGGAACATGGTCTAGCACATGAAAGGATTTAATAAAGGGCAACAAATGGAAGGATACATATCTCATATAAGGGGATCCCTACAAATTTGTTTGCTTGATTATGACATGCATTTGCAAGGTATGTTTTCCAATTGGGTTAAGCTTGTTTTCTCTTTGCAAATGAAGAGGTTACTTATTTGAATTGAAGAAGGTTTGGTATGACATTATTTATCCATTTGGGGAATGTCATGCTAAGCTTTTTGAAAAAATATATTCCACTTAACAAGTACAGGAGCAAAGATTTTTAAGCACTGCAATAGGTTTTACCACTTGGACATGGTAATTGGGCATATGAATTTGTTATTGCTTGAGGGCAAACAATTTTGGGAAAAGAGGACTATAACGCCCCCATTTCCAAATCACTTATGAGTAGGTATTGAAAACCTTTAATCAACTTTCTCCGTAGACTAAAGGATTGTTTTTAAGGTTTTATTTTATTAATTAATTATAATTGCCCAAATAGTAATTTTTATCATTTGTCCATATAAGACAATTTTAGTTGATTAATAGAATATTTTTTAAAAAGTGGTTTTTACCTCTATGGTATTTAAAAGAAATAATTATTGGATTATTGTATAAAATTAATTTTAATTACCATTTATTATTTAAGCAATTAATTTAATATTATTATTTAAAAAAGAGGAATGTAGGCTTGAAAATTGATTAAAGGAAAAGATATTCTTAAAAGTCAAGGAAGAGAGTTATGAGGTATTTTACTCCCCCAATGTGGTTGAAACCCATTTGGAGGGTACAAATACAAGGTGGAGATCTCAATTGAAGATATGCTAAATATTGATATTGTGATTCTTCATGCTTGAAAAAATATCGGGATGCATGCCCAATAAATGTTTGCAAATTTTTGGAGCTGATTATTCAAAAAAATAGTGTCTTTTGATGCCACCTTTGCAAAGATGGATTTGATAATTGGCTTGGACTGGAGCAACTTGCTTGGTGACTTATTTGTGAGGATTTCATGATCAATTTGAGGTCCAATTGACCTAGTTTCATTGCTGGAATTTATCGATGAATATTGTTGAAATGTGGCATTGGCTTTTTATGTGATTTGGCAAGGTTTTCAAGGTCTTTTCAAGTGGAAAAATAAATAATAAATTCTAATTTATTTATTTATATTTTTGGGTAGATTTTATGAGGATTTTAACTTCATAAATTGTGGATTTGTGGCTAATATTTATTGAGTGAATTTTTCCAAGTCAATTTGTGGCTAATATTTATTCAGTGAATTTTTCCAAGTGTGATGACTTGATTGGGCTTGAAGGATTGATGTTTGAAGGGGTTTAAAACCCTAGTTGAAGGGTAAATATTAACTCTAATTTTTCTATGCAATTTTGACCTAAGGTGGCCAGGTTTGGAGAGGTATTTGATCACTTTGAAGGCCTAAAAAGGGTGTTGAATTTGTGTGGCTATTTTTGATAATTTATTCATAATTTTTGGCAAGGGTTGGAGTGAAAATTAGTAAATAATTAGCTACTATTTTATGCATAAAATTAGATATTTTTAGTGAAGTTAAATTTGATTTTCATTCACATCCAAGGGGTCAAAAGGTATAGAATTTCTATTTTCAAATCATGGCTTATATTAGATTATTTTGAGGTGATATTTGCTCAAGATAATTGCTAGAAATTATTTATCTATTTATTGCACATTAACACCTAGGGTTTGGAAGCAAATTGCATGTTTGAAGCATCTCTTTGAGTTACAGTTTGCTGATTTTGTTAATTTTAGAATTTAGAAATTTGTGGATTTTAGGGGAAACCCTTATTTGGTCATTTGGCCCAAAAAAAAGGGACATTACACCATAGTGTTAGAGTGAAGAACACCTTGAAGGGCAAGGGACACCCAACTTCTTTCATGCAAGTTTCAACATGTTTGTATTGAAAGTTTAGGTTTTGAGGGATCTTAAGGGTATGTTGTGTTGTTCTCAAAATTTGTCACTTGTTTTTTGTGGATAACATATCAACTATTTTGGTCCTGCAGGACAAAATGATCTCTTCCCTTCTCAAAAATGTTTTGAGCATTAAGTTTTTCAAATATTCAAACTTTTTTAGCTAAAGAACTCACAGGTTCAATAGGCGGGCTTTCACAAGAAAGAAGTTCCCATCACTTAGGCATTTCAAGGATGGTTCAATGCCGAGGTTTAATCAAAAGACTTAACGGTGGGCTTCAAACAAATGGAATGACCCATTGAACCAATGAACCATTGAACCCTGCCTCCAAAGGTTCAAAGGTTCAATGACTTCGACAGATTTAAAGAGTTAAGCGCTTCAAAGAGTTCAAAGAACTTCAACCACTTTAAAGAGTTTAATGAGTTCGAAGACTTCGACAAGTTCAAAAGTTCAACAGCTTCGGTGGACTTAAAAGAAAAGAAGACTTCAAAGAGTGAAGATTGAACTATTGAACCATTGAACCTTGAACCAAAAGAGTTTAAGGGTTTAAGGGTTTAATGAGTTCAATAAGTTCGACGGACTTAGAAGAACAAAGGATTCGAAGAGCTAAGAATGAACCATTGAACTTTGAACCAAAATAGTTCAAAAAGTTTAAAGGTTCAATGAGTTCAATAGAAAATGAAAGGATCCAAATTTTTTAAAGCTTTAGAGGACTCAAAGAAAGAGAATAAATCATTGAACTTTGAACTGAAATGGTTCAAGGTTCAAAGGTTCAAAGAAGTTCAAAGTGCGAAAGGAAGCTTTGAGCGAATTAAGGAAGTGGAAGATTCTAAAAAAAAGTTCAACCA